>NW_019168048.1:1156823-1867053 GCF_002303985.1 Durio zibethinus
GATTGTCTCGACTGTGGTAACATAAGACATTTTATCAGAAACATCATTTTATCTTATTTATTCATTTTTTAGTCATAAACAAGGTACCCTAGGCATTTACACAAGATATACAATTACATTACCATGATTTGTGTTTGCACTGGAAAGAGCCCCTTTCTCCTCTTCACTCCCACAATTCTGCTCTACAATATGACTTGACAGTATATCCTGGTGCAGTGCATCTATATTAGCTTCAGTTTGTTGTCCTTTTTCCCCAGCCTGATGAGGCATGAGTGTTGACCCTGTACTGTATTCAGAGCTGGCTGGAGATGCCTCATACAGATCAGGTTGCCTAGAACATATTGATCGTTAGTTAGTGTTGAGTAAGAAACATTACCAAATCTGAATTCAAGTCAACTGATTTTTCAGTTACCTCCAAGATGGTCGAGTTCCCTCATTACTACTCCTTAAATCCTCCAGCAAGTCTTTGAAATCCTCAAGTTCAAAATCAATATCAGAGATCGTACATCTGAAGATGTCATTTTTTTTACTCTGATTCAAAAAATCTTGGAGAATCTGAAAATAACATAGGATGAAGTTTAGGGACATGCAAAACATAAAATGGACTGTTAGTCCCACGGTATTTAAGACTCAGCACTTTACTAACTGTGAAGCTACCCGATTGATAACATTGGATGTTGGTAACACAAAAACATATAGAATATACAAAATTACTTCTCACCATCCAAGCATTTTCCAGACTCTGATCTGTGTTGTCTGTGTTAACTTTCAATGCAAGTGAGCTGAGTAGCTCTGCTTGCTGCATCAAAGCAGTTATCATTGGATCATCCTGTTTGAAAAATGTTCCTTGAATTCTATTATTCTGAGCTGCTAATGAATAAAGGTGAAAGTGAACGTAAGTGTCATATTATGAAGAAGGAACAGAAATAATAAAAGACTGCATGCACAGTTTTGGCTAAACTGCAAAGTGATTAGCTATTGTAAAAAATTCATTTTGTAGATCTGGTGAAAGAAAGAGCAAGAGAAATACAAGTGCCAAAGCCAAGAAATTGTTACTTGAGATGATTTACCATCATCAGAGACCTCTTTAACATTGTTGACTTGAGATTGCACTAACACGTTGATAACATTGTGGAGATTTTGACCCAAAACAGCAAATGGATGTCTTTGCTGCTGATTGATTATTGTTGCAGACACTCTATGTGCTCTATCTCCAAAGTTACAATTTCCAGAGAGATCAGAGATGTGGGATCTCCTGGATTGGGAAAAGAAAAGATTTTAATTTATAAAAGAAACAGAATTCTTAGTCATTACTATGTATATACATCTCTACATCACTGGTACCTCATTCTCTTAACAGGAGCAGTGCATTCGGTTGTTCCATCTGTATTGAACCCATTTCTGAGTAAAATTCTTTTGTTATTTGGGTTTATACATGTAGTGTTCTCCTTTGCTAAGGCTTCATACTTGGCTCTCTTCTTGCACAGTGTAGAGAACCGATTTTTAACAGCATTATCCGTTCTGCATTAATAACATAATCAGTAAAAATTGATAATCTACAACAGAAAATGAAAGTAATGATTGTATAATGAGATCTCTTTTTCCACAAAGTTTTTTTAATATTTATACCTGCCTGAAACCACCTTTGCTATTTCTGTCCATCGATTGCCAAAGATTTTTTGAGCCTGCAAATCACATTAAGTCATGAGCTCAGTAGCCAAATTCAACGATCTAGAATAACACTTATCCAAACTGAAACTGTGGCTGTTGTTTGCCCTACTTTGGTAAGACAAAAACTATGTCAATTAGCTTATGGTCTGGCCTACCTCTATTTTTTTTTTTTTATGTTTCCAAAACTCAACACCTACTGTACCAGTAATATGCAATACCTTGGTACGACTGATCAATGAAAGTAACATTTCCTCCAAATAAATTACCAAAAAATAAGTTTTTGAAAAATGCATTTGAAGTTCTTTTAAAAACAGTCTGACTCCGTTTAACTTAAATGAAAATAGAGGATATAAAATTATTAATTACCTCACATAAAAGCATATCTTCCTCTGGTGACCATCCCCCTTTCTTGAAATCAGAATTCAAGTATGTGTACCATCTGTGTTTTTATTGTAAGAAATGCATTATATTAGATTAAACCACTTGTAAAAAAAAAGTCAAGCAAATTAATGATCAAACGGATCAAAATAGAAGATTATCAACAAACTTTTTGAAAGCCATGTCATCATCATGGTTTCACCAACCTTCTTCTGCACTGTCTTGTCGTTTTATCCTTGAATTTAGAGGCAATTATCGCCCAGCTGCACTCAAAGAAACACAAACAAACTCCCTCAATTCCATTCATCATTAAAAATGGCTAACACTTTGAAGGAAAAGAACACTGAATGAAAAAAGGCTCACTTTTCAGTTCCATTTAAACTGATTTGTTCACGAAGTATATCATCTTCCTGCAACTCCGGATAACAACTTATCAAATTAGTAAGAACCCAAAACAAAGAATCAATAAATTAAGAAAAAAAACAAAAAGGAAAACAAAGAAGAAGACCTCTTGAGTCCACGTTACTATATGACGCTCCTTCTTCTTGGAATCTTCATTGCTACCTGCTCCACAATTCTTCTTCTTTATTTCCTGCATATTTTTTTCTTCTCTGTATCTCACAGTCTCTGGTGCCTTGACGCTTCTCCCCTTTTATTAAAACCCAAGTGGCATGCTAAAAAGCCAACCCCTTTTGTGACCTTTATAATAAAAATACACTTGAATCCCTGAAAAAGGAACCAAAGCTTCCACTTCCCTCTCTTTTTTTCTTCTGTCTTTTTTACAATAAAACTCACTGTTGGGTTCAAACGGAATCCTTATTACTCTCAATAACTCTATGCTTTGTCTCCCCTTCTACTCCATTCCTCGGATTCTAACCTTTTTTTTTTTTTTTCTGTTCTTAGAAAATAGAATCACAAGGTCTCCACCATCCCACCATTTAAATGCTGCTAAAGCTTGAACTTTCTGATTCAAATTTACATGTATATACGTAGACTCGAAAAGGGTAGATCTAAAGTGGAAAAAAGATTGAAACTTTGAAGAGAAAATGAAAAATGCAAGAGTTATATGATCTTTCTACAATGAATTGTATTTTGGGTTTTTGACTGGTTGATTTCACTCTCAAAGAAACTTTTTGAAAGTACTCTCTGCTTTCTTTCAAGGATTTTGGATTTTGTAGGATTTCTTTACTTAATGAAAAAAAAAAAAAAGTGGAAAAGCGTTAAAATATTAATTTAAACCAACTTATTCTCACTTTAGGTCTAAATTAATTATACTTACAATGAGATTAGATATTACAAAGATAAAATTAAAATTAATAATATATATTTAGATAAAAATAATGATGAAAATGAAATAAAATATTATAATAAAAAAATCATTAAAAATATTATATTGACATTTATATATAATAAAATTTTTATTCTCTCAAAATTTCTGCGTATATTTTATATATAAAGTTACTTTATATTATGTATAACTATATTTATTTACGTATTTTTTAAATAATTTTGTTATTTACTTATTTATTTGTTTATTATGTTAAATTATAAATTTATTTATCATTTTAAATAAAAGAATAAAAAATTAAAAAAATCATAAAGGGTAAAATTGAAAGAAAATCACGCTGAAAGTTATTTTGTCAAACGGATCCATATAAGTCCAGTCACTAACCAGTAACCACGACTTTAGTGCGATTGAAATAGATCCATCGCATCACAACTGTGCTATTCACATGCTACAAACCTGCTGTCAAAGCGTTTAAATCGCATCTCACCGTACTTAAACGAGGATCCAACGTGGATCCTTATTGCGCGGGTGCCGGCATGAAGGAGAGTTTGAAAATATTAAATTAAAATTTAAAAAATTCATAAATAAATAACGCTGAATTTCATGATGTTGTGTCAATAAAAGCCTTGCAGACTAAGCCCACTCTGCTCCAAAAGCAAACCCCATTACTATTATCTATGTTTTTAAAATCTAAAATTTTAATATATAATAAAATAATATAAAAAATACATAATTTAAAATTTGAATAAAAATTATATATAAATTTAATAAAATTTAAAAAATATTTTTATATTTATTATGTCAACACAAATTATGATAAAATAATTTTAAATTTTATTTATATTTAATAAGAAATATTAATAACAAAAATACGTAAATTATTAAAAATTTTTAATAATAATGTTTTTAAAGGATCTTAACGATTTTCGTGACCTAACCTTCGCACTTCTTTCCCAGCTATTTTTTTATTTTTCATTTAAATTCATTGATTTTCTTATTTTGGAGGGTTGATTTTACTTTTCAAAATTCCAAACAATCCCACGCTCTTAACATTCACGTGAACGAAACGCGTGGGTTGACTGGATGGAATGACTAATTCTGTCAACGTGGCTGGTTTTCATTGGGTAGTGACTTCACGTCAATTGTTACCATTATTGGGGGTTGGTTGAATTATTTTTGCTTGTTTAAAATCTCCAGCCAATTTTCTGACACAAATTGAAGGAAGTGAGTCTTATTTTTCATTTTCTTGGAATGGAAAATATAAATGTTGTTTGTTGGATCATTTTTGAAAATTAAAAGTGATTTTTCTGTTTGTGTGTGGGACACTGATTGCATTTTATTTGCTTTTTCACTTAAATGGTGTTTGGTTGCTTTCATTCATTATTTTTCTCACTTTTTCTTTTTGTTTGTTTCTTCATGTGAATAATATAAATCAATTAGATTTTAGAGGAAAAAAAAAAACCCAAAATGCAAATCAAAATAGGAAACTTCTGTTTTGCTTATTGTTTGAAAGATTTAAAGAAAAACAACACAAAGATCTTTTGTCTTTTTATAAAGAAGAATATGACAATGTTGCATGCTTTTACCATAAAATTATCTATCATCTAATAAAAAAAGTAATTTAATTTGTATAACATAGTTATAATAATGGTACCAAAGCATAGATATTGAACTTTGAGGTAATTTTTAAAAACACGTGTAATTATGTAAAACAAATTCTTTTATCGATTCTATAATCAATCAACGACTCTTTAAAAAAAATTAAATTTAAAATTTAAAATTTTAATTTAAAGATTTTAAGTTCAAATTTTAGAGTTAATAAGATAAGATTTACGAGTTTATATGAGTTGAGAAAAAATTGTCTATCTTCATCGAATCAAGATAACATGATGAATCTTATCATTGTGTTCTTATTATGGAATTTACATTCTCCCGAAAATGTAATTAAGGATTTGATTAATTACCCACTTCTTAAATGAAAAATCCACCACATACATTTTTATTTGATATAACCAGCTAAGAATAGACTGAAATGATAAAATTTATTGTCCAAAATATTACAAAAAGTTTTCCCAAATTATCATTTACTATTATTTGTTTTCTTAAATTTCGCCTATGCATTATCCTATTGTCGATCTCAAACCCGAATAAAATGAGGAGAGTTGTGATAAATCGATGACTAATGTAAAATGTAATTAAATTATGATTAGAATTTTTTGTTTTTTAAAATATCATTGACATTTGAATGCCTAAATGTTGATGTTGATAGTCTGTCTACTACTAAACTCATAAAGATTTTAGATTTGAATTGAGTTTTAAGAGGTAGACAACCATATTATTATCAAATGAATTAATTAAATGCATTTAAATCACCAAAATACTTGTGTGAAAATCACCCAATTTTGTTTCTTGGTCAACATTATTGTTTTAAATATTTTTAAAAAGGTGTATTTAATAGTACAATTACTAGTAAAATGTTTAAATCATACTTTTCAATTTTCACTTGATTGGAATTTAATTCAAATATAATTATGTGTGGCCAACCTTGTTAGGCATTTCAAACTTAAGTTTTCCCCACAAGTCAATTTTTTTGGCTAATACATTCTTTTGATGGAAAACTACTTAACTTCAAAAAAAGTTTCAATAAATCAAAATTCAAGCAAGTTTGTTATCTAGAAACATTGTTTCTTCATTGCAATAAACAGGTTATAGTAATAGTATATATATAAATACATAAATAGCATGCCAATAACAATTTAAAAAAAAAAAAGAGTTGAAATTATTATAAACATTGCGACATAAAGAGTTTATAGATTGTAATTGTTTCGAATAAATTACCATGAATTTTGAAACATCACGAGCGAGATTAATTTAAAATCATCATATCCTATATACGATGTTTTTAATAACATAATCGCACATCTTTTAATAATTTTTCAAGAAAATTTGATTCATGGAAAATACGAAATTAAAACTCAAAATACTTGTGAAAATAGTTTTATGTTTCTTCATAGGAAGCTATAACATTTTATATACTATGATTTTTATCTCTATACGGTATACGCATATGGTATATATATATTTTCAACCATTGTAACAGACACTCGTGTATTAGAAAAGAAAAACATGACTCCCACTTTCAAACACATGCACGAAATATAAACCAAAATCAAAATTTTCAAAAACTTTTCTCAATAATGAAGTGACCCAAACCTAACTATATTCAATCCTATACGTTAACATTTGAACATTATTAAAGTGATCAAGTTGAAACCAAAAAAAAAAAAAAAGATTTTTATCATTGGAATTATATTAATTAATTAATTAATTTTTAAAAAATACAAAAATATAAAAATATAAACCCTAGGCGCTTGTTGGAGTTCAAAGCTCACCGAAACCATAAATTTTTTTTTTACAAAAAATTTATATAGATTGCTCAATCTTTTAAATAAAATAAAATATATTACACTTAATAATTTAAAGAAAATAATTACAAATTATACATTTAATATAATTTCAATAAAAAATTACTGATATGATTCAAATCCAAAATTATTTATATAGAAAAGAATGATCAATTGAATAACCTTCTGTTGGTAATAATCTATGGGATAACGTTGTCTTAGATATTCACTTATTATTTCTCAATTAAAACGGTTTTACCTACTTGTTTTTGAGAGCCAAGTGGACAAGGAAATAACAAGACATGTGGATCGAAAAGAGGTGGGGAAGAACCGTCTTATCTAACTTTTAAAATAAAAATTGATGGGACTAATGGTGGGAGCCAAGCCAACCCCCACAAGACAGAAACGTTACAAATGACAAATGTTATTGGTCTCTTTCTTGATAGCAAAATCTCCCTCCAAAAAGGAGGTCTTGATTCAAGTAACATAGCCCCCTTATGTCTAGTCTTTGTTTATCTTACATATATATGGACGATTTGAAGCAAAAGGATAGGTTATATAAGATACCACACTTTAATCTTAGAAAAAAAATAACAATAATAATGGCATAAAGTCTTTGAATAAATACTAAAATACTTTATAAACTGTTCTAAGTGGGAAGATATAAAAAAATAGACATAAAGAGAGGGAGGGGGGGAGAGTCGGTGATATATTTGTCCCAGAAGCAGCCATCAAAGAGCAAGACGATCCAGAAAAAGACCGAGCCTGTGGAACCCTATGCAAAAGTTTCAACTGCTATGGCTTGCCTTAAAACAGTCTTTTTATAAATAAACTTTCAAAAGCTTTCAAAAGCAAAAAAAAAAAAAAAAATCTATCACAAAGCAATAGCATAGACACACCCAATGAAACCATCATCAAGCTGCCCTATAGCCCCTCCTTATTTTCAAAGAGAAAAGAAGGAAAAATCTCCCTCCTTTTTCTCCTCCCATTATGCCTTAATTTTGTCAGTTTTCCATCGGCTTTTGATTGAGAGTGAAACATTAAACTTTAGTCATCTCTCTTGTCCTTGCTCAACCCTATCCCTATAGTAAACTACATGCTAATAAGATGATAAATGTAAATTTTTTTGGCGCATTATCATAATTTTGATATGAATAATTGAACAATCTATTAATCTTTAGATTTGGCGAGTCAAGACAATTGTTTTTTTGGTAAAAGATAATCTTAGACCTATGCAGCTAGCAGTTTTTCTTGCCCCATGGACCCAGTAAACGTGTTAAAAAAGTACATTACGTTTTAAATTTACTTCAAACATATATGGCTGGCTTGGCTGGACATCTCGATTAACATGGAGATTTTTCTACCCTTTCCTATAGCTAGCTTTATTAGATTTTCTAGTGCATGTCATTGTTGTAGGGAAAAGATTCTATGTCCTTAATAATCAAGGGTTGGATTTAAAAAATATTTTATTTTAAAAATAAAACCATAGGGTAGACCATGCACTAAGACCTAGAGTGAACAATATATCTCACAATCGATTAATTATTTATTATATTCGAAAGATGGATCAATTTCAAAGTTTCAATCCACACAATGTCATGTTAGAGATTTTGTTATATATAAACTTGATGAGTAATTAATATTACTAGTATAATAAAACTCGATCGATCATAGGGGAATTATTAGTAGTCTCAAGATATTGGCGCAATTAAAGGCAATAGGTCCCTAACAAAGAAGGTTGATTGATAAAATTTTCCATGGCCACCTTGAAGCGACTTTGCAAGAATAATTAGAGATAAGACTAACCATACATAGTGGATTTCCTCTAATAATATAGGCACACTACTATTCTTTGTTAATTTTATCATTATGTTTGGTTTAAGACTTCAATGCGTCTTATAAGATATTTGATATTTATTATATGTGAGATAACACCACACTAATACCCTATCACATGTAGGTAAAAATGAAAAAAAATCTATTACATAATAGATTTAAAAAGTATAACAAAAAAAAAAATTGGCTTTGATACTATATTAAACATTCAATTTAAAACCAACTGGCTATAAGTGGAATGATATAATCTGAATATAAGATTATAAAAAATTAAATATTCATTAGATGTGAGATAATACCACACTAACAAGCTCTCACATAAGCTAAAATGAAAGAAACCTATCACGATACAGATTTGAAAAGGGCAACAGAAAATTTTTTTAACTTTGGTATTATATTAAATATCAAACTTAAAATTAATTGATAGTAAGTGCATGAATTCAACTTGAATATAAGATTAAAAGAAATTAAATATTTATTAAATATAGGATAACAGCACACTAATAAATTAAATAAATATTGTTCTAAGCAAAAATGATATAATTTTTTTTACAAAGCAGATCACAATTTGAAAATATAAAAAAAAATTTACAAATATTAAACTTTGAATTTCAAATTTATTGAATATCACTTTTTTAAAATAACTGCATAAATTAATTGAATCAAACAATAAGTTTCAATGATATATTTAATTATTATAGCATTGTTAATAAATTTATAGGTAATCAAGTATAAAGAACAGGGGCAATGCTATTTCTTGGCAAAGAAGGGGATACAAAACATTACAATGTATATATATAGTTCAAGATGTAATGATAATTTCCACTAATTATATACTTAATGAAAATCTAAACAAACACATAAAAGAATGATGGAGGTAGTGGTGGGAGAGGCCCAAGTTCCCAAAGAGATTGGTAGTTGATGAGATGGTGTGGGAGTGGCCGGTGTGGCTCTTATTTTTCATCTTCTTTTGATGAACTTCTCATCATGCCAAGTAGAGCGTTCACCTAATCAATTGCTGCTAGCCATGTGTCTCATCCACTCTCTCTGCCTTTTTTTTTTCTTTTCGTCTTTCACTTTAATAACAGGGAAATTAAATTAAAAAGCACGTGGGCCTTTTATAAGCTCCCATTTCTCAACGTAAAGAAAATATGGGAATGATTTAAGTAGAAAATATTCAATGAGCTTATCATAACATGTTTCTTGTTGCTTTGCTTTTAGCCTCTTAATGTATAAGCCGAGTGCTGCTTGCTTAATCAATAGACTCTAGCTAGGTCATTGTATGATTCTACCCTCAACTGTTATGTTTCTTTGATTTGATTTTCTCTTTTTTTTTTTTTTTACATTGTTTAATTTGCTTTAATTTCTATGTTTGGAGGAAAAAGAAGAAAAATGGAAGGAATGAGAGAGGTGACAAAAAAATGAGAGAAAATAAAGTTATTTTCCTGTCTTTGTATTTAAAACGAAGGATGAAAAATAAAAAAAAATAAAGTTGTAAATAAAATTAAATATTTTATTCCCCTCCAATCACATGAAGAAAAAAGTGAAAAGAAAATAAATTTTTATTTCATTCCCTTTGATTTTTTTTTTCTTCTTTTCCACCTACCAAACAAGTGTAAATGATGATCTAGATTTATGATCAAGCCCTACCTCTATAATTTCTATTAAGGGCAAATTAAACAATGACACTGGTGGAAAAATAAAGAACATAAAGCTTTGATTTGAGTCTTTAGCATATAGCTTGAGTAATGAACGTTTTCAACTAAGAGCCTACATTGTTTGATATGTTAATCCGGTTTAATTTGGGGCCATGTTTTCGTTAATCAAATTCAGGTTCATCTCCTAAGACCTCTTTTGCCTTATACATGGATGAAAAAGTTACACTTTTACAATTTTTTTTTCCAATTGAAAGGGTCCATGATCAATACTTTTAGTTTCATTTTTTAAAAGGGAATATCAGAAAAGAAAATTAAAGAGATCAAGACAGAATTTAAAAGTTAAAGGAGGAAAAAAAAAAAGGTTAAAGAAGAAGGGAAAAAAAGATGATTTAAAACCTCTTTAATTGAAACCTGACGATCAAATTTTTAACCCCAATCAATTCCAATTTAATTTGGAAATTAAATACTTAGATTATTTTATATTTTTTAAAACATTTGATTTAATAATAAATACATGCTATAATTTATTCGAAAACTTGAGTTCTAATTCTTCTTATCTCAACAAAAATATTTAATTCAATCGGTTCATCAACATCTTTTAAGATATAAATTCCCATTAGTTGGCGTTCGATTTTAAACATTTTGTAAATTTTCATTCTCCAATTATCCTTATGCTTGGTCTGTTTTGTTCCAAAAAATAAAAAATATTTTTTTCTTGAAAAAAATTAAGATATTCAAATTATTTTGACTATTGTATACCCATTTTTTCTCCCTTTATTGATAGGTCGTACTGTTTTTCGGAAAGAAAAGCAATTTGTGTCTGGGAACTACTTTAGCCGACGAGCAACCTTTTGAGATAGAATACAATGCAAAATTGTGTTTAATTTTTTCGATAAGTACATATAAATTTGTCATGTTGTTTGTGCACTGTCCCATAATATTACACCAATTGATAAGCTATTCACTAAAATTAATCACCACTTTTCCTTTGAAGGGTCCCAATTTGGGATTTGTTTAGCTCTCCCCTTTATTATTTGTTTCCATGATCAATAGATGAACCAAAGCTAAGACATACCAAAAAGTAGACAAGAAGGTCGAAAAAACAAGTCACATGAAAAAGAGAGTTTGTTTTACCCTTCTAATTAAAGCTAGCTTTGACGTCAATTAATTAAGCAACTAACTAATTAGCTCGATCATGAAGGGTAGACACCACTTTCTTCGATTTTCATCCGAATTTTCATTGTTAAAGATATATGGTACCCCATTACTTTAAGTCATACTATTTTCCATGTCATCCCATTATTCAATTATTATAATCAACAATTACGTGATCCGTTGATAGAATGTTAAACTCTTAATTCCGGTGAATAAGATTCAAATTTCGAAAATAAAAAAATAATCATGTTTTAAATTTAAACAAATGCAATGAAGCAACATGATAAAAGTGCATTGGATATCATGAGCATTGGATATCATGAACTTTGTTGGTCAAAATATTCTTCAGCTTCAAATGAAGCATAGATTAGAATGTAACATAGTCAAGGTATAACAATCTTTTTTCTTTTGGTTTTTATTTTATTTTTGTTTTCCCTTCCTTTTCTTTTATGTGAAATGACAAATTAATCTTCTTTGATCCCATGTGAATAAACGAAACAGGAGAGAGGAAAGGTCCCATGAGTGGAACAAAATTTGGAGCATATGCAACACTATTTTTATCCATATTTAGCTTTAAACGCATGTTGGGGCTCCCTTTGCTTGGGATTCCTACACTTTTGTGGGCACCTTCTTTTGATATTTGAGTCACCTTTTCAAGAGTAGGTAGGATCCTCACTTCACTTCACTCCCTTTCTCTCCCTATCTTTTCTACAAACCACGCTCTTGTTAAAGGAAAAGGTTTTGGGAATCCTATGCCCTCTCCTCTCCTCCATGCCATGTATATTCCTATCACTTGCTTCTTGCAATGGCTAGATTCCCATATGTTATCATCATTCTTCCGTATTTTGCCTTTCAACTGGTAAATGTTTAGTCTATTACTATCTTGAAAGAGAGCTAAGAGTCAATCTCCCAATCATATAAAGATCTTTGTACTGTTACATTCATTATTAGTTGGGAGTACATAAAAGGGAAAAAATTTCAGTTTTTTTCACAAGGTGGCATCTGGCAAAGGGGGAAATTGAAGACGAATTTACATTCTGTCACTCTGAGATATGGGTCTCAATCTTTAGATACTTTCAATAAAGATGAGTTCATAAGAAGAGTTCACCTAACACAAAACAGAGCTGAGATTGCATAGTTGCAAGCCCCTACTCTATATCAAAACTATGACTTGACAACTCTTTTAATTCCTCTTTCTGAATTCTGATCCTTCTTGTTTCTACTTTTTTTTCTACTGTCTATATAAACAAATAGTATCTGAAAAAGAAGTTTGAGTGACAGCGGAAACTTGGTCAAAAGTATACTCCTCCCCCCCTTAATGAATTGATAACCCCAGCTTCAAAGTTTCTCCTTTTTTTCATATGCATTGAGAGGTTGGGCCATTTTTTTTCCTTTTCTTTAACTCTGCCCGAGTGAGTAGGGATCACTACATTTGAAAACCAAAAGCATGGGACTAGGCATGGTCTCTTAGTATGGCTACCCTTTGAAGCAGTGATCAAAATCTTATACCACCCCAACCATTTAACAATCTCCATACGTAGACTAAAAAATATGTTTTTTAATTGTTATAATCTTCGTCACTATTAATATCATTGTTTATGTTTACATGATGTTGACAGGAAATATATTAAGTTGGTTGATGGTCTTTGCTCTTTTTGTTGTAGCTACCAGTACTGAGCTCCTCTATCAATTTTACATTAGAGACAATGAACATTCAAAGATTTAAAAAGGCAAACGAATATGATTTACTTACACTCTAGATTGCTAATATGAGGATGACAAAAAATGAAATAGAAACAAAGAAATTATCCCTTCCAAAAAAATCTCTTGGTTGTGTTGAGAAACTTCTAGGAAACTCTCTTCCAATCTTCAGTTGATCAGAAGACTGTTCCCCAATTGCCGTACATTTACTCTAAAGCCTTCATTTATACACTCGCAATTGTTACCACCCAAGTAAAAGATTGTAGCAGACTAGAAATTTTAATAGAATTTTAGTGTACTTTAAGATGCTTGTACAGGCATGCTTAATCTTTGAGCCTGGTGCTGGTCTCACATGAATGAGGAAAACAAATTTTCTTACTCTTACATGATTGCTTACTTTTTCACGTGAGCCCTTTTTTAACTTTGTCTCTCAGATTCTAATGAGTGAATCCCATTAGTTACATACCACAAATATATCATTGAAACAGCATTGAAACAGCAAGGATGTTTTGATTGGGTTTTTTAAAGTTTTTTAACTGAAGTTCAGGTCTGTCAAATAAATGATTCACTTTCAAAGCCCTACGGGGACCCCATTCACCACTCAATGACAAAAGCAAGTTGTGAGGAGCTTGTTTTGAAGGCCACTTTTCCTTCACTTCCCTGCTTGAAATAATGAGATTTCATTCAATATTTGCCTCTAAAGCTTAACTGGAATGGAGCCAGGGGTTGAACCCCATGTCTCACCGTCATAATAACATTGTCTCTGGGCTCCTTTTTGTTACGCTGACATGCATACGTGCCAGCATTGGTCTAATCGTGTCTAATCCTTCAACCACTTTGCTGCCCTCTTTGAATTCAATAACAGTACATAGCTGGGCCTATCTTCTCCTTTTCTCTTTGGGTTTGTTGAGCCCAAGTCAAGTCAACAGTTTGACCTTCTTGATTCAGCATGTTAATATATATGTTATAAATTCAAGGTTAAGAAGTTAATTATGATAAGTTAAAGGTTGATTAGAAGTTAAAAAAGTGTAGTGAACCCTGTGTGGGTCATTGCTAGAGTTCCAAATGACATACATATGGAAGGGTGTCTCTTGATAATACCATAAAATGACCTTTTATTTGAAAAACATAGGCCTAATTGTTGTTAAAAGAATCAAATAATTATACCAATGAGCTAAAAAGAAGAAACAAATGCTGCTTCCTCTAATAATAACATTTTTTTTTCTTGGTTGGGGTGTGGGGAATGCTGATCAATATGGAACAACCTCATATAGTTTTCTATTTTCAACATGAAACAGCTTGTTACTGTAGCAGCCTGCACAATGGGAAATGATATCTATTGCGTTTGCCTTTATTTGTAGTTCAATTTTGATGGAGAAATTGCTACTAATATTTTTCTTGATAGCGATTTCAATAATTCTCCTAAATTGATACTTGAAATTTCCCTCCATTTAGAGTGAATAAAAATTGGTTCTGTTTGAATGATCAAATCAAGCTCAACTCAAATGGATTCAAAATACAAGCAAACTTGAAATGACTTGACTTGCATGCACCCTATATTCTTCGAAAGTTCCATCAGACTTGCAACCCTTTGGGCTTGTAGGCTTCTCCTGCTCAGTCTATATATATACTTGTAATGAACGGGCTTCAATAGGATTTAGGCAGACACGCCCTCTGCAATTGGTTCTCCCTCTGACATGTTAGAAGAGCTAGCATTGCTCCTCAGTTATTTGTAAAAAATTGGTTGACATAGCCAAAGCTTCAACTACACCAATGCATGAGAATAACAAATCTGTTTTGCAAAAACTACATCCCTATTGCAAGAAAACACTGAAAAGTTATCAAAAACCCTTGGGATTATATTTATTATCCTCTCATGAGATGAACCATTGAAAAGCCTCCTCCTAGTCACACATATTGGGAATTTCAGTCTTTAACAAAGGCAACAATTCATTTGACTATTGGCTCAAGACATACAGACAAGTCTTGCAATCACTTCAAAATGATATTTTAATTCAGTGGAAGCTGTCAAAGTTACTAAATTGATAATAACCATACAGTAGAGCCAAAATGCATAATCTGAAATACATGCATGAACATGATCATTTCAGGGGTAAGCTCAATGGCTGAAAAATGCAATGCAAGAAGGCTAACTAATTGAACTTGCAAATTTGTATTATACCTTTGCCTTTCCTTGACTCTATAGTTATCTCCAAGTGATGAACTAATTTATGATGAAAGCAATAAATAATTCTATAAAAATCAAACAGAGCACAAAATTTACATAACTTTCCCAAAAAAAAAAGAAGAGAGAGAGAGAGAGAGCTTAACCTAAAACCCTTTAGGTCCAGTTTCTTTCAAAACAACAGGCTTCTCAACCATGGAGAGACAGTACCTAGCAATCTCTCTAAACCTAGGCACACTCCGAAGATCAACCTTTGTCCCAACTTTCAAGGTATGATAACATCACCCCACTCACCTGTGAAACGTGCCACCACTTGGACGTCCTTTATCACCGTGTAAGAGAAGTCGCTCCTATCCTGGCCCGTCAATCCTGAAATAACAGTCAACCATAGGTTGGTCAACCTGTACCTCAGGAAAAAGGCTCTTGAAACTGCAGCTAAAGTCAAAGGAAGCCATAGAAGAGTGAAACCCAGAAGCTGATTAGCTACGAGGTCACCGTAGTGGGCTCCACGGTCGAAGAAGATGATTTCTTCTTTGCGGTTTTTGGAGGTTGGAAGGAGTGCTGGTTGTGGAGGGTCGGTTTGTTAGGCGAGGACACGCGGAGCACGGTGGTATAGGAATGATAATGGATTGGGTCGAAGTAAGTTTTTGTTCGGTTTGAATTCGATCTAATTTAATTTTATATGAAATTTTTTTATTTTTTCATATTTTAATTCATTTCGATTAAATATTGTATAAATTATATCTGATCGATTCAATTTGAAATTAAAAAAATATTATTTTTTAAATATAAATATATAATTATATAAATATATATAAATTAAAAAATAATTTTTATATAATATTAAATGGAATGAAATCGTATCAGATTTATTTAAAATTCAAACTCAATTTAATTTTAATTTTTTTTTAATATTATTAGATTCGACTTAAAACTCGATTTTTAAAATAAAAAATAGACTTTATGAAGTCGAACCGAGTGGGAATCTGTTAGGAACGGAATAGGTTACCAACCCTAACGGTGGACTGTTTGCTGTTTCTCGAAATGGTTTTGAAGGGGAGGTTAGGAAATGGAAGTTTGGAGGAGAAATAGAGGGACCGGTGGATGATGGAAGTGGCGGAGGTGGCGGCCCTTGAAAGAAGAGAATGGAGGCCATGAAGGTTTAATTTTATCCGTTTGTGAGAGAGAGGGAACTGATAGGCAGTTAAGTTGCGCCGTTGCTGGTCATGTTTTTTGCCACGTGGCAAACGTATTTTTTTCTGGTATATATTTTTATTTATTTTTAAGATGACAGGGAACATAGAAACAAAGGAAAAGACCTTAGATTTTGGGCCCAATGTTGGCCCATTAAATTCTGACTAATAACGTAAGAAAATTAAAGTGGGCTGAACATTGCCTCTAGCAGGACCAAGCTGGATATCTGAGCCTCATTACAACTCTGGGCTCCAGCTTTGGGTTGCCGGCTTGTGGCCAGGCTGGCTCGGCTCGTCCGCGGTTGCTTTTAGGTGAGGTTCCCCCAAGGTACAAAAATGTGACAAAATCAATTGTCTAATTAGTTAATTAAGCAAAATTTAATTTAAACATGACATCAAATGCATAAAACAACCAAAATTTTATGTAATCATCATCAATCTCGAGTCTCGATAAATGTTGTGTTCAAATCGAGTTATAACTATCAATTGAATATTAATTAAAATAATATGCATGTTGAAAAAATTTATAAAAGTTTTGAATTTTAAAGAGTTTAAAAAAAATTTATTGCTAAGACAACTTTCCAAATCTAGTTGTTTCAATTGATTAACATCAAAAGTTGCTCCATAAAATATTGTTTTGGCCGTTGACACAACCCAAATTCATGTTACAAACCATTTTCAAACATTAAGAAATGCAATAAATAATCAATCCATGATCATTCATGTTATTGCTGCTCACATGTTATCTTCGATATTTTTGCTAGCAACCGCAGACATGAATGGGAATCCTCTTCTTCTACTCAAAGGAATTAAAACCAGCATGCATGTGGCCACTAAACAAGCTCTATCTCAAACATCTATTTCTTAATTTTGCCAAACATTTTTAAACCCATGTTGGCATTTTAAAATTGTATCCATCAAATGCCAAGGTTTACAGCCACGTTGCCAAAAGATTATCTCAAATCTCTTCACATGATCCCATAAAAAAGTATAATTAAACAAACAGTTTTTTAAAATAAACTAACAAACAAGCATGAAACGGCGTGATTAATTTAATTACATCCATAATCTTTCAGACTTTGGTGCCTATATGGTAACTTAAAATATCAAGATATGCAGAAAGGATTTGCAGATTTTATCACATATGCTTGTTTGTTTCCAATTGGTGTTCTTGGCTAATAGAGAATCTAATTAAGTTTATTTGTAAATCTATTATTACCCACAAGCCTTTGTTCTAGACATGAGCTGTGATGAATTTCTGATTCATCTGTCTCCATATTTATGGATTAATCCTAGTCCACCTAAAGAAAGTACATTTGATTAATTAATTACTGGCTAATCGGCATATATAATTGATATTACTTTATAGGAAAGAATCCTAAGTTGAAGCCTAGCAAGGAATAAAAGGTTGTTTATTTCTCATGTCTCCATTTCAATTCAAAACCCTAGTTTTTTCTTGTTTCTATGTGTTACACATTGTGCCAAGTGATTCGAAACCATTTGTTGAATATTATCATGACATGTAGATCATCCAGCCTATTTGGAACAAAATTATAAAAATGAAGCCTAATTCAAAAATTGAAAGCAATGACTCAGAGTGTGAAACTTGATCTTATCCACATATATAAAGATAATATTTCACGTATAGTCAGAATCATAAGTCTAAATCAAGCAAACTAGTGAGAAAGAATTTGTTTAAATGACATTCTCGAATACAATAGGCTTCAATATTGAATTAGATATTGTACTTGAAACTATGAACTTTGAATTATGATGCTTAACAAAGAGTTATGGTGCTTTTAGTAGAATGAGGATCATATGTTAGCTACCAGACAATGAGATAGTTAGGTGCCTAACACATGTACAAGAGTATATGAATGAATATTATTGCTTTGGATCAACTGAAACATAGATGTATCATGCAAAAGAACCGATGCAATTGATGACAATTAATTTGTATCTGTCATTGAAAAGAAGAAATAGACCAAAAATATGTTGACGAAATAAAAAGAAGAAGAAGAAGAGAAAAAGGGAAAGAAAAAGAGGACTGTGTTGGATGCTAGGGAGTGGGTGACAGTGGGTCATATGAATTTTTTTTTTCTGCATCAAAGACTCAAAAAAGGGAGTGCAGTAATGCAGTAAGACTCTGCCTAGGGCCAAAAGGTGGTTACATTGGCTTTTGGCGGATGCCATTCCTTGATTGTCAGCACAAGATTGCCAACGTCCCCTTCACGAGAATGACCATTTCCAACTCTCCTTGTTTTCTTCTGCTGTTCATCTGTTTGTCATCTTCACTCTTGGAAAGTGCGTTGGATACTCTCTCAGTCTCTCTTTCTCTCTTTTTATTTTCATTTTTTATAAAAAAAAGAGATATAATAGTTTATTAACTTCAAGTAGATTGTGTTCACCACTGGCGTTTACCCTTTAGCATTGAATGATGAATTCAGCAAAAAAAAAAACCATTACAAGGGCTCTCTTCGATGCACTCAAGCAATTTTTTTTTCTTCAAACAGTACAAAAGACAAGAATAATAAAATATGTAGCGAGAGAGAATCCCCTTTATATTTTTTCATGGCCCATGCTATAGCTAGAGCTGCTGCTGCAAACCAACTAGTCATCACTAGCAAATTACTCAAGTATAATTTAACTTGGAAATTCTTCTCGCATGATCCAACCTAGCAAACATCTTTCTCTCTTTCTCTCTAAGCCTAGGAAACCTGATCATATATATAACCATAATCATCTCTTCAGCCGCCTCCTGATCATCAAAAGTTTTCACTTGATAAAACTTCTACTTTTTACACCACTCTCTCTAGGTACCAAAACATTGGATATTATATAATGATTAGTTGCCCTCTTGATCTAAAACCTTTTTGTAACTGGGAAATGGGGGACTATTCCAAATTTGACACCTTGATTGATGAGTTCAAATTATCAATTGAAATGTTGTTGCTCAAGCCATGGCCAAAACCCGGTTTGATCCTCAATGCTGCAGAACATGTTGCTGAGGCTTTCTTCTTTAACCATTTGATCCATCTTTTGGCATTGAAGGTGATCAGGCCTTGGTGTGGTTTGGAATAGTTGTGCAACACCACCACCTGTTGGCCTTAGGGAAGTTGGAAAGAGGTTTCTGCTTGTTGGATGAGTGGATGACGGGCTGTCAATTGCTGGTGTCCTTGAGATATCCAACTTGACATCTGAGCTGTTTTCACTTCTATTACTGCAAGAACCTTCAGTTTCTTTATTAAGGTTAATAGATTCAGTTGGTTCTCTGTTTTTCAGTGCCAATATCTGCACCCACAAAATGAATTTATCCAATCACAGATGAAGCATGTTACACAAAATGCTAAATAATTCTAAATATTCCTTTACTGTCGATTTTAACTGGTTGAATTGATAATTTGATGCTACTATTATCTTTCAAAATAGAAAAGTGAGATCATTATCCTAGCTTTATTGTAATTACTTGTAAGATACATCTTTCATTCTTTCATTCATTGTCATGATTACGACCCTGAGCTTCAAACTATGATTAATCAACCCATAAGATTATGATAAGAAAGAGGTTTGTCATTCAAAGCCATTGGTTTAAGAAAGTACTGGCAGAAACAAAGTTTTGAAAATCATGATTCCATTGAAAGTCAATAAAGCATGAATGATAGATTAGAAGATTATAATCCTTAAACTTAATCATTCAACAGTACTTACTTGAATAATTGCAATAGAAACTTTAAAAAATTTTTTAACATAAAACAAAAAGACTTAATTAAGAAAAAAGCAGAAAGGAGAATTAATGAAGAAATATTTGTTTTTTTTTTTTTTTCGTTAGTTAAGATTATACCTCTGCATGAAGCTTTTGGTTCAGAGCTTGGAGTGCATCATTATCTGCTTTGATTGCTTCGTACTGTCTCTTAAGGAGATCATAGTCTTTCTCTAGTTGCTTGGTTTTCCACCTAGCTCTTCTATTTTGAAACCAAATAGCAATCTGCCTTGGTTGCAAACCAAGAGCTCTAGCCAGCTGCATTTTTCTTTCAGGTTCAAGCTTGTTACAAAACTCAAAGTTTTTCTCTAGAGTCTTAACCTGTTCCATGTTAAGCCTCCTCTTCCTTTCTCCTGCCTGCGAACCATCATCTGATAAATCATCCTCCCCATTTGCTTCTTCACACACATCTATCCTTGAAAATGACATTGATCTCTTCCCTTGAAATGATGCAACACCTATGCAATCCCCCCCCCCCCCCCCCCCCAAAAAAAAAAAAATCAAAATTCAATATCATAGATAAGATTATAAAGTGATAAAACCTTTTCTCTATAAGAGAAAAGAGAGAGAGAGAGAGAGAGAGAGATCAGATGAACATACCACGAAAGTCTTGCGATGTGCATGGAGGTAGCATTTGATCGATAGAAGTTGAGGGTTGATGATGATCTTCCTCATGAGGAGTTTGGAGAATGAAATTTGCTGGGAAGAAAGCCATCCCATTGCAAGACATGACCCAGCAGACAGGTTTTAATAAGCCTCAAATAGTATTTAGAAATCTCTATATATATTCATAACCTGAACTGTCATGATGTTCAAGGAATGAAGGATACACAGCAGATCGGTCCTCGGAGTGGACACAGAGTTTAAAGTAAAAATGGCAAAAGAAAGATTTGATGTATCAGAGTAGAAGGAAAATTAGAATTTCTTGAATTGGAAGGTGATGCAGAGATCTGTGTAAGATGGATAGCTTATATACCTTATCAACTTCTAGGAACAAACTCTTTTTTTCTTTTATACTATATATATCTATATAATCTGAGATATGATTGATGACTCTATCGTTCCACTTCTCTTTATATGAGGAGGGATTTATTCGACAAAAAAGGGAATTTAAAAAAAAAAATTCTTTTATAAATATGACTTTGCTAATCGAGAGGGAGAAGCTGTTTTTTTCTTTTTTCCTTTATTAATATTGATTAACAATAGTTAAATTTTCATCAAATTTTGTTTCAATAATTGCTCAAGTGTTGATACACACATTTGCATGTTCAGGACAAGTGAGAAAAGAAAAAGAAAGCATAGCTAGAAAACTAATTAAACCTGTTAATGTGGTGATTCTTAAAACATTTTATGGAGTTATTCCAATCCAAGTCCAATAAAATGTTCAGGATGGGAAGCAAGCACATTTCAAGAAGCTTGGTTCTATAGCTATAAGGATAGACAATGCTATTGTATTTCATATTTTAAAGTGAACTGGGTGACTTTGGGAGAGGAAAAAATACTTATAATCCCAAAGAAATCTGATTTTTTTTAAAACTAATTTAAAAAAAAAAAAAGTATTGAGATGGGTAAAAAGAGTTTAGGGTTTCATAGAAGAAGAAACTTTGTGATGTTTGTGATATCTTATGAGAAAATAAAGAAGGGTTACTTAAGAAAAAACAGAATTGAGTTGGAAGAAAAAGAAGAATTACAGAAGAGGCAGGAATCTAGGGATGGGTCCAATGAGAGGGGCAGGGGTTGCTACCTAACCCACCAACAGGTATCATGCATTAGGACCAACCCTCTTTCCCATCCATTATCCTTTCATCATCAGTTTCAGTCCTCTCTGCAAATGGCTCTGTATTTGAAATTGAAAGGAAAAAAAAAAAATAGAGAGGAGAGAGGTTTGAAAACTGCACAAGCAAAACTCCTGCTGTTAGGAACCCCACAAGAGCTGGTCTTTTTTGTCTTTGAGCCCCTTCCATATCTCCGTCTATCTCTATCCCAACTCCTCTCTCTTCTGCCACACCCCCCCTATATTTCATGTCCTATCCTCATCTTCTCTCTCTGAATTCTAATTCAATTTAATTTTATAATATAAAAAAAAATTTCCCATAAATCCCATGCTAAAGTAAAATTCTGCAAGATCAATACAAAATCTTTGAACTTCCCAACTTATAACAAACTTATACAGGTTATCTGATTAGACATAGATGCTTCCATGTATTTTTTTTTTTAGGGTTTGGATTTGGATTAGGAGGTGGGTATTGCCTTCAGAAACCAACTTTTTAACTTTTGCATCCAAATCTGCTGGAGAATTAGTTTCTCTTTACCCTCTTCCAACTTTCATCTATAGTGTCATCAACAGTATGTATGTTTATCAGCTACCAAAACGAGTCAAATATGTTGTTTTCATGCCATCAGAAGAATGTCCCACTCCTTCAAAAATCTTATGACTAGTTGCTCGAATGTTCTTTTTGATCATTTTTTTAACCTTAATTGCACTGTGGCTTGCATATGAAAAAATATATATATTCATTGAATGTGTAATTCTAGAAAAGTAGTAAAACTTAAGAGCTTAAATTGATTTAGTTTGGAAATTAAGATGTTTGCATTTGATGAAATCACATATGATCTTGAATTTGTAAGAAAAGAGAGAAACCTTTGTACTATATGTCAGAACTTAAGACATGACAGAAATATACTACTACATACCAATCTACTTTGAAGAATCTAATACGTGTATATACCAAGAGAAAACCTTGTTCTGGTAACTATTTATTTACCAAAGTTTGTAAAAGGACAATGGAAGGGTGACAAAAGCAGATTGAAAGTCAGAAAACAGTACCCTTAAAGTGAATTTCTCCTTTGACCACTCTACCACCAATAATGGTTTATGGACAGAAAGTGAAAAAAAAAAAAAAATTATGTTTCTGAATTTTACCTCTCTTCTAAAACAAAACAGAATCTATCAGTGCTACAAGAGAAATACTACAATTTTTACTAGCTGAGGACCTAAAAATCTGGCCTGAACGCACCGTTATAACTTTCTGCATTGTTAATTACAGAAAGATGGAAGCAAAAGGACGTGTACATAATTACCTTCTGCATGCAGAATATTAAAGGTTTGCCATTGTATTGGTTTTTTTTTGTAAATTGTTCAATCCATTTTTCCCCTTGATTGTTTATCACAGCAAGGAGAGAAAAATGGACAGATAGGACCCATGAAAGGAATTAAGTATCCAACATAAGGCCCCAAAGAGGTAAAATTATCCACAAACGTACAACTTACAACTGCCACGAAATTCGTAGATGACGTAACGGGCTGGCAGATTTCCCTTAGTCTTCCAAGTGATTGAAGGTGGGAATTGAGGGTTTGATCTTGACGTTGAGAAGAAAAAATAAAGTAGCTAATGTCATCAGTCAGAGTCACACCGGCTTTCACTTTTTCTTCTGATATCAATGCCCCACACTACAGTGCAAATGTAAAAACACCCCTTAAACCCTACCTAGTAACCTCATATTCAGTTTAGCCATTATACAATTATGAGTATGAACTTGATCTCTTTGTATCTTCTGTTATAACTTGGTTTGTTCATCTATGCAAGCTAGTTTCTGAAAATACAAAACCAAAAGGGGGTTAGGCCATAAATGTTGGTGATGCAAATAGAAATATATAGTGCATGCATGGGACGAACGATGAATTGGGGAGCTAGCTATGGTGTTTGTTGTCTAGACAATGTTTTGATTGGAAAAATGATTAGCTGCTTTTGTTCAACAGCGGGGATGTATCTGAGGAGGGGGGGGGGGATTGGGGAATGGCATATATAGTTTAGGACCCTATCAATATGCCTGTTGATGATGGTGGGTTCTATGCATTTAAAAAACTGGGCAAAGACAAAGCTACTCTCACTGCCTTCACACATGACTTTATTAATGTGGATCCATGTTCTCTGATCCTGTTATCTCCCCCCATTTCTTTTTCTTTTCTCTTTTAACTTACTACTGTTATTAATAATTAAAAATTAGGAAAAAATACTATAAAATTTACCATAATAAATAAAACAGAGGAGCTGAATCTTCTTCTCCACTTCTCGTATGGGTTGGGGTTGGTTCAGACTTCAGCTTGCAATCCCATTTGCTTATCTTTGCTTGATCACAATTTGACATATAGTGATTTGTGATCACTGGGTCCAGTTGTAGTTTTTATTATTTAATTCTTTTTCTCGTGGCCATGCTTAACTTTTTCTCACGAGATATGACCCATCATCACAACCATCCATTAAACTGCATACTTCTCGGATTCGCCATAAATGAGCACATGATAAACATATAAAGTGAGAAAACAATCAAATATAAAAATTTAAACAAACGAGAAATAAAATTTCTTGTAACATCTCGAAGAACCAGGTTGATCGGATCAACATGGTTTGTTTTTAATGATAAATTTGGTTTTTCCGTTTTAATTCAAAATTTAGCGCATGCTTTCAAACATTTAATTCCATAATTTACATTTTTTTTTTTAACTTAAAATGTAAAATTGGAATTTTCTTTGTTAAATCCAGATCAAAATTTAGTGCGTTGGCATTTTTAAGTTTTCTTGGGAATAATTTTGTTGGTTGATATAGGGCTTGGCTAATGGCTTACTTCTATACTTCTTTTATTCAATTCTATTCTATATTTTCCACCCAAAAATATTCAGAATTACGATCCAACAATAATTCTACCAATCTCAAAATTATGGGATAAAAAGTTCTGTTGTTGTGTTCAATAACCAATTTGCACGGTGAGGGTGAAAGGAGGAGGATATTTTAAAACAAATCATGAATAGGAAATTAGGAATTGACACACCAACCGTAAGAGATAGCTCGCATCTATTCTAATGTCATAACGTGCTTCTTTAATTTTCAGACGAAAACTAGCTTATATATTTATATACAATCCTGCACAAGATATTTGAAATATATAAATAAAAGGAAATTTTATATGTGAATGCCACTGAGATATCTAAACCACAATAAAGAAAAGTAATTACAAGGAATCAGTTGAGAAGTAAACCAAACAATGTCTAAGGACGTGTCTAGTCAGAGTTAAGTGGCAGGCAGGAAGAAGACATTCCACCTTAACAGAATCAAGTCAGAGTTTCTGTTAGGTAGTAATTTCAGTCTGCAAATCATCACATGCCATCCAGAAATGCCAAGCCCAAGATAGCTGCTGTATGCTGCCCACTTAGACAGAGAAGAGCTACATCTAATATACGAACAAAATAGATGCTCAAGAAGAGTAACGTCGTGACTATGCATGAGAAGTGATCAAGAATCAAGGGACACCAAGCACAGCACCAAACAAACTATACAAAAATGCAGCTAAATCATCTGTATCATAAATAGCAAATGCTTGATGATAATGAAGGCCTATAAATATTTTATCAACTACAGTTCTACACTATAGAAAATGACCATGGCAATGAGAACAAAGGAAATAATCTTAATAAAGTGAGAAATACGACAAGTAGTGCTTTCAGAGTAAATAAGACACTAATAATACTGTGCATGTATATTCTTTTCCATATAATAATTGGCAATTTACACTCTACATAAAGTACATGTACCCACAAGTGGGGGAAAAAATGAACGAATTTGGATATGTAATTCGCATATCTTTTAATATGAAAATTATACGTACGAATGATGGTAGAGCCATCCTCTGAAAGCAAATGACAGCATTTCCATCGTTGCCGTGCATCATAAACAGAGTGGTTGTCACCTTATTAAGGTCATTTTGTTCCTTAGCCAAAATGAAAACCAGATGACTTGAATGAACTTGACAGATCAGGCAGCCTGAGAGTTGCAATAATCCCCGCAGCAAGAGCACAGAACGAAGCCAAAATAAAGGCAGGTATATTTCCTCCACCAAATAGAGCATCCCATGGACCCGCACCAAGAGATATAATCATCTGACAAAACCAACAATATATTAAAAATCAGCTTTAACTAAATTTGACTAAATTGACAAAGCAAAAAAGGTAAAACTTTTTGATGAATAAAACGGTACCAGTTTTCATTCAATTTACAATACAATCATCATTTTATTTTATATGCATAAGAGGTAACCAAAATACAAACTTCCGTAAATATAAGGCACCCAAAATACTTAGATATTTGGAGCTCAAATTAGATAAATCCTATGAGCTAATGAAAGGAAAAACCAATCTTCTTACATAGTATGAAACCTTCTGAAATAATAAAAAGTAAAATTAAATATGATAATGTATCAAATTTTGTACCTGTGGAATAACAATTGCAAGGTTCAAAACTCCAATCGCCAATCCTGTACAAACATACAAAATGTTAGAATTTACCAAATTCAACAATTGTATAAAGCGGAAACACATGCTAGAGAAGATAGTTGAGATATAAACCTTGGCCACCACCAGAATCGGCAGTCAACTCTGCTGTAACAGAAAATGGAACGCTATAGGTAATCTGCAAGAACAAAACAAATTAACGTGCAAAAATGAGACATTTTTGTCAACAAAAACTAAAAGATATAGAAATTTACAGCAAGTCATTTCATACATACAGCTAGAGGGAAGCCAAGAAGAGCGAATACAACCAAGGAAGCAATCCTGATTGCTGCACTCCCTCCAAGTACATGCTCGATCCCTTGAGAATATTCTCTAACAGATACCAAACTAATGATAGCTGTGACAGCCATACAAGCAAACACAGTATAGTTGCTCATTGCCCAAACAAGTCTTGACCCCATCCGTTGACACATTGGTTCAATAAGGAAAGAACTAATGCCCAGAACAACCTACACCAAGAATTAACAGAAATATAACAACTGTTGAAATGAATACAAAAGAAATCTAAACACCTACAGCCCTCAATGAATAATGTCATCACATTAACTTCAAATGATGGAGAGAAAGAAAAATCTAAAAAGCTAGCAATTGGTACTCAATTTCGAGTTCTTACAGAATTTAATAGCAAACCAAATGCACCTTCTCTGACACCTTGATCATACAATTTTATTTCAGAACCATTCCCTTTTGGATCTCCATGATATACTTCTCTTCCCATCCAATCCGTATCAAATAGAAAGAAAGGGAACCAGGAAAGCTGCAAATAAAACCAGAATACATTTGAAAACAATAATAATAAGTGATTGCTTTCATTTTCCTCCTTTTCTTATTTCTCATTGGGGGAATGGAAAGGGCTGTGAAATTGTAGCCAACCATCAGATGAAAATGTTAACAATCCTTAACTGTCTAGTATTAAACAACAGATAGTTGGCTCAGGGCCAATTTCAAGGAATCAAAGTGTACAGGATAAAATGTTGAGACTTACCCAACTGAGAGCCATAACAATAAGCACTGAGTGCATTGCAGGTGGTAAATGCCTTAGACTGGTCAATAAGTTGACCAGTACGGCTCCAGGCCCATCACTGAAAACTTCGTTCTGAACGTTTGTATCTTTTGAGTTAGCATGCTTTGAGTTTGACACTCGTTCATATCCATTTTCAGCATTGTTCCTATTAGCATTGGCAACAATGGAAGCAACAGCTTTTGATTTTGAGTGTTGAAAGCCATTTTGTGTGGAATCATCCAACAAAGAAGCAGAATCTGATAAACGAGTTTGCTGATTTTCTGGTGGTGGAAGTGGAACCTCCTTAGCAAAACATATAGTCACAACAGTACAAAATAAGAGAAAGACCTGCACAAATGCCGAACAAATTTTTGAGCATATACAGGATGGCATCAAGTAAAGTGATAGAAAACATGTGCGACCACAAAATGCACAAAATTGGCATTCAAACACAGGACTAGCTACTGAAAAGGCACTTGAAGTTTAGAGAAGCTATACTATAAGTCTACATTGTTAATCTCAAACAGTATGAGAAACAACTATTTCTAGGTCAACTCATGAGAATACTCAATATATGGCACAACAACAAAGAAAATGATTTTCATATCTCATGAAATCAGCAGCATAATGTTAATGCAACTAATGGTCCACAACATATGCAAAGCAGATGGCATTTGAGATCAGCAATCTGAATCACAGTAAATGTCATGCTCATATTTAAGACACTTACACTTTATAATCAGTAAGGATGTCAAAGTGATATACCATAATTCAAGCCATAAATTGACAAATCAAATGTACTGAAGTAATATTTAGGAGTAGAATTTCAGTTTTTTAACATCCTAAACTGCTTTATCAGTGTAAAACTTCAATGGATAATGCTACTTACCACAGCAACAAGAAATGCTGCTTTAAGATTGGCACAGGCCTCACAGCAAGCTCTACTTTTCAAGAAAGGAAACCATCTGTGTCAAGATAATTAGTAAGAATTAGATCAATATCTAAATGAAGTAAATGATGAAAAAAATAACTGTGTGCATAATTGTTTGTTTCATCACAACAAAAACACATGAAAAAATTTCACCTGTGCCAACCCCCACTAGAACCAGCTGAAAATCCCAAGATGCTTCCCACAGCCATCCATAAGCAAAATATAGCATTTGCAGAATTGTGTTGATCAGGACCTAAAACATAGCCATCCAGCATCTTGTCATGCCCAGTGTTCAAATATGTGGTATATTAGAGGACCTCGAAAATGAGAGGCACCAAACCCAAACATCAGAATGCTACTATGTACAGGCTAGAAATTTTTTCATTTTCCTTCAGAAAGAGAGGAGTTCACCTGATAGATCAGCCAAAAGGGCACGAGCTGGTCCCTAAGAAAATAAAAGTTTTATTATTGGCTCACATGAATTTACTAGGGTAAACAGGAAATGAGGAAATAATTGCCATGGAAAGCTTACCTGCACCGTATTGTTAGCTAGATCCAACATCCAGAACCCAATAACAAAGACAAAAGCTGCCCTTGTTCGTGTACCTTTAAATGTACTGCATTGCATATATTATTTTGTCAATCTCTTTTTTTTTTTTTTTGTGTGTGTGTGTGTGTGGGGGGGGGGGGGGGAGGTGGCTATAAGAGCAGAGAAGGAATCAAAAGCAGAGATGGAAACCTGCAATGTTCCTTTGTATCGCCTAATATGTATCCAACGTCTGCAGAAAACCCGATTATTACCACCTAAATTACAAAACATAGTTTAGCAGATATAAAACACAGAAAACATAGTATGTAATATTTAACAGGTAAGACAATCTTCTTCAATGCTTACAGCAGCAGAGATCATGAGCGATCCAGCAAGGATAAAAGGCCTTCTCCTTCCATATTTTGAAGTGCATTTATCACTCCAAATACCAACACAAGGTTGAACCTAAGATCAAAAAGCAAGCAACTCAATAAATTACAACTACAGATAAGCATTCCTTCTCTGGTTCCTTTTAACTGTAGTCATTTAAACCTATTGTGCGCCACCACATCTATAGCCAAGAGGCATTTAATCACAAAGGTAGCCTGACTCCTAATTTGCACACAGACACACATGGAGAGAGAGAGAGAGAGGGAGGGAGGGAGGGAGGGAGGGAGGGAGAGAAGATGAAGCAGATCAACTGCCTACAGTGAGATAAAAGAACCACAAGATCTCTGGGGTATGAAGGAAGACAATGAGAATTTGAATAAAAAAAGTAATTCACTATTATGCAATCAAACAAATAAATCTTTTAGGGATCCTCTCCTTTCGATAAGGACCCAGTATATATGAAAGCCAGGCCCAACCTTTTTATGAGTTAGTTCAAAATGCAGCACGAGCTGTTATATCAGATTTATCAAGTTACCACATTAAAATATCATGTCAAACCCATAAGGATTCCATAGTAATGAAAAGGGAAATAATATAAAATTATATTTAATATCGTTCCCATCACCTACCACAAGACCAGTTATTGGACCGCAGAGCCAAATAAATGAAGAAAAAGCATGCTCTATTCCAAGTGTCTGCATGAACCAAACATACACAGTCAAACCAAAGGGAAAGCATCATAAGCTCCAGAGAAATTCAGAGCAGTGGAAAAGAAATCATGGCTTAAATACACCCAATTAATAATAAAGAATAATTTGTCTCTCAATACCATGATCTCTCTTTTCCAACTAGTAAATACACCCAATTTTTTCATAATTCAAACACATTGCATCGAATTCAAATTTATGACATTCATAGTAAATAACCTAATCTTTTCGGTTAAATTTTATTTAAACCAACATAAGTTACAAGTCTGATAAAAAAAAAGCATTGGACAGACCTGAATGTACGGAGTCAAGAGCGAAAGTTGCAAAGCCCAACCAAATTGAACCCCGGCGGCGACCGTGCAACTAAGAACCAAAGTCATTAAGCTACAATCATTAGATCTGGCTAGGATCGGCGACGATAAGTTAGAGTTTCCGTTGGGAACCCTCGCCAAAGGAGACGAGGAAGAGGTTGAAGGAGAGTTAGGAGACGAATTTAGACCGATCCGATGATGAGGCTCGTCGATCATTTCAACCTCCAATTCCTTCTTTAAGTTCCTGTATGGAACCCTGATCGACGCTGAGTCACTCTTTCCTGCCATGGCCTATTTGACTCAGTCGCTGATTATCCCCTACGAGCTAACTCAATTAAACCTTCACATTAAAATTTTAGAATCAAACATCAAACATAAAAAAATCAATACGAAAATGAAAATTTTCTCTTTTTTTGTTTTTTTTTTTTTTGGAATTTGGATCTGATTGCTAGGGTTTGAGAAAGAGAGATTAAAGTTAAATTTGGGCGGTACGTCGCAACTGCATCAAGAATTATGCGGATGCGTTCTAGATCTTTAGGTGTAGGGTCCGTTTTCTTGTATTTGACTAGTGACCGTGACGTGTCGATTGTGGGAACAGAAGTTGACATCAAGGGAAATAGCGACAAAGGGAATTTTGAATCAATGTCGTTGATTTTCGGGGGAGAAAAAAGGGGTGGATCAGGACCGTCGGTTTAAGGGACTTTGCGATTTAAGGGATGCTTTTTGGACGAGGGAAAAGGCAACTGCCACCGACCGGGGAATGCTGCATTCAAGTTTACGGACCAGAATGTATTAAAAATATAATTTTAGAAACTTTTTATAAAAAATAACGAATCATTGACGGACACGTAATTATTGCTAGTTAATTAGTATTAATCGACAATAAAAATAGCAATAAAAACACTAATTATTGCTTGTCAACTAATTATTAATTGCCAAAAATACAATGTATTATTAACGTTTTTGATCACCATGAAGGATTTGATTTTAGCCATCCTGGCTGGGTCGAATTATGCCAAAATTGTTGAGCAGAGATGCCTTGAAAGGAAAGAAGCAACTCGTCTCTTCAGGGGTGAAAAAAAAAATAAAAAAATTTAAAATTAATTTAAAATTATAATATTTGATTCAAATCGATTTTTTTTATTCGATTAAGTTTGAATATTAAATGTATATTACATTTAAATCGAAAGATAAAAATAAAAAAACTTGAATCGGATTAAATTATATATTTTAATTTTTTATATATATGTAAAATTTTAAAAAATAAAAAAAATAATTTTTTATCAAAATCTATTTAAATATATTAAAATTTTATATTAAAATAATACATAAAAATAAAAAAATTAAATTTTAAAAATTGATAAATCAAATTAAACCTAACCAAACTGAATTTATAAAATTCTATTTGATTCAAATCATATGAAATTTTTATTTAAATTCAAATAAATTTTAAAAATTTAATAATATTATATAATATTTTAAAAAATTAAGCTAAATTTAATCTCATCCGAACTACCTCTCCCTTACAATAAGGGTTATTTTCCGCATTGCAATTTGCGAGTGCAAGGCAATGCATTTTCTTCATGTTATTTTCATCTTTTTAAGCCACAAAGAAAAATCATAATTTAATACTTTGAAGATCAGCTAATGCGTATTGTGAAGAAAGTCAAAATAGATTTTGCATATAATCATCACCTCGAATGGAATTTCATTTCCTGCATAATCCATCGATGCACTACACAGCAATGAGACATGCATGAAATTGCAAATACAATACAGTTGATATGATACCACCAAATCATAATTTCATTCAAAAACATATATATATATATATAGTTTTTCCTTTTTTTACTATTGAACACTACAATTAAAATTGATAATTTAATCCATACTTATTGAATTTTAACTCGATCTAATTTTATAAAGTTGATTTAAAAAAAAATCAATGATCGAATCGTATCAAATTTGAGTTTTATGTAAATTCGTTCCTATTTGATCATGTATTTTTTAATTATTTATTTAATTTTATATTTTTATATATTTTTATATTTATATTTAAAAAATATTAAATAATATTTTACATTAAAAATTAATATTTTATTAATTTTAAATCAAATCAAATCAACTGTAAATTTAAATATATATGAATAAAATCAAGATATAAAAACAATATTTTTTTTATCAAATCTTGGATTTAAATATTAAATTTATAAAATTAAATTGAATTCGAATAACATAAAAACTCGTCTTAGCTTGACGATTAGATGTTATCTCTACAAAATTATCGAAGTCAGCTGCAGCTTTAGCTGCCCGATCTTATGCACCCGACACCCAAAGAGCTCCCTCGGAAAAGTAGCTGCTGCTGATCACAGTGTTTGCAGCAGAAGCAGCTGTTCTTCCTGCAACAGAAATGGCTGATTTGGTATTCTCTGACACATAGTACCTCTCGTCACAGATCTCACAGCATCAATCCCGGTACAAATTTTATCAGTGAGGCCAATCCTCTCACTTAGTTCAGCAACTTTAGCTACACCAGTTGCTGACACTTGATGAGATTCATCAAAGGCCTAAGCCATGCTTAAAGCATCTTTGCCTATATACATATCCCTTGGCCAACATGGCTTTAACAACATCCTGAGCGAATGAAACAGCTTCTCCAGCATGAGATACAAATTGGCTTCTCAATGGAGGCTGCTGGAGCACAATGACTAACAAAATTGCCACAAAGCATCAATTCAAGAGCAAAAAAAGATAAAAAGTCACATACATTCGAACTTGTTTCATCTTCATGGCTTCTTGAAGGGTTCCAAAAATGAAACTCCTCCTCATGCTGCCCCCAACTTGTTTTATATATATATATATATATATATATATATATATATATGTATGTATGTTGATCCACAATTCACAAACTAAGATTCGGTATAATTTTGAATATAATTAAATAGCAACACAAGGAAACCATCAAACATAAAAAATTAAGGAATGAAAAGCAACGAGATAAACTTCACTCAAAAGTCAAGATATTTACTTTGAAATATGTGATTTATTTTTATTTTTTTATTAAATTAATTTTGTTAAAAAATGAGGGCGATGGAGATGTTAAGCAAGTAAACAATAAGGAAATTTTGCTTATTTATTGGGCTGGCCGGTGAGCTATTTACTTTAAGCCTGTAAGTTGAACAATACCAGAGTTTTTTGGGCTGGGTGGCCGCTGTAGACTATAGAGTAGACTCCTTTGTAGGTTTTTAAGAAAAATAAATCACATATTTCGAACTATATCTGAGTAAGAACATGGGAGGATCCGAAGAACTTTAATTAGTAAAAGTTAGTTTAAGAAATAAGCTTATATTTGATACATTTTTAGCACATAAATTTTATATATTATAAATAAATTAAATAATATCATTTTATTAATAAATAAATATTAATTTTTAAAATAAATATATAAAAAATTAGTATTTTTTTAAAATTTACGTATTAATAAAATAATATTATCCGATATACTAACCTTTTTTATAAAATTTATATATTAATAACAAAGCAAATATAAACTCTTAAAAAATAAAAAAATATTTACTTATGCCCTCCAAAATAATGTAGCATATTTTTCATCCAATAATATTACGAGTTCTTTTGATAGTTTGGTGAGAGTTTCTTTACCGCTTCGTAATATCATTTTACGATTAGATTCTTAAAGATTTAGTTGTAAAATACAACTATGACATGGTGAGAGTTCTTTTCATCACACTACCAAAAGACCTATAAAACAACATAATCATAAAATTAAGTAAATAATTTGATATCTTTTTTAACCAGTTTTTTATACTATCCTAATTTCAGGCTTAAAGATGATCAACCCTAGTGCATGCTCATGCAACATGCCATATTAATTAATCTCGACGGCTCTGATCATCTAACCTGCTCGTCAGCAATGAGCAATAAAGGTGACGGATAATGCAAATAAGATGAAAGTCGTGTAATAGACTAGAACCATTTTCCTTTCTTTCTTCATTACTTTAATTTGTTGATATGTTGAAAAATGAGTATCACTGATTCACGGGTTCAAATTCAAACCCATTTCAAAAGAAAACTGATAATATTGTTACACTCTAGATAGAATTGGTGTGCGATAAATCACGTGTCAGCCACTGTCATCAGCTTTCGAGGTTGACCTTTCAGGGTCCACTCCAAATATCTAAATCTCTCTTTTGTTTTAGCCTTAAACCAAGGTGATTAACAGAAAAATTAACGTATAGAACCATGGCTCGAAATTTTGCCATATTCATGAAAGTGTCACCATCAATAAACCAAGATAATCTTTAAAATATAGGAGTATTTGCTTTCTCTCTTTGGTGCAATGAAGAGTTGTGATTTTCCTTGGTAATAGTAGCTGTAATCAACTAATAAAATTTTAATTTTTTTTATATAATATATGATGATAGACTTGATTAGTAAACAAGTCTCGATGACAAGGAGCCAAGGATCATATAACATGGTTAACTACTAGTGATGAGATCACCAAATATATAGAAAGGTAATTAATACTTAATATAGTAAAACAAAGGTGAGAATGAGAAAGGCAGATTATTACATAAGTAAACTCCTGATAATGGCTGCTTGGGCGCTATCGGTGTCTGTCGAAGCTAATAGCTGGGATAAACGGTCGCTTAGGTCGTCCACCTCTCTGTGTAAGCTTCTGATGTAGTTGCAAGTCTCCTGTAAGACCTTGGAAGCTGATACCTGAAGAGAAATTAGAGGGAAATATTAATTAAAAAAACATTATCTGTTTAAGAATAATTGTTGGATTTTGTTGAATCCTTTGAATGTGATGGCTAAACACGATGCATTGTAAAAGGGAACAGATTGAGTCCCACACCTCAACTTGTTGCTAGATGTAGCACATGAAAATAAATGAGGCTGTGAATATGACTTATCTACAAAAGTGAACGAAAGCCACACAAAAGAAAGGAAGGAGAGAAATGTAAAAAGACCACTGTTTGGTACCTCATCGGAACGCCTTCCACGAAGCTCGGGTATAAGCTGTTGCAACTTGGAAATAAGATCGGTGATCTGATGATCAGTGATCCTGGAAACATCTGACTGCCTGGAACGTGATCTTCTGCTTGACATTGTGTTCGATCAAAAACTACTACTAGCTTGTATATTCTGTCAGGAAACAGAATGAAGGTTTAAGGAGAGAAAGAGAAAGGGAAAACAAAGTGAGGAAACTCGTAATTAGAGACAAATGGGATATGGTTTTGTCATAAAGCTAAGAAAAAAATTGAGGTATGGGAATAGAATAACAAGCTGAGAGCAAAGAGGAAATGTTAAAGAGACAAGTTATGGACAGAGAGATAAAGCAACCACATGAACAAATAGAAGAGCAAGAAAGCCAGAGAAGTGATGATGCTTTGGTAGTGAACAAGAGACAGACAATTGCATGGAAGAAAGCAGTCGGCTATGCCGCTTATTAAATAAGACTCTCCTCCTAAGCAGGTTTTGTTTTTGGTATTACTGTGCATGTTAAAAAAAAAAAGAAAAGAAAATAGGAATCTAGAAGGTGGAGAGATAAGCCATACTGTCCTTCCCTGAGTGACCCCAAACTGGGGTAACTAGGCAAGTGGGTTAAGGGCAAATGTGCTCGGTAATTACCCAACTACGCGGGCCTCCCTTCTGTCAGTTTAGCACACAAGCCCACGTTATCTTATTACTTCCTGTCATTTGAATTGTATACCTATAAATATCACGGTATCTTCAGTGTTCTCAACATTATTTCATACAAAAACAAAAACCCAACACCCCTCTGTCTTTCTCTTCAATTTTTTATTCAAGCCAAGAAAAGAAAGAGAGAGCTATATAGCTAGAGAATAGAATGAGTTTTCTGAGTCTCCCAAGTGCATAAGCCAATTGATGAGAGCTATAGGAGGCTACATTGTTGACCAGTGAGTCAGATTCTATCATCTTCCTTTCCCCATAATCTACTCCATAATTTTGGTCTCGACATGGCATGTGTCTTCTCGTAACCTCTGCTTTACGCACCCAACCTGATTCCTCGGGAACATTTTCTCGTGTTTCATATCAATTTTTATAAGCTATTATATTTGTAATTAAGATTGGTTTTTCTTTTTAAAGAAAAAAGAATCTTGGGGGTGTAGTTAAGCATAGGAGCAGTTAAAGTATGCCACATAGATTCTTGCTTCAAAGTATCCTAGTTTTTTGCTCATGTAAATCAAGAACTGACCTAACTTAGATTTAAAAGTAATAAGTATATAGTTTTGTTTAATGTGTTTCATGTCCAGACGTGATATATATATATATATATATATATATATGTTGCATTACCTTTTCCGGCTAGATATTCCTGCATGCAGGTAGAAGTTAGATTTGTGGAAAGAGTCCCGGCACCTGCAGAGGTGGGAGCCAAGAGGGCAGGTGGAGGTCACCGCCTTCCAAAATTTTCTTTTACACTATTCTAGATTAGTAACTGAACCTACTAAAATTAATATGCATCCTCTCTTTCCCTATTCAATTTATTATTTGGCTCCCCTTTTGTTATTATCTAGCTTCGACTCTGAGCAACTGGTGATGAGCGATGAAACATGATCCTAGCGACAAGCAACTTAATTGGATCTAAATTCAAATAGTTTAATCAGTAACATACATAAGCTCAAGAGTGAACAAAAATAATAATCACTGTTTATACCCGAATTAAAACCTTTATAATTAAGATGATTAATGTTGATTGTCTTGATTTCTTCGATATAGAAAGAGTTTATATTTAATATACTATTAGTAAATCAAATGATATTACTTCGTTAATGAACAAATATTAATCTTTAAAATAAATATACAAAAATTAATATTTTTTTTAAAAAATTTTTATTAATAAGGTGATATCACGTAATTCAATTTATTAATGAGATGACATCATTCAAGAGTGTATAAAATATAAATACATATGGAAATCAATATATAGTCAAAATTTTGTTGCTGTAGTGGTGAATGATTGGAGGGCTATATATATATATCTAAAATTTTAGGAAATGATATTTCATTTCCCATGTGACCTCTAAAATTCATGCATGTCTAAAGTTCATGCATGTTACAACACATTGAAGGTCTCAGCTAGCTAGGAACACGACAAAATTCAGATTTGCAAACTGTTTCTGTAATTAAATATCAGAAAGATCACTGATGAAGCACTAGTTTGTTTATTCAATCACTGCCTCTTCCCTTTTTTAGCCGTAAGTGTTTTTTTATGTTCTTTCTGGTGGGGAGTGGTTGTAGTTCTCCACGTGCATCCATTGAAAAATCTTACAACTCTGAAAGTCTGAAGTACACATATTTTTGGGTCTTCAATTTACCATCTTTTCTGCATCACAATCGGCATACAACTAGGTAACCATCGAGGAATAACACCCCAGCTTCCGAAGCAATCTTGTTGCTACTGCTTGTTGTATTGGATATAATTAGTTGCCAAATTTGGTTTAAGTAGTGAAAGAGATTGATCCCCGGCCCCCAAACATTAATGTCCATTAGGTTAATGGTATAAACATAGTCACTATATAATGATTCTCCTAGGCATAGCTTCTCATATACCAAGGGCTACTACTTTTAAAACAAAGACATGGAATGTAATATTAGAATGTATAGCTCTAAATCCTTAAGGGGAGTAATAATTTTTGCAAGAAGGCGAAAAGAAAAACAATTCCAAATGTGTGTGTGTGAGTTTAAATTCTATATGGATGAGGTGTAAAACCCTTCATATAGACCATCCAATTATACCAATCAAAGCCCTTGCCCTCGATTTTCTTTCTAGCCTTCATCCTCCAATGGAATCATATACTTTCATGTCATCAAGAATATAACCCTAAAGTTGATTTAATTGAGCAAAACATGCATAAGCTCTATGTCTAGCAATTATCAAATTGCGATATACTTTTCTCCATTTCTTTGGAACCAAATATGGATTTTCTGCAAGTATGCCTGCGATTGTTTTTTCTTTAGCTGATAAAAGGATCAACGGGTCTACAAATGGTGAGTTGTTTGAAGATCCCATAGTTGTTTATCATATGATACTAGGGTAAGTTTTGTAAACTGAAGACGTTTGATTCTTTTCGTGGTGTGGAGTAGTGATATAGGTTTCATATCTCATCCAAATATATTGCTCTTGACATCAAGGAAACAGAGAAAGTCAATTACTGTATAAAACAATAAGTAATTTCACATCTTCAAAAAACTCCAAGATAGTTATATTTATCACACATCACCTTCTTGACAATATCCTGGCAATCTCAAGTACTCATACCTTTTAAGTCAATAGAGTTATCCAATTCTTTTATGGGTATATTTAGAAAGGAATAATGATAACAGCGATAACAGGACAGAACAGAAGTTCTGTACTAGTTCTAAATGGGGTTGGCAAACCGACCAATATCTATTGGATTCTAACTAGATCCGAGGTCAATTTTTTTTTTAAATCGAATTATATGTCAAGTTGGATTTTTTTTAAAAAATATTATGATTGGATTTTATATAAATTTATCCCACCCAACCCAACTTGGTGTATATATTATTGAATTGAACTTAATTTGATGGGTTATATTACATATACTAAGCCATTGTGGCCCAAGGTTCGATTACCATTTTGGGACCATGTTGATCATTAATTCTAAGCATCTTTATTGACTAATTACAAGTTCACATCAATATAACTTAGCATTGAATGATTATTATTTCTCCAACGCAGAGTTTTTTATATTTTTTTTCTTGACTATCATAAATATATATTTTTTGGGTATTAATAAGTTGTAAGAACACTAAAAAATAATTATGCATAAATCAAAATTTTTATTTATATATATTAAACAAAACTAATTCCAGCCCAATGAAAAACTTAAAACAATACAACCCAAAAGAAAACCAATCCATACCCAACTCAATAAAATCTTGCAAAGCTCATATCTCAAATAAGGATTCAAAGCTTGCAAATAATAACTGCGCCCAAAAACCTAATTCATATTTAACAAAGTCTCAGCCATTCACACTCTTATCAAATTAGTAAAATTAGCTTTAAATTTCTCAAGTTGATTAAGAAAGTTGGCAAACAGATATGTTTATAATTAAAAAAAAAAACTAATTAGCTTTTTTTTTTTTAACAAAAGAGACTGTAGACTATCGGTTGCTCTATTAATGTAATATCGATCTTGAACTTTCTAACTAAAATTTGCGAGTTTACTATGGTACCACCACATGCGAACATAGGTATAATTCCAAACAAATAAAAAAGATTACACAGTTGATGCAGTAATCATCGAATCCTTTATTATTATTATTGTGGTTAAGATTCTAGCAAAAGAACAGCTAAGACAAACTTCCCATGACGACACATAGCTTCTCAAATAAGATCATTAGAAAGAAAGATTTCTTTCTAGACAACAAAGTGAAAGGTACGAATTGGAAAGCCAACTAAGCTTTGGTGGTGAATCCATTTATGACTGGCAAAGGTAGCATTTATTCCATTTCATTGCAATTGATCAGACCCTGAATGAAACCATGCATGCTTGCGTGCCCCAGTTCGATGTCAATCAAATCTGAAAGTGTTTGCCTTTTTTTTTTCCCTTTCCTTTCAGAACCTGATTCTCCAAAGGAATTTCTTGGTCCCTATACAAGAAAAATGTTTTAACTTTCATTCATGTTCATATAGTGGACCTGGACATGGCTAAAGTGCTAAAAACAATTACCGAAAGTACCCCTGGAAATGGTTTTAGCCTGATTGTTTCTGCACAATGGTTTCATTGTTTGGTTATCAACACATCTAAAGTCAAAATAAGTTTGAAATATTATTTAGGATGCCCTAAAAGAAAGTGAGGTGGGCACACTGATTTGGAAAAGTTGAATCTCCAAAAGAGTTGCTGATAAAAACACAATTTCACCCTAACCGACCTTTAAAATGTTGAACTTTTTAATATTGTAGCATGTTACAATTTGACCCCAATAGCCAACAGTAAATCATACACTGAACTTGATATTTCTACATGTTATCATCGAAGAAAGTGACAAATAGTAGTGGAAAACATATTGAGTTTAAAGCAAAAGGGAATGAAGTAATGTCAAACATTCAATATATTTTGTTTGGGAAATGTTAAATCTGTGTCTTGTGAAGTTACTGTTGTCCACAGGCTTCGTAAACTTGTTTATATTCAACTCTCCACAAAATTTGTCATTTTTTTCTTTATATACATATATATATATATCCAAATTTCATTTTTTTTTTTTAAATCCATGATGAAAATACTAGCTGATAACGTTTGAGATAATCAATACTTCTTAAAGACCGAAGAATAAAAGTGATTAGGGAAATAAAGAAAAGGAGGTTGGCCGAGTGATGATTACTTTTGAAGGTTTAGTAGGCAAGAAAGCGCTAAGCCGACCCCTGTCCCTGTAAATTATATTATTATGTATAATTAAAAGTTGAAATCATTAATGAGAATCTTGGCACAGTGAAAGTTGATGAAAATGTGTTCCCATTAATTGAGAATGAGAATTTTGGTAGATGTCTTTCTTTTTGTCTATTAAAATTTAAAATTATTGTCTTTTATTATTTTTTATTAAATTAATTTGATTTTGATAATTATTTTAATAAGATAATAAAATAAAAAATTTTAAAAAATAAAATTTGTAAACTTTGAATTTTAAATTTTTTAAAACATATTTTAAAAAAATTTTAATTTAATATTATATTTCAAAATATAAGATCAAAGTGAAATTATTTTGATTAAAAAAATTAATAGAAGACATTATTTTGAGAAAAGAGGAGTAATAATAATCTGAAATTATTATTTTTATTATTATTATAAAAATAATGTGTAATTAATTTATCAATTGATAGTTACTTAATTAGTCTGAAGCTTTTCTTTTTTTTTTTCTTTTTTTTTTGCCACAATAAATCTGAAGCTTAATTTTTCTCAAAATGATTGTAATCAAAGCCCCTGGTTTCTGTACAGCAAGGCATCAAAATTCCACTAACGGATAGAGATGATAATAGTTTAAATAGAATCGGATCAAATTTGATTTGATATTTTTAAATATTATAAAATTTTAAGATTTAATATAAATTTAAATTAATTATTTTTTAAATTGATCCAATTTGAAGTAAATTATATCATTTAAGTTTGATTTATTAATTTTTGAAAATTTTTATTTTTTATATATTATTTTAATAAAAAATTTAATATATTTAAACAGATTTTTATATAAAATAATACTTTATTATATAAAAATTTAAAATATATAAAAAATTAATAAAAATATATAATTCGATTTAATTTAATTTTTTAATTAATTTTTTATATTTTAATTTAAAATTTAATTTAATTTTAATATGTATTTAATATCTTATATTTATATAAATTAAATAAAAATTTTTATCAAAATTAAATTAAATATTACAATTTCATTTTTTTTTTTTTTTCTCACCCCAACTTACCGAAGCTGGGAAAATAGGAGGCACTTACCAGCCGATAAGTTAGAACAGTAAAAGACGTACGAGTATCGGAGTCTTCTTTCTCAAAAACTCTGTCTAGAACTAAAAGAACAAAAACAAAGAAAGAGGAGAGGGACAGCTTTTAATCTATCAGTATCACACTAGTCAACACGTGTCTCAACCGGCGCCTACCGGTTACCGGTTGTTTATTCCACTTCATGGACCCCACCACCAGCAACACCGCCCCCCGCCTCCCCTCTCCTCTTCTCATCATCACCATTCACCACCTCCCTCCCAATTTTTATTTTTAATTGGACTCCGAAAAACAAACAAAAAGCAAAACCAAAAACAAAAACAAAAACAAAATGCAAATTTTTTTTTTTTTGGGAGAGAGAGACAAAGGGAGAGCGGGAGATTGAAAGAGGAAGTTTAAGAGCGATAAGGGGGACCTCTTAGAGATTTCGCTCGCAAAGCTCCCTCGCTCTGATTTGCAGAGAGAAACAGAAAACCAAAAAAAATAAATAAATAAACGAAGAAACAACAAGAACGCGAAGAACAGAAACAGCAACACCAATCAGTAAGTCCCTCGCATTATTATTATTATTATTATTATTATTATTATTATAACAAACAGATCTAATTCGCTTTTGTTTCCTCTCTCCCTTCGAATCTTGCACTGTTTTTGTTGGTTCTTTTGTTTGTTTAATGATATTCTGAGATCTGGTGCTTCTTTTTGTTCAGCTCGTTTCGTCGTGAATTCTCCTTTCTTGTTTTAACAAATTTGCCTCCGCCGTTACTTATTGTTTGACTTTTTTTAAAATTCTTTCCCAAAACTAACACACTGGCCAAAACAAATCCTCTGAAAATTCTTTTTATTTTCTTTTATAAACCTCAATTTGGATCGTCCTTTTATTGGATTCAAATTCCTGATTGGCTTGTTTTATCGTTTTGAATTTTATTTGAAACTGCTCTTTTTTTTTTTTTGGTTTCTGAATAGGTATAATTTGTTAATCTTGATTGCGTTTGTTTCGGGGAAGCAAAAAAACTTGTGGTTTGGGGCAAAAGAGTCATGTTGGAGAATCGGTCCTGCGAGTCGTGTTTGGTGTTTGCAAGATCTTGTCAAGAAGAAACCAAGTGGGCTTACATGTACAATGGGAAGCGTCCACTGGAATTGGCCGACTCCGATGGTTGTTGTCGAGGAAACAAGTTATCTAAGCTCTATGATTCATCCAACGACGACAATAATACTGATACTTCTTCCCCTCAAGACTCACGTGACCTCGTCTTGCCCGATTCACGTTATCAATCCTACGGTGATATTAAGCAATCTGATTCTGCTTCGGGTTTGGATTCTTCAATTATCCACCACCACCCCATTGGACTGGATGAAACAGATTTGAATAACCGATCAGATGATGACAGGCTTTCAGATTCTGTGGAAGACTCAGCGAAGGAACAATCCGAGGATGATGATGATGATAACAGCTTTTCAGATCCTCCTGAGGATGAGGAGGAGGAGGATGGTTGCCGGATACATGCTGGCAATGGTTCCTCAGATTTGGATGCACTAATCGAACCATGTGGCAGAGACAACTCCATCAATTGTCTGATTAGGTGCTCAAGGTCTGATTATGGTTCAATTGCCTCATTGAACCGGAATTTTCGTTCCTTAGTTAGGAGTGGAGAGATCTATAAGTATAGGAGGCAGAATGGTGTGGTTGAACATTGGGTTTATGTTTCTTGTCGCCTACTTCAATGGGAGGCATTTGATCCATTTCGACACAGGTGGATGAATTTGCCAAGGATGCCTCCCAATGAATGTTTCACTTTTTCAGATAAGGAATCGCTGGCTGTGGGAACTGAGTTGCTTGTATTTGGAAAGGAGGTGACTTCTCAGGTTATATATAGGTATAGTATTTTGACAAACTCATGGACTTTGGGAACCAGTATGAATGACCCAAGGTGTTTGTTTGGGTCAGCTAGTCTTGGAGAGATTGCAATTTTAGCTGGTGGTTGTGATTCTCAGGGTAATATACTGAGCTCTGCAGAAATGTACGATTCTGAGACTCAGAAGTGGGAGACTCTCCCACGCATGACTAAGCCAAGGAAGATGTGTAGCGGGGTATTTATGGATAAGAAATTCTATGTAATTGGGGGAATTGGTGGAGTGGGGAAGGATGCAAGGGTTCTCACTTGTGGTGAAGAATATGATTTAGAGACGAGAAAGTGGACTGAAATTCCTAACATGTCTCCTGGAAGGAGTGGAGCAGCCGGTGATGCTGAGATGCCTGTGCCAGCTGGGGCACCTCCTCTGGTTGCAGTAGTGAATAATGAATTGTACGCTGCTGATCATGCTGACATGGATGTAAAGAAGTATGATAAGGAAAGAAAATCATGGTTGACCGTTGGAAGATTGCCTGAAAGAGCTGTTTCAATGAATGGTTGGGGCCTTGCATTTAGAGCATGTGGAGATCGCCTTATAGTGATTGGTGGACCTAGGGCTTTCGGTGAAGGTTTTATAGAGCTCAATTCATGGGCTCCGAGCGAAGGGCCTCCACAATGGAACTTGCTTGACAGAAAGCAATCGGGTAACTTTGTGTATAATTGTGCTGTGATGGGATGCTAAGAGATGGATTTTGGTGGCATCTTGTGCAGTGGAATGGTGCCACACTACACCTGGAGTTTACATGATTGGTTTCTCCTTCAACACAGAATTCTGAATTCTTGCTAATGGTAATTTTCCGTTCCTTCTTTTTTATATCTTTTCCCTCTTGGATAGGGGACGATGGGAAAATTTTCAGATTTTACTCAGGACTCAATAGAATGTTCTATTGTTAAGGATTCAAAACTTCTTCCACTAAATTTGTGTCTTCCCCCGTTTTCATTGACGTGAGAACTTACAAAGGTTGGCGTCATGTAACACAGGAATATGTTTAATAATTTGAAGTACCAACACATTGGTAGGTTGCCGATGCCATTATAGTTATGTTGAAGCTTTCTTAAGAACACAGAACTATTGATATGATATAGGTTCCTTCATCCTTAATTTTCTTGAAATTGTCTTTAAGTGAGGAAATAAGTAATGGAGGTTGTAATCTTGGATGTTGGCTGATGTACTGATTTCACTGATCATTACAATTGACATGACATAGTATAATTACTAATTGAAAACTCGTTCATTCTGCAAATTAACTATTATGTCCTGTTTGTATGTTTAATTTCTGAAGGCAGCACTGAATACAGAAGTGCAAGCTAGGTGGATGATTTTTTCTAGTTTCTTAAACTTTTAAGAATGCGCAATAAATTGGTTTTGAAATAGTAAAATCTTCCTTTTAAAATCACTCTGCCTATCTTTACACATGAGCAAATTTCAGTTTTCATTTCACAGGTTTCGATGAGGGACACAACAAAAATTCTTGTTCTGTTTTTTTCAGTACTAGAAGTCTGTCGGGATTATTTTTTGTCCCTAGCAGCAGCATTTGTCAATGAATCAGAATGAATTCATGTGCATTTATTTTGCAATTTACCCACTCCTTTTTTTTTTAACTGTACTGTCAGTTTGCATCCCCCTTGGTTTGTGCTGTGATGTTTGACCCCAGAACTTCACGGGGACCTATGGGCTCATGATCATGAAACCAACTGCCTGGCTTGAGTTAAGCTTAGGGAAGTAAAGGAGACATTTGTGCTCATAAACTACTTGAGTTAGATAAAAAAAAAAAGAAACTCGAATTTCATTCGAATATTGCTAAGTTCAAGCTGTAACACAAAAAAGTCAAATTATTGAGTTAAAAGTATTTTAATATTCTATTTGAGTGGTTTATGAGTTTAATTTAATTTTTTATTATAATTAATAAGTTATTATTTTACTTATGATATACATAATCTAAAATCATTTTCACTGAATTGATGATAGAATGCTTAAAAATTTTGTTGCTATTGCTAAAATTTTGCAGCCAATCTAATAAGAAAAAAAAAAAAAAAGGAAAACCTGATACTTGAGCATTCCCTTAAAAATGAATCATGAGAAAGGATCCACGATAAAAAGCTCACTGAGTACTGCTTTTTCTAAATAATAATGGTTTTGCTACTAGTTGCCAAGCTGTCAATTTTAGTTGGGTTAGGACTTTTGTCTGGATGGGCTTTAAAAACTAACACCAGGTCACATTTTATACGTTTTTCACTACTCTTTTGGGTAAAGTTAGCTCCACTGATTGAAGCACCTGTTCCCTTTTGAGTGAAACCTTTGGGTCCAATCATTTGGTTGTAGGTTGAAATGTCCTTTTAAACAACAAATTTCAATCCATATTTACTATGGGCTCATCTCAAATTCAGAAGAAGCCTAGCCCCTCTACTTGGCTTGGAAAAAAGCAGCAAATGGAGTTTTCTTTCTTGTGCTTTTCTCAAGGGAATTTCCATACTTTATAAAAAATTTTGTTTTAGAAATATGACAATATTTCAAGCTTTAAGAATTAGTTTGATTTATTCTTTTATGCAATTGATCATCTACTCTAAAAAACCCCTATCAACCAATATGTCTCCAGAAGATCAAAATCTTGATCGAACTCTATCAAGATAGAATAATTAAGAAAAAAACTATTCCCCAAATCCAGTCATGGAGATTATTTTTTTTTTACATGGGCTCCACTCTCTACCCTATATTCTAAAACACGTGAAATAACACTATTTTCGTTAGTTTGAAACATGTCTTTTAAAATCAATATATCATTGATATCTGAATTGACCTTTATTAGATTTTAAATTTTTTTATATAAAAGAGATTGTAATTTGAAGATAAAATAACAATAGTGGGCTATATGAATTATGTCCATATATCTTCCACTAATTTTCAACAACAAAAAATAAAGGAAGGTTTCACTTCATTTCTCCTTTTATTTGTCTCCCTCTAAACTATCACTCTACCTAGGAACATTAAAAATTATCCACCCAACTAAAATACATTTTGTTTTTTTTTTTAAAAAAAAAAGTGGGTTTTAGATGTATCATATAATTGTTAATTAAATCTTTGAATCAAATTTTTTTTAAAAAATTTATCCCCATTTCTTCAAACAATATATTATAAATTTAAACTCATAATTTAGTTCAGTTAATTTATACGATTATTTATAAGATATGGCATCTAAGATGTTTAAAATTTAAAATTTAATATTTATAATCTTTTTTTTTAAATTATGATTTATTTTGTACAAAAAAATATATATTATAGACTTTTAGAGAGTGTGTGTGTATATATATATAAATATTATTTGATATATTAACACAAAAAAATTTTTAATTTTACAAGCAAATATATGTTTTATTTTTTTAATTAATTTTTTTAACTTTTTATATATAAATTAAAAAATATGTATCATTATATATATATATATATGAAAAATTATCAAATTTGTGAAATTTTTTAATTTCATAAATAAAATTAAGATGTATGACACATATGATTTTCGTTGGCACCCATAGCCAAGATTCTCGTGTATGATTTTCGTTGCGAAGGAAAAGCGCATATTCCAGGTTTCAACTTTCAACCTTTCGTTTTTATTATCTCTGTCTTTTTATGTCATTGCAAGATCTTATTAGTGGATCCTTGGTACCTCAGGGTAATGATTATGAATTAAATAACTATAAATTCAATAATTCGAAACATTCCATTTGTTTAAGAAAAATATATATTTTTAAGCCAAATGCAAAGAAAAAAAATTTTAAATCGTCTTAGGATGCTTTTTTTTTTTTTTTATCTTCAAGTTATGGCCTTATTTATATTGAAAATTTTTATTTTAATTTAAAAAAATTATAAGAGATCATATGCATAAGATATTTCAACGCATTGGAGATAATCTAAAGATCCAGATACCAATATTTTTTAATTAATTAATTTGCTATAAAATTTTAAAAAAATACATTAAACCCTAAGTTACAATTTTTCATTCAAACCCATAAGTTTAAGACTTAAAATAAAAGCATTGAGATTTGGCAAGTTCCAACATAATCAAGACAGTGCAGCTTCCACATCGGAGTGTGTTTTTCATTTATTAATAATGTCGATCACAACTTCCTATTTAGGATACCTTTGAAAGAAATTATAATTTAAGAACCCTAATTTCTTAAGTCAATAAAACATTGCCAGACAGATTAGCTTTTCTTAATTACAATTTGTAAAAAAACTAAGCAACAAAACCACTTGATCTATACAAAAATAGTTCTTCAACTTTTAGCTTTTAGCTATTACACGTGATCTCGATCCCCACTCCAACAATAAAATATTAAAGGGTAGTTTTTTTATAATAAAAACATAATTAATTAAAATTTATTTAGATCTAAAGATTTGTATATTCATATTGTATAAAATATTAAAATATATATTTATATCGTATTTTATATGAAAATTACATATCATAATTTATATTTATATAAAAATATATATATTTTTAAAATTTTATTAAACTCATAAATTATATTACTTTCATATTTTATTTTTGAATTTAAATTTTAAATTTATTGAATATTATTTCTTTAAAAAATTATATGAATAAACTAAACGAATGTTAATCTTTGCAGTGGTGCATGGGACATGATCATAACTAATACGAAGCTTCCTCCATCTTTATTAATAGTAAACACCGGCTGAGTGGTTTGTTTTATATAAGATGATATATGACTTTTCTTGAGAGAAAATTAGCTATGAAATTTAATTTCATACGTTTTTTCCCACCTTTTGGCTATTAGCAATGGAAACGAAATCAAGATAAAATGTCATCCAAGTAAGGATATACCCTTTCCCATTACTTTTTGTGCTTCCAGTTGTAACCCTAGAATTTGCCAAACTTCTAAGCTATTTGGACTTTGGAAGCACTCTCTATTGGATATATATTCTCTTCTAAACTTTATTTGTCCTATTTTTATTAGAATTTATATTTGATATATTATTAGTATATAAATTTTATATATTCTCAGTGAATTAGATAATGTAATTTTATTAACAAAATAAATCAGATGATACCATCTAATTAATAAATAAAATTTTTAAAAAATATTAGTTTTTATATTTTTTTTAAGAATTGATATTTACTTATTAATAAAATAATATTATCTGATTTACTGATAGTATATAAAATTTATAAATTAATAATATATCAAATATAAACTCTTTTTATTATGAAAAATTCCTTTATTTTTCCCTCTTACCATATCAATCTTTTCTATTTTCACCTTTTTTATGATTTTTTTTGTACAAATGAGGTTCTATATGCTTTTCAAACTTCCCAGATATTATGGCCCTTGAATGCCAATTTTCCCCATCATTTTTGTTATATTCAAAGAAAACTAGTTTCATTTCAAGACCTTAGGTCATTGTTGATATACAAGATTATAATATGATAAAATAAGATAATATTACGAATAATATTAGATTAAATAATATCATCTTATTTTGTGTTTGATATATGCAAAGATTAAGATAATATAATTTATTTATTTATCCAAATTATCCTTATTCAAAGTTTATATAATTTAAAATGTTGATATAATTTTTAAAGATATAAGTAGACATATAAATTTAATTTTATGAATTATAAAATAATCATTTCCACTTAAAGGGGATTGAATAATCCTATACAAAGAATATATTAATCCTTCTTATAATCTTTATTCCTCTCTTTAAATACAAATTAAATGTGATATAAAATAATTATTATCATATTTTATTAATAATACTATGCATCAAATAGACCATTAACTTTCTATAGGAGATAAAAGTCAATGATCCTATAATCTTTAATTCTTTTCAATGTCATTTTAAAATGGGATTGCTTTGCTTACGCATGAAATAAAATGTAAGATATGAAAATGTTGGCATCACATCTCATGGAACATATAAACTTTTTTTTTTTTTACAATATTTTAAGATAACGTTTGGTATTTTTTATAAGATCATACTGATAATATAATTATTTGAATTATTTTATTAAAGATTTGATAATTATTACAATTTAAAATTTATAAAATTTAAATTTCATTTTTTAAATTTTTAACTTTTTTATTTGTATTTAAAATATAAATAATTATGTTCGAACATTTAATTCAACAATAAATAATATCTTTATTATTTTTAGAATAAGCTTCAAAACTTCTTTTTCTTTTTTAAAAAGAAATATTCATCTAGCAAATGATTAATTGCAATTATGTTAATATTTTAAACATATAACTCTACCATAAAAGTGTATATATTTCTTTATTTTTTTTATTTCAAAAGAAGACAAAATTTTAGTACAAATTAAAAAAAAAAAAAGATTCAAAATCAAATCTTTATGTCTTTTTAAAAGCTTCTTTGACTACTAATTGTTTCGATCTTGTTGTTTCTATGAAAATGAAGATAAAAAATATAATCTGACTATCGATTTTACCTAATAAAACCAACTAAAATTTTCGGATATTGAAAAACTTCCATTGGTGAAAAGTTATTGAAATGTGTAGCAATAGCATAGCACTTTCATGATGGGTGACGTCAACATACATGTAAAACACTCACGTTCATGTTTAATGTCTATCGGAGCCAAAAATCTTTGATTTTGCGTTGGACAGGGCAGGGGGCTTTCCAACCAAATTAATAAGGAATATTATTTTATCCATCTTTCTAGAGGAAGTTGTAGTGAAATGGCAACAATATCCTTTTGCATTTGAATATTACACCGAATAAAATTGATAACAATTCAAATAAAATTAGATTAGATTTGATTTTTTTATAACATACAATATTATAAAATTTTAAATTTTTATATTAAATTTTATTAGTTTAATTTGATTTATTAATTTTTTAAATTTATTTTTTTAGTTTTATATATTATATTAATAAGATTTTTAATATATTTAAATAGATTTATATGTATAATAATTTTTATTTTATATAAATTAAAATATATAAAAAATTAATAAAAATATATAATTTAATTTGATTTATTTTTTATTTTATATCTGAATTCAAAATTCGATTTAAATTTAATATATTTAATATTTAATATTAATTTAAATTAAATAAAAAATTAATTTAAATTAAATTAAATTAAATATTATGATTTTGAATAAATTTTTAATTTTTAAAAATTTTTTCACCCCTAACATGAGGATTAAGAACGTAAATAAATCAAATTACATATAAATTAATCCAATTCGATTTGAAAAAATTTAAGATGACCCAATCCGAATTCAAGTTATTCCAATAACAAATCAAACCAAGTTTAAATAATTTTAATATTCAACTCTCATCCAACTTAATCAAGCTTTTTACCTTTGAAAGAGATCTGCCCCACTTGTGTAAACTATCTTTCATTGTACAGAGTACAAACATAACTCTCTATCCTTCTCTCTCTTTTTCCTAATTAGCTTTTGTCTTTATCATTCATAGCTTTCTTTTCAGGCTACCTTGATTTTCAACCTTTGATATTTCCTCGGGACCACGAAAGTTAATCTAACGGTTTAGAATAAAGGGTGACCAAATCATGAAGCCAATGTTACTAAGCAGCATCTCTCTCATACCTAGTAGTTACTAGGTACAAGCATCACTCATTTTGACCGGAGCTCAGCTTTGCTTTCCCCTCTATATAACTCTTGCCACCCTTCGTCTTCGCCCTCATCTTCCATTGGCATTCTCTCGTTGCATAATTTTTTCTGTCTTTTGCTTCTCAAGCCTACTATTACTTGTGTTTCTTCTCCCACTCTCTTCCTCTGTCTACAATGGCTGAGCAGACTCCTTCAAAGCGCCAAAGAGAGGAAACCCAGGGTTCAGATGAAGAACATGTTGAAGAAACTAAACGTCACAAGTCATATAATTATATACTCTCTCTGCTCGAAGCAGAAGAGGATGAGCCAAACCAAGACTTGTCTTCTCTCATCACAACTTTACAACAAGAACTCTTTTCTGACTCTGTTGTAGATGACCCTCTTACTTGCGCGACAACAACTTTTGAAGGTGACCAAGAAAACCTTGCAACAACAACAGCTGCTACCACCACCACCACCATCTTAGAAGACTACACCTCAGCATCTTCTCCCTTGAAGGAAGATGAAGATCAGGATGATAGAGAGAGAGTCATAAGGCATTTGCTTGAAGCTTCTGATGATGAGCTTGGAATTCCAAATAGAGAAGATGGTGTTGGTATTGAAGTTGTTGAATTTGAAGAAGGTTTTAACAATGGTGAAAGTGGGCTTGCTTTATGTGATGGGTTATGGGACCTTGAAGATGAGGCTGCTAATTACTCGACCTTGTTGCAGTTTGAACTTTTCATGTAAGGATGAAAATAGGAAGCAGAAAGAAATTGTAGGGGTAAAAGTAGAAATAGGGAAAAAAAAGGGGAGTGTGGGAGAAAGTTAAAAAAAATGAAGGCGTTTTTTGGGTTAATTCATTTTGGATTTGCCCCCTCTCTTCTTTGAAAATATCAAAACTTTCCCTCTGTTTCTTTGTTCATTAGAAAATTAAATTGTAGAAAAAAAATGATTCATATTTGTCCCAAATTTCTAAATCATACTGTAAAGTGTACGGTATTAAGCTACTATTCACTTTAGCTTTTACTTTTACTTTTCACTCATTGGATACCATTTAACTTTTTACTTTATATTATTGGGTTTTTAACCTTTTTTATTCATAAATGGAATGGCTCCTCTTACTCGCCAACCTAAGACGTGGCAACACGCTCCAATGTAATTGGTAAACACTCCTGAATGATGAAAACATGTTTTTATTGTAGGAGGTGACAGAGTGGCACTTCTTTCAACATTTTAAATTTTAAAAGAAAATTAGATAATGAGTACAAAAACTAATTAATTATTGGTCCATCACTGGGATGGCAAGGCTTATGTAAATAACGAAGGAGATTAAAAATAATAAAAAATTTTAATGTAAGTAGATAATTAATGTTTTTGTGTTAAAATTTATATTTATATAATAAAAATATATTTTTTAATTTTATTTTAATATTTTATTTGTATCGTATACTTTTCTTGCTTTAGATTCTTAAACGGTCCAACTTTTTGGACAAGGGTGGGACCTGCTGCGGGACAGAAAAATCTTTTTCTGTCGCTGTTCGGACAGTGAGGGGGACCTACCTTTGATGTGAGTTTCTGATGGTATGCATTGTTTAACATACTTTGACCAAATCGAATAATGATGAATGATGGATGCTATATCGGCATAGGATAAGAGTGATGATTAGAGTTGTATCGATTTGAATTTATATAATATTAAATTTGAGTTTGAGTTAGATTTAAAATTTAATGTTTGATATTTGACTAGAATTTAATTAAATTTTATTTTTTTAATTTAAATTTAATTTTAGATAAAAATTAAGTTATTTAAGTTCGTTCGATTAGATTTGATTAACATGTAAAAATAAATTTGATTTTTATATTCGATAAAAACTCGATTATTTGTGCTGAATTCAAATTCAAGTTCAAGTTCGAGATATTTTATTAATTAAATTAATAAAAATATATTTAAATATAAAAGTTTGATTAAGTTCGCGAGCTACTCGAGTTAAGTATAAAAATACTCGAATTCAGCTTGATTGATGAGTTAAGTTACTCGAGCTCGAGCTCGACTCGATAATAATCAAACCGAATTCGAGTTTTATTTTAATCAAATCCGAGTAGCTTACGAGTACTAATGTATTATTTACACCTTTATTGATAATATTAAAAGATCAAGAGAAAAATATTTTTTCTGTCATTGTTCGAACAGTGAGGGGGACCCACCTTTGATGTGAGTTTCTAATGCCTATGCATTGTTTACCATCATTTGATCAAATCAAATAATGATGATGGATGATGGATGCCATATCGTCATGGGATATGAGTGATGATTAGAAGTGTAATCGATCGAGTTCGAGCTCGATTCGAAATTCGAGGTTCGATACTTGGTTCGAATTCGATCGAGTTTCATTTTTTTAGTTCAAGTTCGACTCGAGATAAAAATCGAGCTACTTGAACTCGCTTGATTAGGCTCGATTAACATGTAAAATAAGTTTGATTTTTATATTTCATAAAAGTTCGATTATTTATGCTCAAACTCAAATTCAAGATATTTAATTAATTAAAATAATAAAAATATATTTAAATATAAAAGCTCGATTAAGTTCACGAGCTACTTGAGTTGAATATAAAAATGTTATAATTCGGCTTAATTGATGAGTGGAGCAACTCGAGCTCGACTCGATAATAATCGAGTCGAATTGAAGTTTTATTTTAATATAACCCAAGTAACTTATGAATATTAATGTATCATTTACACCTTTAATGATGATATTAAAAGATCAGGAGAAAAATCTTTTTCTGTCGCTGTTCGGACAATGAGGAGGACCCACATTTGATATGAGTTTCTGATGCCTATGCATTGTTTACCATCCTTTGATTAAATCAAATAATGATGATGGATGATAGATGCCATATCAGCATGGGATAAGAATGATGATTAGAGGTGTAATTTATCAAGTTCGAGCTCAATTTGAAATTCGAGGTTCGATACCCGATTCGAATTTGATCGAGTTTTATTTTTTTAGCTCGAGTTCAATTCGAGATAAAAATCGAACAACTTAAGTTCGTTCGATTAAGCTCAATTAACATATAAAAAAAATTTGATTTTTATATTTGATAAAAGCTCGATTATTTATGCTCGAGTTCGAGCTCAAGTTCGAGATATTTTATTAATTAAAATAATAAAAATATATTTAAATACAAAAGCTCGATTAAGTTCGTGAGTTACTCGAATTATATATAAAAATGTTTGAATTCAACTTAATCGATGAATCGAACTACTCGAACTCGAACTCGATTCTATAATAATCGAACTAAATTCAAATTTTATTTTAATAGAACTCGAGTAGGTTACAAATATTAATGTATCATCAAGAAGAGAAAAATCTTTTTCTGTCGCTGTTCGGACAGTGAGGGAGACCCACTTTGATGTGAGTTTCTGATGCCTATGCATTGTTTACCATCCTTTGATCAAATCAAATAATGATGATGGATGATGGATGCCATATTGGCATGGGATAGGTGCGATGATATTAAAAGATCAGGAGAATGAGATGCCAATATAAACAAAAGTTCTTCACATTATATTTTATTTTTTACTTTTACCCTTTTAAAAAAAGAAAATTACAATTAAAAGAAAAAAAGAGAAAAAATTTCGCTTTTATGCCGGTGTTTCAAGAAATGTCACTTGTATAATTGCGTCGACGAAGATTTCTTGCAAATAACATGCCCACTAAATTTCATCATTATGTCTTTCTTTTAAGTGTTTTAAGTTACACATTCCTTCGATTACAACCAAAATTTCGAAATTTTATTTAAATTAAAAAAATTTCAAATTCAACTCTTTGAATTCCGAACATATTCTTTTCAATTACCATTGAAGTAAATATTCAAATGCATTTTTAATTTTTAAAAATTTTTTCTTACAACTAAGAGGAAAATTTAAATTCAACATTGCCTTTTGCTTAGTCATAATTCAACAGTAATTTTTCTAATTTTTGATAAAATCATTGTAAGAATTCTAATATTATTAACAGTTATAAAAATAATTATTAATTTTGGACTATGGTATTTTACATGACAAATTCAAAAAATATATATAAAACATAAAAAAATCTGGAGTATAATATTTTATTAATTATCTAATTTAAAATCAATTTCATAAAAATAAATAGACTCAATTCGAAAACAAAATCACAAATAATCTAATATTTAACCTATATAAAATAATACCACTTAACCAATCTAATTATAACTATTTTTTATTAATTTTTTTAATCAATATCAATATCAATATCAACAAAGACTAGGAACAATTTTCCAAAGAAAGTTGCGTGTAGGTTTCGGTAATTACACGGCAGCTAGCGGCTGTCAAATTCCAAGTGGGTCGAAACCCAGAATTTTGAAGTCCTGAATTAAAATTATTCATTATCCCCATGATTAAAATTCAACCTTTTTTTAACAAGTAAATGATGTTGAAATTTGACATTTAAACGTGGAACATTCATTTTTATTGTTCGATTTTGACAGCGTTGAGGGGCCGTGGCGTGTCCGCAATGATCTTTTTAGTTGTGGCTTAAAATAAATAAAAAATTTAATAATATGATAAAAATAATATAATAAAAATTTAATAAAATAAAAAAAATATTATCTATTTTATATTTTATATATATAATATAATAAAAACATATAAATTTTAATATTTTATACGTTACGAATATATAAATAGTTATCTATAACTTAAAGCTTTTAACTAGATCAATTTCTGGTTAGTTTCTAATCTTCTTCGTTGATATTTCTAAGCAGTTAATAACAAGTTGAAGTCAAGAGAATGCTTGTGCGTGGGGTTTTCACTGTTATTTTCTTTACATATATAAATAACAATTTAAAGTGAAAATTTAAAATTATGACATAAAATAATGCTATCTCGAATTAATTATGAATTAATGTATTTAATGCAGCAATATGACTTTAACAAAACACTTAATATATTTGGCTTCAATTTCTTAACGGCACAAATGACCCCCAAAAGATGGCGTGAAAAAGATGTATTGATGTGATGACAATGAATTGGAGAGACGTAGTCTCTATATTGAAATTAAATCGAAATTAGTGAAATGTAAATAGGATTAATTTTAATCAATAAATCTTAAAACGTAACAGCAAACAAAAGAAATTTGACGATTCCATCAAACAAACTGAATTGTTGAGACATAGTCCTTGTAATACTTTCCATTCAGCTTTGTTTTGATTAAAAAAAAAGACTAACAGCCTGGCTTTGATAGTTATTCGTCTTTTCTTCCCTCTCTTTGCTTCCTCGAACATCAAACTTTTGTTGGGTTTTTGGCTCTGTACATGTTGATCTACCAATTCATATATTAGATTATGTAAAAAATTTTTAATTTATATATTTATATCATATTTTGTACGAAAATTATATATTATAATTTGTGTCAATGTGAAATTATAAAATATAAATATTTATTTTATTAAATTTATTTATATTTTTATTAAAATTTTAAATTATATTATTTTTATATATTTTATTCGTATTTATCATTATATCATGCTTTAGATTATCAAGCGCACATGCATAAAATATCTCAAATAAGTACAAAAAGCCCGACCAATGGTAGTTAGTTGCATTTTCATGTGTGTGGACCTTCTCTCTATCTGATTTTTTCTTCAAATCATGGTTGATTTTTAGTTAGTTGAACCTGAATTAAGCCTAAAAGATTATCAGGTTTTTCTCATCTTGCAAACAATTCCTCGTTTCTTTTCTTTTTTGTTAGTGTTTTGATTTAATCGACCAACTTTAATTTGATTATTACGGTGTTTGGATTAAGAATTGATCTAATTGATACTGACAAGTCCTTTTGTATTTGATGACTATATCAATGAATATATAAATCAAGGAAGGCACTTAATTTAGGCAATACAGTGGTTAAATGCACACTTATTGTCACACGTCTCATCTGAAAAAAAAAAGTTGAAATTTCAAATCACCTTTACAAGCATCTATTTTCTTGAGGGGCCAAATTCTTTTAAGGAAGAAAAGAGAAATAATTGAAGTAGCAACTTGATAAAAAAGCTTTAAGCCAAAGATTTGTTCAACGATCACGACAAAATATTGTTAATGATTGAGCAAAAAAGAGGCAAAAAGCCTACACAGTTGATTAAAAATGAAAAACCAGTCCTTTGGTTCTGTGTGGAAAAGCTGTCGCTTGTCAGTCCATTTCTATCTCTTCATGAAACATGGGCTTCCAGCTTCAATGCTCGGGCAAAGGGCTGGAAACTGAAAGTTGTCATCTCTTCTTCAACTAAATTTCTGATCTTTTACAGAAGCAATTGTTTTGATACTTTTCGTTCAATTCAACACAATAATTGAAGAAAAATAAGAGAGGAGAGAAAAGGGTTAGAATATTATAACTCTATGATCATTCAGGGAAAATGGTGCTGTCTTGTTTCTTTACTTTCATTTAATGCCATACAGTGCTCCATAATGCCTCCCAAAATCTTGTCACTTATGATCATGATCTGAAATGAATCACCATCTTCACATAATTTTGTTTTCCAAAAGCCTCAGAATTTAGGAATTTGAGCATAAAAAGTACCAGAATCCCTTTCCTGGCATGCAAAAATGGAATTTGCAGCTCTATTTGTGTCAAACAAAGTGGATTTTGCATAGTGCATACCAACAACTGTGATCATTATTGGGGAGCTTTACTGTTTAGTTTAAAGTTTTACCAGCTGGTTGGCACCACAAAAGTCCAATTAAAGGAATTCCATTTCTTACAGAGAAAAATTGCAAATGAACATTTTAACAACTTCGAAAACACAAATATGGAATATTTATTTGTTTCTCAGTGTCCATGCATACAAAGATGGATGTCTCTGGCTTCCTGCATACAACTTGGGCTAGTTTGTGCCAATCTCTACAGCATGAGTGGGTCGCAAACTGCAAAGAACTGAGTATTGGGCTGTTTGAAAATGGTTTGGGGTATTTTTGTAAAGAATTCACATATATTATAAGTTTGTTTACGGTTATTTTCAAGCCAAGCCAGATCCAACTATAAACAAAAGCTGGTTATGCCCCCTGGCCCTTCGATGGTCCAGCTTATAGGCCTTTGAAGGGGGTTTAAGCAGAAACCAGCAACGGAGATTTTCTGTTACTCCAAGCCAGGGAGGTTCTACAAGCCAGGGTGGCTGTTCTCTGTTTTATAGTTGCAGTTGTTGGGTACAGGTTGGTAGTCCAACTCGTCCCATAAGTTTCGACTCGATTCATGAGATTTTTTTTATTTTAAAAATTAAATTTTGAATAGAGTAATAATAGAAAAAAATTGAAATCGGATCGATCGGATTTTAAAAAAACTCTATCATATATATATAAAAAATTATTTTTAATTAATTATTTAATTTTATGTATTTATATATTTATTTAATGTTATATTTATATTAAAAAAATAATATTTTATATTTATAAATAATATTTTATTAATTTTTGTTTAAATTAAATAAATATAATTTATATAATATTATATCGAATCAAATTTGAATATTTAAAAAATAAAAAAATTTTCGAATTAAGATGAATTCAGATTTTATAAATATAAAATCAGATTTCAGATGAATAAAAATTAGTCTTGACTTTGACGTGTAATTACCCTAATCGTTCTAACACGTGTAATGGCAGGATTTTTGGCACTGCCTACGCCGACTTGGAAAATTCAAAAATTCCAAGCTCTTCTGGGTTAAAAAATAAGCCTGATGGTTGGGAAACAACATCAAAAGCGCCTGATGGAAATTTATGGGAGATGTCACAGAGGGAAGAAGATATTCTCCTCCAAGAATTTGATCGCCGAATTGCTTACTGTAAATTCCAGGTGTGTGTTGTTATTTATCAGCATTTTGTCATCATTGCTTTGGTCTTCCTAGTCTGACGATCCATCAGCTACTCTCAATGCTTGCTTTTGGTTTTCTGAAATTATACGGATAGCTAGTTTTATTAAGACTCACATATTTAGCCGGAGGAGACCTATCGATAGGTGGAAATACATGATAGAGAAGATAGGTCCTAATGCGAGAAAAGGCAAAGGGCAGTGTTTCTCGGTTACCAAGTTTGTCAGACACAACAACACAACCATTCAAGGACGAGAAAATACACATTGGAAGCAATCTGGCCCGCTTGAAGGGGATGTAGTTTGTTTCCTGCCTACATATTCTTCACCGCTGGCTGTAACAGATTGCTGCATCAAGCATCTTCAATGTGAAATTACATTCATATGCAACATGAGAATTTTGTAACTGAGCTCCAAGGTGCAAGATGATGCAAGTGTGAACTCTCTTGCAAGCACCATGTTTAACTCATGCATATAGTAATTTTGTAATGAATTAACAAAGAATATTGCTTGCATATTTATAATTTATCCCTACAGCCACAGTGGTCACTTGTTGAGTCTAAATACAATAATACGTTGATACACTATGAAGATATTTCAGATCGAAGGGCATACGATGGTGTTCTTGACTGAAAAAATGCAGAGCTTCCGTGATTTTCTTTCAGTAAGTGTACAAAATAGGCAAAAATGCTCCAAAGTAGAAGATAATCTGTTAACTAATCTCAGGATCCAAGAAAAAGGAAAAAAAAAAAAAGCAGCAAAAGTTAATAGTAACTTCAAAATGCAATTTCTTGTATCCTTTCACTTTCTTTCCTACATTCTTAATATCTTTCTCACTCTACCTGCGAAATTCTAAGCTGGTATCCTTGATAAAAGCTCCTTTTGTGTAATTTGGACAAGAAATCTACAGTTTCCAGTGGATAAGAAGAGTTCACAACCCAGTCTTCTTCAAGAGAATCCAGTGGTGTTCAATCTTCATAACTAATATGCATTTAGGATATTATGCCGTTCACAAACTTTAGCCCCATTTTCGGCCCACCACTTTTCTGCTTGTTCTTCTGTGAAATATTTCCGACTGCAAAAAGATCATAAAATCCGTCGGTACAATTAGACTCAATATTTTCCTTCTGAAGCTACTCAAGTTCTTGTTATTAAATGGTCAGAATTAACCATTACACAAAAAGGAAAAAATGGCAATTGTCAAAAGCATATTGAAGCGTTTTTATACTAGAAGATTCAGTAATGGAAATCAATTTTGTTGGCTTCAAAGAGAGGATTATGAATGCATACCTAAAGCGAACACGCTTGAGTTCATTACGGCCATTGGGCAAGGGTGACAAAGTTATGTATACTCCTGGTTCATCTTGAACGACCGTCCCTGACTTTTCAGTTTGTCCTTTGGTTCCATGAGAAAAGGTTAGGTTGTCTGAACTGCCATTTACTTCACTTTGTGAAGACATCATGCTGGTTTCATGGCTGTTATTGGAGAACAGGTGCTCAGTGTTTGAGGTGTGTTTGGCAATAGAACTGGAATTGGAGAGGGCATTCTGGCCTGCTGGAAGTATATCAACCACCTCCTTCAACTGCAAGATCAGTTGAACATAGACAATATCAAAGAATAGTTAATTAAGGAGCATGTGATTGCACAAGAAGCAATAGCAATCCCCAGCCCTCAAGGGAAAGAAGGAAACTGCAAGCATGCTAGTTCTTTTGACCATGGAGGTTTAAATGTTACTCATGACAATTTATAACATACTGCAAGCCATATGATTTCTCCTCTTTTAAACATCAAAAGTAATAATAACTCAAGAACATATGATCTAATTTTAAGCCTAAAAAATGTATACCGTATAATTTACAATGCTTATGGTACTTGAAAAAAATGCCTTTAGTGGCTATATCACATATGATTATACATGCATGATAGTAGGATTTCTTTTCCCTCTTTCCTTTCTTTCTTCTCCAGATTTACTTGTTATAGGAAGATCAGGAAGTGCTCTTCCCATATTTCAAAATTTATTTGGAATTGTCTGATTACAGCCTAACTTGCTAATTCAACGGCTTCATATCAAAGACAACCCAGATTTACAACTTTTAGTTCCATATCTTGGAAAACCAAGATTATACTGTCCGGTTTGCAATCATGTTTACATCGGTCTTGAGGATGCCTACTCTATTTTGTATATACCTCGTTAAATGTCGTAAAATTTGAAATAAACTCATGCTGTCTTCAAACAATTAAAACTGTGTTCATCTATTTTCCTAAATCTGAACAGTGAGATCATGAGCAGAGAAATCCAACCTGAGCAGTAAGAGACCTAATAACTTCCTTGGCTGATTTGCATTTTTCAGCTTCATTTTCTGCTATGGCAGTGACCTCCTTTAATTGCCTTGATGTTTTTTCAAGTTCAGCTTCAAGGCGTTGGGATTTGCAAGTAAGATCTTCAACCTGCAAAAAATGTTCAGCAGATTTATCTTCTCATTGCTTCCTTTTAATTTAGATAAGTATAACAGTTCAATAAATAAGTTAATCAAACGTCAACAGCAAAGGGAGTTTCATTCTCTCTCCCTTTATACTTTAACCTTATGCCCCAACTACTTAAAATATTGATCAGCTTCCATCCCATTCCTATTCCAGCTGCAGTAGCTTAAATACACAAGGCTTCAACTTCCCACGGAGGAATATCAGGCTCTTTTTGGTTTGCATAAGCAAGTGATCTGGACAACCTGCTGCACTTCATACATTCTTTCCTTAACAAATATGTCTGATCAAATACAGACATTTGACAATCTAATCAAGGAAACCACCTCTGGCAGACGATTCATCACCATAAGCAAACAATAGCAGAAAGAGAGAGGAGATAGGGGAAAGGGAGACGGAATTAGAGGGAAAAGGGGAAGACTTAGAGAGAAAATAGAAGAAACATAGGATCAATAGAGAGAAATAGAGAAACAAATCTCAATGATAATTCACATCATTATCGTAGGCTGCCATCAATGAAAATAACATGGGTATTTATAGACTAGTCTCTAACCCTAGTACCTGGTCAACAAACAAAATCATTTAGCATGAAAACCCTTCCAAAACTCTAAATATATGACAATCATGATTGAGCCCGTAAAATATACACTTTAAAAAATTAAATGCCAAACTACTATAGTAGATAATTTCTCCATTTCTTTTTGAAAACCAGGCAAAGAACAATGCATGCTCATTGCTCTGTAATGCCAACGCCTCACATTGAACAGAATAAGTAACGAAGTTGTAACTGCTAAAAAGGATTTCAACAGGCTACCTGTGCCCTTAAATTTATGATCTCTTGGTTGAGACTGTCATTCATTTGCTTTGAATCATCAAGAGTTACTACACAAGATCGATTTGGGCTTGACTTTCCTGAAGTAAAAGATGTTGCCCTCGAAGTCTTTCTGGAACTAGATATGGAAGCTGGTAAAATTTTCTTGGAATCCCCAACTGGAGAAATTGATACCTTTGGTGAATAAAATCCTCCGAGATGAAAAGTTCCAGTGTAAGCTGGAAAGAGGGGGCGGTTTTGTAATTCTAGTTTTAGTTCACGCTTGAAATTCCAGCTTTCAGCCTGATTACTTGAGCCAACAGAAGACAGCCTGGAAAGTTGTATCTGTAACCTGGGAGCTAAGGCCTCTCTATCTATCATGTCATTGGATTTACGAGGCAAAATTCCATTTCTGGCTTTAGGACTCCAGACAGAGAAACCAGATTCTGCACCTTTTTTCAATTTAGCGAAACAGTCATCACACACTCTGTATGGTTTGTTCATAGTTGGAGCCAGAGAAGCCTTCATAGATTTTCTGATGGTGCATGCTTTGCAGAAGACTAGTCCACAATTGTAACAGTTGTGACGTTTTCTTATGAAATTAAATGGATTTCGACAACCGGAGCACACAGAATGATCAGCACTAGATACCCATTTATGAAGACTTATAATTGCAGTAAAGTTTGAACCACAAACTACACTCTTCACTTGTTTGTCTTTCAGAAAATCAACAAGCGTTGGTGTATTTCTGTCATCAATATCTCCATGACCTAATTGCCCATTTGTGCCCTTTCCCCAAGTATAAACCTCAGTTTTGGAAGTCAAAATAGCAACATGATATGATCCACAGGCAATCTCTTCCACAAAGCTGTCTGCTATTTTACCTTCAACCCTAGTTGGAACCTTACCATCAGCCGTAGGACTCCCCAACTGACCATAGGCCGAGCTCCCCATTGTATACACTCGTCCTGATATTGTAAGAGCAACTGTGAGATTATGTCCACAGGCGACCTGGCAGATATTGTCATCAAACAAAGCAGATACACATTTGGGAAAAAGTCTACATTCTTTGTCGCCATGTCCAAGTTGGCCTTTTTCTCCATCCCCCCATGTAAACAGCTTTGCTGAGGAAGAGCTACCTGGAGATCCAGATTCAGATGATTCAGTCACAACCTCAACAACTGCAGCAGTGTGCCAAACACCACAGGCAACCCTTGTTGTTCTTAACCCCCTCAAAGTCTCCACTTCCCGTGGAATAGTTGTGCTGCTATGATCTCCATGACCTAGGGCACCAAACGATCCATCTCCAAATGTGAACAACTGGCCACCAGATGTCACCAGAGCTGTATGCCAAGGTCCACAGGATATATATGAGACATGTATACCCTCCATGTCATTTACCTTTTTGGGGATCCAGTGACTGACTTCACTTCCATGCCCAAGCAGACCAGAGTTGTGTGTTCCATCACCCCATGTAAAAAGATCCCCAGAGACTGTAACAGCACAAGTGTGATACTCCCCACATGCTACTGATTCAAAATTCATTCCACTGAGAGTATCTATGAACTTAGGATGGGGAACATCTGCTTCCACACCATGCCCAAGCCTGCCACCTGATTCCTCCCCCCAACTAAAAATCTCTCCCTGCTTTGTGACTAAAACTGCATGCCTGCCCCCACAAGCAATATTATGCACATCTAGAACCAATGTTGATTCCAAGGCCTTTGGAAGAAGTGCATCCATCTTTGTATTAAATGCATTGCCAACTTTATGCACACCACCACCCAATACTCCATCACCAATACCTTGCCCCCATATGAAAACATCACCCAAGGCATCAAAGTCTTCACGACAAGAACCATGACTTGATGAACTTACAGCACTTGATAAACTGACTCTAATTGCTTCAGCCCCAGAACTCCGACTAGTTGAGTTCTCTACAGACCCAGATGATAATAGGCCAAAGTCAACTAAATCTGGTTGACTGGCACTCTTGATTAAATCAGTCTGTGTAATTATGTCAGCGAATGCCTTTCCTAATCTATTGTGTGCCTCATAAGGTGCTTGAATTCCTTGAGCATCTCCTGGATCCTGAAACAATGAGAAAAGAGTTAAAACAAAAATTAAGTACTTAAAGATTATCATGCTTTCCATAAAATTGAAAACAGAAAAAGATGTTAGAACATACAAATGGCGACAAAGGAGAATTTTTTTGGTTGCGTGATTGAGGACTATCTAGTGATGCACTGTCACTTCTTACTTCAATTCTCCACTTGCGAGAGGTACCACGACCAATCAACGCCTTAAGACCAACTAACCAAACTTCTGCTTCATCCTTATCTTTACATATCTGCCCATGGTGAAGGATGTTATCAAATCAAAATATTCGCACACCATAGTAGCTTCATTATATTTACTGGCATTGATACATTTAACAACTCTGTTTGCTACAAGAACATCCATAAACATGCACTCACCAAATCCAAGGACCTGTCACTGTATATCAATGAGAATGACTGATACTCCTTTTCAGGCCGAGGATATCGTTGAAAAATCGCCTGCAAGCCAAATAAACCATTATGGTTATGAAAGTTTTGGGAATCAAAGAATAAACAAAGAGTACAAAACTCACAGTACGCTGTCCAGGAATGATCCTGGAAACTTCACTAAGCTTAAGAAGTTTCTCTTCTTTCCCAGAGTACCATATCAATTTAGACTCATCCTGAAAAAGAAAAAAGAATACACAACCTCAAGTATCTGATTACAAAGAACCGAGGAATAAAGGAATTTTCCAGCGACAATTCATGTTCTTTTCAGTGATGATTAAAACTCAATTCGAGGGTTTAGATTGACTTATCAAAGATTTGTAGTAAAATTTTCCATCAACAATGCCAGAAACATAAAATATAAGTAAATGACTAATAGAAGCATTTATATATTGTAGCAATGAAGACGAGAAAAATGAGAAGAAAACAGCAGCGCAAACTTCAAAAGGGAAAACGTGTGAAGGTAACATACATTGGAGAGCTGGAAAGGGCAAAACTTGGGTTTCCCTCTACGTCCATACTTGAGCAAGTACGCTCCTTTCTTAAGCGCTGTAATGGCCTGTAAAATGAATCCCAAAAAAAAAAAAAAAGAAAAAGAAAATCTTTGTTAATCTCCAACACTAAGAAAACAAGAAATATATAATTAAAAGATGGGAAAAAAAGAAAAGAAAGAAACCTGGTCGATATCCCTCTGGGCGAGACCACTTCTCTGGAAATCAGCCATTCAAGGTGAAGCCATTAGACCACCAATCCACCTTTATTACTTTCCAACTTTGCTCCATGAAACACGACCACTTCACAGAGCTACCATTTGTGAATTTGCCACAAACAAAAAGATTTTAAATTCTTTTTTTATCTAACCCATAAATTCGATCATTCCAGCTCTCAAAAACAGCTCAAATCCCACTTCAAACCCTAGAATTTCATATATTTATCTTCAAAATATAGCAAACAACTCCTCATTTCTTCCACATTTCAAAGAGAGTTCGATTTAAACGATGCCAATGTAATTTTACCTCCAATGCCAGAAACAAAGCCAAAATTTCACCCCTTTTTTTCTTCTCAACAAATTTTGAGGCCGTTGAGCTTTTGACAGACAATTTCGACAGCTGTGAAATACATATTCAAGATCTTAGAAGGTGAGGAAACGAGAAATTTGAGATTTTCTTTTGGTTAAAAATTTCTCATTTGAAAAAATTAAAAAAAAAAAAAACAAAAAAAGGTTTGATTTTTCTTTTTGTCTCTTGCTGTCTGTTTGTCCGACAAGGGGGAGCTTTCTTTTTTTTTAACTGTCAGTTTGTCTATGAAATTTTCGGTTTTTGAACAGGTTCATTATGCCACGTCATCAACAGAAAATATCCGGGATAAGGGATTGTTCGGTTTTGTCTTTTGTTAATTCCGTTGTTTGTTCCAGCATTTGGCGCCTCTGGATTGGCTTCGTTATCACAGAAATGATCCCCTGCGTTATGGACCACGATATTACCTTTCCACTTTACTTGGAACTTGGTGACATCAAATGATTGATCATAATTTGACGTTGGATGCTTCGTGTATTCTTTAAAAACACAATTGGTCATTTACCTTTTAGATGATTAATACGTAAAGAATGGGAAATGAGTGGGTATTTGTTATATTTTATACATTCATATTTGAATTTATTTAATATTTATAATATTTAAAAATTTTTAATATTTATTTTAATTTAATAATATTATTCAAATCTAAATTTATTTAAATAAATACTATCCGTTTAAATTTTATATATTTTACATATGTAAATAAATAATAAATTTAAATAAGGATTTAGATATTCATTATTATTCATTAAAATTCAAACAAATTTAAATATTGAATATTCAGGAAATATTATTTATATCTATTCTAAATTTATTACGGATAGTAAATTTTCTATCTGAATCTATTAATTATCTATTTATAGTTATCTGAATCAAATATCAATGAATATTAATTTATTTACTATCAATTATCATCCCGATTGAAATGTTAACTTTATAATTTTTTTCAAAGTTTTGTTTATGTATATATATATTTTTTAAGTTTAAATTTCTTATAATTTAATTAATTTAATTTTGTTGACTTAGTAATATTTCAAACTTAAATTAATTAAGCAGTTTTTAATCATTATTTTAGCATAAAAAAGTTATATTTAATTTTTACCGAGTTAAACATGATTAATTCGTTTAAAGAAAAGGTTTTCTTTTTTTCTTTTAATTATACATTGAGTAAGAAAACAAAAGGCTTTTGTTTGCTTAAATTGAAATTGTTGAGCCTTCAAGTTTAAAAAAAAAAAAGAAAGAAAGAAAGAAAGTATACTTTTTCTTTGTTCTATAAAGAAAAAGAACAATTCACTTTAGAATTATTTGCCCAAAAGAACAAATGCATTACTATATGAAACATAATGTTGTCTCTTTTAAATTGGGCTTCACCAAACCCAAATCAGTTTAACTTGGCAAAGTGTTAAAGAAAAGCTTTACCCAAAAACATAGAACCAATGCAAAAAGTCTAACAATCCAGCCTGTGACCCAAGCCCAAATTCGCACCTCTAGCATGCTTGTCATATAATCGTTTAGGTTTTTTATTTGCAACATCCTAATCTCGTACAAGGAGATTGTGTAAATATGTTAAGATATATAAATAGAAATTTAAATTTAAATTAATGAAATATTTTTAATGAGATAAAATTATCAAAATTTTAAGTTAAAATAAATAATAATTCGCAAGTTGGATACGAATCTTTACAAGTTTGTGACGTCTCAATTTCATATTGAAATAATATAAAGTTCTGTGTCATTTTTAGGATAAAATCGTAAGATCTTCAGATCAAAACGAATAATATCTTACAGGTTAGGTACAGATCTTCACAAATAAAAAAAAAACGATTATTAGTCAAATAGGAACTAAGTGCTATACGGTAGCAATCACCTTTAAAATCTTAATATCTAGTGTAATTTTGTGATCTATGTATGCTGTATTGGGCTTACCCAATATTTGGTGTAATTCGGTAGATCTGTATGCTTTATATTGAGTTTAGTAAGAACGTTAAGCTTTAATCGAATGAATTTATAATGTCCTAATCCTGCATCGAGATGATTTGAAGTTACACTATAATATGTATATTGAGATCTAAATTTAAATTTATGAGGTGTTTTTTGTAGGATAAAATCGTGAGATTTTGGGATGAAATAAAGCAGTAAAACTTTTAGGTCAAAACAAACAATATCCCCCAATTGAGTGCGAGTCTCCACATCATTAAATTTTCATTTTTATAACAAAGTTTTTATGTTTGTAGATATGACGATTTGTGTCATATAAAATATTAAAATTTATGTATTTATATTATGTTTTATGAAATAAAACATAAAAATAAAACACAAAATTAATAGTTTTGTTGAGAAATGAAATTGCATTTTGGCATATCCTAAGTTTTTGCGAGAAGTTCAGTATATTTTATACAAAACGAAACTATAACATAAGAAGAAACCATATATATTTTGTGCCACATCATGAAGATGATTGCCATTTTACATATAGATAATTAGAATTTCTTAACGTCTTACAACTAGATTTATAATGAAAGATGATCATATGAAAGTTCAATATATATAATCATCATCGAAAATCATGTAATTGTTGCTGCGCCTCACTCTTTCTTCTTTTTCAGCCTGCAAATTGAACATCCTATGTTTCAGAAACAGAACACTTTGCAACGTATAACATGATATATGGAGATGATGTGTACCTTGGTTATCATCCTTGCGAATTCTTCAGTCCCATGCTCTTCAATGTACTTCTCAGCAGCAGTTAGGATGTCATCTGGCTTGCTGAAGATATTCTTTTTGCGAGGGACATACCAAATTGTGGTTCTTTGAGGATTCATGTAAAATGGTCTAATGTAGTGACTATAAACATATGCAGCGCCATTGAAGTGAGGCAGGACCAACCAGCATGTCACAATTAGCTTAGCATATGGCCAAATGGGGAACCTGGATGGATTCAACAATGGAAACCATGATGATTCAGATTTAAGCATTCTGTTTTAGCTAATTAAGAACTGTATTATGAAGCTAGCTTGCTTTAGCTTACTTACAATTCAAGGACTTTGGCAAATGTAAGTTCAAAAAGTGTAATCATAGAGTAAAGGACCCAATATGTCAGCCATTGCTGATCATCGCTGCTAGACCTGGTCTCTATAGCCTTAATCGAAGCATATCTGTCGAAATAAAGCAACCCATATGAAGAAGAAAATTTCATGGCATATATGCTACTAACAATGTTAAGGATGTGCTTTGTTCAATCAAGGAAAATCCCACTTACAGAGGGTAAACAAGAGTGACCAGAGGCCTGTAAACCAGAAAAAAAATATAACAAAAACTCTATTAGAAAAATAACATATAAAGTGAAGTTAAGCTCGCAAAAAAGAGACATACAAAGCAAGAACATCAAAGTTCTTGGCAACAACTTGAAAAAAGTTCTGGGAACCCATTGCTTCTTGTTGTGCTTACTAAAATTGAGCTTTTTGTTTGGTTTTTCCTTTCAGGTTCTAAAAGCAGAGAGAGAGAGAGAGAGAGAGAGAGCAAAAACACAAGCAGGGGGCAAATGTGAAAGCTTTCAAGATTAAACTTTGAAAGTAAAGAACGAAAAGCAGAGGAAATGTGGGGTAAAGGGCGCCTTTTTTGATTGGAAAACAGAAATTTCCAGAGAATCATATGCTGCACGAGAAAAGAGGCACCGAATTTCTTTGAATTTAATCAGGTGTGGTTGTGCATATGATCTCACCACATAAAGGACAACAAAACCTTGCCACGTAAGGGATGATCAGCCTTAGATGCATGATCTTGGTCCTTAGCAATAGCCCAAGATTTTGGGCCCTCTATTGTGTGGGTTTTGATAAGATTTTGGGCTCTATATATCATTGATTGCGATGGCTGTCCGGGCTTGGAATAGGAAATAATCTTGAAGAAAAACGAGCGATTCAATGTTGGAGCCCTGAATATGCAAGTCTGGGTACATAAGATATAAAAGCCTTCTCTACGGGGCATATACAGTGGCATCCATATATAGTTGCCACTTGCAACAACTACTATTAATTTGACTGATGTTGCTTTCAGATTTGATTGATATATTTGTAGCAAAATATTGGCCTTTAAAGGAGTTTTTTCGGTGAACTTTAGGGAGTGAAAAATATTAAGAATGCATCAGATTTGTACTTTTAAAAATTTACTGTATCTTTCTTCCTTTTTGTTTTCTTCAGTTCAGCAAGACCGGCTCAGCAGAAAATTTTCTGTTGAATGGTCTGAAAATAGAAACTGATTAGCAATGTACATGATCATGACATTTGAATTTAAGCTCTAGGCCCACTTTTCTGGTCGATCTATTTATTATGTTTTCCCCTTTAATTCCAATCAATTTAGAAATTAAGCCATGACAGGTACAATCAAGGAAACCTGCAGAAAGCTTAGGCCTGTAATAGCTTGCAGTTTATAATATGGGACCCACATGCATGCTTATTAATGATATTCAACGACTGTCATACACCGCAGCCTCTCATTGTAGAAAATATATATGGCCAGATCCCAAATTTGGATTTAGACTAGCTTAAGCATTTAGGGAGACTACTCATACTCATGGTCATTAAAATTGAATTTGATTCCAGGTGAATATAGGTATGACGACTCAGAAAAAGGTAAGGATGAGAAAGTGTCACGTTGCTTAGTTTTAATGCTCTACATTGGCAATGGTTTAAATGATAGAAGCGAAAATATACTTAGTTTGACATCAGGGCCAAAGAGTGCATGATGAATTTGTACGGTTCCCTTCAATAAGATATAGCAGATGGATCCATTATTTCATAACTTTCATTGAAAGCTCTTGCAGTTGGCAAGCAAAGCAAAGATAATCTCAATTATTGAATGCTGAAATTATTAGAGTGGCCACCCACTTGACTAATCGACAGCCTGTGAAAAGTAGTGACATTGCACTTTGAAAATGTGTTATCAGTATCCTCCTTCTGCTGACTTTATAGTTCGGCATTGTTGAACCTTCAAAAGTATCATCTCCTACCTGATGATCAGATCTTATATTTAATGAAACTAACGCATTAAATACAATTTTTTTTTAATAATAATCAAAAAGATATTAATCAATACTTATAAATACTCGTTAACCGGATCATTCAATTAATCAGAACTACCTTGCTGACCTATATATGCAAATCAGTGCATAATTAATAATATTGCTGCAAAACAAAGCAGTCTGACAGGGATCCTGCAGGATAATAAACAAGAATTCATCAAACTGTTTATTATTTGACAATTAACTGATATCCTGAACAGTCGTCATCAGGCAGTGCAAATTCATGTACGTTCATATATTAAAGTTAATTATACAGTAAGGTTTTGATGCGACTAATCCTCCCCCCAAAAAAAGTCTTAGTGAGAATGCCTAGCTAGTTTGACAAAAAATATATCAGGCACTGTTTTTGAGAATGAAAACTTGCATGGAAATCTTCATCGAAATGCTCCCAAAAGAAAGGTTAATTTCCCAGTTCAGAAAAAACCTTCGACCCAAAGATCAGAATCACCATTGCAACGTGCAGCAATGCTGCTCTTGGAAATCTAAGTTGTGTTTGAGAAGAAGAAGAAGAAAGAAGCAAATGCAAATATGCAATCATTCACCACATACAGAAAGGAAACAACTGATGATCTTAAATGCCTAGAAGACCCACTTCTTGGATTACCTGTTATGCATGCGTAGATTAAAAGGTTATAAGAGAGAAATCCATCAAAGTTAGAATGACCTACAGCTTGTTGAAGGGTTCAAAGGTGAATAAATATCCAGGCGGTAGGGACATTAATATATATATATATATAAATATATATATATATATATATAAACCAACCATCAGTTTCTATATCACCAGCAAACTTCCTTACATGAAGAAGATGAGCAATGATCATCTTGTTAGTTAGTGGTTGCTGATTGCTTTTAGTAACCTGCACTGTACAAGGGGGCTCACTGCCTAAGAGAATAAACCTCAAAGGCTGAATGTGATCACATGTGGGCTATTCCCTCTATTCTTGAAACATGATTGAACTTTTTTTTGCTGATGATTTAATGGCACCAAGAATCACAAACGCCTGTGGCAGCGGTTGAAATAGTGCAGAATAAGGTTAGCATCAATTTAGATTGCGGAGAGATCAGTCCAAGCGATGAACAGTAAGTAATGCACTCAAAACACTGAAAGCCCCCATCAGGGCCATCACTACTCTCATCATTTTAGTTAAGGATTAATCAAGGGAAGCTCTAATCATGTTAACAGTAACAGGAAGAAAAGAGGGAGAGAGAATTAAAGAGGAAGAGCTATGATGACGAGCTTGTTAAACCTAACCTGATCAATTGAAAGGTAGTAATGAAACTTAGCTATGCAATATTGCATGCGTATCAAGTCTCTTTCCCTTGAGGTAATGTTTGAAGATATTAACAAATTAACCGACACTGATATCAAACTGTTTAGCCACGCCCCAAAAAAGGACCTCAACAGAACCGCTAAAATGATATTAATTCTCATATATCAGAACCTGGCTAATGAATTAATTTCTCATTACTCACTACACCAAAATCGAATATCACACTCAATTTCATAGCATTCAAACTAGAGCCCGAGCTGCAAATTGCACATATATGTACTACTAAAAATAAGTGAAAGAGAATAAAGCATGATTAAGCCATACACTTGTAATTTGCTCTGAAGGCATGGCGAACACTAGCTAGTTGAATCATGCCTATCTTCTCCACCATGGTGTTGATGTGATCTGCTGGCTGGAGACTCCGAAACACTGGAGCCTGGAATCGGCTTATACGGGTGTAGTGCCTCGACCACGCCTAAATGACTGTCGGTTACTGAACCACCAGCTGCAATTCCTGAACCCGATTCTTGTCCAGGCAGAAGAGCCATTGGAGTAGCAAAATTCATAAAGTTCACCCCGCTAGACATAGTTCCCCTATACATATTAGTATTACTAGCTGGAGGAAATGTCCACATAGGATCCCCAGCGCCACTCCCGCTAATGGCTTGGTTGCTAGGATTTGTCACCATCCAAAACGTTGTCGGAATCAGATTATGACTCGATGGAATTGAGCCTATAGTTGATTGTATCAAGTAACTCCCCATCTGATTTTCTGACAATTCTTGCTGCTCGGGCTTTCTCTTCTTCCCTATACTAGTAACCGCCTCCTCCGAGACAGCCAGACTAGAGTCCCGCAACTCTTGCTTAGCTTGCAAGAAAGCGTTCACACTACTACTACTAGCAGGAAAGTTTAATGAATCCTCTGATGATAAAATCCTCCTTTGTTGCTGGGAAGATGATGAGTCGTCAAGCAAATCCCTTTCCCACTCACTTCTCATCCTCAATTGTTGTGTACAAAAATTTGGATTGAAATAAGTATTCCTCAAGTGGGAAGCCGACATGCTGGAACCTGAATTCCTGAGTGAAATATTAAGGGACGTAAAATTTGCAGGAATAGTACCTGTTCCCGTGGCAGCGATAACTGCAGGCTCAGCTTGTTGAAGCAGCCATTCAATGGTTTCACCATCTGATTTGTGACCAAGCTCTCTTGTTAACTGGAAAACCCTAGCAGCGCACGTGGCAGGCATGCGGATGCGGCGGCCACGGCCTTCCACCTTGCTGTGTCTGTCCTTGGTTGGAGTCCTCTTAGGGGGAGGTTTCTTGGATGCTTCCGAGGTTGCTTTAGAACTTGTCTCATCGTTAACATTGTTGGAACAAGGTTGTTCTTGTTGTTGTTCCTTATTTTCTAGTAACTGTAGAGGGAAGTTTGTCCTGCGGATCCCATTTTCACCATCCATAATCATGTGTGGGATTATATGTTCTTTAATCTACCCAACCCCTCCCCCTTTCTTTTCACTCCTAACACATGATCTGTAGGTGACCCTCAATTAAGTGACTTTGGTGGCCTGGTGGGTCTCTCTTTTCTCTTTCTATTTCCCTTTCTTGCAATATGTTTTATAGCTGCTTGGAATTGCCTTCAACCTGGCAGCTCTGTTGTTTTCTTTGCTTTTCTCCCTGCAAAGAGAGAAAGAGAGGATAAGGGAAGAGGCCAAGCTTTAAGCAACAACTACAATGAGTAAGAATTATAAGGGTGGGCTAAGAAAAGGCAATGATTTTTTTTGGGATTGGAAATTTTTTGTTTCATTGAGGATGCCTTTAAACTTTTCTGTTTTTTAAAATTCTTTTTATATGTATTTTTACTTTTATTATTCTAAAAAAAAAACCCTAATCTTATTATAATTGTAATTTTTTTTATATATCCTTTTATTGTGGTTGGACCGTCCCTTGATTCAGACTCCACGTGCGATACTGTTTATCATTCAATCCACAAATTAAGGTAGTGGTGGCCTTGGCTGAGAGTCGGGACCTCATCCCCTTAAAATAACTGAAACGAAGAAAACACTCCCTTTCACTCCTTCAAATTAAAGGAAAGAACAACAAAATCATATGCACTAGCTATTAATCAAGTGGCTCCCCTCATCCCATTGTTGTACTTATTGTCGTTTGCCTTTCCTCTTAATTTAAAAACAAATACATATTATTATTTTTGTCTAGGTTTTAGATGGGGATTATGCTTCTGGTTTTGCTGCCTCTAGTGTTTTCAATTCAAGAATATATTTTTTTGTTTAATTAAATTTAAATATATGTAACGTACCATTCAATACTTTTTCTGACATCTCAATTTTATATCGAGATATTTTAAAAATTTATAATGCAATAATGATAACGGTTTGATTCGATTTGGATTAATTTGATTTAATTTTTTTGGATATTATATAATATTATGAAAGTTTAAAATTGGATCTGAATCTGAATTGAACTTTCATTTGATCTGAAACAAATTGAATCAAATTTTATCAGTTCGGTTTAATCCGATTTATCATTTTTTAATTTTTAATTTTTTTAATTTTTATATATTATTTTAATATAAAATTTTAATATATTTAAGTAAATTGTGATATAAAATTATTATTTTTATTTATAAAAATTTAAAATATATAAAAACTAAAAAATATATATAATTCAGTTCGGTTCCAATTTTTTTTCGATTTTTCACCTTTCGATTTGAAATTTAATCCAAATTTAATATATATATATATATTTAATATTCAAATTTTATCCTAATTGAATAAAAAAAAAACCCAATATAAACTGAACTGAATATTACGATTTCGAATTAATTTTTCAAATTTTTAATTTTTTTTCTCATCCCTGAATATGACTTGAAAAGAATTATTCACTTTGATCCGAATAAATTATTATATATAATGCTATCTTTTATGTATGTAATTTTTTAATTTCATAAAGATGTCACTGTTTGTATAAAAACTAAAAAATTACTAATAATTAGTATATATGTAGATGAAAGTGATACTAGTGTATATTATAGTATGTTTGGTCAATCTAAAATCTACTACTAATTATACAAATTAAAATGGAACCAATGGTTTCTCAAATTAAAAATTCAACAATGCATGGATTACTCAAATTTGTCTTAATCTCCCCATCCTTTTTAATTTCTCTTTTTTTTTTTCTTTCTTTTCCTTTTTTTTTTCAAAGTCTTCATCAAAATACAAGATGATTGATTTCTTATTGTTGAATTACCTCAATTGCTTTATCTAGAATAAACAATATATTCTCCATTTCTTGTAGGCTCCAATGACAGAAGTTTCATCATACGTGAATTTAGTCTAACTTTATATCCTTAGATTTAATTCATTGATTTTTTTTTAATAATATTTGAATAGAATTGTAATTTTTCTTGTATTATTAATTACTTCGTAAAAGAAAGTCCAAGTTTTGGTTTCTTGTAAATAAATTTCTTGGTTTCAATGAATATGTATAAACTGATCGGAGGGAAAGATACTCAATGGACAAATCTTTGAGTAGATTTCTGAGTCTATACCCAACACTTTACAGGTCTCCATCTTTGGACATGTGAGCCATACAGTCTGCAATATAAATGTGGTCCTTACAAGTTTTATTTAAAAAGCTCATATGCCCAATTTTTGCCATATACAAAAGGCTTCCCACTCAAAAATTTTTTAAAACTTTGTAGGATAGGAGGACCATTTCGTAAGATCGATAGTCTTAATGTTCATCAATAAAGATTAACACAAGTGGTTAAGATTTAAAAGTTAGAATACAAAACGGATTTGAATTTCAAGATCTTTTATTGATAAGTGATTTGTAAGTTGAAAACGTCTTAAAAAAATTCATAAATCTACTTACGAGTTAATTGCTTACCTTAATCTTAAAAATGTGATAATCTTTTTTACTCTTAAACTTTTTTTGATAAAAAAAAAAGTCTTAATCTTCGGACCAATTTGCTTGCCCATAAGGAATATGTTGTTCATGAAGGCTTCAACAATCAACACATTTTCTATTATGATTTTGAGTTCATATGCCACAAAAGTGAAATATATACATATAAGAATGAAAATTAGAAATACTTACCCACCAACCATTGGCCATGAGAGGGAAACATAAAGCACAATGTAGCTTGAAAGGGAAAAAAAAAAAAAAGCACGTTGCCAAAATATGGCCACTTTCAAAACATATTTCAATAACCAACATGCCTAACTATATGATAAGCCCATTTTCAAGTACTTTTAATCGTAGCAGTTTTGATCTCAATGATGACCCTTCCTAACATTGTTTCCAACCTTGGATTAAGTTTCATTCGTACTAAATCTTGTGATTTTGATATCAATGTACCACATTGTCATGTCATTCAGTTCCCTACACCAAAATTGAACCATGCCTTGATATTGTTTCAATTTCACATTTCTTTTCGTTCCTTTAGTTTTAATTTTCTTACCAAAACCAATGTTTCTTGACATGAAACCAATAATCTCAAGGTTGTCTCCGATGGAAGTACTAAAGCCAACGACATAACCACTATCCTTCGGAACCCTAAACATAAATATATTGAACAACATTTTACAACTTTTATATCAAACAAATCATGGGTTTGTATATATGTTATTACTATTTAATAGGGGTGAGAAAAAAATTAAAAAATCTGAAAATTAATTCGAAATCATAATGTTTGATTTGGTTTAGATTAGTTTTTTTCTTATTCGGTTCGGATTATATTTGAATATTAAATGTACATATTAAGTTTGGATTGAATTTTGGATTGGAGTGTGAAAAATTGAAAAAAATCGAACTAAGCCTAATTATATATTTTTCTTAGTTTTTATATATATTTTAAATTTTTATAAAATAAAAATAATAATTTTATATCAAAATTTACTTAAATATCTTAAATTTTATATTAAAATAATATATAAAAATTAAAAAAATTAAAAATTGATATATCGAACCAAATCGAATCAGTAAAATTTAGTTCGATTTAATTCGATTTGAATTTTAATTAGATTTTAAATTTTTATAATATTATGTAACGTATAAAAAAATCAAATTGAACCGAATCAAATTCAAACCGAACTATTATCATTTCTACTAAGGGTGGATTTGGATACAATTACAATTTCAATGAGGTGTAGTTAAGTTCCAAAAATCTAGTAGTGGAATCTAAATAAGAAATTAGTGAGATACAAATATTTAAATGCAACACAAAATTTTCACCAAAACATTCAGATCTAGATCAATTTTTTTTATAATTATAATTATAATAATTTTTATTATTTTTTTAATCTCATTAAAATTAATTTTATTAGCAATTCGAACCATTATCATTTCTACTAAGGATGGATTTGAATACAATTACAATTTCAATGAGGTGCAGTTAAGTTCCAAAAATCTAGTAGTGGAATCTAAATAAAAAATGAGTGAGATACAAATAGTTAAATGTAACACAAAATTTTCACCGAAATATTCAGATCTAGATCAATTTTTTTGTAATTATAATTATAATAATTTTATTATTATTTTTAATTTCATTAAAATTAATTTTATTAGCAGTTCAAATGGATTCTAAATTGATAAAAGGTAAACAAGCTTTTAGTACGAAGAGTTAATTTTGAACAAAGCAGCTTTAACATTAATTTTTCAACCAATTATAAAGGGATTTTGGACCACACCAGTCATATTTATTATTTCAGGGCACGATATATATATATATATATATATATATATATATAGGTGGGTGAAATTTCTTTGAAATGGTAGTAAAAAAATCAATAGAAATTTCTGAGACTGGCAGCTTGTTATGATTATATGAGCTCCATTTGAGAACATGACCAGAGTCTTTCATTGTGTTGGAGCTTCCGTTTTATGAATGGATCATTGCTGTAATTAGAACAGAAAACCAGAGGAAATGAGGGGTTCGCATGCACAAAAAGACTTGCTAAAAAGGAATTTACAGATTAACAGGTAAAGGACAAAGGATGGATGATGTAAATGTGCCTGTTTCGAAAAGCTAACAAAATTCAATCAGAAAATCCACATCACTTTCCGTAGCCAGCCCAGCACTAAAACGATGAATTTATGGCTGTGATCAGTGGGTCATTCTTTTCCCTAGCCCTTCGCCCCCTCTTCTAATTCTTGTATAATTTCCACTTTCTTCATTTTACTGTCATTATTGTGATTGAATTTTAGGAAGAAGTGATGTATGGTTTGTTAATGGAATATTAAAATTATTTTTTTGATAATTTTGAATATAAAAAAAATAAAAAAGAGACTATTTAATATTTTTCTGAACAGGTTCTCTGTCCCTGCGTGCGTGCTTGTTCTCGGAGGTGCATGTGTACGCTTAGCTATTTAAGGCTAGCACTTGATGATCGGGCAGATAAATTTTATTTCTTTCAGCACTTGGGTCTTATCATGCATGACTTTTTGTTTACCCACTGGTTTGCTTTTGGGATTTCAGTACTGATGCATGTATGTTTGAATCATTTGCAACCCATGCATGTGTGTATGTATGGGTTGGGCTAGGCTTGGACGGTTTGGCTCAGTAGGTTTCTTTCCAAACCATGAAGATGAAGTCAGTTCCATGAAATATATATATATATATATATATATTATATGTGTGTGTATTACATGGTGAATGGTGTGGTAAGATTGAAATTATATGGATATATATGGTTTTGTCACTTATGGCGAGGAGCTTCAAAGAAACCTTTAAATTCTATGAATGTCATTATCAATGAATCATCATCTAGATTTTGGCTATCATTTGATGTGAATTGCCCACCAAAGAAAATTCACCATTAATGGTCTACAACAGTTTGAAAAACCTATACATATATATAATAAGACACTGGCCCCCACTAAACCTCTTAATTTCCAACTAGCCGATTGTCAGGTGATTGATTATAATTAATTTGTGGAATTATATGCCAAGTTTTCCTGACTCCACCTATACGTCTAGCTACTAATTCTTCTTTTTCTTTTTAATTTATTACTAATAAAGTAAGAACTTTTTTGTGCAAATTCCAAATAACATCATTGTCTCGTAAGATAAAGTTAACCATTCAAATTTTAAGACTTCACTCTGTTTTTGTTTTTTTTAATCTTTTCCTGTGAAAATTATGTCAAATATTAAAATGAATAGACTAGAGAAAGACAAATTATAAAATTATAGAATTGTCAGTTCAATCTCCTTGGAAAACTTTTGGCTTTCAAAAGAATCCATTCAAGTAAGGTGGGCAATGAACATGAACAACTTTTAAAGAGATCATGAAACGCTCGGAGACTACTGCTACTACTACACAGGTATTGAAAACTGCCGAGGCGTAAACATCAACGCTGTTTCAGGAGAGAAAGGGGGGGAAATCCTGGAGTTTTACCTGCCCTTCAGTACCCTTTTTAACGCATCTCTCAAACAGTAGGACCAAAAAGGCCCCAGTCATTCACTTTGAAGCTTGTAACGGCTAGTTTAAAGACTTCAAACATCGGCATGAATCCAGATTGAATAGCTGGGATAGCTAATCCTGCACCAACCGTACTAGCACTTTCGCTCAAAGGGCTGCAATCATAATGTTACAGAAAAATGATACTGTAATTCCATAATCAACCAGCAATCAGATGACAAAATTCCTAGTATTCGCCAAAAACCATATCATAAATGAAAAAAGGACCATGAAATGATGTCTCCTTCTTTCCCTATAGAAAAAAGAAGAGCTCTGTAGCTCTGACACTTACTTGATCAAGATGGGCTCATATGCAGTTACCAGAACATCTGTCCCAACTTCCTTAAGACGTATGTTTGCAAGATAGAACTGGCATGGATATTCATCAAGAATCCACTTAGCAATTTAAAACTACTCGATAAAAACAGTGAAGATTGAAAACACAAAAAATTACCTTGATAATATTTTGCGCTTCTCTTCCTTGCCGTCCCTTAGAAACAGCCTATGCATAAATAACAAAATTAATGATAGAAGGTATCAAAAGATATGTGAGAAAGATGGGGGACAAGGGGAGGAGAAGGTAGGGGAGAGTGCAGTGAACTTGCTGAATTTATAAAGCAATTGTATGAGAACCATCTTCAATATGCTGTTGATCTTTTATATAAAAAACCTATGTTCAGAACAGAATTTATTATCCAACTAGTCAATGATTTAAGAGCACATCTTTATACATTCAGAGATTTCCACATATAAGCACACCAAAATGTTAGCCAAATTGTTATTGCTGCCTAGAGAGAAGGAAAAAGAACAGAGAAACTCAGGAACTGAATATCCAATCCAACCGGTGGTTTTCTAACCAGGCATCAAGCACATAGCTTAGCCCAAACTTCCAAGTTCCACAACAACATCCCAGATAATTCTCAGAGGGTTTAAGGGAGAACATACAACCAAGACACAGATTACTATCCCAGCTGGTCTACATTGCAACCATTTAAACTCATGGCATTACACCCTAAGGACAATAAAGCAAAACTTTTGTGCTGCTCTAACCAAGGGAAATGAAGTCTGATCTAGGTGCAGATCGATCAGATTGATACTGACCATTCATACACTCTTTTCAAAATCTCAGATTCCTCATTCCAAACTAACTCAACACAACAAGTTTAGAAAATTTTAAACCAACAGAGCTTTGACCTTGCTAAAATCACCTAATCTTACAATCTCAATCCAAAAATTATGCCATTTCATTTACAGAACAGAAACAATGACCAAACATGCAGTAACACTACTTAATGTTACTAAGTATCAAAACTTAAAAACAGCCTAACCTTAGGATAACATGGGCCACAGCTGAAATCATAAATTTCCTCCGAACAGGGTTAAAAAAGCAAATGCTTTTACCAGAAGCAGATGCATGCACACACTAGTACAGACCAAAAAAGAACATATTACTAGTGTTTACTTCAATAAGCCTCATATCTCAAGTGTCTTCCATAGGAAAATGATAAATTGATATTGTCAATGAGAAAAGACCTACATATATAAACTAAGAGTACGCAGAGAGCAATATACTAAAAGTACACAGAGAGCAATATGACATGATCAGACAGAAGTTAAAAGTAACAATACCTACCTTGTGAAATAGGATGTTAGAATGCTAATTTTAAGAAACATTGAGACTCAAGGAAGAGCACAATGTAATCACATAATGTTTGGGTAAGGCAGGGATCTTGTAGGCAGAAACTAGAAAGAATGAAACTCTAGTTACATGCCTTCTATATGATTCATACCATTTGGCCAACTGCAGTTGTAACAACAGCCGGAATGTTTCTGTAACACAATCCAGGGGCCTCAACCACTTTTGACTGCTCAAGAAGCTGAAACATATAGAAAAAAGAAAAATGTTACATCTACAACGATATCAAGTCTAAAAAAATTGCCAATTGTACAAACAATGTATTGGATGTCCTTAAAATCAATGGGACCTAAGGCTGAGTAAATATAAGGACAATCATGTCAATGCATAAAGAACACTAATCCTAATAATCAAAGAGAATGTAGAGATTAGAGTTATTATTTTATTAATGATACAGCTGAATAGGCAAAAAACACATTTTCTTTTCTGGTATATACTTCAGAATTTAGAATAAAACAGAAACAAGAATTAAAAATGTAATACAGGGGAAGAAAAAACTAACATAAAAATGTGGGAGCCATAGGAGAATAAATGGAAACAAAGCAGCACACTAGCTTAGACTGAATAACACATTGAAGTTCGAGAATGTCAGCTACATGGAAATGCCATAAATCATCACCATTCTAGTTTTCATAATATAAGATTAAAGCTTCTCAAATTTAACATTCTCAAAGGATAAGCTATGAGCAGCTGTAAAATCAAAATAAACATAGAACCCAACTTTACTGGCAAGTGCTTTAAGGAGGCTAATTCAAACATATAATTGCTTTAAAATTACTCTTTCCTTTGCATACAAGGGCAACTACGATAATCTCCATACAATGCCACAAAAAGAAAAGCCTGAAGATTACCGTGAATCCTTCACCGTCTTGTTCACTGGCAAGGTCTCGAAGAAACCAAATAGCACTCCCATCATCTCCAACTTCATGCTTGTAATCTAACAACTCAAAGATCAAGCTTTCATCACGAGCAGGGTCCACAAACACCTCCTTTAATTCCCAAAAAAATACATAAATAACAAATTCAAAAAAAAAAGTACCCAAAAAACAGAAAAAAAAAGGGAAAACCAACCTGATGATCGGGAACTTGCCTGATGTTACTGACATCCTAAAGTAATGTAAAACATTAAACACGGGGATTAGTTATTCAATCACAAAACATGAAATTGAAGAAAAAGAAAGAAACCTGAAACCTAATTGGAAATGCAGTTGAGATTGCTCCACCAAACAAAGGTCTTTCCGACAACAAATCTGCCGACATGTTCGCTGTAAGCTTTTCCACTGACTGGAAAACAAAATTTGAATAGGCGAAGAACAAATTTTGATTGAGTAAAGAAGAAAGACGAAAGAGAAGAACAATTTTGTAGAAGGCGCGGTTTTTGTATGGTGTTTATATAGGGGGTGTTTGGGGGAGGAGCGTTTCAATTACGCCATCTCTGCTTTAAATTTAAGCTAGATTTGTAGGGGTAGAAAGGGAATTTCGATTAGAACGGCTAGCAGAAGGATTGATTGAACGACGTCGTTGGGCAAATATTGAAAAAATGGTAGCCGGTCCGGTCGTCGGTAAAGCTTTTAATCGATTAAAAAACAACCTTCGGATTTAATCAACAAAACGTTTTTCCTTCCTAAGAGAAAAAACGTTTCTTGTTAGTTAAAAAAAAAATAAAAAAAACCTTTGGAGATACTTCATCTCCTCCCAAACGGCATCCAAAAACCAACCGAAAAGGGCGAAATCTTCTTTACCTTTCCCTTTTAAAAAAAGGCCTGCTGTTCAAATCTCTCGTTTTTTTTTTTAATCGGACGATTTTATCGATTGCTCTAAAATTTGATCGGTCCTCTGTTTTCTTTTGTTTTTCGGGTTTTTTGGGCGGGTTTTCGTTCGATTCGGGTTTCGGAATTGAAGAAAAAGAGAAAGGTAGGAAAGAAATGAGTAATCAAAAGAAAAGGAATTTCCAGATAGAAGCGTTCAAGCACCGGGTCGTGGTGGATCCGAAATACGCAGACAAGACCTGGAACATTCTCGAACATGCAATCCATGAGATTTACAATCATAATGCTAGTGGCCTCAGTTTTGAAGAGCTTTACAGGTTTCGCTTCTTTTTTTTTTTTTAATTTCAATTAATTTATGTATTTTCGATCTCAGTATTTTGTATCATTGCCTTTTTTTTTTCCTGTGAATTTGATGCTGAAATCTATAGGTTTTCCAGCAATGGTTTTGTGTTTAGATTGTTGAAAACTTTTATTAATTTATAGAGCAGTTGCAGATGCAAGTTTAATTAGGGTTTTGTGTTCAAGTAATTTAAAACTATGAAGAGTATCTTATCCCTTGATCACAATATTTACGTTATGAAGTTGTTGAAAATAGCTTTTAAACATGACTATGGAGGTAATAAGCTTGGAAAGATTTAACGGAATTGTTCTCAGGGTGGTTTAGTAATTTACATGTTGGGAACAATTGAATTGCCTGCCGGTGAATGATCTTAGCGCTGTTAGGCTTTTCTTGGTAGAGAGGATGAAAAGAGATGAGGATGGAAAATTTGTTAATCTATTGGTTAAAATTTATAACTGTTTTCCTACTTTGAAGATTAATCTTTAGATTAACAAGTTTTCTATCCTTACCCCGTTTTATCCTCTCTACCAAGCAAAGCCTTAATGTTTGTGTACTCATGTGGCTCATTTGACGATTAAGGTAGACTGTATTATGCGGGTTTGTTCGGCGGTAAATATCAGTGGGTGTCTGGTGTTAGATTCTGTAAGTTACAAAATGTTTAAGTGTTTGTCTGTGTTAATCTTATCAGTTGTGGTAATGGTAGATGGTAGTTTTCTATGCAGCAGTAATTGATCAACTAGTTGGACTTGCATGTAGTTTTCAGATTACTTTTGAGCTTAGCATGTTGCTGTGCTTGCAATAGTTCTCTCTCTTTGCAATCTCGACTAAGTGAATTTCAAATGAGCTGGTTAAAACTTAGATCTTTTCTTTATGATATTTGGTTTTTGACATGAATTCAGGAATGCATACAACATGGTCTTGCACAAATTTGGTGAGAAGCTGTACTCTGGACTTGTTACAACTATGACTGCACATCTCAAAGAAATATCAAAATCTATAGAGGCTGCTCAAGGTGATTTGTTTCTTGAAGAGCTGAACAGGAAATGGAATGACCACAACAAGGCATTGCAAATGATTCGAGACATATTGATGTACATGGACAGGACTTATATTCCAAATACCCGTAAAACCCCTGTTCACGAACTGGGACTTAATCTGTGGAGGGATAATATTATACATTCCAGCAAAATACAGTCAAGGCTTCTGAGCACACTTCTTGAGCTAGTACATAGAGAGCGAACTGGTGAAGTTATAGACCGGGGGCTGATGAGGAATATAATCAAGATGCTTATGGATTTGGGTTCTTCTGTTTACCAGGAGGATTTTGAGAAGCCATTTCTTGAGGTTTCCGCTGAGTTTTATAAGGGCGAATCTCAGAAATTTATTGAGTGCTGTGACTGTGGGGACTATCTGAAGAAAGCAGAGATACGTCTAAATGAAGAAATTGAGAGAGTTACCCATTACTTGGATGTCAAGAGTGAAGCCAAGATAACTAATGTGGTGGAGAAAGAGATGATTGCTAACCACATGATGAGACTAGTCCACATGGAGAACTCCGGCTTGGTCAATATGCTTCTTGATGACAAGTATGAAGACTTGGGTAGAATGTACAATTTATTTAGAAGAGTTGCCAATGGTCTCTCAACTATACGAGATGTGATGACTTCTCACCTCAGAGAAACAGGTAAAGAGCTGGTTACTGATGCAGAAAGGTTGAAAGATCCTGTGGAATTTGTCCAGCGGCTCTTGGATGAAAAGGACAAATATGATAATATCATTGGCCAAGCATTTAGCAATGACAAGACATTCCAGAATGCTCTGAACTCCTCTTTTGAATATTTCATTAATTTGAATCCCCGTTCTCCCGAGTTCATTTCCTTGTTTGTGGATGACAAGCTTCGTAAAGGTTTGAAAGGAGTCAGTGAGGAGGATGTGGAGATTATTCTTGACAAAGTTATGATGCTGTTTCGCTATCTGCAGGAGAAGGATGTATTTGAAAAGTACTACAAACAACACTTAGCTAAGCGGCTTCTGTCTGGCAAAACTGTCTCTGATGATGCAGAGAGAAGTCTGATAGTCAAGCTTAAGACAGAGTGTGGATATCAATTTACTTCGAAATTAGAAGGCATGTTTACAGACATGAAGACCTCCCAGGACACAATGCAAGGGTTTTATGCAAGCCATCCTGAGCTAACTGATGGCCCTACCCTAGTTGTTCAGGTTCTAACAACAGGGTCTTGGCCCACCCAGACTTGTATTACTTGCAACCTGCCTGCAGAAATGTCAGCACTCTGCGAGAAGTTTCGGTCATATTATCTTGGGACCCATACTGGTCGGAGGTTATCCTGGCAAACTAACATGGGGACTGCAGATATAAAAGCAATTTTTGGGAAGGGTCAGAAACATGAGTTGAATGTTTCAACTTACCAAATGTGTGTATTGATGCTTTTTAACAATGCTGATAGGCTTAGCTACAGGGAGATTGAACAGGCCACTGAGATTCCTGCTTCAGACTTGAAAAGGTGCTTGCAATCAATGGCATGTGTGAAGGGAAAGAATGTTCTCAGGAAAGAACCTATGAGTAAAGACATTGGGGAGGATGATGCATTTTTTGTCAATGATAAGTTCACGAGCAAATTCTACAAAGTGAAGATAGGAACTGTGGTTGCACAAAAGGAATCTGAACCTGAAAAGCAGGAGACGAGACAAAGAGTGGAGGAGGACAGGAAGCCACAGATTGAAGCTGCAATAGTTAGGATAATGAAATCAAGGAGGGTGCTGGATCACAACAATATAATAGCTGAGGTTACAAAGCAGTTACAGTCACGGTTCCTGGCCAATCCAACGGAGATTAAGAAACGGATTGAGTCTCTTATCGAGCGGGATTTCTTGGAAAGGGACAACAATGATAGGAAATTGTATCGGTATCTAGCCTAAAGACATGGCTTCAATAGATCTCTTGTTTCTTTTGGAAAGGTAAGTGTTGACAAATGAAATTGTACCCTAGTTGGTGAGTGGAAATTTGTTTTACATACCATGCAAGCTCCAATTGTTTGAATGGATATCGATTTGTTTCTGCTTTTCTTATATCTTGCACTGCTTCTTTCTCAGCCTCCTATCTATCCACTCGTCCACACCTTGCTGGCAAGACCAACCCACCCCCAAGGACTGGCCCTATATGTTTGGTTGGTTCAGCCAAGTTCATCCAACCTTCTATGCTTTGTAATAGTACTGGCATTATTAGAGTCTATCGAATTTCAATTTTGTTTTCTTCCTTGTTACTGTCTTTGCAAATCACCACATTCCACAAGTTAAATAAGAAAACAACTTAGTTAATAGAATTTTCAGCTCTTTATTCTATTTCGGTATTTATTATTAACATCTCAACAAAATTTTTATTGCTTAACAAGTGTAAAAGCTAGGATATATGGATCCTTAATTCCAAAATTCAGGTAAATACAAACTAGAATATATCGGTGACAGTTCAACTTCAAGTATTACCAAACCAATCCTTCGATAAAATATGGAGTTCAAATCATCATCGTAGCAGTTTATGCCTAGAGGTCTTGCATTCCAATTGAACTTCGTTTTCCTCACGAGAATCTGAGACAAGGATACACTTCTTTACATCTGCTCATGAAAAATGGGTTATATAAGCAATTCTTGAATTAATGAAAAAAAAAAACAACCCTAATTTTCACTTGTTAGTCCATCCATTATCCAATATGATTTTTTATAAACTTAAAAGTTAAGGTTAGAAATTCTTGAATTAATGAAAAAAAAAAAAAGCAACCCTAATTCTCACTTCTTGTCGATTATGATTTTTTATAAACTAAAAAATTTAAGGTTTTTTTTATAAACTTAGTTTATAAGCCTAGAAATGAGATATCGGAGAAAACAAATAGAAACAAACTCCAGCTGGTTAAGTTCCCTCCAATAGAGCCTTAACAATTGACATCTCAACCATTGAGAAAACATTATTGAAGCTTACTTTGTACATTACCTACTAACTCAAATGCTAGAGTGTGAAGGCTGTACATGAGATATTAGAGAAAACCATACAAGCACAGAGCCTGACCAGCCTTTCTTGTATGGTTTTCTCCAATTCTCACATGCATCATTTACACCTTGGATATGTCCACCTGAAGGGGTAACTTAACTACATATATTATATGTACATATATGCAAGTCATGATCCCACAGGAGATGTTGGAGGAAACTAAATAAGCATAAATTTATTACAACTAGTTTAGTTCCCTCCAATTCTCACATACAGCATTTACACCGTTGGATTTTTAATTACAAAGGCAAGCAGCATTTGGCCAGTTTGTGGGATATGCAAAGGGTATATCCCTACAGAATTCCCCTCCATCTAATTTTTTTTGCTCAGCAGTTAAGGCAAGATGATATTTAGTTTCAAGAACAGAACCACACAAAATTCACGAGAATTGCAAGTAAAACAATAACAGAGCAGAAATTATAGCTTACTCAGAAACAGTAACAAGTTGGCAAACGGTACAAAATCTTCATCAACAGAATTTGCATGTTCACACCGTTTAGTACCCTTGTTACCAATGAGAAAACAGCACATCCCCTCTCCAGCAAACAAGAACGGCATGACTAGCATGCACAGACAGTCCACCTGGCCTGGAGCCTCAAATTCTAAATAAAACCCATAATAATTAAGCTTTAGCAATAGTTCTTTATTAGTCACATTGGACCATTTTGAAAGGCCAAAAAGCTCCATTTCTTCAGCAGAAGTCTACTCTGACAATAGTATTAGGCACTTACAGATATCTGAAAAAACTGGTCCACTTTTAATTTCTGGAAAAATCCATGAAAAAAATTCCCAGAAGAAAATAGGTTGTGGGTGTACTTCATACAGAATTTGTGTTTTTCACATGGATATCCCTGCATAGACTGCATTTGTGCTCCCAGAAAACTAGCATAATTTTCTGTAAATGAAAGATTAAGAACTTCAGGATTATAACTTTATCACTAGTAATTTTTAAGTCTAATGATTTACATGTTCTCTGAACTCAAATACCTCTTCACTGAATCATCATGGTCCATTTAACCTGCTTAACAATTATGCTCATGTTGATATTATGAACCAATTTTCAGTCAAATTAAGATATTTTCATTAAATAAACTACATTTAACATGTCTTACTATGGAAGAGTAATACATTAGCTTCGACCTAGAGATGCACGTCAAAGATTCCCAAGTCAAAAATTGAAGGTCATGCAATCAAGTTTAAACGTCTGCCATTAGCATTTGTTCCGTACTCGTTATTTGCTTAATTAATAAATACATTCAGAGTAATAAGATCGAGGACTACAATAGACTCATATTCAACTTCACCATAGACCTTACTCAAAAAATTATTTTGCTTGGTATCAGATGAACGTCAATATTGAGGTTACAAAGTCCAGGTGGAAGTTGCCATCACCAGCTACAGTTGGACAAAAGTTCCTAAACGTACGGTAAGTTCCTTCCAACAACAATTTTCCACAGACCATCTATCCTTTCTCATCGGGAGTATGTCCTTTTGAAGACAGTTTTGACAGCGTTTGCTCGTCCACAAACAGAACAAAGCACACATTTTTCTTGGAAAATCCACTAATTTGAAACCAACAAAAAGCAATGGAGCATCACTGACAGAATAGAAAGTTCTGCAAATCATCCTAAAACTAAAGCAACACTATAAACCATTTACCTATTTGCATCTTCCACTATATTACTTTTGTCAACATTTAGTTAAAATTCATAGGAAGTAAGCCCAACTAAACATATCTACTGAAAAATAGTTGTAGGAAGTGAAAGAATAGGATATCATCCAGCGTAAGATTTGCAACATATGAGAAGGAAAAAGAGACGACAAAAATCAAGCTAGAAAGTCCATCACACATTGCATGCATTTCATACATCAGACTGAAGTCTTCCAGCAGTGAATTTTTCCATAAAATTGTTTTGTACGTCTATCCCTCTAAAGCCTTTACAATGCATTTGAGTTTAACTTTACCAATAATTCTTTACTTTGAAGAACTCCTTCATGCCCTCTGCCTTAAAATCTTCAAGTTTGTATCTATTCTTCTCTCTTTGGTTGAAATAGGTAGCTTAGACAATATATATTCTTTAGAAAAGATTATGCTTCATATATGAGTAGCTAAATGAATCATGCATGCGTAAAAGAAATATCAACTCACTGTAGAACACAAGATATTTGAAATAAAGATGCTCATTCTCACGTCTTCCAGACATGAATACATCGCACGTGGCAAAAATAAGATTTGATAAGGAATGGCTCGTTTACCAATCTGCTAGTAGGTCTCCTCAAAAAGTCAGAGCTTTCAAAAATGCAAGAAGATATTGCATTGATGTACCCAAAGGAAACTGGCATAACTGTACTTGAACGCATCTATATGTGCTTTTTCTTCAGCGCCTAGCAAGCGGACCACTCAAACCAGTCTTATCTCTGTGAAGGAAGTTTCTGAGACACAGGAGTTGATCTAGGCTGTATAGTAGAGAGACATGCAGTCCTTCATTTCTAGTTCCTAAGTTGTTTGAGCTGATCCTGAAGTTCATATTCGAAGAAAAAGATCTACGATTCACATAGGTAAGCAAATGGACTAATGAAGTGCATCGGTTAAGTTATGCTTCATTTGTTAGCCGTGCAATTTTTGTATATGACATTTCTATATCTTGAACTATCTAAGATAAATAATAATATTATTAAAGGTAGAATAAAAGCTAATTGAATTCAACTAGCCAACCACCCATGTCCGAATTGGTTTCAGAAACTTAATTACAAGAAAAAGCATGACAAAAATATACATGTGTATGAGCAATAACATTGGAAAACGAGGCATGACATGAGAACTAGAACTGGAACTTGGACACATTCCCCAAAGGTAAAAGATTTTTCTGCAAAATTAATGGAGCATCAACTAACCCCGACCTACCCTCCTCAGTACGCAGGAGCCGCCCCAAGTAATTGATCCGAGACATTTGCCTTTACACGTTTTTATTATTTTTGCCCTTAGTACGAATTTATTGCAAGATGTGCCTGGCCTGTGAATCTGGCACCGCTCGAACCAGGCATTGAACATGAGTTTAGCTTAAATTTTTGTTTTATTTAAATAATGTCTAAAAGATACTTCGAACTGTGTCATTCTTGGTTCAACATTTATTGCTCAAAATCCTTTTTACATAAAATCTGATGACTCATTGGCCACATTTAATAGGGTTTGTCATTGAAGGTCATCTCTGTTTGCTATAAGTTGATAAGCACGAATTTGCACGGCCATTTCTTGGTGTTCTTCATTGGATTGTGTAGAAGAGAAGAGATGGGTTTGGCGATATCAGATGAGTTGCTGGGAACCTTTGTTCCGATTGTTGTTTATTGGATTTATTCAGGGATTTACATGGTTTTGGGGTCATTTGAGAATTACAGATTGCATCCAACGCAAGATGAGGCAGAGAAGAATCTGGTGTCCAAGGAGAAAGTCATCAAAAATGTTCTTTTGCAACAGACCATTCAAGCTATTCTAGCTATCTTTTTATATAAGGTACGACCAAGAACCTAGTTCTTTTTTTCCTATTTTTTACATTCTAATTGTATTGGGTTATGTAAGAGTTATGGTGTAATAATTCTGGTTGAAACTTTGTAGATCGATATCAATTTACTGCTTAGGATTCTCTTTTCATGGTTACCTGTTTTTAAAGCTATAGCTTTTTTTTTTTTTTTTTTTTAATAATAGGGGTGCAAATAGCTCCCAAGCCATTTTTATTTTAGTTGAGAAAGATTTAAATGAAATTTTTATTAGAAATAATAATTAAAAATTAAAATTGATAAATTGATAAATTGAAAAGTTTTTTTTTTACATAGATTAAATGTGTAAAATTTAATAAATTTTAATAAAATTTGATATATTTTTAAATAAATATTTTTAATAAAAATATTAACATAATTTTTATTGTTGAATAAGTATCAATTAAATTTAAATTATAATAATATTTTTAATATTTTTTATATATTATTAATTTTTACATCAAATTTTATTAATTTATGATATTGAATTTTTTATTAAAATATGTTTAAAATTTTTTACAAATTTTACCTTAAATTTTGTCTAAATATGCCCGAATTTGTTTGGAAAACAAGTGAAGTTATAGTTAGTGGTATATTACATATCCAATTCTAATACTCACCTGTCTATTGTCATAGTTGATTTTTTGTCGAAATTTTCTCTTTGACGTTTATTATGAATTAAATTTTACGAAACATATATTTAAAAATCACTTCTTTTTAAGTTTTAAATATATTTTTCATAATTTTATCAATAATAAATATAAAATAATTGAAAGATAAAGTTGAAAAAATTGACTCATAAAAGTTAAAATATGATAATTTTATTAGGATGAATGGCGTAATTAATTTGAATATAAATCTAGGTTTAACTCAAATTACTAAACTTTCTTAGAAGATGATTATGGATAAAATTAGAATTCGATTTTCAACATTTCAAACTTTTTTAAACTCGGCTTAAATACTTTTGTGCATAAAGAGAAAGATTAATAATTTGGGATAAAATTTGGAATTTTTGGTATGGGCTCATATATATAAAAGTTAATTTACATACCTTAGGCTGAGGTTGAAGTCAATTAATTATTTTTGCTTTTGGTATTTGAAATTATTAAGGATTAAATTCTAAAATTAAGAATTTAATTTTTTATCAATAAATCACACCATTGTTGATATATATATATATATATATATATTATTTGGAGCCTTGGAGAAAGAAACAATTCACTTTTTTTCTTCATCCTCTATAAATTTCCGTTCTTCATCATAGAATTCATAGGATTTTTTTCTCCATTGTTTTGGTCAAAATGCCATGTATTTGAGATAGCAAGTGTCAATGTGTGTGTGTCTGTCTGTGTTTTTTTTGAAGAAAGTGACCGAATTCGAGAAGAGGGTGATTCTTGGTTTGTGCAGGTGACAGGAAATGAGGCTGGTGCTTCCAAAAGTCAATCATCTTCCCTTACTGATATTGCAAGACAATTTGTTATAGCAATGCTTGTTTTGGATACATGGCAATATTTTATGCATAGATATTTCCACCACAACAAGTTCTTATACCGCCACTTTCATTCTCATCACCATAGGCTTGTTGTTCCCTATGCATTTGGTGCCATTTACAATCACCCACTGGAGGCTTTTGCCTTTGACATAATTGGTGGGGCTTTATCTTACTTCCTCTCCGGTATGTCTCCTCGAACTTCAATACTTTTCTTCTCCTTTGCCACCATCAAATCAGTGGATGACCATTGCGGATTATGGCTTCCTGGAAACCTCTTCCACCTCTTCTTTTACAACAATTCGGCATATCATGATGTCCACCACCATCTATATGGAGGCAAATATAACTTCTCTCAACCATTCTTCGTCATGTGGGATAGAATCATGGGAACATACATGCCTTATTCACTTGAGAAGAGAGCCGAAGGAGGGTTTGAAGCTAGGCCTACTAAAAGAGCAAATGAATGATATGAATATTTATTACTAAAATGGGAGCATCCTTTTTTTTTTTTTTTTCTTTTTCTTTATGCACATAGATAGGACTGGAGTGAATGGTCAGATGATATTGTGGGATCAACCTTGTCACTTGTCAGGCTTGTCAGGATATGGATAGCTCTTTATTTATTTCTTGCTTTGCTGGACAACCATTTATGGATGGAGCAATATGTATTTGCAGATTTGACAGGTTCCTACGACTTATCAACAACATATTGGCTCTTTGCTTCAGCTTTGGTATAGACAAGCGAATGTGAAAGCTTGTGCTCTTTCATTTATTATCCATTTGAGTCACGTTTGCTGTTGTTGATGATTAAGAAAAAAAAAATGTATTTAACCTCACTTTTCGTGTAGGCGAGAGGAGGAAACGATGCTGGGGCTTTTGCAGGGCAGCCATTATCTTTATTGTTATAGCGAAACAATTTGTAATAGCTATGCTGGTTTTGGATACTCATCAATAATTTCTCCAAAGATTCACATTCCACAACAAATTCTTACACCAAAGCATATCATCGGCTCGTTGTTATTTCCTGCACATTCGGTGCTGTTTACTGTTATACATCAAAATATTTTAAAAATTTATTATGATATATAAATAAAAATTTAAATTTAAATTTATAAGATATTTTTTATAAAACAAGATTATAAAATGCTCGGATTAAATCAAAAAATATCTTACGGTTCAAATTATCATACGTACAGTCATCCACTAGAAGCTAGCGTTCCTAGCTGATACATCTGGCGGTTCGTTAGCCTTTTGTCGTCTCTTGTTTGTTTCCTCGAACTTGCTATTTTTCTTTTGTTTTAGCAATATAAAAAACGTGCATGGATGACCACTGCGGATTATTGGTTCCTGGAAACCCTTCTCACATCTTGTATAGAAACAATACTGCCTAGCGCCATGATCTACCACATCAGTTATACGGTGGCAATTACAATTTCTCTCAACCATTTTGAAAACTTATATGCCTTAGTCACCTGAGAAGACAGCAAAAGGAGGCTTTGAACTCCGACCTACTATTGCTACTATTATATTATACTCGTAGATTGCATTGTGTGGTGCTTTTATATAATATATATATATACATATATATATTGACATACATATACAAATATATAAATTTAATATATAATTAAGATCTACCAAATTTATATCTTAATTTACAACTATAAAAAAAAAAATTCGATACCATTATTTTTTTTTATTTTTACTTTCAATTTCGGAAATTTAAACTACCTAGTCATTTGACTTAATGATTGATACATGATCTTCTATTTAAAAAATAAAATTCAAACCTTTTTTTTCAAAATAAAAAAATTGGACGGTTAAGAGGTAAAGTAATGTTCATTTAATTGGGCCAATGATCAGAAAACCTTTTGATGGGCTCAGCAGAACATACCCGTAACAAGACGGGCCTCAAACTTCCATAGGCTACCTCGGCCCCGGCCCAACCCTTTTGAGGCTTTGTAAGGCCACAAAAACGACTCTTCCATTGCCGTTTTAGATCGACCATAGTTAACACGAAAACCACGGGCGTAAACAAAATCCAAAACCCACGTTATTCGTACCATAGATCGCCACGTATCCGTTTCATGAGTCTAGGATAGAACCGCACGCACCGAATTACATCCATGATATTTTGGCCAAAGTCTTCGTCTTTTTAACAAATTTCTTTTCCATTTCGAATGTTCCGCTCTCTTTCCAACCCTAACTACGACTTAGATCATTCATTTCACGACATCGCAACCTTCTAGACTTCCAATCATTGACCCAAGCAATCGTTTAAGAAAAAACCATTTCTTTTGTGCCTATTTTGACCGTTAAGCAGATCTCTCTTCGTTCAAACCTTTAAATTTCTTAGAGGAACAGACAGACGGCGGACCAGAGACGTTCAAAGTTTTCTTCTTTTAATTTCATGTGGTTTTGTTTGAAATTCTTGTAGTGAAAGGGGATGGGTTTCGCGATATCCGATGAATTGTTGGGAACTATCGTTCCGATTGTTGTTTATTGGATTTACTCGGGAATTTACATGTGTTTAGCGTCGTTTGAGAATTATAGACTGCATTCGAAGAAGGACGAGGATGAGAAGAACTTGGTTTCCAAACAAACCGTCGTTAAAGGCGTTCTTTTGCAACAAACACTTCAGGCTGTTATAGCCATCCTTTTGTTCAAGGTACGGTATGATTAAGTTACTTTATTAATTTTAGTTGAAATTTTGATGATACTGATCGTGTTTTAAATTGATTTTAGGAGAATCTGATGGTTCTTGATGTTGGGTTCCATTAGATTTTAGCTTTTTTCTCTGTTTATGGCAGAAAGTTATTGTTTTTCCCTTGATAAAAAGTTAGGGTTTTTTTTTTTTTTTGTTCTGTTAGGGCACATACAACTTTGCTTCGTTATGTACTAAAAAAAAATTTACTTCTTTAGTTCTGATATAGAGATTGCTTCAAAGCTCAGGAGGAACTTGTTTACTTATCTTGAATTTCTTTTCCTAGAGAAGTTTTTGCTAGATTATTCATAGCTAAGTTAGCCCATAATGTTTGACCAAATTCTTTATGTAGGGTTCCAAATCCCTTGATTGCTTTGCAAAAGATTATACGAAGAATTTGGAGTTAATTATTTGCACCATTCCCTTGCCTGCGATGTAGTTGTCCAGGCTGCTTACAGAAGTATCTTGTATAATTTGGCTATAATCAGCCATGAGTTTCAATTTGGTTTCTTTTGAACCCATCAAAGATTATATATCGGATAGATAACACTTGGTTAGGGTGCATACAAGGGTTAATGTAGGAGATTAGTTACTTTACATATTTATAGACAATAAATCTTGGTATCCTTGTTAATTTTGAGTTGTCGCTTTTCTTATGAAGTTTTGGCTATAACCATGTTCTAATGTTGCATGACTTTCTTCTGCATATTTAACAAATAATATGTCTGTCAACTTATGATTTATCAGATATGAATCATGAATGTGGCGAAGTAATCGGGGAAATATACTTTGTCTTGGACTGTGTTTGTGATCTTTAGTTTTAGTGGTAGAAATTTACTTTTACAATGAGCACAATCTCATGAAAATTCATAGGGTTCTTAATTATCTTCCCACCTGATGAAAAACTGACAAGCTCAGCGCTTCCTGTTTCTTTTGTTTCAGAACTGTTTTGGTTTACATAATTTGTAGCTGATTAGTTTTCAGTTTGCATTCGCTTTTTTCTTTTTTATCTTTACCCCACTTTTGATTTTTTTGTCAATTGAAAAAAAAAAATTCCATGCGTTCACCATCATATATAATGTGCAATATACTCAATTTATATTGTCAAATTATTTGACCATGTTGTAGACTTTTATTTGTAAACCTTGCTTTGTGCAGGTCACAGGGAGTGATGCTGAGGCTTATGCAGGGCAGCCATCGTCCCTTATTGTTCTAGCTAGACAGTTTGTTACAGCAATGTTGGTTATGGATACTTGGCAATATTTTCTGCATAGATATTTCCACCACAACAAGTTCTTATATCGGCACCTCCATTCTCTGCATCACCGTCTTGTTGTTCCCTATGCATTTGGAGCTCTGTACAATCATCCGCTGGAAGGGCTTCTACTCGACACAGTAGGTGGTGCCTTATCATTCCTCCTCTCTGGCATGTCTCCTAGAACTTCCATCTTTTTCTTCTCTTTCGCCACCATCAAGACAGTTGATGACCATTGTGGGCTAGTACTTCCTGGGAACCTGTTTCATATTTTCTTTAGAAACAATTCTGCATATCACGATGTCCATCATCAGCTTTATGGTAGCAAATACAACTTCTCGCAACCATTCTTCGTCATGTGGGATAGAATTCTGGGAACATATATGCCTTATTCCCTTGAGAAGAGAGCAGAAGGGGGCTTCGAAGCACGGCCAACTAAAGAGTACAAAGATGATTAGTAAGCAGTTTGTGAGCATCCTTTTGTTTGTTACAATACCATTCTTATTTTTTTTATCCTTTTTCCTCATCAATGAACCACACTGCTTCGGTGATTTGTATATACTTATATTCTTGTGCTGTACGCTCAAAACTTATTTTTTTTTTTTTCTACAGAAGAAATAATGAGATCCATTAGTCGTGTCCAAAATTTTCTCAACATGGCAAGTTTGATTCTAGGCAAAGGGCATGGACCTACTTTTGAAAGTGGGTCATTTAGTGTTTTTGTTCAACGCTTGGGAGTCCAGCTTTTTGTTTGGCGATACTTTTATAGTCGATTAGTCATGATGTCGGCAAGTGCTTTCTGACATTTTTTTGCCTCTTAAAACCATTAGTACGTTATGTCGGATAACAGACCATTGATGGATCAAAAATCCTGACAAAATTTTTGAGTGCAAGAACAGCATTTTTTTCCTTTGTAAGTTGGAAAAGATGGTACCTTAAAGAAAAAAAAGTATTACTTTAAGGGGTGTTAAGTTCGTGAAATTATAGATTTTAAGAAAAAATATTATTTTTGAAAAAGTGTAATTTTTTATTTTATTTTTTTAGAATATTTCGGGTTTAAATTTATTCTTTTAGTTAAGGAAAATTTATATATTTTAAAATTTGAATAATTATTATAATTTTTTTGTCATTTATGATAGTAATTTAAATAATTTTATTTAATTAATTGAATGGAGATTTGTTAAAAAATATTTTGAATAATTTCTTACAAAAATTGAAAAGAATTATTTAAGATTTTTTTTTGTCTAAAATATCTTAAATAATTTTATCAATTTTTAATGACTATTTTAAATATTTTTTGTTAGAAGACATTTTAAATAATTTCTTAATAAAAATTAAAGATGATTATTCAAGATATTTTTAGTAAAAAAATATTTTTAATAATTTTTTTCAATTTTATAAAAAGATAGTTCAAAGTGTTTTTGATCAAAAACTATAATCCTCAATAAAAAAATTGGATGGGATAATTCAATACGTTTTTAGTCAAAAATGATTTAAATAAATTTTTTAATTTTTTATAAGAAATTATTCAAAGCGTTTTACATTTTTTGACAAAAAACCCCTTAGATAATCTCAAAAAAATGAAATGAGATTATTTAAGGTTTTTTAAAAGAGATTATTCAAAAAATTTTTTGTCAAAAATATCTTAAATAATCTTGTTATAAACATTGAAAGAGATTATTTAAAGCATTTTTTATAAGAAACGTTTTGAATAATCCATTTGATTTTTTATAAAAAATTATTCAAAGTATTTTTTTTGTAAAAAAAGCCTTAAATAATGATTATTTAAGACTTTCTTCAATCCAAATATCTTAAATGATTATCATTTAAGACGTTTCTTCAAACCCAAAATTTATTTGAATGATGATTATTGAAGATGTTTTTCATGTTAAACACTATATATAAATCAAAATTTTTATCAATAAAAACTTACAACTGATTTTTATTCATTTTCAAATATAGTTTTTAAAATAATTACTACTATTTCATAATTTTTTAATCAAATCAAATTTAAAAATAATATTACTTTTCCTCTTAAAACCTTACAACATCATAAAAAAAAGTAAATTTTTAATTTCGAAATTTTAAGTACTGTTTAAAATCTGTTAATTTTCTTCAAAATCAAACTTTTTTGAATCGAATATTAGAATCAAATATTTAACAGTAAAATTTTGAGAAAAAATGTGTTAATTCCTCCTAACCTAACGCCTTCTAATAGTTCAATTCAATAAATTGGGGCACCATTTTGTTAAAGAAATTGACAAATCATTGAGTCAGAATGTGCAATAACATTTCGAGTTATCATCCAAAACACCAATAAGGGCAAAATTCAATAATCATAAAACTTAGGAAGCACAGCTTTTATAGCTGTCTGTCGATAAACTAAATACAAACGAACACAGACTGATCAATAGTTAGTTAACTGAAATACTGTAACCGCCTCCCTATACGAAAAAACAATCGTAGCAGCAAAATTTTTCACGCTGGAGATTAATAAATTCATGTTACAAACTAGTGTAACAGAGAGCATTTGCCAGTTCAGTTCATGCCAGGGTTTTAAGTTTGCTATCCTCTGCCGATCACTGCGCGGCTGTCGTGTTTCCATCTACAACCCAATATTGCTTAACAGCTAACAATATCTTCTCAGGAACTAAAGGACCATCTTCATGGTCAATCATCTTAGTGTCCCACCTCATTCCTGCTGTTATCTTCTTCACCTTAATTAGAACATCAACTTCGTCACGGAATATAACCGCACCTTCTGGACGCAAAATTCGGTCCATCTCCAATAGAATGTCCTCCAGATTACATCTGCAAATATTCCATTAAATATATGAAGTTCAAAGGATAAGAAACAGAATGCCAAACAGCACTAACAATGGTAAGCTCAGACCAAACAACAGGTAATAAGTGTTTTTCATGTAGGTGGATCATTAAACCATTGAGAATCCTCCGATGCATCATCAATTGAATTTTCCAGTATTGTTAAAATTGAAGTCCTAAGATGTATAGTTTTCTCATTGTTGATAGTCCACGTTGAAAAGTTTTTACAGAATCATTTAGACGTGCATAGTTCTTTTGAAATACTTTAGCTTGGTTGTGAGTTTAATTGCAGAACAAAAACGTTGAACTGTTTCAATGAATGGCATTTGAAAACAGGTTTTTGTTTGTGGTTATGAAAAGGATATTTCTATAACTTTTGCTAAAAAAGATATCTAGCATTTGAAAAAGTTATCTTTGAATGACATTTTATATCCGAAAAGTCCAAAGTCCAGCTGTTAGAACGCAAAAATAGGTGTTTCACACCAAGATAAGATAAGCTGCACACCAAATGTGACAGTTAAAATAAACTGCAGTTAAACAGAGCAAAAGCATGAGAACTCAACTCATGTTTCATTCGCAGATTATAAACAAAGTTCACATGCATGGTAAAATGAATCACACATCTAAAAGTAAACTTACTTGCACCCATCAATGCAAAAGTACTGACAAGTGACAAGTACTACTAAAAATGACATGAGTTGGGCAATGGCATACATTAGACTGCTCAAAAGTAATCGAATGCACATTTAACTATGATACTTACTTGTCCTTGTACAAACTGAAAAGACCATGGGCATGAATGAGATCATACGTCCTTGGGTATGTGGAGAAAGCCTCACACCTGAACCAATGAAAAACAAGAAAAACAAGAAAAATAACAAGTTCAATATATGCCATCATATCAAGGGAGGCCACATAGTCTACAGTATATAGGATAAAGTCTCAGGCTAGTTTCTCGTTTAACTTAAACTGTGCTCTTCTTTTGTTTACCTGTTTGCTCCCACATTTCAAAATAGATATAAGCAACTTAAATTCTTTTTCCCTCTTTCTCTCTTTACCTAAAACTTTCTCATAGTCAAATGAAAACTTCTTAATGTTCATAATATTAAAGAGTGACAAACAAAATCCTTTATTAATTTCAAAGCATCAAATGATGAGTAAGAACCATAGAAAATAGCATAACCGTAGCCACACAAATCGATAAATGAAGCAGTGTTTCTGGCAATTAATACACTCTACAATACACTAATAAGATACTTCTTTTATTTCAACATTATAGCCTAAAGGCAAATCCAGATATTAGAAGTCCAACAAACTTAGCATTTTATCTCATTCATTATTAAGAGTTCTAAAAGGCACTTATTTTTTTTGTTACTTTGATATTAGGAAAGAGTTTATTAAACATTATAGATTCATCACAAGGGAACTTAAAAGGGATTTCTGGCAAAACCACAATTAGTATATTCACAGTAGTAAAACAAATATGAACACTTTAGAACAGCACCAACTACAAATAAAGCCACAAAGTTAGTAAGCCTTACCAGTCATGATAGATGCCAATTAATCCTCGCTCATATATGACACCTAGGGTGTCTTTCTCTGCTATGGTGGGCATGACATTCATAACCCACAATTTGGGAGAGTCAAGAGCTGCAGCAAATCCTCCCAACCCAGCATTCATATCCAAAATATTGTGATACCTCCCAGAGTCAATAAGTCTATTGATTTTCTTATAAGCACTTACGTGCTTCTTCCACTTATGGTTATCCTCTTGGTATGTCTCAACAGAAACTGCAGGAACACTTCCACCACCTATTCTAGGAGGGACAGCATATAGCCTCTCTGGGAATGGCTTCAATTCCCCACCAGCAACTTCATCTGGATTACTAACTTCTGGATATGGAGTAATGCACACATCCATTTTCTTGTACCTAGCAACCACAAGAGAAATTGATTAAATAAAATGAAATTTAAGACCTAAAAAGAATTAAATTGCTGTGATCCAATGTTATGCTCAAGAAACATAAACCTTAAAAATATATCTGAAATTGGTTTAAAAACCCCAAAAGGAATGCAATACAGTAACCCTGAAACTTATATGTTTCAGATCCCACATATGGATCACAGGATTGCTTAAGAACAAGAGAAGAGAATTAGTGCAATTGGTTTATAAGGGTTAATGAAATTGCTAAACTGCTATGCCTGTATACGTTCTGAGTCATAAGACATGCATTGCAGGTTCCCTTTTAATGTTTGCACTGTTGAGGCAATTTCTATTACAATTGACAAGATTAACTATGATATCCATGAAAGGTGTGAAACTAATTTGCACCCAAGCTTCAAACACCACCAGAGCAGAGCAAACTTCTTCACTGCAATTTTACTAATTCCAAATAGTAACTTAATATGTATGTGAAATATTGTTTTCACTGCAAACTGTAAGATTATAAAAGTTTCAAGCATAGCTCATACCAGACATCATTAGCTTCTCCAGCTTTGCAGAAACTAGCTTGAGAATCATCTTGTCTACCACGACAAGAATCATCATTAACTCTCTTTTGCCAAATGGCAATTTCACCCTTCTCATGCTTCTTCTCCCAGCAAAGAAGTTTGGCAATGTCCTCAATCTTTTGTTGTTCCTCCTCAAGATCCCCCTTGGGACGCTGCCATGATTTATAATTGTTCCTCCAGTTGATTGGAGGACCTGAAAGTACCCAGTAACCACCAGGTCTAAGAACACGATCAACCTCCTTCATGTACATTCCATCTGCAGTAGACAAACCCATAATGATGCATCAATCCCTCAACTTCCGTTGTGAAAAATCTTCACTAAAACAACAGCAAAATGGACAAATCTACTTAAAATAACAAACTGTTTATGCTTAAACATAGGAAGACTCGATTTCAAAATATGACTCACCATTTGCTCCCCATGGAATCAAGCAACGAGAACAGTGAGCCATATCAAAAGCTCTAGATGGGTATGGCATCTTTATGGTCCCAAGAACACCAATAACAGCAGGTACACCTCTTTCAAGAGCAAATTGAACCTGTGCTTCATGTGAATCTCTTGGCGCAAATGACATGGCAATAACATTTCTACTCCAAAGGTATGCACCCCAACTTGCAACCTAAAGAAAATAACCAATTGTAAGATTCAGTACCTACTTAGATCAAAATATACAAAGACAAGTGCATTATGCCTGTATAAATAAATAGATCAACCGAAAAACTTTCAAGAGCATGACATACCCCACAACCGGTATCGAGAGCAGTCCTAACCGTCCCATTAGTAATTGGTATCACGGAGGCAAGCTGATCAATATACTTATCCGCCCCTTGTGGAAACTGCGTTCCTCCACCAGGGAACCTGAACACATTACCCTCATATTGGATCCAATTCTGAATAGCCTTCTCCACCGTCAAGGCCTTATACGGGGCATTAGCATAAGGCACATAATCCCGACTCTTAGGCCAAGGAAACGGGGTCACATATCCTTTCGGTGCCGGAATAAGACAATGCAACTTCTCGTCCTTGCTCGGACAATGCCTCTCGCGATAAATCATGTTGTCCCTAGGGAAAGTCATGGCCCGCTTTTGATCCTGACAAGGCGTGTAATCAACGTAAAGAGGAGGACAGGGGTCGAAAGATTTGGGCTTTTCGGATTCATCTATGTTCCCAACTTCACCAGCGTGATGGGTTTCGAAGTTTAAGGTTGGGACGATGTTGCAATCTGCACCATGTTTGGTCATCTCTAAAGCTATACTATCCCCCTTACCAAAACCACTTCTTTGCCACGCTCCTAAAATGTAGAAGAAACAACATAATCCAAAAACAATAAATATTTGAATCGAACTCCTTGTTCTACCATCAGCTGAATTCGGTTTCAGTGCCATTTTTAAATAATAACCTGCAATTAAAAAAAAAAGAAAGCAATCAAAATCCTGAAGATCTGACAACGATCAGAAACAAAAACCAATTGATTTAATTTTAATTTTACTCAACTGGCTAAGAGCTCATTTGAGTAAATTTAGCAAAAAAAAAAATTCTTTAAATCAGAAAAAATGAAATCGTGATGATTCAAAAGAAAAGAAATGTCAGATGACTTACCAATCGCATCAATAGACGGAATCAGTGGTTAAAATTCTCAAAATTAAAAAAAAAAAAATCAATTTTGATTTTTTTAAATGGTGATGGGAGAAGTGGAGATTTTCAAAGAGGAAGGAGACGTGTCAATGAAACACTGAAAAGTGACAACCCTAATCTCTCAATTATAGTAAAATCGAAGAAGAAGAAAAAAGATCATCAAAATCAGAAGAAAAAAAGCTTTAAAAAATTGTCACGGTCGTTTTATTGATGGGTAATGCTATAAATGCTTCAAAAAGAATTCGAAAACGCACGTCTTTCTCTATCTTTGTCTGTCGTATCATAATTTGGTTGATGGATAATTTTAATCTCCTGAAAATATTGTGATTTTAATTGATTAAACAATAATAAATTTTAATTTGGGAGTTTTTTTTTAACCTTTTTGCTTATTTTAAATCTTCCTTCGTCTTTTCTGATAACGATAAAACGACTCCCCCTTTCGTAAAGTGATTGTAAAAACAGGGTGCGCAATGCGCATCGGGAGAAGGCGGTGGCGGGCAAGGGGGACCCACGCGCCAAAAAAGGCTAAGAATTGGCTGAAAATATAATGGGATGGGTCCGCACTAGATCTACGTTTAAAGAGGCGGTGATTGATCATGATGATGTTGATCAACGGGGACAACAGCTTTGAACCGTCCGATGGTATGTGAAGTGCATCAAATGGTGTGGGTCTAAAAGATCAAATATATATATATATATATATATCGTGGCAGCAACTTAATGACGACAGATATTTGACAAGGTTAGTTTGGTTTGGTTTGGGATTAAATTCGAACATTGATTTCGCTAAGCTTTTTGGCTGTACAGATTTGCTGTTTCCATTCATGCATGACATTTAATTTCATTTTGTTGGGACACTTCATTTGGCAAAAATAACAGGTTTTGGGGACACCATAACATTAGGATAATTTATGTATTTATATTATATAAAATATTAATAATTTATATATTTATGTTATATTTTATATAAAAATTATGTGTTATAATTTGAATTGATATGAAAATATAAAATATTTTTTTTTAATTTTTTTAATTTTATTTATAATTTTTATTAAAATTTTAAATTATATTTTTTTTATATTTTTTATATAATATTATTATATTATGTTTAAAATTATCGATTTAGATTTAAGGATAGGAAGGACCCTTAAGAGTTACAAATTTTGGATTTTCACTGTATTCTTATTCATTTCTTCATCTCTTGCTATCAATGTTCATTTATGAATCAATTTATTCCAAGTAGTGAAAAAAAAAGTAATAAAAGATAGAGGTGGCAACGGGGAGAGTGAGTCTGTTTACTTCAGTAGGATTTTTTTTTATTTGTTTGGGTTAGGGTCATCAAATTCAAATCATGTCAAATTAATTTTTAAAGTCATTTTTGAATTAAGATTAAATCAATTTTAATTTTAAATTTTTTTTATAAAATCAAATTTGAATACAGATATATTATAATTTTTTTCAAATTTGAATGAAATCTTTGAACCAAGAAAGTCAATGTCCATAATTTATGGTTGATTAAATCTAATTCTAGTAGGAAAAATACCTACTTTTTTTTTTACTTCAAACTCAAAAGAAGAATTTAGACAATCCATAAGTGGGTTAATTTGAAAGTTCAAAACCAATTATATATCAAAGGACTCATGATCGTAATTGGAATTCGTTTTCTATAAATAAATAAAACAATTATATTAGATTCACTTCCATTTTCATGATGAAGAAATTTCAAATATAAATGGAACATTCTATATAATTGTCAAAAGAAAATAATTTATGAAGTTTATGGTTATCAAGTTATGGCAACGTTCTTATGTTTGAGTTCAACTTGAAAAAATTTTAATCCAACTACACATATATTTTAATTTATATTCAATCAAATGCATATGTATCATACTTAATTTAAAATTATAATTAGGATTCAAATTTAAAATTGTTAACTCCAAAATTGATTATAATATTATTGATTTAACAATTTATTGATAATATTTCGAGATCTTACCAAACTTTAAGACACCACTTAATCAATATCTCAATTTCACTAGAACATAATTAATTATTTATTATATTATAATAATTAATATTAAGTTTACAAGACAAAAATAAATATATATATAATTCCATTTTATAGGTAGAGAGGCAATAAGGTGGATTGGCTAGTTCCATGAACATGTAATACCATACCAACATGACGGCAAGATGATGATACTGATGATGCTTCATGGCATAAACAATACAACAAAGTCAAAGTTTCATTTAATTCAACGACCATCATGGCCATACCACGGATTGCATTTGGTAGCCATGCTGTCCCTGAAAAGAATCAGCTCTATTATTTAGTTTCTAATGTTGTCTACATGATTGCAGCTTTTTTTTCTTCTTTTTTTTTTTTTTATAAAAGGATCATAAATATTTTTGTCTTGTTTAGATTTAATTTTTTAAATAATATATTTAAAATTTTGCTTCCAAAATATTCTTGTATCCTTATTACCTAAAGTAATAATTGTTAATTAGAACATGAATTGTAAGATTAAATTTGGTTTAATTTTGCTCCCCTGATTTTAACAAATTTGGCAGGCCTTTTGCAGGGTTTAGATCCGATCAACGAGCTCTCATCAGCTTTGGGTCAAGGTTAGGACCTAACTCGCAAAGAATCTGACTTTAAGAATTTATATAGAATTGGAAAAGTCAGCCATTCATGTTTGTTTCTTTAACAAACTACAATAGAGAAAATGCTTAGCATTTTGCGATTGCAGGCATTCAGACAATTAATTTGACCCATATACTATGTACATTTGTCAGTGAGATAATATCTACATCCCACTAAATTTATATTAAATATGATGATTTATATATTTATATCATATAAAATATTAAAATTTATGTATTTGTATCATATTATATATAAAAATTATATGCTATAATTTTTATTGATATGAAATTATAATTTTTTTTATTTTATTAAACTCATATATAATTATTATGCTAAAATTTTAAATCGTATCATTTTTTAATTTTTTTATATCATATTTATATCATATCATTTTATCATATTTTAAATTATCAGATTTAATTTATATAAAATGATATTTATTATTATTATTATTTTAGAAGTGAAAAAAAAAGAAAAAAATTATAAAATTATTTGGGCAATTAAACCCAAATTATTTTTAAGACGAAGGTGATTAATGTAAAACACTCGACTTTCATTTTTTTTTTTTTATTTCAGAGGTAAAACTGAAAGAGTGATGATGGTTTGGTATTGTGTCATATTGGTTGAATTAAGTTCCAAATCCTATAATTGTATAAATTTTAGTGCGAATAGGTACAAATTCCATAGCTGGAAGAAAGGGCTAGTTAGGTAGTATTGTGATAGGAGCCTCCAGATTTTGACTTCAAATAAAATGGCCAAAAATGCACTTAAGCATTTTTTTAATATACAAAATCATACCTAAATTTTAGACAAGTGAGATTTATAAGTCCATGAAAAACCATTTAAAAAAAAAAAAAAAGAAAGACAAATTATAAAGGGTCCACACGTCTTTACAATATGAAATTTATTAACGTGAGATTTATAACTATTAAAATTTAAATATTAATTTTATTAAATTTTTTTAAAAATACATAAAAAATTAAATTAAAATTTAAAAATAAACTTATCCTCTTCTAAAGGAGATTTAAATTACCTTAAAAAAATGTCTTAATCATTGTTATGATCTAAAATTACTGTTATTTCAAAATTTTAAATTATTATCTGATTATAATAAATATATCATGTTCATTTTAAACATTACTCTTTCCATCTCAAAATGTTTCTTATGTATTGATTTTACGAAGTTAAAATTTTTTTTTTGATTTTAAGTATTTAATATTAAAATTTAATTTTTTTATAGAATTAAAATTTTAAGATTTTAATGTTAAACAGTAAAAAAATTTAAATATAATTTTAAATATAAAAAGTAAAAATTTTAAATATTTAAAAAAGATATAATTTTAAGATATCTAAAAAAAATAAAATGAGACAAAGGAAATAATAAAATGCTACCAAAGACAAAAGAAAACCCATTTAAGATGGATTTGGACATGAGGTACAAGAAAAGGATTTGTATTGTTTTTCAACAAAAGAGGGCTCACCTTTTACAAGATTGTAATTAAGGAGGCTAATGTTTCACGTAGAAAGAGGCATAGAAGCTTGGGTTGAAGAGTTTGACCCATATTTTTAAACAAGTAATTTACGGTTACACGCTTGGGACGCAAGCCCTAGGTCAAGGAACAGACAAAAAGGGTTCCAACCGAGGGCTAGATTTGAGGGTTTCACTGAATTTGGGGTCCCAAGTTTGGCATTTGACTCACTGAACTCAACCCCATTAAATTCATCGTACTAAATTTGCCAGCAAATTAGTAGACAATTTTTTACCAAGTTCTTAACTACGAGAAAATTGGACTCTATGCAGAGGGTTTATGAAGGAAAATTCAAACTCGATTTCAGTTTCACTTTGTTGTCACTTGATTGCCATTACCAAAAAGCAAGAAAATTGAGGAATTCTAGAGTGCTTGGTTTTCCAAAGCTCACAAAATCTGAGGAAATTTTTGAGTAATTAAAATTGACTTTTGCTCCTCAAACAAATAGACATCTTTTCAGCTTCTTTTTTTATTAACATAAACCATGCATGTAAATTGTAATACACATAAAAATTAAATATGATAATTCAAAATATAATATAATAATACGATATAAATATGATATAAAAAATATATATAAAAATAATATGATTTAAAATTTTAATAATAATTATATATAAATTTAATAAAATAAAAATATATATTTTATATTTTCGTATTATAACAAATTGTAATACGAAATTATTGTGTAAAACATTGCACGAACATATAAATTTTAATATTTTATATGACACAAATATATGAATCGCTAAATTTAATAAAAATAGCGAAAAACAAAGATAAATAAAACAATGGCTAGGTTTTCATCTATATCAGCTATACCAATGTTCATTTCTAAATGAAATATTTAGTCATTTAGAATTTGCTTGATAAAAAAAATGAAAGAGATAAAGATGAAAAATTATTAATCTTAAGATTAATTTGTAAGGTAAAAATTTTTTTACTAAGCATAATCATTGAATTAGTAATTTTTTCATCAATACATAGATGGTAATCTTCTTTTTCAGGGAAATTTAGGGTTTTGAAAGTTTTTCTTTGTGAATAAATTAATCCATTAAATCTTTTATCTCAAGTAACTTGTAATAACATGTGATAATAGTCTAACCTTGTTTGTGGATGAAGAAAGCGAACATGCTACAAGATCATAATTCTAGTAAGTAATTAAGAATAAAATCATAACTAATATATTTATATATATATATATGTGTGTGTGTGTGTGAGTGCTCGCCTTTCCCGAATATATACTTCCTGTTTTTTTTTTTTTTTTTTTCATTCAAACATTGGAAGGCTTATGCATAGGCTTACTAAATCTAAACAATTGTAGAAAGTCTTAAAAAGGCACAAGGTAAATTTTCATATTTTCATATCTGCTTTTTTTTTAATAAAGAAAACATAAGATTAATCTGAATACATATGAAATGGTTTATAGATCACAATGGGAATTAATATAGTCAACATATGATCACAGTTGAAGCAGCAATAGCAATATTAAAATTAACAAGAGAAGTTGATCTCCGACTAATGGAGGTTACATAATTGGTAATTAAAGCCTTTGGTCTTAAATTGCCCTACAGCTATAGGATTCAGAAAGTCAAATGACTTGGTTTTTAGTGGTTTGAATTTTGTATCTCCGAAAGATAGGTGAGTTTTTCACAGAAATGGTCAACAGAGATATACTTTTTAGTGTGTATGTATATATATATATATATATATATATATACACACACACACACCAGTTAGGGCAAGTGGTCCCAATTAATTTCTGCATTAAACTTTGATTAATTATTACATTCATCAATTTGTTATATATATATATATATATACATATATCTGAACTCATACTAATACTATATAAATAAAAATCTGACAAAGTCAGTAGAATAGAAGCTCTGAGAATGGAATAGAAACTGAATTTTCAGATTCAGAGAAAAACTAAATGTCATTAGATTAATCCTAAACACTGGCATAGGAATTTTACAGTTGAATATATATATATATATATATATATACACACACACACATATACATATTTCAGCTTTTTTTATTGAGAGTTGGCTCAGGTCCATGTGTCCATAAAATAATTCAAACCAAAGACCATAAAATGTCTGCAATATATTTTGGATTTTGACATTGGATAGGCCAAAAAATTCATGAGATTTGCATTAAAATTTTGCAAGTTATTAGTGATGTTATTATCCGCAGATGCTGCTGATTTTGTAGCATCCTTGAGATTCTTCGGTTTGGATTAAACAAACCCTGAAATAAGAGTCACTTACAAAATCCATTTTCTTGACTTGGGTTTAATTTCTTGGTCTTAATTATTAGCCTTTGCCATTGGCTTCTTTGGTGAGCCAACGCGATCCTCGCAAAACACACACTCCTTTTGAAAGTCACCAGAAAAGGCGGCTGATCCTTCGGGGACAGACCCCCTCTCAGGAAGCATATATTGGCTTCAAATTAAGTGAACTTAACTCTCAACTTCGTGTCTTTGAGTTCATATCCTTTTTTAAAGTTTGCTTCATTGTCAACTTGTTCTTGTGTCAGAAAGTTTCTTGCTCTTCAGTTTTCCTCTAGGGTTTTAACATATAGTTCCTCAGAAACTTGATTTCCATCTAATGCTTTTGCATTCAACTTTCACTTTGAGGAAACAAAAAAAAAAATTGGGTCTCTTTCCATCTACTTTTGTTTTTCTGATATTCTATCCTAGAGGATTTATTATATACAGGGAAGTAGAGAAAAGAATGGATGAGAGAAGTGATACTGATAAACTGGAAGAAGTCATGCTTCCTGGGTTCAGGTTTCATCCAACAGATGAAGAGCTTGTTGGGTTTTATCTGAAAAGAAAGATTCAACAGCGGCCTCTCTCAATAGAGTTGATTAAGCAACTAGACATCTATAAATATGATCCATGGGATCTTCCAAGTAAGTCAATCTTATATATACATATGTTCTAGTGTTTACTGTTTAAAACTGATCTTCAGTTTATAGAATGGAAACAAACAGTTTTTGTTTCTTTTTATGAAGAGCTGGCAACCACTGGAGAGAAAGAGTGGTATTTCTACTGTCCTAGGGACAGAAAATACAGAAATAGTGCAAGGCCTAACCGAGTAACTGGAGCAGGATTTTGGAAGGCCACTGGAACTGACCGCCCCATCTATTCCTCAGACAGCACCAAGTGCATTGGCTTGAAGAAATCTCTTGTTTTCTACAAAGGTAGAGCAGCCAAAGGGGTCAAAACTGACTGGATGATGCATGAGTTTAGGTTACCCTCTCTTACTGACTCTGTACCACCAAAGAGATTCCTGGACAAAAGCCTTCTTGCCAATGTAAAGAATCTAAACTGAAACCACTTGTTTCAAACCATTACTTGAAAACTTAGTGATCAGTGATTGATTATTATATACTTGCAGGACTCATGGGCGATATGCAGGATATTCAAGAAAACCAACTCCACAGCTCAAAGAGCTCTTTCTCAATCGTGGGTTTCTCCAATATTACCTGAAACATCATCAGTATCTGATATGCCTAGTAGAGGTACAAAAAGTTCCCAGCTTTCTTCAGAAAACATACCCTTGACAGCAAAAACCAGTTCATCAACAGTCCAGTTTAACCATAACACTGACCTACTACAGACATCTACTGTTGTATTTTCTCCTTTAGACTTTGTCCCCTACAAACCCATCACCCAAATGGCTGCAGGGAAGCCTGCTCAACTTCCCATGTCTAATGGAGACCTAACTAGCCTTAGTTTTGCACCTCTTGATCAATACTCCTCATCAACTGCAAAATCCGCAGTTGATGTTACGTCCATGTTGCTAAACATGTCATCTTCCATGTTCGGAGATTACGGTATGGCTTCCGATATTGCACATTTTGGTGGTGGATCACAAGATAATGGCTTCTCAGGGACATTGCCCGATGAGATGCAAGGGAACATGATCAACAATGGAGATCCCGAAAATTCCCTATTTAAAAGTCTGAACGTGAGCCATGTTGATGATCAATGGGAAACCGTCCGATCCATTGGATTTCCCTTCAGTTTGCCTTTGCCCATGAATATGGAAGATGCTTGGAAGCCAAGCATGCCTTTGTATTCCTCGTGTCCTAGTGACATTTCAACAAGTTTTTCCTCCACCAAATGTTATACTTGATGTAATTGATATACTGTGTAAAACATTTCCCATTTTAGAAATTAGGCAGCAAGTTCTAGTTAGGAAAATTATTCTGTTTTTAAATTAAAATTTTAAATCCTTTTGTAGGCATATTAAATCATTTCATTATTTTGAGAATGGAAATTTTACATCTTAATCAGTCAAATAAAACACATAGATTTATGCATGCACCACTAACATTCAAACAATATAATATATTATATATATTATATTATATATATATATATATGTCATAACGTCTAGATCCAGAGATTCATCGCTAGATATTGATTTGAGAAGTCGCCACCAATCTTTTTTATCTAGGTGCGATTGACCACCTAAAGAATATATCCTTTTAAGGAACATCTAAGCCTAAGAGTCCTTAAAAGAATAGGTTCAGGTCTACTAATCAGAATAGGATTCGGGAGTACGGTTAAGTGTAAAGAAGGTTGTAGCACCCTCACAACGCCCATCGAAAGATAGTACCAGCTTAATTTTGTGTTATCCAATAAGCCTTAAAAATTTATCAAGTAATTAATTATTAAAAATTATTCTCAATTGACTATAATATTTTTAGCAAAAAATTGAAAAAATTCCTTCACCTCAAGAGTATGCAAGGAGACAACTGTTTTACTTGCAGAGGCTCTATTGTCGGATTATTTAACATTAAAAAATTTTCAGAAAGGAAAAGAAATAAAATGAAAAAAAAAAGAATAATGATTCAACTTTAGATATAAATCATTTTCTCTTCAAAAACTCATTGCTTTTGTACAAGAAAATTTTATATTTTTAACTTTTCTTCAAAAGCATTTGAGAGTTTCTATTTTTAAAAAAATTGATACTTTCAACTTTTTCTTAAAAATATTTTTTTTAAAAAAAATTATTTTTAAGGAAAATTGATACTTTCAACTTTTTCTCAAAAATATTTTTTTAAAAAATTATTTTCAAAGAAAATTGATACTTTCAACTTTTCCTCGAAAATATTTTTTAGAAAACTTATTTTCAAGAAAAATTGATATTTTCAAGAAAAATTGATACTTTCAACTTTTCCTCAAAAATTTTTTTTTTGGAATTTTATTTAAAGAAAATCATTTTAAAAAAATAAAATAAAAATAAAAATAAAATAAGAAATACTAAATAATTCTAATTTAATCAATAAATAATAATAATAGTAATAATAATAATAATAAAAGAAATAATAATAATAGTAATAATAAATAAATAAAACTTTTGGAACGGCTCAGCTTGACTGGGAAACGACTCGACTCAAGACAGAAATCACGGCTTGGTGGCTCGACTCTGCTAAAAAGGTCGGCTGAGGCACGGGTCGAACTTGGGTTAGAAGTGAGTTGACGCTATGGGTCGGGTCACCCGAATGGGAACGTGTGGATCCTAGGATTTTCTTAAGCGTAAAACGACGTCATTTTTCAGCACTATAAAAGGATCTGACTTTTGTTTCTTCCGCAGACTACCTCTATTCCTTCTCTCTTTTCCCCTCAGCTTTCTTCTTTTTCTTTTTACCTACAAAGAACACCCGTGGAATTCTCACCGAAAACTGAGTTTTTGGTCAAAAAACTTGAATTTCGTCGAAAAATTTTATCGGATTTTGAAAATTTTCCAAAAATTTTCTAGAAAAACTCTCCAAAAAAAATTTGAAAAATTTCCTAAAAGTTCTAAACTGCCTCTAACACTACTTTTGCCTATGATTTCACCTCTCTGTGTTTTTTTATCGTCTGTGCGTCATTGGGTTCTGTTTCAATATCTATTTATAGGGATTAATCAAAAGAGTTTTTAATCAATCCTAATTCCCTCTTAGACTAGGATTTATTCTTTGAATCCAATCCAAATTCTTTCAACCCCTGATTCATGGCAGAAAACTCCCTCTAAAACTGAAAATTATGTATATAAGATGATAATTAAAACAAAATTCAGAACATATAAATAAAAAAATAGATAAATATAAAAAATATACATTAATAGATAAATAATAAAAAATAGTATTAATGGATAACTAATAAAAAATATATATTATTAGATAAAAAAAATATATAATAAATAATAAAATTAAAAATAATAAAACTAAAAATAAAATGGGCCATTTTGCCCTATTTAGATCAGGCCTAATTAATTCAGGCCTGGACCAAATTTGGTGTCTACAGCTATCCCTCTTTGCACATTTTCTGTGAAATAGGAATTATGCAAAGACGTAGACACTCATTCAAAACTCAACTGAATATTTTTTGTTTTTTTTTTTTTTTGTTAAAATTTTGATCAAAGCTCCTCTAAACAAAAGCTCAATGATTTTGAAAAATAAATAAAGCTCCTCTAAACAGAGGCTCAACGATTTTGAAAAATAAATAAAACTTCTCTAAATAGAGGCTCAACGACTTTGAAAAAATAAATAAAGCTTCTCTAAATAGAGGCTCAACGACTTTTGAAAAATAAATAAAGCTCTTCTAAACAGAGGTTCAATGACTTTGGAAAGATAAACAAAGTTCCTCTAAATAGAGTCATCACAACTTTGAAAGTAAATGCTCATTGACGATCATGTCCAAAGGAGTTAAAAATCATGTTTGAAAGAATTTTAACAGATTATACCCAAAGGTCTTACAAATCAATCCTGATATCGAGAGATATCTTATTTCAAGGATTAAAAATTTACCTAACAAGTTTTTTTTCAAATTTAAAAATATCTTCACATCTGTATTCTCTATGTGAGATTTTGGAATACCCTTACTTCTTGAATTTATGCACTATATTTTCTTAAATGTAGTATATGCTATGTAATGCGTGTGAAATTCAATGCATGCTATACAAATGTTTTCTAATTAATTCTTATTCAATCATGGTACTCAAGTTTCTTAAGCTCTTTTCTTGGGCCTCAAACCTTGATTCTTCAAAGACTAAGTTACGCTATTCTTCTAAGATCGAGCCAGTGTAACTCTCAATCCTCTCTTCCATTTAATTCTTATATTCTTTATGTAAGAAATCTCTTTCCAAATTTAATGTCCTTATTAGGAACTAAACATATCAATTTTGCCTTTATCACTCTTGACTTTTTCAATGTAATGTAAAATCTTTCATGCCATTGTTCATTTATCAATCATTATTTCAAACTCAAAAAGTAAGAATGCATTTACACATTTCTTTCATTGTAAGGTATTAAGAAGAAAAGAATAAGAATGATTTGGAAACAGTCAACAGAAGAGGCACACAAAGAGTGAAATAGAATGTCTTTTATTAGCAAAAATATTGGCAAACTTTGGCTAAGAAAAAATTACAAAAATAGGCATAAGGAGACAATGCCCAAAAATGAACAATCAGACAATCATGATAACACATATCGAGGTTCTCTTGAAAACCCAATCATTTGATGCACTTAACAACTTAGAGCTTATCCAAATTTGCTAGCCTTCGGCCAATGAATTTTCAGATTTGATGCTGTATTCTCCTTATCTAAGCTGTCTTTTCAAGTTTTTAACTTAGATAAACCCCTTATGACTTAAATCGCCCTTTTAGGGTTTTCGCCTTGAGTTCTCATTTTTCATTCTTTTTTTTCTTTTTTTTTTACCTTTTTTTTAAGTATAGTATTTCTTCACAGCATCAAAATTTATAAGATGAGATAAATTATTTCCATCCATCTCAGTCAGTATTAGTGCTCCACTCGAGAAAGCTCGTTTCACCACATACGGTACTTCGTAATTCAGAGTCTATTTTTCTCTATTATCGTGCTGGGTTGAGAGGATTTTTTCAAGATCAACTCTCCTTCTCGAAAGCAATGGAGTCAAACATTTTTGTCATGAGCCCTTATCATTCTTTTTTGATATAGTTGACCATGGCACAATGCAGTCAATCTCTTTTTTTCTATGAAATTAACTATTTATAGTGTTCTCGAATCCATTCAGCTTCTTCCAATTCAACTTCTTTTAGAACCCTCAAGGATGGGATGTCCACTTTCACCGGTAGTATAGCTTCTATCCCATAAACAAAAAAAATAGGGTTACCCTAGTAGAGGTGTGCACTGACGTTCGATATGCATGCAGTGCAAATGGTAACTTCTCATGCCAATATTTATAAGTCTTGGTCATCTTTTTAAGAATTTTTTTTATGTTCTTGTTAGCTGCCTCAACTGTTTCATTCATTTTCGAACGGTATGGCATCGAATTATGATGCTTGATCTTGTACTGGGTACATATTTTCTATATTATTTTGTTATTTAGATTCTTGGCATTATCTAAAATGATTCTTTCTGAAAGTTCATATCTATAAATAATTTCTCTTTTTATAAACTTACAGATCACAAATCGTGTTACACTCTCAAATGATGCTGCTTCCATCGATTTTGTGAAGTAGTATATCATCATAAAAATAAACCTATGCCCGTTAGAAACCTTTGGGGTGATAGGACCAATGACATCCATGTCCTACATTGAAAATAGCCAAGGTGGTTCAAAACATGTAAAGCAGATGACAGAGCATGGATCTTATCAACATATATCTAACATTTATGGCATTTACGAGTATAATCAATGCAATCATTCTCTATTGTCAACCAATAGTACCATGCTCTCATGATCTGTCTTGCCATCATGTGTCCACCAGTATGTGCCCCACATATTTCATCATGCACCTCTTCAATAATTTTCTTTGTTTCAACTTTACTTACGTATCTCAGTAATACTTGATCATGGCTTCTTTTGTACAGAACATCTCCATCCAAGAAAAAGCTCATAGCTAATTTTTAGATGACCCTTTTATCATTCTCTGTTGCTTGAACTGGGTATTGTTGATCCTTAATATACTGTAAGATATCATAATACAAGGGTTTCCTATCCTCCTCTTTTTTTACATTAGAGCAATGAGCTGACATATCTTTAACATTTAACTTAATGGGTTGAATGTCAGTATTGTCATTAATTCGAATCATTACAGCCAAATTAGCCAAAGTAGCCAAAGCATCAGTAATCAGATTCTCCTTTCAAAGTAAATGGTCAAATTGGATATCTTCAAACTACTTTATCAATTCTAAAATATACTTATGATATGAAATGAGTTTGGAATCTCTCATCTCTCATTCTCCTTTCAATTGATATATAATTAGAGCTAAGTCCCCAAACACTTTTAATGCTTTCACTCTTCTATCTATAGTAGCTTGTAAACCCATGATACATGCCTCATATTCAGCGATGTTATTTGTGTAATTAAAATTTAACCTCACTGTTACATGATAGTATTATTTTTTTGAAGAGATCAAAATACATTCTCCAGCACTTTTCTTTATGCTTCCCTTTCTCCAATTGAAAAATAGTCATTAGATCTTCATCAAAAAATTCTAATCTCATTGGTTCATATTCTTTAGTAGCACGATTTGCAAGGAACTCAGCTATAGCACTCACTTTTATTATCTTTTGGCTTACATATATAATATCATATTTTGAGAGCATTACTTGCCATATAACAATTTTTCTAGATAAAGAAAGCTTTCTCGAAGATGTATTTAATTGGATTCATTTTTGCTATGAGCCATGTGGTATGATAGAGCATATACTATCTGAGTCTTTTGGTAATCCACGCTAATGCACAACACATTTTCTCCAATGAAGAATACTTGAATTCATATTTTATGAACTTTTTACTCAGATATTAAATAGCTCTTTCCTTTCGGCTAGACTCATTTTGCTATCCCAACACACATCTCATTGAATTTTCACACACTATCAAGTATAGAATTAAAGGTTTCCCTGAAACATGTGACACCAACATTGGAAGATTTGACAAGTATTACTTAACTTTATCAAAAACTACTTGGCATTCCTCATTCCATTCTCCAGGATTATTCTTACAGAGAAGCTTAAATATGAACTCACATTTGTAGGTAAGCTGAGAGATAAATCGAGAAATGTAATTCAATCTTCCCAGAAAATCTTAAACTTTTTTTGGTGTATTCGGAGGTGATAAATTTTGAATGGCCCGTATCTTGTCTGGATCGACTTCAATCCCTCTTTCACTTACCGAAAAGCTTAGTAACTTCCCTAATTTTATCCTAAAGGTGCACTTGACTGGGTTTAACTTGAGCTGAAATCTTCTTAATCTCTCAAATAACATTTTGAGGTTGGTGATATGATATTCATTTTCATGAGATTTTGTAATCATATCGTCTACGTACACCTCAATCTCTTTGTGCATCATGTCATGAAAGAGCGTTACTATGACCCTTTGGTATGTTGTTCCAGTATTTTTTAACCCAAAAGGCATGACTTTATAATAAAAGGCTCCCCACAAAATCATGAAAGTAGTTTTTTTCATATCATCTACAGTTATTTTTATCTGATTATATCCTGAGAAGCTATCCATAAAGGAAAAAATTAAATTTTTAACCGTATTATCTACCAGTGTGTCAATGTGAGGTAAAAAAAAGTTATCTTTTGGGCTAACCCTATTCAAATCATGATAGTCTACACATATTTGTACCTTTTCATCTTTCTTAAGAACTGGTACTATATTATTTACCCACTCTGGATATTTAGCAACTTGTAAAAAACCTGCATCAAATTATTTCTTCACTTCTTCTTTGATATTTAGTAGCATTTTAGGCTTCATTCACCTTAGTTTCTGCTGGACTAGCTTACATTCTGGCTTTAGGGGTAATCTGTGCTCTACTATCTCCGTGCTCAACCTTGGTATATCCTGGTAAGATCAAGCAAACACATCTATGAATTTTTGAAGTAGATCTACCAAACGTTATCTATCTCTTGATAAAAGTGAAGTGTCAATTCTGACATTTTTCTTATTCTTTTCATCTTCCAGATTTACTAAGTCAATTATCTCCTGATGAGGCTCAATTGGCTTATTTTTTTTATTCAATCAATCTCATTAGGTCCGGAGGCATAACATATTTCTTAGAATTCTTTTTATTGTCAAGTTCATCAGTGTTAATTAAAATTTTAAAACTAACCTCTTGATTGTTATCATAATTATCTTCATGTACATTTAAGGACCTGAAATTGAATGAAATGAGATATGTTAGCAAGATGTGTTTGGAAAAATAAGAATAATAAAGACACAAAAAGAAATGAATGAAAATGCATTCTTCTTAATCTTTATTAGAATAATAAAAGATAAATGACTTAAACAAGAAAGATCACCCTAATGCTTTAGACAATAACTATTGGGATGTACAATTATATTGAATTAGTTTCAAAGGTCAAAGGCATTTCAATGGCACTCCAATTATTCAGCTCATAATCTGGCGAACAAAGGCAGACCCACCCTTCTTGATTAAGCCCCACTTCATCTTCAATAGCATGGATGGTTAACTGGGCAAAAGCTCTTTCTATACCTTTTTTTGTATCTAGGTATATGAATCCTCCAGGTCTAAAAGTCTCGTACAGGTGTGGGATAATCATTAGTTTTACTATTTACCTACTGGCCTTCTTTTGATCTCCCATTCTACTATTTCATAGCTTAGGCCTAGCCTTTTGCTATTGTCTACCACTGTTGGGGGTTTTCTTATTTCTTGTAAGTTTTTATCCAGTCCTATTCCTGGATACGAGCCCTTATTGATAACTTGGTTCATCACTATCTTTAAAAAAAGTTGATTTTTAAATTCTTTCACCCATAGAGTTGATCAGTTCAAAAAATCAATAGGAACACTCCTCCACTTTCTCGGTAGCTTCCACATATGGGGCATTCAAAGGTTGGGTCACTAGCATGTCTTCCTCTCTAAACACTACCACTAACTGGCATTCCATATTGAACTTAATTTTTTGGTGAAGAGTAGAAGGAATAGCCCCTGCCATATGAATCCATGACCTTCTTAGTAGACAGCTATAAGATAAAAAATATCTATTACTTGAAAATACATATTAAAAGTGCATGGCCCAATTTGCAAGGGCATCTCGATATCTCTCAAGACTTCCTTTCTAGTCCCATCAAAAGCTTGCACTATCATTTGACTGTCTTTCACATGAGACTAGTCGATAGGTAGCCTTGTCAAAATTGACATAGGCATGACATTGATAGCAGAGCCATTATCAATAAGAACTTTAACCATGATATGGCTCTTGCATTTGACTGTGATATGCAGAGCCTTGGTACTTCCTCTTTTCTATGAGAAAATCTCATTATCACTGAATGAAATATAATTTGGCATAACTAAATTTTCAGTCAAGTGGTTCACATATTCAACAGATACATTATGTGTCACATATGCCTGGTTCAATACTTTCAGCAAGGTATTTCGATGTAGTTTTGAATTCAATAGCAGTGATAATAATAAGATTCATGTTGGTATTTTGTTCAACTGTTCAACAACTGAATATTCACTATGTTTTATTAATTTTAAAAATTCACAAGCCTCTTTTTTTGACACCGACTTCGGATGATCCTCTTCAGGTTCCATTTTAGGGTTATTCTGTTCTCCTCTTACCTTAGTTTTCTTTCTTCTAGCCTTCTCTAATATTTTTGAAGTGTAGCATCTTCCACTTCGAGTAATGCCCCATACACCAATTATATTAGAGGCGTCAGTCTTAGAGACATTCTCTTCTTGCCTCTGAACTACTGTATCATAAACATATTTTTAGGATACAACTTTATCATTCTTATATAAGAAAGGAGTCAAAACTTTAAAAGTTACCGATCGAGGAATAAGTTTATCTAGGACTGACTTTGGCTTGTTCCCACAATGAATTGTCACCGACTTTGGAAATAATTTTACATGCTTGTCAGTCATGGATACTTTAACATTTTTTAAAACTTCTCTCTCTTCATAGACTTTCAGTTAGCATGAATCCAAAAGCTTTTGTACCTCTTAGAGAAATTGCTCACAAGTTTTGATAGGGTGACCAACTGCCCCATTATGATATTTACAACTAGTGTCTGCTATACATTCCATGATAGTTGTGTGAACTTACTGGTTGTATCATGTCAGCTTTTCATAAAATATCAAACAGCTAACTGAAATGTGTCTTAATATCTGTCACTTTTCTTTTCATATAGCATTCATGTTCATTACTCAGAGCATTCACATTGTGATTAGGTAAAGGATTACCATTAACATTTGGTACAGTTATCCCTCTTGTAATCATTCCATCCTTGATCAGTCATTGTATTTTATGTTTCAAGGTAGTATAATTTTCAGTGGAGTGACCAGTAATCCCATAGTGATAGTCACAACAGACTGTGGGATCATACCACTTAGGGTAAGGTGGATTGAGTGGCTCTAATTTACTAGAAGTAATCATATGACTATTTTAAAGCTCACGATATAACTCTGTATAAGTCATAGGGATTGGGTCAAATACAAACTTTTCACAAGTAGTTCGTTGCTCCCGAGAACTTTCCATTGGGTTGGTTGGATCGGTCTGAGGTCTTGAGGTAGGTTGAGTGTTAAAACTGTATATGGCATTCTGAGGTCTGAAGGAAGGTTAATATGTTTAGGGGTAGGATGGCTGTGGGATAGGTTGGTATGGATAAGGAGAGGTGTTATTCACATCAAGATAATATGAGGGGTATCTTTGTGATAGGTAGAGTTGATAACCGCTGAATTATTATCCATCAAAGCTCACAGCTTGAGCTTCAGTCTCTTTCTTCTTCGAGTCTTTTTAGTAGATGCTTCTCCTCCTTTTAGCTTTTTAAAATTATCATATCAATAAAATTTTTGGTTGCATTCCTTATCATATTTTCATAATAAGGAGATTTTAAAGTGCTAACAAACAACACTGTAGTCTCTTTCTCAGTCAGAAGATGTTATACCTGAAAAGCTACATCCCTCCATCTCTGGATGTATTCTTTAAAAGACTCATTTATCTTTTTTTTTCAAGTTCTGTAAAGACAAATGGTCAAGAGCCAGATCCATAATATGTCGATATTGACTAATGAAATTATGAGCCATATCGCTCCAAGAATAAATACGGGTTCTGTCTAGCTGGATATACCACCTGGCAACAGAGCCTATAAGGCTATCTTGAAAAACATGTATTAATAATTTTTTATTATAGGCATGGGCTGCCATCTTTTGATAGTAAATGGTGATATGGGTTTTTAGGCACTTCGTACCATCATAATTCTTAAATTTTGGTGAAATCACTACATCTGAGACTAAGCACAGCCCAGCATTTGCTTTTTTTTTCTTTTCTTTCAAGTCGTCTAGATCAGGAACTTGAATCAGTTCTATTGCTTTTTCAATAAAGACATGATTTACATAGCATGGTAATACCCTGGATTCGAAGCTAATGGTATTTCGGGGTATACAAGATATGTGAACTGTTGTGACGGAATATCCTGTGTGGGCTGTACTTATTGTGGACCAAAACCTAGATGATACAAAGGGTCAGTCACTTCTTGTGATGGAGGGCCTTATTGGCTTGTATTTTTTTTCTATTCATTTTACCTTGTTTAGCTTATTGAGAGCATCTAGAATTTTGCTCAACTTATTTTCAATCTTTTCTTGTGCTTTTCTAACTTTTCAAATCTGTGAGAGTTTTTTTGCTTATTTGTCTGGCTCTGGCTTTTGTGTTATATCGATGGGTGGGGTTCTTACTGGATGGAGCTATCTTTAAACCTTGAATATCATATTTTAGAATTAGCAAATTTATATGACTATCTCATGGTTGCTTTGTTAAGTGTAATGAGTGAGAATACAATGAATGAAAATGCATGTATGCAAAGAACATTTGCTTTAAGACAGTGCTTAACTAAAAAATTTCATTTATTTCAAAGAACTTTTATTTACATTGAGTTTATCATCCTAGAGTTATAACCATAAAATCATTTGATCTGTTCATACTAGGCATTGGCTTCCTCGATGAAGTTTAATAAACGCTGCCCATGTTCTCTTACTAGGGCTACCACTTGTTTCAATACCTATGTCTCTTTTACCATCTCTCTTGCCTTGTATACATTTTTACAAATTTGGGTCGTTAGGTGCTCAATGTACTTCTGTCTTCTTAAGTGCTCTCTTTTACCACACCAGACTTGGTATGATAACTCTCTATGCTCTCTAATCAATGTAGTAATATGGTCTTCTTATTCATTCAACTTTTATCTCAACCTGCTTGATAGTTATTCAACATGTTATTCTCTATCTATACTTAGGTACTTTTTTCTTCCAATTCAGTATATTCTTGTTTCAATCTTACATTTTCTTCAATCAGCTCAATAATTGTTATCTCTTTGGCTTGTACCTTCACACATAACCTCTTATGTTCATGGTGTAACTTTGATAAGTCTTGGACAGCTGTATCACACTTCCTAACAATCTTACAAACTTTAAGTTCATGCTTTTAGGCCCTTTCTTTCCATTGATCCCTCTCTTCTCGAAGTTTTTGAATCCCTTGCTTTTAACTTATCTTTTTCGGATTCAAATTTCTTTATCGCAAGCACCAATTCTGATGGTATCTCTTCAAGATTTTCTCTTATTGGTGGTTGAGAGCTTTCATAAGTGAATACCATTTTTTATCTTCATTTTGCTCTCCAAATCAAGTATCCAAGGGTGACCTTATCAGTGAACAATCCATGACTCATTTTTCGAGGGTTTTTTCATGCTTTAATCATCTCATTCATCCTCTGAAATATTTTTGGCTCACTGTAAGAGAAATCTAACTGATAAAACCCATGCGTCATAGGAATGAACTGTTATGCCCCAAACTGTCTTCTCACTAGAAATTGTGCATAACTTGTTACTCTCCATAAACCTAAAAATGAGACCATAGTATTATCTCTACATTGATATAGCATAGGTTCACGATTCATCCACGGGACTAACCATCTTACTTCGACACTGGTCAATTTTTGTAGAAAAGCTATCCATTCCCTTTTAGACTTTTGTTCTGATCACTCACTTTCATAGAATTTCTTGATCGAAGCTCAATTGAGGACATAAAGCTTTGAGAAAGCACATTTTCTCCATTCAAAGTGACTTTTCATCCATAAGTATAATAACTGTATGTAACTTATAAAATGTCCTCCATTTCGACGACAGTAACTTAAAGATCTGATAGTCTCTGCTAATATTACCGTTGAAGGGTTACAACCATTAATCACGCTTTCGAAGAAGTCAACCATCGTTATTTCAATATAACCCAAAACCTTTGGAAATATCACCATTCCGTATATAGCTAAGGTAAATACATCTAGCCCATGTTTTTCGTTGGCATATTGTACTATAAACTCATGAAAGAACTTTCAAGGTAGGCAAACCTGTTCTTGTTTCTTTTTTGTATGACAATCCATAACTTCTTTGTCTATCCCAATGAGTCGAGACAAATCCTTACAAAATCCTAACTTGTATTTTTTGACATATATCTTATCAGGAGCCTTGAAGTGCAAACCCAACAAAGTCGAATATTCTTCGATGATTGATGTCATATCAACTTCATTGAAGATGAAACACTTGTATGCAGGATCCCAAAATTATATTGCAGCTCTGATTAGTTGATTGTCGATAATTACTACGAAAAGGTGTGCTATATGCTCGTGTCTCTGGCAAAACTTCTATTGTCTAGCTGGGCTCATTTTCTTCCATATATCAACCAATTCTTCTAGTTTATTTTGTTTGAGGAGGATAGATGTTTCTTGAGACAAGGTAGAATCATAGCCAATTAGTAAACAATCTTCAATCTTTAGTTGCATCTTTTTTGACTGGATTTTTACTTCATTGGGTAATTCACAAGGAGCTAATATAGATGAGGAGCAAACTAATCGTTCTGTAGAGTCCATGAAATTTTTTTTGTTGAAGACCGTCTTTCAAGCAAATGTTCTTTATGCAACTTTATGATATGAGCATGAACCAATGCAAAAGAATGAGAGAAAAGGTTAGTATGCCTAAAAAAAGAATAAATAAATAACTAAGTAAATTAAAACATCACACAGAATAAGAGGAATGAACCCTATGCATTTGGTCAATTCTAAAAGGGAAAGATGATGGCTCTATCTATAGGTTCGGCATTCTTAAGGTTCACTATATGTGGTTTGAGGTTAAAGTCTTAAGGGTCTCAAATTGCTCCTTACATCATTATCCATCACAGACTAGTAAGGCACCATAATCCTCACTCATTATAGGCTACAAGCAAAAAATGTTCAATTTGAGTGAGAGTATTTCACTAGCCACTGCGGAGGCATTAAACCTCATGAAAGCAATAGGTACTTTACTCCCTCCTAGAAGGATGGAGCTTAGGTATAGAGCTCATGTTATGCATATGCATATGAATAACATAATTAATAAAGTAAATAAACATGAATGAATAAAAAACATCTATACAAAAGGTTCAATTTTATTAGGCTTTTAGATAACACAAATTTATTTGCTGGCCTGACTCGCAGATATCCCCAGTGGAGTCGCCAAACTATCATAACGTCTAGATCCGGGGATCCATCGCTAGACATTGATTTGAGGAGTCGTCACCAATCTTTTTTATCTAGGTGCGATTGGTCACCTAAGAAATCTATCATTTTAAGGAACACCTAAGCCTAAGGGTCTCTAAAAAATAGGTTCAGGTTACTAATCAGAACAGGGTTCGAAAGTACAGTTACGTGTGAGAAAGGTTGTAGCACCCTTACAACACCCATCGAAAGATGGTACCAACTTAATTTTGTGTTATCCAATAAGCCTTAAAAATTTATCAAGTAATTAATTATTGAAAATTATACTCAATTGACTCTAATATTTTTAACAAAAAATTAAAAAAAATTCTCTCACCTCAAGAGTATACAAGGAGACTACTGTTTCACTTACAGAGACTCTATCGTCGGATTATTTAACATTAAAAAATTTCAGAAAGGAAAAGAAATAAAATGAAAAAAAAAAAAGAATAATGATTCAGCTTTAGATATAAATCATTTTCTCTTCAAAAACTCATTGCTTGTGTACAAAAAAATTGATACTTTCAACTTTTCCTCAAAGTATTTGAGAGTTTCTATTTTAAGAAAAATTGATACTTTCAACTTTCCTTTAAAATGTTTTTTTTTTTTAAAGGAAAATTGGTACTTCCAACTTTTCCCCAAAATATTTTTTCTGAAACTTTAATTTCGAGAAAAATTGATACTTTCAACTTTTCCTCAAAAACATTTTTTTAAAATTATTTTTAAATAAAATTGATACTTTCAATTTTTTCTCAAAAATATTTTTTTAGAAAATTATTTTCAAAGAAAATTGATACTTTCAACTTTTCTCAAAAATATTTTTTAAAAAACTTATTTTCAAGAAAAATTGATACTTTTAACTTTTTCTCAAAAATATTTTGTTAGAAAACTTATTTTCAAGAAAAATTGATACTTTCAACTTTTCCTCAAAAATATTTTTTTTGAAATTTTATTTAAAAAAAATCATTTTTAAAAAAATAAAATAAAAATAAAAATAAAATAAGAAATACTAAATAATTCTAATCTAATAATAATAATAATAAATAAATAAATAACCTTTAAAACGACTCGGCTGGGAAATGGCTCAACTCAAGACAGGAATCACGGTTCGAATGACTTGGCTTGGTGGCTCGGCTCGGCTGAAAAGGTCGGCTAAGACGCAGGTCGAACCTGGATTAGAAGTGGGTTGACACTACGAGTCGGGTCGCCCAAATGGGAATGCGCGAATCCTGAAGTTTTTTTAAGGGCAAAATGACATCATTTTTCGGCACTATAATAAGATCCGACTTTTATTTCTTCCGTAAACTACCTCCATTTTTTCTTTCTCTTTCCCTCAGCTTTCTCCTCCTTCTCTCTACCTGCGAAGAACACCAGTGCAATTCTCACAGGAAACTGGGTTTTTGGCCGAAAAACTTGAATTTCGTCGAAAAATTTCATCGAATTCTGAAAAATTTCTATAATTTTTTTAGAAAAACTCTCCAAAAAAGATTCAAAACATTTCCTAAAAGTTCTAAACTGCCTCTGACACTACTTTTGCCTCTAATTTCACCTCTTTATGTTTTTTTGCCATTTGTGTGTCCTTGGGTTCTGTTTCAACACTTATTTTATAAGGATTGATTAGAAGAGTTTCTGATCAATCCTAATTCCCTCTAAGACTAGGATTCATTCTTTGGATCCAATCCAAATTCTTTTAACCCCCTAATTCACGGCAAAAAACTCCTTCTAAAACTGAAAATTATGTATATAAGATGATAATTAAAACAAAATTCAAAACAAATAAATATAAAAAATAGATAAATATAAAAAATATGCATTAATAGATAAATAATAAAAAATAATATTAATGGATAACTAATAAAAATATATATAAATAATAAATAATAATAAAAAAATAAAACTAAAAATAAAATGAGCCATTTTGTTCTATTTGGATCAAGCTCAATTGATCCGGGCCTAGATCAAATTAAGTGTCTACAATATACATATATATATTTACTTGAGTACCATTAGTATGTCAAAATAGTAGTGCATACACAAATTGAGAAGCTTACAATTTCACAAGAGGGATTTGAGTTGATAGATCAATAATTTTTGTCACATTAAGCATTTCATTTAATTGAAACAAATTAATGTGATTAGCAAATAGTACTATTTTCTTTATACATATTGACATGAAAACCTTGATTTCACTGTGTCAAAATGTGCCTGAAAAAACTTATAACCTCAATTTACTTTCCTCTATATAGTAGTACCAAATTTTGCCTTTTATAATACCAAATTGGCAAAAAAAAAAAAAGTTAGTTAGGTCATTTTAGGAGTGGTTATGAGTTATATACTTATATGTACATTAATACTACTATTTCACATATATATAATAATTTTTTGGTTAAAGCTCATTTAAATGAAAATCAAATTACAAAAACATATTAAAATCAGCATTATTTTTTATGAGAATTAATTAGCAATATTATTTAATTAACTCTTAATGCAAAAGTAGAAGTTACTTATCTTTAATTTATAGTCATTTCATTTTTTTTCTTTGGCAAAAAAAAAAGTGATGTTTTTCAAGGCAGAAGGCTGTTTGATGCTCATCACTATCCTCTTTACACCCCACAAAGTTGTCCATTTATTTCCAAACAATTCGATCGTCAAAAATAATGGTCGGCAAGTTACCATTCGTGCACAATCGATGGCTTTCGCTCATATGCATGCTGTATTCGGCACAAACAATGTCTCGGTGTGATGTTTTCACGCTATGATTTTCTTGTTGACATTGTTGGTGACAAGAAACAATGAAAGAAACCTGAAACTTGATTCAATTGATATTGGCGAAGCAGTTTGGAAGGATGCTGATGTGTTGGTCTTCAACACTTTGGAAGCAATGGTAAGCCTTCTAGATGAAGATTAATTAATTTGATTAATCCCTGTCCTTTCCTCTATCTTATTATTCAAGAAAACTTTTGTATTCAACAATTAAAAAAATAATAAAAAACATTTTTGTACTTCTTCCCCAAGTCTTTGACTTGTTGGTTTCAATTTTGTTACCTTTTTCTTTAGATAAATGCCTCAAGCCTCCCCAAAGATGTATCACACCGATTGAAAGAGGTTAAGCCACATAAAGCAATTGAGAATGGAAGGGAAACAGAGCGAGGTTGTGTTGATTGGGACATGGCCCAGCGCGTATTGCAAAAGGGTTGAATTGGCCCTTAAACTTAAGGGCATACCTTATGAATACATAGAGGAAGACCTTGAAAACAAGAGTCGGCTGCTCCTCCAATGCAATCCTGTCCACAAGAAGGTGCCTGTGCTGGTGCACAATGGTAAACCCATTGCTGAATCACTTGTTATTCTTGAATACATCGACGAGCACTGGAGCAACACAGCTTCCAAACTCTTACCAGCGGATCCCTACCTGAGAGCCAAAATTCGCTTTTGGGCCAATTATCATGACCAGAAGGTAGTGTCTACTTTTATGCTATTTCTGCTGCAAATTACTTTCATTTTGGATGTTAATGAAATTGCTTTTGCTTATCAGATCATGCCGGCTATTTTGCCCATCGTCCTGTCTGAGGGCAATGAACGTGAGAAAGCCATTGAAGACTACAATGAATTGCTCAAGGTGTTTGTCCAAGGTATCGAGAAGGACCTTCCGACCAAGGCTCCTTTTCTAAATGGCAACAGCCTCGGATTTCTCGATATTATCGTCGGGACGGTCGCATGCAACTACCAAGCTTTTCATGAAGCAGTTACTGTGATTTTGGAACCAGCAAAAAACCCCACATTTTTCTCATGGGTAACTGCCATGAAAGAACACCCTCTGGTTAAAGAGATCCTACCACCTCATGACGAGATGGTTGCAAAGATGAAAGAGAAGTATTTCCAAGCTCCTAAAGCTTAAGATTCAGATATATAAAGAAGCCCATCACTACCAACTTATTGTGCTAAGAGTTGGGAGTGAAAATAATAAAATTCATACCATAAAATGTACCCTGTTTGCATCTGAAATAAAATTCTAACGTAGTCTATTTTCCGAACTTGATGACCAAGTACTGAGAAAAAGACTGCCATGATGCCCAAAGAACAGTTTAGTTCAGAAACAGTTGATACGTGCTCAGCACAAATCATTCTGCAAGAGCTCCCTTACCATACATGCCCGGTACTACTCCGAGTTAGCAGAAAGCATTTCACCCAAGAAAAAGCCAGCAAGGTTTATTTACATATGGCCTCTATTCTGAAATGGTGAAATATATTCACATTCTAGAATGAATAAGAGTAAGGGAGCATACGTCATTGAGGCAATCACATAAGTAGTTTAATAATGATAACAAAAACCACTAATCTGCAAATACATTGAACATCCAATTCCAATAGGAAATTTCAGAGAACAGCAGACAAGTGAATGAACAATAACAAAATTTTAACACGATGTAGATTTGTCGACAAAGTGAAAGAAGTAGAAAATAGTTCATAACAGCCAAGGTAAAACATAAATCCAAATCTTGATCATCTCAAACTACGATTCAAAGATTCACTATTGTCAATCCATAGCGAAATTTAATATAAAGAAATTCTAGCTCTTGGATGTTTGCTTTTCCTTTGCCTTCTGAATCTTCAGTACCTTCTTCACAATCTTTTGCTCTTCCACCAAAAAGGCACGAATGATCCTGGAATAATACACAATCAAGAAAAGAAGTCTTAAACCACACATGTGACCAAATACAAATAAGATAGGACCTAAAAGTCGTAAGTGTTAATGCACAAACCTTTCCCTAACAGCACTTCCAGACAAAACTCCACCATAAGCACGGCTCACAGTCCTACGGTTTCTTGGCAATCTAGACCTCTTATACTCAGCAGGCCTCAAGTGAGGAATCTATGAAATATAGACCACATTTAACCTCTACTGAGAAAATAATACTCAAATTAAACAACACTTCGAATAACCACTCAATATACCCACATTATATTTCAATTGAAAAGCATCATATTTGACGAATCCAAATAAATTGTGACGCGATAATTTTCACGTAAACCCCAAGTTTGACACAAAATAACCATAATAAAAGATGCTATTAATCAAAATCAATGAAATACAATAAAATTAAATTAGCCTAAACTGATAATCACCATAGCATGATTCTAAAATGTTGTCAAGATAAAAACTTTATAGAAGCTTAGAAAAAAAATAAAATCAGAATCTCCAATAAATCACATTTTCACTCCCTAAAATCATAATCAGGAAACAGATTGTTTCTAAATTTAACATTCTATAAATTCTATCAAAATTAAAAAGAAAAAGAAACATACTCCTTGAATTCTCTTGCCAGTAACAGGACATTTGGGCCCACTAGCTCTCTTCTTTGTGGTCTGATAAACAAGCTTCCCTCCTACACCAACAAAAACAAAAAATCACCACCATGGAGATACAGCATCACTCATACACCGCCGTTCCATGGAATACAAAAGAATCAAAATCTACGTTGGCGAGAGAGAGAAGTTACCGGGGGTTTTGACGACACGGTGCTGGTTGGACTTGGTGGCGTAGCTATGACGCGTGCGGTAAGTGAGCCGCTGAACCATTTTGGAGCTGCCCTCGTTTTCGTCTCGCTTAGTCTAGGGCTTTTAAGTCGATTCACTCCCAAGGGTATTTTTAGGGTTATATGTTCTGTCGTCAAAAAGGTTTCCTTTTTCTGTTATTTCCTTTCTTTTTTTTTTTTAATCCCTGAAACTGGTTGACTTTATTGGGCTTTTTCACTCCCTTAGAAACCCAAGTAGGCCGGTCCCTTCAATTTGGTCGATTTAGACTTGGACTAAGTGGTCTAGCACAAGAGCAACTAACTTGGGCTTCTCAATTGAAATTCGATAACTCTGTTTTGTATGAGATGGGATCTCCCTTACTATATCTACAGTTTTGTATGTATATGTCCTGTAATTTTTTTTTTATTCCAGTCATCACCATGAGAAAGGGAGGAATTCTGGTTGGCAGTTTGGCCCTTATTCATATTTGTTGTCCACTTCCCACATTGAAACTACTTCTCCTGTCAAAATTGGTAAGAGTTTGATGTTTAATTGTCTGCTTCCGACCTTAAACAATTGTCATGATTTGCTACAAACACTTCTCCTTTAAGCTTCGTAGCTTGCATAGTTGAAGCACAAACAGTTTAAAGATAATCTGAAATTATGGTTAAACTTTTGCATGGATTCCTGTCTTCATGACCTTTTCTTAATGATCTCTCAGCTCCCAACACCCAATATTTCACTTTCTGAAAGTTTGATTACAACAGCTTTGAGGAGTATTTAATTTGGTAAAACTGTAATCCTTTTTTAATTACTGTTGTTTCCTTCTTGTTATGTATTATCCATTCATAGTCATTTATAGTAAGGCAGCAGTGATGTGATGAAAAAAGGTACCTGCTTTTCCTCCAAAAACTTTAGCTAGCACATGACTTTTTTTAATTGATGCCATCGTGTTAGTTACGCGATTGAGAATGAAATTCTATTCGATAATATGTTTGTTAATTGTTAATGATTTTCCACTGATTGTTGTAGTTATATTTCCTTGCTAGGTGCTTCAGTTAACAAGACCTTGCTATGGCTGTTTCCCCATCATACGACATAAATACTGCTGTTTCATTTTAAACATATGCAAAACATAAATATTATTCTGTCACAATTAGTGTTTACACTCCAAACATGAAACACATTTTTTTTATTTTTCCTAGACTTATATATGATTTTTTCTAAAATTTTAAACTGTCACTCCCATATATTTTTTGTTGTCATTTTTGTATGATGTCATCATATTGTCTTTAAACTTGCCAATACTCACCCTTGTCCTCCTCTCATTTGGTGTAGAATTTGCTTAACTAACCCAGACCAGCCAAGAATTAGTGAAAGATTGATACCCCATCGAGTTATGCGGGCATTTGATTCTGCAAAAGGTAGTGCCTTAATACTAACCGAGAATTTCTGGAAAAGCAAAAGGTGGTAACCCTGTTTCAACCATATTGTAAAATTTCAAAGTAGTACCTGTTTTGATGCTACCAAATGAAACTTCAGGTAAATATATTCAAATTAAATTTACTTCCATTATGTGATACAACATGTATGTATTAAGTGGTCATTCAAGCTTACTTTTTGAAGCTGGAGCTGTGATAAAAGATTTAAGATTTCCATATGAAACTATCATAAGTGTTTTGTATGGAAATATGGTACAATTTAAGGGTCTTAATGAGCTCTTTTTTACATTATAAGACCAAACATTTGCTAGAGCTTAAAGGATACAAAAGAATTTGACTATATTCTCCAAGAAACTTACTATTGATTCAAACACAAGCAAAAAAGAAAAGATGAAAAAAATATATATTACTGTTACTATCATTTTGGAAACCAACACCATAATCTGTACTTTTGTTTTCTTCCTGGTCAACTATCATAGGATGTCAGCTTACAATACCGAAATAGCAGATAGCAGATAGCAGATACAGTTTTACCGCCTTCTAGTTTTATCTGCACCATGTGAAGTTGTTTCTTTCTCGAGGTTATTACTCTTCGCTGTTGAAGAAACCACTTGAAATTTGTCAAGACATGTTGTGGATAGGATCCGGTCCTCTTCGAACTCTTCTTTTGCTTGATTGATTCGGATCAACTGTGTTGTTTGCAGTTGCTGCTGTTTTTTTCTCTGTACTCATTCCCTTCATGTGAACAGCCTTAAGAATACGTTGATTCCTGGTAGCTATTCCATTTTCTTCTTCACTGTGTCTGAAGACAAGGTCTATGCTTCTCAAGCCAGAAACTTTATCTGTTTGAACTGCTAATAGCCCCAAAAAGATGAGAAATATAAGCAATCTTTGAGCCCTAGAAATCATTTTTTTCCTACACTAAACTCAACTCAAAGAAACAAGCAGAATAGAGGTATCTTTCTTTTGTTTAGAGTAATGAGAGAATAAGCAGGTATGAGATATATTGTAATCTAAGTTCCATTCCTGTAGATATAAGCCTGTTATTGAATTCCAATTCTCTTATTGGGTTTCGAAAGGACTTTAAAGCATTAAGCATGGAGGGACCCAGAGGGAATTTTAGAATCCCCCAAATCATTAGTCTGCAATCTATGGAAGAATCTGACATGGATGAATAAAGGGTTTGGAATAATACCCTTAAGAAGCCAAGTATCTTTTTTCATTTGTTTTCCCCCTTCCATCGCTATCATTTCCACTGCTTTTGTCTGCGCCAACCTGGTCTCTTAGACTCTCAGCCATCTTGCCACATCATCCGACCGGTCCTATATGTACATTCAACTATGGACCCACTTATTCCACCCTAGCCAGCCTCTTGAACTTTTGGAAATTACAATTTTGACTGTGTTGGCACCTAGCCAATTTGGAAATTCAGGTTGCTTGCTGCCTAACATTTGATCACTGCTAAGTTCATTCACATCCTACCTGACACAGGTAATCTTAGGTTTAAATTTTACCTGTTACTCTTGCTAATCTCGAATGCATGATCTTTACTGAGCACGACTCGTCTCATTGAAACTAACAAAGTTGATAACTGTTCTATAAAATTGTATGAAAATTAGTGCTAATTATATTAGTGTGATAATTAAGCAAGGGTATTAAAGTATAATGACATTCCTTTGGTTTTAAGAAAAGGGGGGGTTTTGTTTTCTTTAATGGTAGTGAGTGGGCAGACAAGCCATGGACCATCAAGAACTGCTAGATTGCTACAGTTGCAAGCTAAGTCGTTTAAAAGAATCTATGTAGAAGGGAAAGTATGTATGTTGAATGGAACAGCCTCCAAAGAAAGAAACAAACACTTGCTTTATGTCCATTTCTAAATCTCATCACTTTAGAATTCCAAGCTCACTTCCCTATGCAACAAAAATAACAGTCACTTGGTTTCTTGTGCTTGCTAAATGTCTTTCTTTACGCTTTTCTTTCCTTTTTTTTTTTCTTCTTAGGGCAGCCAAATTCTTAATCCACATCCAGTGATTCAGAGAAGTCCCACTTCAAAAATCAAAACTTCTGTCTCCCTTAAATTTGTTACAATTTTCTCTTTTGGTCATGAAGGACTATCTTTCCTTTATTTCTTTTTCTTTTCTTTGTCCTTGTTGTCATTAAAATATGCAGATATCACATGCAACTTGGAACATTCTAAAGATAAATTCTTGCACTTTATCCCAAGGTGAACGGTGACTGGTCATTGTCCAAGCATTCTTAATCATATAGCGCGTTAATTTTTTTTTTTACATATAAGCTCATTAAAAATTGAATTTTAATTTTTAAAATTAAAAATTGAATTTTAATTTTTAAAATTAAAAATCAAACTCTTTACTAACATATTACATAATTATTGGTAATATGTTTATAGTTAATGCGTTGATTCTTTACTTTTCATCGTCCAATTGAAATTTAAAAAGAAAAAAAAATCAAATTAGGAGTTGCTTTTCCAAAACTAGTATGATGGACATAATCTTAGAATGCCTTGATTTTGTGGTTTCATAAATGAAGCATTACCTTTCTCATTGAAGATTAAGACGTATATCTCTTATTGTGTCATTGTAAGGTTTTTGTTGTTGGTACTTTATTTCCACTACAAGTTTATATTCTTACAACTTTTCAACTAGATAATGGCTCATATTCACTCAACTTGATACTGCCTAGATTTTTGTACGGTGTGTACTTGATTAATGTTGGATGTACTTGATTGGATACGGCGGTTCATGCTGTCAAAGGAGGTTTCCAAGACAAATTTTTGATTGAATCCTGGCCTGGCTGGCTGTGTCCACTTTGGAATATTGTAGTTGCTTCTAATTAGTACAAGAAAAAACCAAAAGGAAAAAAAAAAGGCCAAATTATGGCTTTCATAGATTCTCGAGGTTGGTCTTAAAGTTGCTACTTTTTTACTTTCATTTAAACCAAAGGGCAAAGGGCCTATTAGGTCGAGCTGCCACCCTCTGCCTAGACGGCCTCTGTGCAACGATTCCATCACAGTCAGCTTGACCAAACCATCACCTACAACGATAATGTACACTAAACTTTTTATCTCATATTTTAAGATAGATTATAAGAAAGACAAATAAAAAATCATATTAAATTATAATTTAAATTTTTTGTCATTTATTTTTATCAATAATAACTTTTTCATCTAATTCATTAATTATTATATCAATTTTTATTACTTATATCCATGTAATTTTTATTTTGATCTTTCATCGTGATTTCACTATCAATCGATCGTAACCTTCTTCCTTTATCCGAGTTTGGGACCAATAATGTGACAACACATAGGACCATGTTTTATACTGACTATCAACCTATCGCATCCCTCGTCCTTTATCTGAACCTAGACCAGCAGTGTGAAAACACTCGGGGAGTTATTCTGGCCAAGTCACCATGAAAAAAAAAAAAAAAAGACAACTAAAGAAGTGTAACAAAAGTGAAAAAAGGTAATGTGACTGCCATTTTGATTCTTTTTTGTTTTTGTTTTTTTTTTTTTACACCTAAAACTTTGTTGGTCTGTTTGGATTCTAATTTGATACCAGATCATTTCCCAAGCCATGCAACTTGTTTACGTCATCACGTAAGACTCCAAAACCACCATGGTAAAAAAATGTTACCACAGGAGAGTTCAACCGAAACAGCAATGACCGAAACATCAGTTCACTATGGCATTGGAACTCAAGATGAGAATTCCGCATTCACAAGAACTGGATAGCTCAGGTTAAGCACTGCTAAGCTCATATATACATATACACAATGACAGGTACAAGATAAGGAAATGACTGAAGAGCTACCCAAATTTTTCAACAATTCATTAAAACAGATATTAGTACAGCTCCAAACCTTTCTCAACTATCTATTTGGGGATTAAAAATAAAAAGCTTTTCAAGTTTATTGATAGGGGTACCATCCTCATTTGTTCGCTAACTTCCAATATAATGTCAGTGCAGGATTTCTTGTCTCCTACAAGTCAAACACTTTCCTGGTGGGAAGTCACCGCAGGTCCTGATGCAATGGTAAAACGCATGCCCCTCCGCTGCCCAGATTGTATCACAAAAGCAACCTGTGTTGCAGCCAGCGCTGCTGCTTCCTGATACAAATAATGGTGCAAAATTCGATATCAACTTAAAAACAAAACCATGTCTATGATGTATGGTTTCAAGGTCTGAAGAAAAGCCAGAAAAGGGATAGATAAAAAATTAAAGAAATATTTGCTCAAATTGCTGTCTTTCCTGGGTTCCTCTGGAAAAGAAGCAAACATGGGATTTCAAATTGAAGAAGTAATGAGATAATAACCTGTCTTTGCCTTCGGCGCTGCAATATACTGATGGCCCAAGCCATGATGTAGCATGGCAAGAGAAATCCAGCAGCTCGAAGCAAGAAAAGCTGCAAGAAAACAAGCTGTTTAAGGAAAATGGCTCCATGGTTTGATTAATGTAAAGCTAAATGCTTAAGAAGTGCATAGGTAAATACGAGAATGTAGCTTTAGATAAAACTTACAGAGAAAAAAGTAGATGCATCATCGTCTGCATCAGCATCTGGAACACTCAATGCATGCCGCAATAGCAGAAGCGCCATTAACTGTCAGCCAATCATTTTAAGATCAACTCTTAATTACATGGATCATGTAAGAAAATGAATTTTTAAAGTTTAAAAGAAAAAAAAAAGGAAAATGAAGGAACCAAAAATAAACTTATTGACATGAAAATTTTCAACTGAGATGATAATGGCCCATGCAAAATCTGGGACAGCAAAGTTGGGAGCTGAAGGCCCTAATAGGATGGTACAAGTTGGTCTCTCCACTGTTCATGCATAAGATGCTAGCTATACGGAACAAACGAAGGAACCAAAAGAAAGTTGTTGACATGAAAAATCAACTGAGATGACCACTGCCATTGTGGCCCAAGTGGAATTGCACTGGGAGCTAAAAACCCAAAAATCATGTAAAACTGTAAAAGTAGGTTTCTCTACTGTTTATTCAATAGGAAAAATGATAGCAAAACTGTGCACTAAGAACATAAAGATCTTGAGTTAAAAGCTCAGACACCTTAGCAAACTCTTTTCTCCAAATCAATTTAACACAATGTTCCCGTGACACATAGCAAATATATTAATAAATAGAATTCATAATGGTCCTAATATATTAATAAATAGAACTGACAATGGTCCAACTTTAAGGAATTAATGTCAAATTCACTTAAATAAGGATGTTCAGCATGATTAGAAATTCAATATTTTCAGTAGATTCGTAACTAAAAGCTTACAATTAGAGCAGCTGAACGGCAAAATGCAGCTCCACTGGCATTTGATGCAGCATATTCATCATACTCAGCTTCCAAAAATTGGCGCTCTGCCTCTGCAATGGCCAAGAGGCGAGGATCACGCAAATCTAGAGAGGCACCAGAGATTGTCCAGCCTCTACTATAAGACAGAGACACAAATCATTACAACGGAATCTTCCAAACGAGACAGATACAATAATCTTTCTAGCAAATTTAGATCAAGTTTCTAATGGATATCATAATTTATAAATCACACAGCATACACTCGATTTCATCAAACAAAAAGTCCACCAACCACCAACCATTGCATAAAATTTGTTAGATGTGAGACCATCAAACTTACCCAATATCAATAGCAGTTTCCTCAGTTCGTGGGTGAGGTGGAGCAGTATAACCAGATTGATAAGGCTGCATAGCAAATAAACAAGACAGACTACATCAGCAAGGAACCACAACAACAATATCAATAGTCACTAAACATGAATTAAGAATTTAATAATAGGCTTAAGCAGAGATAATAATGCCTAAATGTATCTGACCTAAAGATGCTCATATTGAACCACTCTTGTGATGAATTCTAAGAAGTAAAAAAAATATTTAAATGCAGTCTACACGATAAGCCAGGGTTAAAAACAAGGGCTTTTCCCATCAATCAGAAGGCTAATTAATATTCTTCCTAAAAGAAGTTGATTCACCATCTTATACAATCATGTGCGACTAATTACTTTGAAATCCACAGACTTCCCATTATTTTCTGACACAAAAGGCCTAAAAGTGTTAGCTCAAAATCTGGTAAAGACTTAAAAGGACATCGAGTTGCAAGTAGGCCATGCATGTTTCTCACAAAATAAGGATTTAAGTAAAGTACCTGATGACATATCTCACAAATTATATCTCCTTTCTCTTTGCACCAATGCTGCACGCACTTCCTATGCGCATACTGCGATTCAAAACATATAGAATTCAACAAATGCATATCATAAAACTCATTTCAGACAGCATTAAAGATACCAAAGCAAGCAATGCTAATTGCTAGGTTCATTAAACTAAAAGCCGAGGCTTTATATTTCTAAAAAAGAACAAAACTTGTTGATCAATTTATCATGAAAAACAAAAATAAACGAAATTTTTTTAAAAAATAAAATAAAATGAAATTACCTTGAGGCTGCCACTGCAGGCACAAGGAGTCTCAAGATTCTTGATGGAATCTTCCTCCTGGCAGATGCGGCACTCGACCGCCTGAATCAGCGGCTCCTCCTCGTCCTCCTCGTCTCCTCGGACCACCTCCTTCACCTTATCCTCCGCCGAGCACGAAGGCCCCGAAATCTCCGTTGACGGACCACTCTCCGACTCCACCGGCTGTACGGGCACCGGCCTCACCAGACGGTCCACATACAACACCAGGTGATCACTCATAATTTCTGAGTAAGAGCAGCGGATCGGAGGCTTCCGAACAAATTAGAGAAAGAGAAAAAAAAAATGAAGGAATTTAATAGCAGAGAAAAAAATGAAAAAAAAATCTTTAAAATATTTACCTTTAGCGGAAAAAATGGGAGAATTTGTGTTCGTTTTTCCTTTCTAAATTTCCGATGATTGGAGTTTTTGTAGATTTTTTTTTATCTAAGATTTTGGCTATTTATAGTAATTATTATTATTTATTATATTTAAAGAAAGTTCACTTCAGCTAGCATGGGATTGAACGACTGTGGATTGATGGTGAGAGACATGCTGACATCAATCGAGACGGCTCCCAGGGTACTTTTGGAATTTAGGGAGACATAAATATATTAGATTATATTAAACACCTAATTTTTTAGTTAATAATTTATATATTTATATTATATTTGTTTTATGTTAAATACATATGAAATTTAAAAATTGTTATGTTAAATTTATCTTAATATGTTAAATATGAAATATATTTTTTAATTTTTTTTAAATTTATATATAATTTTTATTAAAATGATAAATTATTTATTTTTTAATATATATAATATTATATTTAAAATTATCATATCTAAATTATTTTCTTAATTCTATTTTGCTTCCTATTTTATTATTTATAAAACGTCAAAGCATTGAATTTATTACTTTTTTCTTTTTTTTTTCTAACAACATAGATTTATTTATTATTATTAATTGTAATACTAATTAATACATTAGGGTTTGGTAATTATAAAATAGGGCCATTTGACCCGATTAAAACCTTCTTATAGAGAATAAAAAAAAAAAGATGACATTTTATATTCTCATTTACCACACCAAAAAATTGTATAATTTGTTGTTGTTTGTATATAAAGTGTTAAATTTTTAATTTTAATAATTGTAATTTTAAATTTTGACAAACATTAAGACAGGTTTATTTAATCTTATTATAAAATTGATTGAATTGAATTAGATTGGATTCTTTTTTTTTTTTTGTTATCATTTGTTATTAAAAAGTAATTTTAAAAAATGGGTTTGGTGAAAGTGAAATAGCTGTCTTTTTTTTCTTCCAAAAATGATAAATTTTTGCATGAAAATGATAAATTTTTGCATTAATAAATGCATCTTCACTTGTACTAAAATAAAAGCATGTTCAATTCTTCATGCAAATGGATGTAACAAAGGCATAAATAGTTTAGGTTTAGTACTCATCCATGTGAGTGGACAATTAATAAATATTAATGTGTTAGTTAAATGTAGATTTAATAATAACAGAAAAAACTTAACTGAAGTTGTTTAAATGAAATTTGTGAATTTTTTAAAAAATTGATTTAATAAAAATTTTAATAAAAAATCTAAATAGATAAATTGATAAAATTCAATGTAAAAATCAATAATATATATAAAAAAATTATTAAAAATGTTATTGATAATTTAAATTTGATCAATTCTTATTCAATGATAAAAATTTTGTCAATATTTTTATTAAAAATGTTTATCTAAAAAATATATCAATTTTTTTTTCAAAATTTGCATACTTAATCAATGTAATGAGACCTTTCAATTTATTGATTTTGATTTTTAATTTTTAATTTTATTTAATCATTTTTAATTAAAAATTTTACAAATTTCACCTAAAAATTTAATTTAAATCTTTTTTAAGTAATAACACTAAGGGGATGGTATCATCCATAGAGATGATGGTTGACTATACGATGTATTTACCTCATATTAAATGAGAATGAATAAAAAAACTTATAATAAAATGTTAAATTTTTTATTTTAATAATTTTAAGCAAAAAAATTATACCTTACAAAAATAATTTGCATTTGTCAACTTATACATGCCAAGATTCATGTGATTTGTTGATATTAAGGTTACAATTCTGATAGCTTTAAATATTGAAAAAGATATAATGTAATGGTAATCCTAGAAAAATTATTAAATTTAACCTAAGACATTAGTAGAATTTCCTGTTTAACATTGAATTCCCATTAGTAGAATTTCAGTTCAGAGAATGAATAAAACTACCGACAAACTTCCAATTTAATATTTTCATCATAAGGAGGAAAGCCACAGTGCCCTAAAAGTCATTGAACAAACAAGGTCTTTTTGCTTTTGAGGACACTTTACTAGAAAAGCAGGAAACATATACCTTTCATCATCCAAAGCAATTTCAAGGCCATAATGAAGTAAGGCCACAGAAATGTTGCTCCTCCATCATTAGATCAGAAAGCAAAGCCTGTCCTTTGGCTTTTGAAAAACCAATCCAGCAGATGGAGACAAGCAAAGAAATGGAAGGCCTTTAAAAAACAAAATCTCATTGTTCTATATATTATATGTATATATATATATTAGAAGACAAGGCTGGTTTTTCCTGTGGTTGGGTGAAAGGTATGAATTCAAGATAAGAGGGTCAAGCTGATAGCAGAGCCAAGCAAACTGATAAAGTTAAAACTGAATGCTTACAGTCTACAGCTGACAAGCTTGTTTGCCTTCAGCTACTCTCAGCATGCAGTTTTCCCAGTATTCTACAATTTATTGAAACATAGAGGCCAGTTTTCTTCTATGGTAAGGAATGATATAAACATTATTGTATAGAGCGTTTGTCAGCTCATATTATGATTTCTTCACTTTATGATTAGTGCCTGCCTTGGGTTCTGCTCTGCGCCATAATCTTGTGGTATCATTTCCATGCTTCTCCATTGCTAATTTTTTATTTCTCTATTGGCTTTCTTTTCTTCGGTGATGCAACATCGTTATTTTCATATTATAGTTTTTGTGACATGTTGGGTCCATCTGATAGTTTATATCCAGTCAAATCATGATTAAAAGATGAATATATATACATATGGGCCCATCTTAATAGATACTAATTAATTAAAAGGACAATAGTCTAATAAATTATTAGCAGATGCTAAAATGGTTTCCTTTGTTTGATTTGAACACTCCATTAACATTTAATATTACCATATATTTGGGTTAGAGCTGCTCAAACACTTTGGCATGCAAATGAAGTTCCTCAGCATATGAAAGGAGAGCGCATGTTGATGACTTAGGACCGCAATCCGCTATTCTGGGGATCACTTTCCATCAGTATATTGAGAACATTGAATGAACTTCATGAGAGAACCAGGTTTGACATTTCCACTTACCTGGTGGACATCAAGGTGAAAACCATGCATTTTGTGTATCTTTGCTTCTTTACCATAGGTGAATCAGTTGTGATAGAATTTGTGCAGGATCATTTCTAAAATGATGGTAACTTAGTTGGAGTTCGTACATATTAATTGGCAGAGCTGTTCATCTTTAAAAGGAAACAAAAAATAATAAAAGACCGCAGCCGGTCCTTGTGTTCCTTTGTAAACATTATATTTGTTAATGAATCTTTCGTACATAAATAATGAAAATGGAATTGGTTATGAGATCAAAAAGTTTTATACCTGTTAGGAGACAAGCATAATGAACAATCCTGTTTATTGAACTTTTATGTTTAAAAAAATCCACCTTCCTCCATGTTGGAGTACCAAAAATTGCTTTCTCTTCCTTTTTTTCGTCTTAAAAATTTACCAATCAGATAAAGCACATAATCTTTAAGTGTTATGCAAATTTTTTCTTATTTTATCAATAGTTGATAGAAATGTTAAGTTGTGCTAATAATTAGCTGTTTCTTGTACTAATAAACATTCGTTTCATCAGGTGGAACATCTAATGAAAGTTACCATTAAAAAATAATCTTTTCACATTTAAGTGGATATGCATGAAAGTTGAATAAAATAAGAAATATCTTATCAGCTAATTTTCTTTTGAAAGCTGAATTATATTTATCATCCTAAGTCAGGGATCTGCTGATAATTGCACTAAATATTTATTATTACTGTAAGTCAGGGATCACTTATATTATATATATTTTTTTGCAAATTAAGTATAAAATATTAAATATTTGTTTTGATATTTTTATTTTATTTTATTTTATATGTTAAAATGCTTAAGATTTATGTTATATTCAAAACAAATATTTTATTTTATTTTGTTATTTTGACATTACATAACAATAAATATATAAATTTTGAATTGTTTATAAATATAAAATCTTATCTTATAAATAACAAAATTTTATATTATATATAAATTAATTAATATATAAATAGTATCACATGTGCATCGCACCGGTTAAAAACTTTAAAAGATAGAAGTAATTTCTCTTAGGTAAAAAGTGATATTTTGGAGTTCTGGATAGAGCTGCAGAAAGAACAACACCAAAAAAAAAAAAAAGGATACAAGGGGAGAGCTATCGTATCCGTCTTGAGCTGTATCTGTTACAGTTGAGTTCCTGATATTAGAATGTGACAATTTGGACAAGCTATTGCTGCTTCCAAACATGTGGCTTGCTGGGTTGAAAATTGGAGGAAGTCAAACCTTTGTTCTACTGACTTCCCTCGTAGTGTTGCCAACAACGTGGTTGAAGAGTTTGGGTATCCTTGCCTATGTTTCTCCTGTTAGGGTTTTGGCTTTTTTTATTCTTGTTGTTTGCATTTTTGGGTTGGAGCAATGGTATCCTTGCGTTGGTGGGGTTTTGGTTTCTTTTATTCTTGTTGTTTGCATTTTTTAGGTTGAAGCAGTAGATAGAGTGGGGTTCCATGAAAGTGATATGTAAAGATCTTATTTAGTCATGGATTTAAATTAACTGGGTCCAGATTGGCTCCAACCTTAGTTGTTGGATTTTTATTTTATTATTTTTATTTTTAATATAAGAGGATATGAGATTTGGGAAGATTTGATTCTGTCTATTTAATTGTTATATTATATATGAATTGTTTTTTTTTTTGTGCAACTTAAGTATAAAATATGAAATATTTGTTTTGATATTTTAATTTTTATTTCATTTTATATGTTAAAATGCTTAAGGTTTATATTATATTCAAAACAAATATTTTATTTTATTTTATTTTTTACATTTTATAACTATAAATATATAAATTTTGAGTTGTTCACAAAAATAAAATCTTATCTCATAAATAAAAAAAAAAAAAAACTATCATATACAAACTTATTGATATATATAAATATACTCTTATGCATAATACGTGCATAGTACATGTATTATTCGTGCGTTGCATGTGCATCACACGGATTTAAAAGTTGTAAAAGATAGAAGTTTTTTAAAGTAAAAGTGATATTTTGGAATTCTGCATAAAGCTGAAAATTTCGCTCATAAGTGATCTTTTAGTACAAAAACTAATAACTAATTTTTTTTATCTTGTTGCAGATTTTACTTGTCTGCTTCATCACAAGCACCATCAACTATGGATCAATGGCTGTTCTAGGCTACCTGATGTATGGAGAACATTTGAAGTCTCAAGTGACATTAAATCTTCCAATCAAAAAGATTAGCTTAAAAATAGCAATTTATACTACTCTAATTAATCCCCACAAAATATGCTATCATGACTGCTCCAATTGCTACTGCTATTGAAGAAAAATCACTCTTCCGCAACAGAAGGTCTCTGAGCATTCACGTTAGAACAGTAATTATGATCAGCACAGTAGTTGTTGCCTTAACCATAGCATTTTTTGGCTACGTGATAGCACTTATAGGATCATTTTTGAGTGTTAAGCGTCTATGTTACTGCCATTCCTGTGCTATCTCAGGATTCACAAAACTGCTCGAAAATTTGGGTTAGAGTTTGGTAATAATTATAGTGATTTTGGTGGCTGGTTCATTTATATGTGTGCTGGGAAGCTTTACCTCTGTGAAACAAATTGTGAACCATCTATGAATTATTGAAAAAGAGGGTAGTACAAGCTTTTTATTAGATGAATTATTGAAAAGGAAGGTAGTTCAAGCTTTTTATTAGTAGGATGAGAATTTTCAAAAAGAACCAAAAAGGAAAAACTGGAAGGAAGACAAAACCTGTTAAATCTTATGTAATAAATTTAATTACTACAATTTTATGGTGCATTTTCGTTATAATTTATAAATACATTACCAACAGTAGTGTGATTCGTTGATAAAAAGTAATGGAGCAGTTTAGATATGATGTGAAGTTGGCGTACTCAGGATTCTGTTGATTTCACCTCTCGTAACCACAGTTTTGTTTCAAAACTTGGCAGTGATCTTGGACATTTGGAGTTCCAAAAGTCGATACATTGCCATCATGTGGGAAACGTTGCATAGATAAAATTGTCAGCAACTCAGCATATCTGGCTCGGGATCCTTGTTCACAACCCTTGATTTTTGCCTATAAAAATAGTTTACTAACCATGTTTCATACTCAAAGTCTTCAACTTTTAATTAGGAGAGAGAAAAAAGAAAACAGGCTGAGAGTAGGAGAAAAAAAATGAAGTCCAAGTGTTTAGTCTTGATCAATCTTTTGGTTTTACAGTATCTGGCAGTTCTTTGTGTTTCATAGGATTTTTATTTTTTCTACTTTGTTTAACAAGTGGTTTGATTGTTAATAAGGGGTTATTTTTTTGTCTGGATGCCCTTGATTTTTTTTGTTTATTTCTCATTTGAGTTACTGTTTGCATACAGTGGCCAGGATCATACTGTGACTCAGACAAGAATAGTTGTTGCTAACCTACGACAGGGCAGCCTGCAGCTGATTTTAGCATTCATGGACTTTGGCCTAATTACAAGGATGGATCATGCCCTCAAGATTGTGATTCTAACAGTCCTTTCAATGAATCTTAGGTACTTGAACATCCTTGCAATCTTGATCTTATAATTCTTCCAAGATTGAGAATTGTATGATGTTGGTGGTTCTATATCTAAAGTCATCTCATTTGTTCTATGCACTTTTTTTTAAAGCATTTGAGATTATGAGAATTTGAATCTAAACAATGTAACTAAAAATTTAGCACTTTTTACATATTCAAAACTGTTTGACATTGCAGATTTCAGACCTCATCAGTAGCATGAGTAATTGGCCATCACTGGCTTGTCCTAGCAGCAATGGAGAAAGCTTTTGGTCTCATGAATGCGAGAAACACGATACCTGCTCCGAGTCTGTCCTTGATCAACACAGCTACTTGGAAACATCTCTCAGCTTAAGGCAACAAACCAAACTCCTTCGAAGTCTTAAAAGTGCAGGTAATCCATAAGTTCAACACCTCTCAATTACATTGCCAAGTACACAAATGTGGATGTAGCAGGAATCAATCCAGATGGAAGATCTTATAGCCTGGCGAACATCAAAGATGCTATAAAAGAAGGAACTGGGTACACGCCATGGATAGAGTGCAACGAAGACTCATCAGGCAACAGCCAGCTTTACCAGGTGTATTTGTGCGTGGACAGTTCGGGGTCAAACCTAATAGAATGCCCTGTGTTTCCCAATGGGAAATGTGGGTCAGAGATTGAATTTCCTACCTTTTAGATTTTGATGAGACATACTCAAACTTTAGGGCCTTTGATTACATTGAGCACTCAGATTAATCTTATCTGCTTGTGCTCGTAATGTGGTCTCAGTTTGATTCCCCACATATTTATCCAGCCCTTCTGTACTGTTTCTCCTTGTCAACCCTTAATATTAAAGTTGCCATAAACTAAATGTCTGAATCACAAAAGTTGTACAAATTAAAGCTCTTTGTCAGCCAGCTTTACAAGATCGAATTTCAATCTTGCGAGAACCCATATTTTAAAAAAAGTATATGAATCACTTGGATTAAATCTCATTTTTATCAAAATTTTTTTCTTTACTTTAATGCAATTTCTAATATAATTCTGCATATTTTTTTCTTCTATATCACACCTTATTTTCACGTCAAAACTCGAATTCATCAAAAACAAACGCTTATGAAAGAATGAGGGATCAGGGGCCATGACCATCAGCATTATAAATCTTCTCTCTTCTTCAATTCCAAAATCCAACTGATCATTAAGTAAACAAAATATTGATAGAAAAAAAATGGAAAGGGCCAGAATTTGTTATTTGTAATGCTAATTATCATGCAATCAAGAGGAATATGGATCGAGTTTGATATGAGAAATAAAAAAATAAAAAAAAAGAGTGAAAACATGATTGTCCTTTATATCAATGACCAAAATGCAAGCAAGAGATCAACTTTTTAGATCATGATAATAGTTCTAGAGGTGGCATGTTATGGAGGTTGCTTCCTTGCACTTATTTAATTAATTAATTATTGGAAATTATATTTTTTTTCTTTAAGCCAAATGTTCCATTGCTTCATGAACTTCCACAAGCAAAATTAAAGAGAGAAAACATGTGCCACAAGGTAAAGGAAATTGGAACGGAAACGGAAACTGACCTAATTTTCTATTGTTTTTTTGTTTTTTTATATACTTTAAACCAATTAGTGAATGGATGATTATTATATAAACTATACCATCGTGAAGTACATTTAAGGGAATGATATTCCAAAGAAAAGCCTTCACTTAAACAATATAACATATGATTAATAAATTAATCTTCATTACTTTGGTCATTAATTAGTTTGAATTGTTTTTCGATATTATCATGTGTTGAATTTTGATCGATATAATTGAGAGTTTAGTATTTTACTACTAACAAATTATGTAATTATTAATAAATGATTAAAAATTAAACCTAACCAATAAAATTAAAAGGATTTTTTAGTGTTAACTTATCTAATATCAAGAGAGCAACAATTGAAAAATAAAATAACAGAATTAACATAATAAAACCAATTTATTTTATCTTTTTAATTTTTCATTCAAAATAAATAAATAAGTTCCCTGCATCAAACATTTGAAAAACAAATCAAATGGATGTGGCTTCTTGGCCTTGATAGGTTATGTGTTATCAAACTGCTGACTTGCACGCAAGAGGAGCTGCCAATCTTAATTATTATCAATTATAAAGCCAATAAATTAAGCATCAAATAAATAATAGCATACGGGTCTGTCATGTGGATATTGATGCTATATTTATATGCCCTATTTATTAAGAAAGGGCCTGTCTCTCATGTGGGTTCCTGACTAGATGAGGAAAACAAATCAACTTAACGTGGGAAAAAATAATAGAACAAAGACTTTGAGAAGAGACAAGATCATGCAAAAAACAATAATGAAGAAGACGTTAAAACACGCAAAACAATGCATTAAACTAACTACAATGAGAAGCATATGCCGTCTTGGATATTCTGTCCTAAACCTACCCTTTTGCCTATAAATTCATCTACCATATTGAAGCACTTCATATCTTCATATTTCTTAACCCCAAAGCTAATTTTATCAAAGTTGTTATCACTTTGTGAGAGATAAAAATCATCAAGAACATCCGAAATCATGAAGCTCAACTCATTTTCAATCATTGTCATCAAGCTTTTGATGCTACAATACCTATCAGCTCTTTGTCTTTCACAGGATTTTGATTTCTTCTACTTTGTTCAGCAGGTAAGTGAGGTTAATTTTGTTTAGCATATATGATCAGATATCATTCTGTTGATCATATTTTGGATTTTGGGTCATTATTTGATCATACAGTGGCCTGGAGCATATTGCGATACAAAACATAGTTGCTGCTACCCAAAGACCGGAAAGCCTATAGCAGATTTTGGCATCCATGGACTTTGGCCTAATTACAAGGACGGTGGCTACCCTTCCGATTGTGATCCCGACAGTCGTTTCGACAAATCTGAGGTGCTATATTTTCTTGCATGCGTTACTATAACTTGATCCGAAAAGATATGATTAAAATGGTTTATTAGGTTGAAGAAAGTGGTCATACAGGTTAATTTCGATCGTTTAGAGATAAGCCAGTGGTTTTAAAGTTTGGTCGAGTACTTATATGTGGGTACTCGAAAATTAAATACAGGAAATATAATAAATTGACAAGACAACCCCATAAACAAGATGGAGCTGTATGCGAATGCAAAACGTTACCCTTTTTTTGCCTTATCAATTTTTAATTTACATATGAAATAAATAATATTGATTATTATTAATTTAATTTATCACTTTATTTTAGAGAATAAAATTTTTTTAATGAAAATTAAATCATCTTTCAAAATAATAATCTAATTGAATAATTCAAAATCACCATCACAAAATTATTTAGTGCTATATAATGATATAATCATCATGTATAAATCATCATAATTTCTTGAATGATTATTCTATATCAAACATCACCTTAAAAGTGGTTTTAGAAATAAACTGCTTCAAAAATTGAGAAAAAAGAAAAGAGCAATGTATCTCCTAAGCCATTGAATTAGAGCTGAGCAAATGATCAGTTCGGTTAATTTAATTTTAAAAATCGAATAATCGACTTAATCAATTTAATTTATTATAAAAATCGAATTGATCGGTATATATAAAGAAAATCAAAGAATTGAACCGAATAAAGGTGATCAATTTGATTATTTTTTTGGGTTAGTCGGTTTTATTTTTATTTTCTACATTAAATATACTTATATTATTGAGTATACTTATATCATATATATATATATATATAATTATTTATTTTGTGTCAAGTCGAATATTTTGGTTCATTCTATTTAAGTATTTTAAAACCAAAAATTGAATGTTTTAACCATTCAAATCGAAATAATAATCAAAATATTTATATAACTCAAATTATACAACTCAATTTCCTTTAAAAATTCTCTTTTTTTTTCGATTTTTTAAAATTTTAACCAAATTTTACTTATCCTTACAACGAATTGAAAATATAATAAGTAAATCTTCAGATCCTGAGATGATGATGAGATCAGATTAGAGTAATGTTTCAAGATTGGAAAATACTATTTGGCAAGTATACAATTGAAACTACACATAATTTATTCGGCTAGCTAATAAGAAAAGCTTTTATTTCCTCTGTAATCCATAATTTACACGCAAAGCAACAGCAATAGATACACAGTTTGTCACCTTCCAAGTTGTTGGGACCATCCAATCTGTCATGCTTCGAATTGGTAAAATGTCTTTCGTAGCTTAAAAGAACACTATTTGCTGTCTAACTACCAATTATTGAATCTGGGATTAACAATGTCTCCCCATCCTGTATAAAAGATTTCAGACCTGATTGGCCGTCTGGAAAAGGAATGGCCGACTCTTTCCTGTCCTAGCAACGATGGAACTAAGTTCTGGACACATGAATGGGTAAAACATGGGACATGCTCAGAATCTGAACTTGGCCAACGTGAGTACTTTGAAGCAGCTCTCAAATTGAAAGAAAAGGCTAACCTGCTCCGAGCACTGACAAATGCAGGTACCCCCAAGTTCATTTTTTCTTTAACAGGCTTAATTAATATCAGCTCAGACTAGAGATTTGGAAATAATTGAGTCTCCTTGGGTATAAAACTTGTGTTGCAGGGATCAAACCAAACGATGAATGCTATGAATTGCAGGATATTAAAGATGCTATAAAAGAAGCTGTTGGTTTCACTCCTGGCATAGAGTGCAATGTTGATTCATCTCATAACAGCCAGCTTTATCAGGTTTACTTGTGTGTGGAAACTTCGGGGACGGATTTCGTTGAATGCCCATTGCTACAAAGGTTTAAATGTGGTTCAAGCATCCAGTTTCCCAAGTTTTAGTTGAAAAACTCCATTTTCTTGATTAATTTATCCAGCAATTGTTTCATCCTTTAACTATGACTTTCATTGTTAAAAAGTAAAGGACTCGGGTATGGATAGGCTAGTTTCCCTTTGTCCTTCACCTTGTTTTCTCCTTTGTATTTTATATAATAAATTAATTTCACCGATAATCGAAATTGATAAATTAATAAAATTTAATAAATAGATTGATGCATATAAAAGATATTAATTAAAACTAATATATATACTCAAATTTTAATTAATTTTTTTATATAAATATTCATCAAATCGTATCATGATTTTTCTATTAAATATTTATTTAAATAAAATTTTAATAATTTATTTAAAATTTCATATCCTTTTAATATCATAATTTGATCTTAGCATTCAATTTTCTTTTTTTTTTTTTACAATCATTTTTAATAATCACTTTTTAACTAAAAACTTATTTTTAAAAAATCACCTAATTTACACCCTTTGGAAAATATTAATTTCGCTTTACCAGAGCTTCAGTTTAATTAACGGTGATCTGTACGGATTGTGTTCTCAACCGTAAAGCAATGGCTAATTTTTTTAATCTGAAAATTGGTCGTATGATAAAGTCCAAACAATTTAAATGTGCGTGGCGCATTGGCCTTCTCCATGTCTCATCAAATTGTCGGTGCCAGCTTGCACCGACAGGGCTACCAACCCTCCCTTAATCGGTACTGCTTTATCCCACGTCAACTTTAATAATGATAATTTAAAGTATGATATAATAGTTATAAAAATACATAAAAAGAGTATAAAAATAAAAATAAAATTATTTAAATTTTTAAAAAATTATATATTAAATTAATAAAAATATTTTTATAATTTTATATTAATATAAATTATAATATATAATTTTTATATAAAATAAAATATAAATATATAAATTATTAATATTTTTCGTTATATAAATATAATATGTTATCAATGGATATACGTTTTTCAAATGTCACGACAAGCATTTCATAAAGAGTAAGTAGAGTATTTTAATCTCACATCGAATAATAAAAAAAAATCATTGAAATTTAAAAAATATTAACACTGCACACTAAGTCAATTTTGAAGGAATAAGGTAATAGTCATGTGACAAATTAGTATAGAGCAGATCTTGAATTTTCGATCCACGTCAAGTATTTTGATGAGAAGTAAGCAAGGTGACCAACTTTCGTGACAAAAATATTACGAGATTGGATGAAAAAAATATCACTTCAAGCGCTCCAATAAGAGTAAACAAGGCTTCCAATCCGCTATCTAACGTGAAAAGAGATGGGATAACTGGGGTTTAAAAAATATTGACACTACACACTCTAATAAGCTAATTTCGAAATTGAATGAGAAAAAATATCACGTCAAACGCTTCAAAAAAAGTAAGTAAAATACTTCAATCTTATATCGAACATGAAAAAAAAAGATAACTGAAATTTAAAAAATATTAACACAAATCCTTGATATATTGATTTTGAGTAAAATAATGATCACGTGACACAAGCACGTAGTCCCATGTTTTTAAAAAATTAAGCCATGTATTTGCATGTTAAAAGAGCTTACAAATTCTTGAGATCGATCCAATCCCATCTTGCATGCATCTCGATTTCCAAGTTAGAAATCAAGGGGTGTTGCGACATTGATTAGCAGTGATAACGAATCAAATCAAATTTTATTTAATATTTTTAATAATATATAATATTATAAATTTTTAAGATTTAATTTAAATTTGAATCGATTTTTTATTTAAATCAACTTGATTTGAATTAAATTTTAATAATTTAATTTTTTAATTTTTAATTTTTAAATTTTATATATTATTTTAACATAATCTAATACATCAATGATTTTATTCTAAAAATACAATGAACAAAAATTGAATTCGGGTTGCACTAAGTTTCAATTAATTAAAGTAAAGAGGTGATATTGTGAATCTCATGGCATTGGCAATAATGATGGGACAATTAAATGATTTCCACTAAAACATAACTTAATTACATCTTACAAGTAGAACATAATTAATATTGAGACTAACAAAATCGATAACCATAAACAAAGAAATAAAATATATCATTTTGCCTACAAAATTAAATGTATATGTACTTTTGATTAATATGTGGTTAATTACACTTAAAAAAAAGTGTCAAATTCAAAATTAATCCTCCTTCCAATATAGTACAATATTAAGTTTAGATATTCTCATAAAAATTAGTAAAAATATCAATTGATAAAATATAAAATGGATAAAATATTTTTATTTTTATTTTTTTAATTATATTTATCATCGTATCCATATTTAATAGGTGTTTTAAATTTATTTATATTTTCAATTTTTTGAGCATTTAATGAGTGTAATCCGTAACTTTGTTTTTTAAAAAATTTTTAAAAAAATAAAAAATATTTTTAACTTCTTATTTTATATATTTATGTAATTTTTTTAAACATGTATTTTTAAATATAAATATATTAATTCTAATAAATCGAAAATAAAATGTCTTTTATTAAATAAAAATTAAGCTATTAAATATAAATAATTATATAAAATATAAATACGGATATGAAACGAATGTTAATTATTTAATTTTGTATTCGTATTCAATGAAAAATTAATATTTATTTTTATTTTTATTAAAATAAAAAATAAAAATTTTCACCAAATTTAGATATGACTGACTTACCCAAAAAGAAGTGAATAAAAAAATATTTATCCACAATCTAGCATAAGTATTGAAGCAAACTTTTTGTACCAAAAATTTAGAGGTTTGGTACGGTCCAACATACAAGAGTTAAACTATTCCTTTCACATTAATTAAGCTATGTTCTTACGTTATTGAATTTCCTTAATCTTTGTCTACATTTCACGCTACTTTCATTTCTATTATGCTTCTTTGACCCATTCAAAAGCCTAAGGGACCACTCTGCTCTTTTTAACTCCCAATCGCTTTTTTTTTTTTTTTCTTTTACAAGCATTTTTTTTTGTTTTGTTAAAATAGAAAATTTAATTTAGGATTATCTTTTAAAAAAAATTACAAAAGTTTATTAGAAGAAGTTAACAATTAATTGAAATATTTTTATTGTTAATTATTGATTTTTTTAACCAAATCAAAATACATTTTCAATTATATATAAAATCACTTCAATTCAAATAAATTATAAATTTAATCTATTATATTTAATTTGTATACAACGGATTAACATTATTAATTTAAAAAATTTGTAATTACTTTAAAAAATATTGGATTATATTCGACATGAAGTATTATTTATTTTAAAAATTCAAAGATTATTTTCGTTTTTTTTTTTTTGAAAAAAGTCACTTCAATAGAAAGGTAGTGATTTTTACTCATAAAATTAAAATTTAATTATTGGTTATTAAAAGTGAGATTGTTTTCCTCCACAACTGCCTTAATAAAATAATATATTCTCTCCTTTCTTTTTTTTTTTCATTTTTTAAAAATATTTTAAAATTATATACATTTTAAACGCTTAAAATTTTTACTTTTTATATTTTAAATTTTTTTATTTTTTGACATTAAAAATTATTAAAATTTAATTTTATAAAAAATTTAAATTTAAAATTAAATTTTTGAAAAAAAATTCATAAAAGTTAATAACCTCGAAAAAATTTAGAATGAGGTATTTAATTTTATCGCAAATAAAAACAAAGATGCTCACAATATTAAAAGAAAAAAATTTACCTCTTCCAACGGCGGCTGGCCACGTCACAGAATTTCCGACAATTTACCACGTGGATATATTTCATTAGGCTTTCTAGTCAAAGAGAGTAGCGACGACCCGGAAAGTAAGGAAAATATTTAAAAAAAAGAAAAATAAATATTACTAGCAGTAGGTTTTATACCAATGATTTAATTCAGGGGAAATTAAAAAAGGCGGACAAGTCGGTCAGCAACAAAAATCTCTGTTGTCTTTACTGGGAAGGACCGGAAAACGGTTCTATTTCCCACCGTTGAGCTCAAACGACTTGAAAGTTCAAACAACAAAGGTCAAAACGGCAGAGATCCTAACGCTCTCTCCTGTAATCTTCAATTTCTCTCTACGATTTTTCTTCGCCGGTAAGTTTTGGTCTCCGACTTTACTTGAACAGTTTTTCGTCTTATTTGCTTAACTAAGTTCTGTTTGATTTTTTTTTTATTTTAAATTTACAATTCTTTTTTTAGTTTTTTTTTTCTCAATTTTCGCTTTTTCTTTTCGTGTTTTGGTTGTTAAGCTTGGATTTACTGCAATGCGTTTGGATCTGTCTCGAAACTTCTTTTTCTGCTTTTTTCTTTTTTCTTTTTTAGTTTAGTTTGGTTTTAACTAAAAGCTGATGCAAGATTTGGATCTTTATTTTTTTCTCTTTTTTTTTTTTTTGGGAAATTTTGGAGTTTGAAACTTATATCAATTAAAGTGGTAATGATGCTTAGTAGTAAGTTCCAGTATGGGAAAGATCATGCCGTTGAATCGGAAATTTAGTTGACGATGAATTCGGAATTTATTTCTATTTAATTTTTCTTTCTTTTCCTACATTTTCTCTCCAACCAATCATAGCTGTAATGACTGTTAATTTTGAGCTGTTTTTTTTTTTTTTCCTGTCTAAGGGAATTCTATAGTTAGATCTGGAAATGTCATTTTTATGTAATATAAAGAAAAGATTTTTATGAATTTTGATGCAAAATGAGAGCAAAATTAAATTTATAATTTCAATTAAAAGCATAAGATAGATAGTATATTGATTCTCCAGTCCAGACATCAAAATTTTGCATCTTGTTACAATATTGTAACAAAAAAAAACTATTATTGTGTAAACTAGGGTTTTGATTAATAGGTTTCTTATTCTATGAAGGATCATCTGTTTGTTTTTGTGTTGTGGTCCCTACCACCACATTGGTCATCCAAATCGTTTTTTTTTTTTCCTTAAGCTTTAATTTCTTTCTGTTTGCTACAGGTGTCTTCTATTTTCATTTAGTCATATTACAGAATTTTATATGGCTAAAGCTTCGTGTTTGTTTCAGTCAACAAGAATATAATATGACAATTGAAAGAGTAAATTTAACAACTCTCTCCAAAATGAGCAATTGGGGTGGCACAGCTTGATGCATTTGACTTGTGCATCTGGGTCATCTACAGCAACTGTTGCGAATTGATTATTGTGTGTTTTGCTGAAACCTTTTTTTAGTGTTTTGTAAATTTTAGGGGTGATACTGATATTTTTTGGATGTATGACACTTATCTTAGGTTGAAGTTGGTGTAGCTAATTATTTTGTAGTAAAAGTTAGTATAGCTAACCAAAGTTGAATAGTTAGTGATAAACAGCAAAAGTTGATGTCCTGTTCTCTGGTTTCATTTGCTTTATTTTCTTGGAATTGTGTACTTGTTTTATTGGACTGTTTCTCTGTTTGTTAGCATTATGGATATATTACTTATTTTCGGTTGCAAATTTTGGTACATTTTCTAATGGACTAATTGGTTTCAAATTCTGTCACACCATGACAGTCTTATGTCAGATGCATGACAAAGAATTTTTCAGGAAATTGCTACATGTTTATCGAACTCTTGAGTTTTTGTACATCATGCTAGAAGGTCATGCTTGCAAATTTTGGTAGTTGGCTCAGCTGGACAACAGATTGAGAATGAAAGCTGAAACACTCCATCTGAAGAGGTGAAATGATCCTTCAACATTTAATCTTAAGCTGTTGACTGTCTGTTCAAAGTTCACCCTTGTTTTAACTCTTCACTAGCTACTTGACTTATTGCTTACAGATTATAATTTTATAAACCATTTAAATATTGATTACCATTTGCTGGCAGGCTGGTTTCTTTAAATTTGATCATTATTAGAATAAGTTGCAACACTTTTTGATGCAATTGTGTAATCAGCAGAATGAAGAAATGGTATGGTGGTGCTCTAGTTGCATCCTTGTTTATGTTGCTGGTTCTGAGATATGGTGTCATGAAAAATCCTGTTGACGAAAGCTACTTTACAAATTCCGTCTCCACCAATGGAACCAATCCACTTGAATGGGTGCATTTTACAGGTCCACCTGCAGTTCAAAATCCAGAAAATGCTTCTCAAGTAATTTCCATTGATACCATAGCTTTCAGTCTCTTTGCTCAAAGGAACCTCTCCAAGGGAGAGCAACAATCTTTGCTGACCTGGAATTTGTTGAAGAACTTAATTAACCATTCTCAAGCTTTGCCAAACGGAGTAGAGGCTATCAAGGAAGCTGGAAGTGCATGGAATAGCCTGATGGCTTTGATTGAAGATGAAAAACTTGGTTATGCCAATGGTAATTCATCTAGGAAAGCAAAAGAGAAGCAGTGTCCCCATTTTCTTAATAAAATGAATGCTACAGAACCTGACAAGGGTCAATATAAGTTGGGAGTTCCTTGTGGCCTCACTCAAGGTTCTTCCATTACAATCATTGGCATTCCAAATGGTCTTCTTGGTGATTTTCGCATTGACTTAACAGGGGAAGCACTTCCAGGGGAGCCTGATCCACCCATAATTTTGCATTACAATGTTAGGCTCCATGGGGATAAGATAACTGAGGACCCTGTAATAGTCCAAAACACCTGGACTATAGCTCATGATTGGGGTGAAGAGGAGCGTTGTCCGACCCCGACTCCTGACAAGAATAAAAAAGGTAGAAAGACTTGTGGCATCTTTTTGGGGTTTTTCTTTTTGGCCAAAGAAAAGAGTTGTTTTTGGTATGTATAGTGCAAAAAGAATTAGAATATTTCTTCTTGTTTTATGTTAAATTAAGGTCCATATACCACTTATACATTTTACAGTCCTTAGGTTAAGATACACATTCTCTTCATATTTAAGTACTCTTTTTTTACTGTATTCAATACCAAACATGCAATTTACTCATCTCTTTTGAATAGCACATTAATAGATACTGGAAAATCTGTCAGCTTAGAAGCTTTTTCAACCTATTGGTGACATCATTAGACTTTGTCTGGCCAAGTGAATTCAATTAACAGCTAGTTGCCTTAGCTTCAGTTACAAAAATTCTTTATTTTCATTATGTGCAGTGGAGTACAATATTTCAAGCCCATCTAAATTTCTAATTGCTTCCTCTTCTTCTTCTTCTTTTTTAAATTGTTTGCATTCATGGGCATGTGTAACTGCATAGTTTTTTTCCAGTGGATGAGTTGGACTGGTGCAATAAGTTGGTGGGTAAAGATGATAACAGGACAGTTAGCTTGCTTTCCCATGGTTCGAGGAGGTCTTCAATGGGGCTGCAAGGGGTTAAATTGAGAAGATATTTTCCTTTTAAGCAAGGTTCTCTTTTCGTTGCAACTCTTAGAGTTGGATCAGAGGGAATACAGATGACAGTTGATGGAAAGCACATAACATCCTTTGCTTATCGAGAAGTAACTTTTGTCATCCTACTTTTACTTCTATAATTTGTTAAATAATTAATAGTTTCAAAGAACTTAATGGCTTATTGGCTGCTTTTATGTTCAGACATTGGAGCCATGGCTTGTTAGTGAGGTTAGAATTTCTGGAGACGTGAAATTAGTTTCTGTCCTGGCTAGTGGTTTACCCACATCAGAGGATTCAGACCATACAGTTGATGTAGAGGCACTTAAATCAGTTCCTCTCTCTCGTCAAAGACCATTGGATCTCTTTATTGGTGTTTTCTCTACCGCCAATAATTTTAAACGAAGAATGGCTGTGAGAAGAACATGGATGCAGTATCCTGAAGTTCGGTCAGGGACAGTTGCAGTGCGCTTTTTTGTTGGATTGGTATGGTTTCCATGTGAATTTCTCACATAAAATTGCTAAATTTTGATGCTTAGCGGTTGTAGTTCTATCATAGAGAAGGGAAACCCATTTTCATCAAGCATTACATGGTCGAGATGTTCTAGCCACAAATGCTATGGTTCATAAATATGGTTCTTGATTCATGCTTTCAAGGCATTGTTGCACCACTACGTCGCATATGATTTTTGGCCAGCAGTCTTACATGCTGTTAGAGGTCTTATCACTGGGACAATGTTCATTAGGTTTCTCTGTTTTTAGACCATTTTTGTACCAATAGGTAACTTATTATGCTTTACCGTAGTAGGTTACTTCAGCACTAGCTGCATTTTTTGTTTTTTTGTACTCACATCAGACACATAAACACTGTAATGTACTCATATAAGACACCTAAACACTGTAATATACTCGTTGTTCAGCTGCAATGGGCACCAATCTTATCTTTTTATACGTTAATAGTTAGACAGCTGAAAGTTTTGGTGTTAAACTCTGTAGTTGTATCTCTTGAAACTATTGTCTAAGTTTATGGTTTTAAGTTCTATAGTAATCCAAACCTCATACATAATTACTTACCAGGTTTGAGATGTTCTGCAGCATAAAAACCAAATAGTAAATGAGGAACTCTGGAATGAAGCTCGGACATATGGAGATATACAGCTGATGCCTTTTGTTGATTACTACAGCCTGATCACCTGGAAAACTTTGGCTATTTGTACCTTTGGGGTAAAGTCTTGTTCCTTTCTTTGAATAAGGAAAATCCTTCGTTTCCTTATCGAACTCATCTCTTCAACAGACAGAAGTTGTTTCTGCAAAGTTTGTCATGAAGACAGATGACGATGCATTTGTTCGTGTGGATGAAATAATGGCATCGTTAAGCAGGATAAATGTGACTCATGGATTGCTTTATGGACTGATTAACTCGGATTCCCGACCTCATCGTAGTACAGATAGCAAGTGGTTTATTAGCCCCGAGGTAATTCCTCACTTAATTTCCTCAAATGGTTTCAACCATACTGACTTGGCACAGTGTCAGTGGATAGTGAATCATAAGCTCTAAGTTTTTGCTTGTTATGAGCAACGATTGTATTAGGTTTGCTCAATCAAAATCCATTTTGTTTTCCTTCTATCATGTTCATAAAAGCGACATTTATCGTGATCACAGAAAGAAAGAAAAAGAGCGGCTATTTTGCACAATAGTCTTTTCATAGCTCACTTTCTCTGCAACGCTGTTAGATGGCCCTCTAACTCAAGCTAAATTAACTCAAAGCTTTAGTCTGTTCATAATGTTACTGTAGGCGGCTCTGGCATTTCCTTCCATAGTTACAGACAAATCAGCATTATTTAACCATAAATGGTTAAAAATTGTCTTCCGCTTCTTAATTATCTTCTCGTGATGTTGTGTTGAATGAAGGAATGGTCCGAAGAGAAATACCCTCCCTGGGCACATGGTCCTGGTTATGTGGTGTCCCACGACATAGCGAAGGCTGTTTACAAGAGGTTCAATGAGGGGCGCTTAAAGGTACGATGAAAATTTAATCTTTTCCTTTTCCCAAGTTCTGTTCTGCAATATGCGACATATGTTCACTGTAAAATTTATGCAAGCATGGGCATTTATTGGAATAGGATTTCTTCATTCCTTCCTTGTGTGTATAATTTTCAGTGTTAAACAAATGTCATGTATAACAGATGTTTAAGCTAGAAGATGTTGCAATGGGCATTTGGATAGCAGATATGAAGAAAGAAGGTTTAGAAGTTGGGTATGAGAAGGAAGAGAGGATCTTTAATGAGGGTTGCAAGGATGGATATGTCATTGCCCACTATCAAGGTCCAAGAGAGATGATGTGTTTGTGGCAGAAACTCCTGGACACAAAAAGGGCTAGATGCTGTGGTGATCCATAATCACTGGAGGAATACAATGGTTGTTTGTAGATGCTTTAACATTCAATATCTACACTTGCCTTTCATCACCACGGCACGTTCCACTGCTAACTTTAACTTGATGAGAAATAGATGGAAGGAACAAAAAAAAATCAGTCCTTGCTGATTTGATTGATCTGGGTCGAGAAAATGCAGACTACAGTGACCGATATTTTAAGTCTATTTTTTAACTGTAGGTGGGTAGGGTTAGTGATTGTTGTTGTATAATTAGCTTTTTTTTTTTTGTAAAATGAAAGTCTAAGTAAAAATGGTAGATTGATACCATTGTATAGAGAAGTCATAGTTGTAGGAAATTGCAGGATTTACCCATGTCTGATCTGATGTACACTCTACTCCTTTCTATGTATTTTATTGTATTTGTTTCAAGATAATAACACACAATTATTGTCCAAAAGCTTTCCTTCTCGTCGAAGGAAATGTATCAAAGATACGGTGGAGAAGAAGACAAGTGGCACTAAAAGCATTAAGATCCACTCCCTCCTAAAAAAAATCTCCTCTCAACTGATAGTGACTTCCTTTTTTTTTCTTATTTTTGGGAAAAGTCTTCGATTCAAATTGATCAACATGTCTTGTAAGCAACATATTGATAAACTTGTCAACGTTCCAGCTCATTCTACAACCCTCACCAATCTCAATTCTGTGGGACCCGCGACTCCTCTTCGAGCAATTTACTTGTTATATCTCCCAAGCCTATCGCTGCTTTACATTCATTGACTCCTTGTAGGACTTAAAAAGTTTTGACCTTTCTTCAAGTTATTTTCTTTCTCCAAAGTTTCTCTTTTTGTCCTAAAATTCGCAAGTTTCCATGGCTTCTGAAACTGAAGCTCCTGAAATTTCTTCTTTGTTTGAAAGGTTGTTGAGGCAAAGAGACCATTCTTTCTTTCTACCTTTTATCTTGGGATTCTCCAACGACAACAGTTATCGTAGCAATATCTCAAGAGAAAACCCTGAAGACCCAGATCAAGAAACATCCCAGGAAGCAACTTCCCAACGTGAAAGAATAATCCTTATCAACCCATTTACGCAAGGCATGGTGGTGATTGAAGGAGCTTCAAATTTGGAAGCTTTGCTGCGTGGCTGGGCTAACAAAGATGGCCAGCCACCTGCTTCAAAGGCATCCATAGAAGCCATGTCAAGTGTGGAAATTGGTCAAATTGAAGATGGAGAGTGTGTTGTTTGCTTGGAAGAGTGGAGGCCTGGTGAGGTGGCAAAGGAGATGCCTTGCAAGCACAAGTTTCATGATGAGTGTATAGAGAAGTGGCTTGGAATTCGTGGGTCATGCCCTGTTTGCAGGTATAAGATGCCTGTTGATGAAGAAGAGATGGGCAAGAAGAGAGATGAGGAGAGAAGTTTTGAGAGGGAGATTTGGGTTAGTTTTTCTTTTAATAGTGATAGGAGAAGTGGGGATTCCAATCAAGTTCCTTCAACTGATTCAGATAATGTCTCTTCTTTAAGTGCAAGGCCTGGTGATCATGAAATGGAAGGATAGAAGAATTGTGTCAGAATTTTTTTTAGTTGCCTCCATTTCAATTTTCTTTTGTTTTTCTTTTTTCATCTTTGTGGGGAAATCATGTACATAGAAACACGTCTTTTCCTAAGATATGTTGATCAGTATAAATAAATTTATATTTTTGTTAGTACAATTCCTTGTAATGTGATTCAAGGTGATTGTGCGGAAAAGAAGCACCAAAAATAGCATGATAATTAATTTTATTTAGTTATGTATGAATTTTTTGTCAGCATACAAATGTAGACTTCTCAAGGGTTTTGTTGGGTACTGAATGAAGAAGAAATATCTCCCCTTTCTCTCAGAATTTTGATCCCCTGATATCTTCCTAGCATTAAGAGAGTCGCCATTGGATTTGTGCCTGGTGATTCCAGGAAAGTTGAGAAATCCACAACTCTCAATCTCTTGACTCCATAAACCTTATAATCATTGTCCACAACCGATCCAACTGTGCAGCCTCCATGGTAGTGGGAGTAGGTCCTCACATTCTTTTTGCAGAATTGTCTCCGCTCATCGGTGCTATTCATCAAGTTATTTTGATGTTTAACACCAAGGAAAAAGGCAACTGATTGAGACTTTGCTACTCGTTCTAGCAAACGTACCATATCTGCACAGGCCTCCAAGTCCCTTTCGTCTGCTAGATAGTTGAACTTCACTGAAGGGTTTCGCCTAGGGTCGGTACTGTTTAATTTAAGTTCACCTTCTGATACTGGAAATGCAATCTTGGCAGATATTCGCGTTCTTGTTACATTGAAGCTAGTAGGTACAATTCCTCCTTCAATTATGAATTTGAAATGTTTTGCAATCCCTGCAACTTGAGGGGACTCTGGTTGCCGATATTGTGGATCTGTGTCTAGGAAAACTGCAATGCTAGGATTATCTATCATTCTTTTTCCAACTCCCTTCAAGCTTAGCACATGTGAGATGTTGAAGTTCGTGAGGTGTTTAAGGGGTCCAATGCCACTTAACAATAGGATTTGGGGGCTACCTAACGCCCCGGCTGACAAAATCACGTCACCACAAGAAGTATAATTCTTGGGTTGATTGAGATAGGCTTCATATGTTTGATCTGTGCTGCCGTCACTCTTTATGAACCGTATGCCATGGACTGTTGTCTCATTAGCATTGCCTGCACATTTTTAAAACAGTCAGATAAGCGTCAATAATTTCATTTCGCATTTAGAACATTTCTGAGAAGTCATTAGATGGAAGGTAGTGATAGCACTATATTCATGTTGAAGACCTATTTTCATATAACTTTTCCTTACCATTGCTATGGAAGATGATGTTTTTCACTGTTGCATTCAAAAGAACTACAATATTTTTGGGATTTGCTGCCTTGAGAAGATTAGCTGAGGTGTGTCTTATGCCCCATATATCAAATATACTTCCACTAATCTTTGTTCCCTCGATGTGTTCTAAACTAAAGCCATTATAAGGTAGAATTCCAGCTTCAAGAAGGCCAAATTCAAGAGCAGTCTGCCATGGTGTCAATTCAGGTGTGGACACTATTTTAGATTCTACCCATGTATAAGAATCCTTAACCAACTCATTATCCCAGCCAGCCTTGTTGACAAAATCCTCACTAGCTCGACTGTAAAACCCCGCGTTTATAGCCGAAGATCCACCAAGTACTCTTCCTCTGTAATTGCTAACACCATCTGTGGATGTGAAGTCTTGTGCAACTGATGTAAATTCATCAGTCTGAATCAGTGAGAAACCATAAAGTCTTTTATCCAACACCAAGGGATTGCCATAAGGTGATCCGCCTCGTTCTACCAATAGTACTGAGAATTTCTCAGACAGGGTTGCTGCCAGGGGGCAGCCGGCAGTGCCTCCTCCTACAACAATGTAATCAAAGGATTTACCTGCGACTTCTTTCACATCTGAGGTCATGTAAGGAAGCTCTCCTACAATGAAGAAGGTTGATAATATTGTTACAATCAATGTTTAAGGATTCCAAATAGAAATTCTGCTAATAAAAGAAACACCCTTTTGGGCATTGGCATACCTTGAGGATGTGAGAGAGAGCACACAGACAAGTTAATAAGCAAGAAGATAATTACTTTGAGAAGCTTGTCATGGCGAATAGTTTTTTGGAACTTTAAGCTTGGTGCTTCCATTTCTTAGCTCTGGCGTAAGCAGGGACGGTGGACAAGTTATCTTAAATCTGTGTGGGCATCATAATTACTTGGAGAAGAAGGATTCGTATTTGGATATCCTCTTTATCTCATATATGATGTGCGCAGTTGAAGACGTGGACAATTTATAGATAGAGAGTGATTATGAAATGACTTGTTGATAGGACAAACGTCAAGGATAGCAGGCGAGCGGCTTTGACGGACGAGCAGGTAGAATGTCGACCACAGTGGGACCACGGTGGCCTGGTGATGTGGAAGTCGGATATATCCTTAACGAGCTTGACGATCAGCCTTGTTGACTCGAGTATCAAGGTATAACAATTTGAGTCTCTCAGGCCAATCGGCATAATTTGATTGAAGTTGTTTAGCACTATGAACATGGTTTTTCTAATGCTTCACTCGTGTTTTATTGGAAACTTAGAAAATGATTTTGCAGCTGTGATGGTTTCTGTTCCTTCAAGTTTTATTCAGGCATTTGCCTTTTCCCTTCCAATACGGAAGACAAGCAAAAGGCAACGATAACCCTGCAACTAGAAAGCGTCAACAAGCACACAGATGCAGATTAAAATGTAACCATAGACCTCGGTGATTGACTTGATCACCAGAAATTTGAGTTTTCGAACCAACTTAAACGAAGCATTATAGGGAAGTTTGCTAGTAGCATCTGTCATTTTTCCAAGTTACAAAGAAAGAGAATAAAGGAAGACTTGTTTCTGCAAAATATACATAGGAATAGCTAGAAAATTTTAGATAATTTTTTATTGGATAACAAAACCAATTTTGTAATGAGAACCCTTTGTTCAGCTAGAAAAATCAGAGCCGTTTTCTTTGACTGTCATGAACAGTACCACCAGCGTGAATGGTACTGTCGCCTCGTGTAAGGAAACTTGCTACAATGAAATGCAAAAAATTTTGCTTATGCATAGGCCGCGGATGGCAGAAGCAAATTGTGCCAAAAACCAGGCCAAGTGCCGTTAGTTGGTGCCCTTTGGTACCTTTAGGTGCCAATGAGAGCCATGAAGTGCCTAAAGAATGTGTGCTGATGCAGGTACCGTTATTTCGCTTACAAGTCCCTAGGCTTTTACAGAGTGCTTCGGGTTGGAGTGTATAACTCTCAAGTAGAGTGTTTGTGAGGCTTTTGGTGAGTGTTTTTATATTGAACACTTTGTATCTTCGTGTGATATCTCAACCCAAATGATAATTGAATTAGACTATTATTAAAGTCTATTAAGTGAATTAAGAGATTAATTAGTAAAAAAAAAATGATTGAAGTATTATATGAAAAAAATCTACTCATTATGAAACAGAAAGAAAATAAGAGTTCTTCTTCCTCATTTTTTTAGAGTTAGAGAGTAAAAAAAATCAAGGTGGAGATTCAGAATCAGAGACTATAACCAAGTTAATCACCTAAATGTGAGTATCTATCTTTTTTTTATTTAAGAAGAAATATCAAGTTAATTGCTATTATTTGGAGTTAAAGTTTTGAGAGCAAAACCAAAAAAAATTATGAAATCTTTTATTAATCTTCATGATCTATTTGGGTAAATCATTGGGCCTTGTTTATTTTATGTTCTTAAAATTTATTGATGATTATTGAATGGAGTTTAAAGACTGAAAGTAGGAATTTGAGTTTTTTTAAAGATTGAAGGAAAAATTTTATTTTTGGATGCGATGTTATGATCTGTAATAATGAATTAAAATATGATTCTATATTAATGGATGAATTATTGCTATGATTATTATATATCGTTGGAAAGCATATTGAATCTACTTTCTAATGAAATAAACGGAAATCGAATCCAAGTTTTCTAGTAAGAGTTGTCTAATTTTTACTTAAGGATATGCATGTTATATGTTAGCATAATCAGAGTTAAATTACAAAAATGATCTTAAATTTTATACAGGGAATTAAGAATTGAGCCATACATATTTGAAAACATTATTAAGTCTACTTTCTAATATAACAAGTAGGATTGAATTTAGAGTTTTCTATGAATAAATACGTAATTTTTATGAAAAGGTATACACACTGTCTGATAATAATATATGACGTGGATTGTAAAAATTGTTATAATTAATCTATAAGGAATCACGAGATGGGTCATATATAGTTAAAAAATTTATCAAATCTATTTTCTAATGCATTAAAGAGATCTTAATTTTAAATTAGATATCTTGAGATATGGTCGTTTTAGTGAAAGGAGCTCATGCTGCCATTGAGTTAACCCTTGTATAACTTAGTTGATTTTTGTATAAATGATCTAAAAAAAATTGATTAAATTCTGATGCGTTGAAATAATCTTGAATAGGTCATTAATTATTTTGAAAGAAAAATTAAGTGGTGAAATTGAAATGAGGTAAGTAAAATCTCACATACTTTGTTTGTTTTCGAATCTATGTATATATATATATATGTTTCTAAATGAGTAAATTTTTTTTTTATTTTTGATATATAAAAATAAGATAAAGCATATGATTATTTTGTGTTTTACTATATAAATGATCGATTATGCTTATAAATGAAATGAGAAAATGATTTATGCTTAATGAACGATTTTATGATAGCTAAGTTTTTACATCCCTGAAAGTTAGATCATTGACACCAGAAATAGTTCTACGATCCTGGCTAACTAGTAATAGTAGTTAGCAAAGACATGATCATACGACCCTACTATTGGGTAATAGTAGTTAGCGTAAAGCCATGGCTAGCAAGTTATAATAATTAGCAATGATTATAACGATAAAATTATCAATACGATCAATATTACGGATTATAGCAGTGACCGTAGTTAATGATAAATGAATGATAATGATGATTTATGATGATTTTAAACATTGATCTATGATTTGTATGAAATATATATTTGATCGTCATTTATGGTTATAATTGATGAATTGACATGTTTTTATATTGATTTATGAATTTACGAAATGTTCGATAGAAAGATGATCTTTGAAATATTTTGACATTATGAATTGATGAATATTTTGAATGATCTATATGATATGTATGAAAACGATACTTGATCTTATAAGGTGTGTGAGCCTATACTTACTGAGCTGTGATTTGCTCGTTCTTTTTACTTTTTTTTTACGGATGAGTAAGTGATAAGTTGCTTAATTTTGTGAAAAGTTAGAAGATCAAATGAGAAAAATTACTTAGTCGTCGGAGACAATGTTGACCAGTGAGATCTTATGAAACAGTTTTATATTTTATATAGTTTGTATTTAAATATATAGAGATATATCAATAATTGAATTAAATATATAAATTTTACTAAATAAATTATATCAATTTATTAAAAAATTTTAAAATAATTAAAAAAAATTTCGTATTATTTTAAAATTTTATTTCGTTTTGGTTTAGGCACGTGACACTTCATCCATTTGTGATAGTGAAAATTTTTCGTCAACTTCGCCGGTAGATGTGGGCTTTATATCAAATCACGTAAATTTTAGTGCTTTTTCTTACGTTGCGTATGATTTTGTGGTGAATTTATGTGTTGTCATATCTTTTCGCTGCGGATTTGGTAACACGGTTATATCACCACATAGTGTTATTACCATTAAGCTAATTTGCCCAACACGATGGTATCAGCGTTTCTGTTGCATCTAACAAACCCGTATCAAGCAGTAGTGAATCCACGATTTTTTTTCAGAGTGTCCACTTATAATATATAATGCTCTCCGATTTATCAATTTTATAGATGGAAATGATGATTTTGAGGCGTTTGGGAAAATTTTTCCTTCAAATTTCTTGTTTTTCACTTTTTGAGGTGTTCAAGAAAAAATTTTAAGAATGTCCAAAGGAAATTTTTTCTTAAAATTTTCTTGTTTTTCATTCTTTAGGGGTGTCCGTGGACACCCTAGGTGTTCATTTGGATCCACCCCTGATATCAAGCTTCTACAATGCTATCAAACCAGTATCAGAGCTTGGTTCATTCAGAAACTAAGCTCGGCGCAATACCTAACAATTGGCACGAGTTCTGTCATTAATCCTATCAAATCGATCTCAAAGCTCCCTCGATCCTAACAATACCTTCTTTTGATATCGATATTCTTTGAAAAGTTCTTGGAATTCAATACATATGACAATATACATAGTTTATGAACAAAAGATTTGGTTCTAAATAATCAAGTTCGCTGCTTGTACTATATTACTAACAACCAAGCGGCATAGAAGTTCCAAACCAGGCCCATTGAGCTGATCTATTCCCTGCAGTTCAAGTCAATTGCTTTTGGACCTGATTCAACGTCATTGTGGCATTGACTGTTGAGATCAAATGACCCCAACAATCCAGACTTTCTCAAACGACTACCAGTTGCCTCGTCAGGAAACTCTAATCTTTTAGCTAGTGGTTGCTCAACACGTATACCATCAGAACCGTTACTCCCACTTCTTTTCTTTCCATTAGCTTGATTGCTTGAGCGACTAATCAAAGGCTTGTTTTCTGGGTGAACGTCCATTAAGGAAAGTTCTACAGAAGTATTAGACTTCCGTGTACAAATATTCTCATATTTTGGTGGCTCCTTGTCCTTTAGCCCAGAACTCTCGGAAGATGTCAATGAGCTCTCCATGGAACATATAGTACCCCTCATTGGCTTTGTCTCAATTTCTTTTGAGCTTGAACCTCCTACTTCTGTCAATTCTGACAATGAAGAACTCGCGGAGCCGGTGTTAACCATTGAGACTAGTTGATAGAGTTCAGCTTTAGCAAGTTCAACACCAACAGAAGAGGAGCTATACCCAGTCAGTGTTTCTTGTGCTTTCTTTAATACCGATTGCAAGTACTTTCCTTGAGCTTCAATTCTTAGCTGTAAACGTCTCTGGACCTGAAAATGGAAAAAATAGCCTGATTGATATGCATTGATGTATCAACTTAAAATCAGCTATTTAAATTGTGATCGGTTTAATAGGTCATACGTCAATCTGTTCATGAAGCTTTCTCTGTACTTCCATCTGCATTTGGAGAGCCTGAGAAATCTGCAAGCTTCTGATGAACACAATAATTAGACGGTCAATACAATCTGTTTTATCATCATTTCCATCCAAAAGTTATCAAAAGATATAGGATCCATGTATAACTATTACTCTTTCATCTGCTTGTGAGTTCCATCACTTGTGTCACTACTGAAATTCCCATTACTGCTCTGTGTCTCTCTGTAATCTGTATCACAAGAATGAAAAGGAAAGAGAAAAAAGATTTTATGACTGTAAAACTGAATATAAGAATTCAAATGCAGCAAGCAATGAATTGTTAATCTCACCATCTAGTTTATTGCTTAGGCAGATTTCTGTCTGTTGGCTTTTTCCAAGCCTGTATTTCTGCAAGAAGAAGATACAGTTAAAGCTTGTTTTCTTTCCTATTTGGTTATAGAAAAGAAAATTGATAGTATGAGCATGTAATGAAGACTAATTGCCTGTAAATGGCTTTTAAGATGATACAAAGTGAGTCCAGAAATTCCCATGACCCTCATCAGAGTCTTTGGTGTTGCTTCTGTCCAAAAAAAGAAACACAAAGAAACCTGAATAAATTATGCATATACTAATAACAATATGATTAGAGAAGATGATGATTATTATGGTTATCTAAAATGTACTTAACTGTCTGCGCCTCCAAGTTGATTGACCGCTTCAATAAATCTTTGATGAAGTTCAGAAGTCCACTTTAGCCTAGGCTTTGCATCAGTTGACAGAACCAAGTTCATGTTTTGATTTTGCAAATTTTGCAGGCCCATGTTTTTTGTGATGTGTAAGAGAGAGAGGCAGATGTGGCAGAAAACTGAAACACATATGTGGATTTTGATCCCTTTCTAGTAGCTATATGCTTTCAATATGCCGCAGCTATAGTTCTCTTTATAATTTTGGAGTGGCTGGGCTGTCCTATGATCTCTCTCCATATCTGGAAACATAGGTGGGGTTGTGTTGGGGAGGGAATAGATGCCATGAGCTGTGGCTCTTCCTTTCTCTCATCTCCCATTTCATACTAACTTTTCTTTTTTTTTTTTTTTCAATTTTTCTTTCTTCTTTGACTTAAAAAGAGGGGGTGGATAGAGAGAATCTCTGGTGCTGCAAAAACAGAGAAAGCAACACAGTTCAATTTGAGTCTCAAAAGGAGAGGAAAGAGGAAAAGTGCAAGGTTTGTTTTTATCTTGCTGTTTTCCCATGCCTCTGTCCCTTTCTTCTTCACACACAACATTTTTTTTTCTCTCCCTGCTTGATTCCCTTGCTCAGTCAGGTAGCCCCACCATGATGAATAATGGATGCAACTTTCCTGACACTTGAAGGAAAAATAAAGAGAGAGAAATCAAATTGACAGGAAGGCTATAATGGATGCTTATTTCCTTTTAACGACTGAAAGGGAAAACCAATTGGCATTGGCTCTTTCTTTCTTTTAATTTCTCTTTCTCCTTTTTTTTTCCTTTGTTTTTACATTTTCTTGTTTTGTGGAGGGTATGGAGTGACTGGCAGATTCTTTTTGTTCTTTGTATGGATGAAAGAATCAAAGAATCTAATATTAGATTGTTGGACCCACCTGACCCTGTTTTTCTTGTGATGAAAGTACTCTATAAAAAGTGAATCAAATCAGGCCATCTTATAACAGAACACAAACTGAGGTGTGAAAATAACCCCATTCAATAAATTTCTTCCCTGGAAATTGAACCAAAAGTAGACACAATAAGATTATCCCATTACAGGAGAATCTCTTGTCCTTGGTTTTTTGTTCAGATTGTCATTAGGGCCCGACAGCTTGACATACGACTCCATTTGCAACTTGAGTTTTACCTTATCAAACATCTACCAATACCTTCCGAGTGGCATCTGAAGTAAAATTCAATACATCAGATCAGGTGTAGGCCAGGCACACAGGAATAATAACCTCTTGACAAAATCTTTTGGGTCAGTAGTTTTCTATATACTGCATATTGATTTGTTTAATCCCAATCTTTGAACCTTGCCAAAAAGTTTTTGCAGCGTTTCTCCCTTGATAATCAGGCTCAAACAAAAAGTGGGAAAAGGCTTATTCAAGTGGGAAATGTCACCTAAACCCTAAACCTACAAAATTTAGACACGAATTCGATCATTATTACACATTGCTAAACTTGAATCAGAGTATCCTGAAGTGGTGGTACAAAGAAATAGAACTAACGTCCCATGGCACATGTCAAACAAGACAATGAAATCAAACCCTCCCTTTTTTTATCTTTTTGGCAAATGTAAATACAACGAAATGAAAAAAAGCTCCACATAGTCAATTGATTTACGCTTTCTCCTAGTATGAAAGCAATCAACAGGACTCATTCTGCTAAAAGTCCTATAAAGAAACATATTCCAAAGAGAATGTTAGCTTTAAATCTGTTAGCCATATCCAAGAAGACCTGAAGGAACATAAATTTCATACAAAAGACGGGCAGACAGAAAGAAAGAAAGAAAAAAAAAAAAAAAAGAAGGAAAGGTAAAGGGAAGCCACAATGGCCAAGAACAAATCATAAAAAGTCAATTGAATCAGATTAATCTTCTTCAGGTTTCTTGGTCTGCGGTCAAGAGTTAAATTACTGGAATCAAAACTCAATGATTGAACTCCAAAGTATTGCCATCTCAGGGTCACATATTCAGTTGGTCTGCTAAATTGATAAGCCATTTTCCAGGATTCAAAGGTAAGGAAGATTAGATGCTTAGTGTTATTTTATTCAGGCAACCAAAAAAGCAATAGGCTGCCTAAATTAATTAAAGAAGTAGAAGATATGTCCAAGGTTTCCTCTATGATTGCTTAAATACATGCCTTTATCAATGAAAGATCCCAAGCAGTTGACTCACTACAATTTTATAAACAGTTCGTTTGATACAATTGATCAGTGAGCATAGAGTGGAAGTTCCACTGATCCGATTGTTACAATCATCATTCTGTTCTGCAAAAAATTAACAATGAGATAAACATGGCGGACCAACAATTGGTGGGTCCATCTAAGCATCAGCTTCTTCTCACCTTGAACTACAATTCCTCATTGGCAAGCTCATAGTTGATATTCGAAGAAAGGAATAAAATTATCGACAAGTTTGTGTAATATGTGGGCCGAATGTTTGAAAAACAAGAAAAGAAGAAGAGTTATTGAAGTTACCTTTCTCTTTAACCAGCTGCTGTACTTGAACCTCCTTTCTTGCTTTAATATATTCCATAGCAGGTAAAGGAGATTCTGGGATGATGCCAACCCTGGCCCCTTATTTTTAGATCAGTAGCAGAAGGTCCAGTGTATCAAAAGTCATACAAACAAAGGTGCCTCATCAATTATTATTCTTTAAGGGACCCATTTTGAGAGATCTCATAAACCCGAAAGCATGGAAGAAGATGAGAAGAATATGGCCTCAGGAATCTAGAAAAGATAATCAAAAGGAACTAGTCGCCATCTAACTAAGCATAGTCACGGAGCTGAAAATAACGTTAGCAATATGTCACAAATCAAATTTATTTCTTCATATCATCTGCGGGATGACTGATTGTAGCCTTTTACGATAAGAAAATAACAAGAATGAAACATCACATGGCCAAATAACAGTTGAATACAAAGATTTAATCTGCGGTCGCAGCCGTATTTTTTATCGCATGGGAATATAACGGATAAAATAATGATGGTCGTATTCATTGCAGTCGTAAATTTTTTTTTAATTTTAAACAATTTATCATGAAATGAAATAAATAATAATTATAAACATAATTATTATAGTTAAAGTAATTTATAATATTTTAATTCTTTAATTTATATATTAAAATAAATATTTTACATTTTTTAGTTTTGAGTCATAAATCAATATACATATTTAAAATGTTGATCAATAATATATCCATGAATTTTGTCTATATAAATGCTATAAATACGTATGATTGATGATAAATTATCATTATGAAATTAATATTATAAATTAATTTAATTAAAAAGAATAATAATGAACATTTAAATATTTTTAAGTATAATTATTAAGGTAAATGAATTAAAATATAATTTTGTGGTAGAGATACATGTAAAAACACTTGTGCATATCATCTCTCATTTTCTTTCAAATTTTTTTTTCTAAAATTTAAAATATTGAAAACGTTCTCTCAAACTTAATTCCCATTATTTACTTTTGTTCTAAAACTTCTTATCTAAAAATATTAGCTATAAAAAAAATTAATAATAAATATACTTAATAAAATTAAATTTTTTTTATAAAATTATTTTTTAGATAATTAAAAATTAAATTTACTATTTAGCAACTAACAACTCTGTTAAATTTTTATCCAAATCATAAAAAAAATTTCAAATACTCATTTCCCAAAAAGTAAAAGAAAGCGAAGACCAAAATAAAAAATAAATTTCAATTTATATACAGTATCAACTTCCTTCTTATTTTTTCCTCTCTATTCACTTTGCTTTTCATTCGAAAACAAAGTCACCCACAACCTTATCCAACCTTCTTCTTCTCTTTCCATCAAGCAATTTCAACTCTCTCTTTTTCATTGGATTGATTTGAGAGCTCATTGCAATTGCTTTATAGGATCACACATTTTTTAAGTCGCTAAACTCAAGGATCCCATAAGACAGCACGGTTCTTAAGTTGCTAAACCCAAAGATCCCGTAAGACAGCAAAATAGGTTTAGCAGTTTGAAGGTTGGTTTCCTTATTGGAGCTCTATCTTTATATTGTCTTTGTTTTGATTATTTTGATTGAAGTTTAAATTTGATTAAATGATTTAGATTTGGGACATGATTTTTTTTATTGTTTTGAAATGTGTATTCTTTTTATTTGATGAAACAAAAATGTAAATAGCAGTTTTAATATCCTGTTACAATATTTTTTTTTGTTATGTCGTTATTTACGGCTGCAAACAACCCTTATAGGTGTGATGCCAATCACACCCCCATCGCAGGTGAATGACGAAAGTAGTAGGTGACGTTACCGTTAAATATCAACCGTTATATCGTGTTACGGGCGCTATTTAAAACCTTCATGTTTCTCCAACATATCACAATCAGTAAACAGCATCAATAAAGTACAGGGATAAAAAATATACAAAGACAAGCACACACAGTTACACATTTTTACTGATAATGACCTGCCACTGTAAGTACTGTTGCACCCTTCCGAGCTGGATTTCTTGTTTTGATTCATGTAGCTATCTCATCTCCACAACTATGAAAGCCCTGTTGATGCTTAAATAATGTCTTTGTTGTTTTACAAGGGTCACCAAGACAGTAAATCTGGAAATTCCCTCACTAAATGAAGCCCAATTTCTAGAATCTAAGGCACATCTTTGTCCAGACTCCACAACATGATTGATAGAGACAAAGTAAAATCATGTAGAAATATTCCTCCTTCAAATAATTCAAGCGAGTCATTTCTGATGAAATGATACACCCAACATTGAGCGCCCACTTGGTTGACATGACTTAGCCAGTGCATAGCTTGCTCAACAATATGGAATGGGGAAACCACAGGATGACACAAGTGCTTCACAAAACTACACTGGTTGCCTATAAACAAAAGCAGTAATCCCAAAGAAAAAAGGTTGCTTGATTGACTTAAGTAAAGGTCACTGCATAAACAGATCCAAAGAGCAATATAATTCCCTCTGATAGGTCAGATTTCACCCCCACTCTTGTTTCCTATTAGGAAATTGCCCCTCCTTAAGTAAAATTAGTGGGATGATGATGGTGTTCGACGACAAAAATGGTTCTTTACTGATCCATGGAAAGAGGGAGCATATTTCTCAAGGCAAACAAGGTAACTCAAGAGGTTAAGATTAGAGGCTATACAGAGACTCAGCAACTCAAAACTAGCAGTAAAAACAGATCACCAACATAACGTATTTTCCTATTGATTCTGTAGCTTCATGACTTGTAATAGTTGTTGTTCTTATTTGTTCTTCTTCATAATTTTCTTGGCAACCGGAAGGAACATAAGCAAACAAAGTCATCAATTGGATTTTCCAAACAAAGTTTTACATAGACAAGCCCACATTATCAGGGCAATGATTTGACAGTTGGGTTTCCCACAACAAGGTATGGTATGCCTTGGACTCCCATGGGCAAAAGACAAACCTAGAAACAACTCCAGATGGCTCATCATAAAAGAGCCCAACAACGATGTACCCTGCAAGAGATTTCCATGGCTTTTTATCTGATTATTTTTCCAGAATTGAGCCTTTCTTCTGGCCCTATCACTCATAAACGTTGTAGCATTTAAAATAGAAAAATAGACTTCTATACGATATTTTTATAATTTTATTAATTTGATTTTTATGCAATCAGTTAGCTGTCTAACTTTTGACATCAACTTATTCAATGACTATATATATATATGATACAATTTTTTTTTATAACAAAAGACCAACAATTCAATTAAAAGATAAAAAAGAGAGGTATAACACGATGTGGGAATCCTAAATGTTTTAATTCTATTTGCCGTGTCGTTCATGAATGGTTTAGAATATTATAAAAATTTTAATATGTGATCCGTTGAGAATGATCTTATTTCGTTGATTTGTATAAATATTTTTATTTCGTTAATTATTATTATATTATATATATCATGATACGGGATTATTTAAATTACAAAATCAATCAAATTATAAAACAAAATTTGATAAGTAAGAATCAATAAATTGGAATTCACAGATTTTTTTCTTCCATGATATTCTAAAATTGAAATGGATAAGAAAGAGCATGGTCAAAGGGGTCGGTTAAGGATAAAAGAAAGTACGTTTCTTTCGGTTAGAAATTGAAGTACAATTGCTATGTACGACATGCCCCAAAAGAAGGGCAAGACCAAGACTCAAAACTCAATTATCAAAAACATACGTGGAACAAAAGCAGGTTTTGTTTTGTTTTTCTATGTAAGTGATTTTAGATACCGGTCACATCTATGTTAACACCTCCCTAACCGGTTTTGTTTTGTTCAGGTTAGTTAAAAATCAATAATAACTTTGACGCGCTAAAATATATTTAGTGTGAATGACTATAATATCATTATAATCCAAAATATTTATATTATATGATAATATTTATTTTAATTTGAAAATTTTATGATTTTATATTATAAAAAATATTTTATAAATTTAAATTTAAATTTTTACATATATATTATAATAAATTTTTAAAATTTTTTAATATAAAATTAGAATAACATAGACTCTTTCATTAAAACTTAATATTCCCGTCAAATTTGGGATATCAAACTCAATGTAAAGTACAAAAAAAAGCATAAAATCAATTTAAAATCAATTTAAAATTTTTTGATATGAGATTAGAATGTCACAAATTCTCGTATTAAATTTGATGTGAAATTAAAGTATTACAAACACATTCATTAAAATTTAACATTTTCGTTAAACTCAGAACATTAAGTTCAACACAAAATACAGATAGAAGCAAACTCAACACAAAGTACAAAAGAAGTATATAACCAAACATAGAACCAAACACAAAATATAGACAAAAGCATAAAACTAAACCAAGATCATTGCACACATAAAATTAAGATCACAACAAACGTTATGATTTTAAAGATGACTCATATCATATAACACTTAACTTTAGTAGGATTTTAGAGATGACTATTATGATATAACACTTAATTTTCATCTGATTGATAATTGCTCTAATACCATTTATGAAAACTAGCACCCAAATTGAATGTATTATTCACTTTAATCTGAAATTTCATAATTTTATCTTATAAAAGACGTCTCACAAATTTAAATTTAGATATTTGTATATATATCATAATGATATTCAAAATCTTATGATGTGAAATTAAAATGTCACAAATCTTAAATATAAATACATGATTTTTATGAATTAAAATAAAAATTAAATAACATATTTAATTAAAAAAAAAAAACACATGAGCGTTCGGAGCAAAGAGAAATTACATTTTTTTTTTTAATTATAATGACTTGTGAGGTCGAATTGAAAGAAAGCGAAAATACATAAAGAAATGCTAAAACCATGTTGTTAGGTACTTTATATTTGTTTATTTATTTCTAAATCTTTGTTAATTACTTGTCAGAGCCTAAATCACGTAAATATATTATTATATATTTAATGAACTTCTCAGAAACCCTCATACACGAAATTTAACTATGGGCCATGAATTTCTGTTTTTTTTTTTTTTTAATGTTTCAATGTGACAGCTTTGTTTATTAATGTATTCTTTCAGCAATATAAAGTGATTACTTTTCGATAGAGAGCTTTTGAACTAGAACTGCCCGATCAAAAGTAGCTTTCACAAGGATTTTTCAAACAAAAAAAAAGTAGCTTTCCCAACTTGCACAAATTATTTCATTTCAGGATTCAAATTTAAAATTTATAAATTCAGAGTTGATGTAAGCTGATCCTGACTCTTTTTTCTTCTTTCAAAATAAGTGTTTTATCTAATTTTTTATTTGATTTAAAAAATAACATGTCATGCTTTAAATCTGAATATTTAAAACATAAAAACGTCATATACTCGTAAGACGAATCTTATAAATATGTAAGACAACAGATATCAAACTAAATTATAATCTCCAATAATGTTTAAAATAATACTTTACAGAATTTAAAATCTACAAAATTATATTATTTACAAGTTGATCGAATATATTAAAGTTCTTATTAACAAATCTTTTAGAATCAATAATAAAATATTTACTTCAAAAGTAATACCAAACTAAAAACAAATTATAATCTTGCTAATCTAAATAGTTGCAAGATTAACTTTCCCAAGACATAAACATTGAAATATGAAAAAAGTAAAGAAAAATAAAAAAAAATGAGTACGATGACTCAACAAGTAACGGGCATCCCCTTAGTTAGATTAAGTATATCACAAAACATTTAGGCTAAAACATTAGCTAAGTGGTTCAAAAATATTTTCGATAATCTTGTATCCAAACACATTTTCACAAATCATATTCTCAAAATCAGATTCTAATATTACAAAACAAAATGCATATCACAAAATTATAAAATTTATTAGTCTCTCGTAATATATTACGACCACATTTAACCCTTCTAGTATAGGTCAGAATCATAATTTCTCTTTTAGTGCAATGGGATAAAGATATATTAGAAATAACTGGGTAGTTATAATGAACAGTCAAAACTAACCCATTAGTGTAATAGGACAGAACAAAAATACTGTAACCCCTTTAGTGCAACAGGACGAAATATATCACCAATGGTACGGTGAACAAAAACCACTATTCTTAATTAGTAGCATGGTTTGAAACCGATATCAGTATCAAAAAATATATTTCAATATGACTAACAATTAACACCCATTGGTAGGGTTAGAACATAGTCATATTAGGAGACAAAAACCATAATATATTTTAAGATTACTCAATATATACAAATTCAATATTTATAAATTTTCTCAAAATATAATTCATACAAAGTAAATTTCATAATCATTCCAAAGCAAAATTTCATATTCTGACAAACAATGGATATATAAATATATTATTACTAAATCATATTCGAAAATCAAAATAATGTCAAACCATATTCTAAACTCATAACAAAAAAAATCATATATAATTTTGCATGCTCAACCCGATTTACAAAACAAATGGACAAAATAATATATATTATGTATTTCAACTCTAAATATATTGAAATTGATTTTTAGGGACATAACAATCGAAGAGATATCAAGTCACTTACCTGATATGCTAACTGAAACTTAAGCGACAAATCACTCAATTCTCTTAATATCCTAATAATTTAAAAAATATTCAAAAATCAAAATTTAACCCAAAAATATAAATTTAACAAGGCAAACCTTTACAGGTCATCCTAAACAAATTAGGTTGTGTAGTGACTTTTTTGACAATTCAAAACTATTTGCAAAATATTTTTTTTAACATATAAAACAAATTTTATTTTAATATAGTAAAATACCTAGAATTGAGTATAAATATGAAATTAAAGATTAAAAGATAAAAAATCAGTAACAATTTAAATTTTTACAAATATGAAATTTTTAACATTTAATAGCAATCATTTTTTTGTAAATCTGAATAAATTTAATAGCCTTTTAATAATACTAATAGTATGAAATTATCATAGTAAAAATTTATTAAAATAAGTAAAAATTTATTAAAAATAATATAATTAAAATTCAAATAATTTATAACTAGATACATCAAATATTGGCTAAAAATAATTATAAAAAAAACAAGAATTTCTAAAGTTTAAAATTTTCACATTCTGTGATTATTTGGCTTATTTTAAACACAAAATCTAGAACATCTTACGATTCCTAGTGATAAAGAAAAGCATTAATTTAAAGTAAAATTGTAATACCACAACTTAGAATTTTGTTTTGGTGAAAATGATTTTCAAAAGCCTAAGTTTTAAAGGCTAAAACTTGACAAATTAACACAAACAACATAGATTTTTTGGATTTTTTGATTCATGAAACTTACTTTGGGGCTTCGATACTCTTAGCCCATAATCATATGAGTAAACTAATTATATCACTAGAAAGTTCACATTTCATACTATCAAAAGCACCTAAAGTTTGATCAAATCAACTGTCGAAATCGGAGTAAAAAGTTTCAGCGGCTCAAAGTTAGACGTCTGTAATTACGAAAAACTCAAAAAATTGAAATTTGAAGCATTAAATTCTCCTAAATTACTTAACTAAATGAAGTGACACACATACCATTAGAAAGATCTTGAAGAGACATTTCCATTATGACCTACAATTTCACGAATTATCACTAGAAAGTCACCAAAAATATTTTTTAAATAAAAAAGATATAAAAATATAAGTTGAGATTCATAGAAAATTGCATAAAACATGAAAATTTCAAGGATTTTAGGTAAAATCATAACTTAATCAATTATTTATAGGATTGATTTGCCCTATCTTTTCCTCTCTTTTTTTTCTCGAGTGTTTCTTAAAATTTTCCTTTTTTTTCTTTTAGAGAAACTATCGAAGGAAAACTGACAAAGTTTTTCTTCTGTTTTTTTTTAAACATATAAGCTAGGTCAACTAATTAAAGTATGAAATTGGGCTTGGTATTACATAACAATACTTTTTTACATACCACAAATGAGACAAAATTTATATAAAATTTTATAAGTGAAATTTTTTTATTAAAAATGAGTAAATAAAAAATTTAATTCGATAAAGTGATAGAGTTTAATGTGAAAATTAATAATATATAAAAAATTTATTAAAAATATTATTTATAATTCAAATTTGATCATACTTATTCAACAATAAAAATTATATTAATTTTTTTACTAAAAATATATATTTATAATATATTAAATTTTATTAAAATATTTTTAAATTTTATATACTCAATCTGTACAATAAAATCTTTTAATCTATTAATTTTAATTTTTTATTTTAGTTTCTATCTATTGATTTCTAATAAACAATTTTTAAAAAATTACCTATAAAACTTTATTTAAGTCTTTTTCCTGCTGGTTGCAGTTGTCACGGAAACAACTTTTTGACCAAGTCAACTTTCATATACTGTTCAAGTCGTTGATGGTGCAAAACCTACGTGACGTTTGGGATATAAATTACAAACTGTGAAAGCAAAACTGCATGGAAATTTCCATAAATAAAGAAACAGAAATCCACACCTTTTCATTTCCACATCCTAATCTTTTGCCGGAAACTTCCTGTAGCTTTCAATGGAATTTCGTTGCTTCAAATAAATTCTTTGAAAAAATCAAGTTTGCATATGCAAGGTTGCGTACGATTATAACAGGTAACAGATAGTGATGGAAAGCATGGTCAGTGAAGCAATCCAATTGTTTCATTGAGAGAATTACTTGGAAACTTCGCTGGACTTTAATTTATTAGTACCTTTTGTGTGGAAAATCCTGGAAAACATTTCCCCATGTTCTCATTTAGATTTTAAATTTCTATGAGATCATGCATATATGCAAATGTCCTACCTGCGTATCCTTTGTTTTTTTATTGAAGAAATTTAAGTCGACTCCTTCTTTGATAAGGGTTTTGCTCAGTTAATCCTTTTATATATAAATGAACGACCAAGATAACCCAGATTCCCCTCAATGGATAAGGTGGTAACCAAAAATCTCCTCAATTCCCTTTGACTCCTTCTCTGACATGAAAATCTCCAATTTCGTGCTCTTGTTTCGAACCTGCCTGCTTACTCCTTTCTTTTCCATACTGAAAATTTGGAAAATACCTCCAAGGTTAGACATGAAAATGATCGATTCCATTTGCGACAATGAAAAACTAAGCAAAGGAGACATAAAGGTGGTGATGGACAGACTAGGGATAAGTTACGAGCTAGACAGCAACAAGCTGGTGGGAGATAGTATGGGAGCAGATGAGTTTGGTGAAACGTTCGATGAGGAAGAGCCTAGCTTGGCGGAGATTAAGGAAGCTTTCGACGTTTTTGATGAGAACAAAGACGGATTCATTGATGCAACAGAGTTGCAAAGAGTGCTATGTTGCTTAGGCATAAAGGAACAAGTGGAGGAGTGTAAGAGGATGATAAGGGTAGCTGATGAAAATGAAGATGGAAGAATCGATTTCGATGAGTTTTTGAAATTTATGGAGACTTGCTTTTGTTGAATGTTGAAACTTCAGTACTAATGGTTAATTTTCTAACATGCAACTGCCCTTTTTTTAGGCTCTGTTTTCTTTTTTCCTTTATAAGACCTTATTAGTTGATAAATTTGTAGTTGATAGTTGAAGCAATTAAGGATTAAATTTTGATTATTACAATTAAGAGTTAAATATTCTATCGATAGACTATTTGGCATAATTTCATACATTGAATAACATGATGTTTAATCTTTATTTATTAAAATTAATAATTTTATATTTTATATTAACGATGAGAACGAATCACATGAATTATGACATTAAATAATTTATCTTGGCAAGAGTTAAAATTTTGTTCTTCCATTAATTTACAATATGATTTCTTTAAACATATTGAATTACTTGTGTATTTAGTATTAGCTTAGCATTTATTAAAAAAAAATAGTATTATCTTGGCTTCCTCGTTAATATTAATTCCATACTTGAATAATAGGGTTTGTTCCATGAATTTAAGGTTTGGATCTAAATTGAATTACTTGAAGCCCAAATGGTGGCCTAATACTATACAAAAGAAAAAAAAGGAAAAACAAGTGATTATTGGGCTGAGCATAACACAGCCTAGCCCTGAATCCAATGCTATGTTATCCTGGGAACTTTTGGTTTCACTAATTGAAGCAAAAGCAATTCAGTGAACTAAAGACAGTTCCAAAACAGCTTAGATATTCCCAAGTGGATGGCATGAATCCTAAGCAAGATTCCGCTGATGATACAAGGGAAATGAAGAAACGTGGGGAGGTTGTTCTGTTGCATAATTTGTGCCTGAATTTTGTAGTTCCATGAGAAAATGGCCGTCTTTACTTAATAGTTTCTCTTGCTCCTTTTGTCTTTCTTTGCCTTACCATCATCATATGTTTTACTTCCACCATCATATATGATTCTTCATATCTACCAATTTATTTTTCTTTATTTTTTCTTATGATTTTATCCGCAAAAGAATCAGCTAAAGAAGGAATCACTGAATTGATTTTTTTGAACTTCATATTATTCAAACCGTAGTTTTAAAATGTATTTGTATGCGGAAAAGATGACTTAATATTTAGATGATTCCTGTTTGTTTGGTTACTTTGTCCTGACCAGCTGGGGTTTCATCTGTCTGATTTCCCTGTCTTTTCCTCTTTACTTTCCACTTTCATAATTCCACTCAGACTCTTTAACTTATTGTCTTTAACTTTGTTCACGTAGATATTTATCAATATATAAATATAATATGAAAATCTGGGTCGGGAATGTCCATTTCAGCACTCACTTTTGGCTCCTGGTCATGGCCATGGAGAGTTGGGAGTATATATAGTTTTTAAAGAGAAGAGAAAAGGGAAAAATAATAGAAAAGGCAGCATGCTTATTGGTGACAATAATTATAACTTAATTTTTTTGTTTCAATTCACTTTTGGAATAAGTCTCAGGCACTCGGGAGAGAAAGGAGTTAACAACAAAAAGATGCCGGGGATATGATTTGGACAGACAGACTGATGCAGAGGTTATCTGCTGTCAACCATCTGAAAAAACAATTCCTTTCTCTTAACCTCTAATGGCCTCTCAGTTTATCTTGGAGCACTTCCACGTTGAGGTGGAAACCTTTTCAGGCCTTTTGGGGGGGAGGGTATTCTTAACTTCATGTGGCTCCTACACCAAGAAAGTCGATGAATGGTGGTGGAACGGTCTCATAGTGGTTGTCGCTGGTGGCTGCTCTGCTCCCTGCCACTGCTGACGAAGGTTCACTGGCCGAAACTTGAGGGGTTGATGCTGTGGAATCTGTGAGACTTTGGTAGCTAAGGAACTCTGATTGTTGCATTGCCATCATATATGAAGGGTGCTGCAGGGGATAGAAACCAGAGATTTGAGGTTCATCAATGGGCCTAGCCCATGATCTGGTCTGGCTGAACATGCCCATCATGTCATTGCTCCTAAGACCTGTTTTGAAGTGTTACGACAAGTTACAAAGTAGACAACTAGAAAATTAACAAAAGACAAAACGTTAATGTAATGTAAAGTAGAAAAAAGGCAAAGCAAAACGGTTCATCAGTCAATGTCTATAAAGCAAAAGAATAAATGAACAGAAATCATCAAATTTGGTTCGACTTATAAGGAAAGAAAGCAAATCACGAAAGAGTTGCAGTAAAAAATTCAATGTAGGTTTCCAAAAAGGAAACCAATGAGAAACAGCACAGAAACCCAAAAACACAAAGCTTCATAAACATAAAAGAAGCTTGTAGGAGGTGAAAAGGAGTAGGGAGATTACAAAGAAGACACACCAGGGAAGAAATCAAAAGGTGCCTGTTGTGCATAAAACACATTGTAAGGGAACTCGCCGCTTGAGATTGCTTGTCTCCCGTTAGTCAGGTGGGGTGAAACATTTGAGCCACCATGAACCCCACCATCAGCATCGTTTAAGGTTCCAAACTGAGATTGGGAGATTATGCCAAATCTTCTATTGGGAATATTGAGACAGTATAGGGGTGGTTCTGCTTTTGCGGCTGCATCTCTGCAGACAAACTTTGGAGTTTCTTCCATCCTTCTATAAACAGATTGATTCAGCTGTCGCCTCCTATAGGCAGTCGATTGTTCTCTATACTTCCTAGCCATAATGACATGCCAATGGTTCTTGACTGCATTATCAGTTCTTCCAGGGAACAGCCTAGCTATCATTGCCCACTTGTTACCGTAAAGTCTATGAGCTTGCATTAATCTCTCTTCTTCTTCTTCACTAAAAGCTCTTCTATTGATCCTAGGGTCCAGTTGATTAAACCATCTTAGCCGGCAGCTCTTTCCTTCAAACCCAAGAGACAAGAATCAGAATGAGTGAAACCTTAGCTTAGCACTGTGATTCTGCCACGAAAAGAGTTGGAACAACCAAACGGAAAGTGGGGAAATTTTTTAAAGAAATAAAGAACGAAAATAACACTGCTTTGGCCTTTTTGGCCACCATCTTACCTGATCTTCCTTCCAACTTCTCTGCTATAAGATTCCAGTTCTGAGGGCCATAAAGAGCAACAAGTTCCTTGAGCTTAGTATCTTCTGCAGGCCTCCAGTGGCCTCTGGCACAAAGCTTTGACTGCCCACTAGCTGTTTCCTTGCCACTTACCGCATTCTCACTGGGGTTCTCTTCATTTAAGTCGGCATTGAGATTAATGGTCCTATTATTATCTCCAAACCCATCACTGCAATCAGAGCCCTTACCCTCCACAACATCAGAGCTGTGGTTTTCCTCAAAGCTCAATGTTTTGCAGTTTCCCATGAAACGAAAACCCCAAGAAGCTCTTTCATTTTCCATTTCTGAGCCCTTGCAAGCATAAGTATCCTGTGAGGAAGAAACACTTGAGCCTACAATACCATAGTTGGGACCAAGAGAAAGAGAGCCCATGTCTGGATAAACCATCCCCATCGAGGAACCACGAGAAGAAAAGGGTGTTGAAGAGTTACAGCCCAGCCTATTCAATATTCATGTTGTCTGGTGCATATTTAACACACTTGTTAGCCATGCCTTCGTTTCCTCTGACAAACACAGTTTATACATCTGTTACAAAGTCACCTCCATCCGCAGATAAACTTTAAACTGATACTATGAGAACAAAAAGGAAAGCCAAAAAAGGGTGCGATGCATAGGACTCAAACGAGAAGCAAGTTTGACAAACAGTGAAAGAGTGAAAAAAAATGACGTTATGCTATGACTGGGAAAGATTAAAACTTGAAACAGCAAAAACGGCTTATATGGTGCGTTATAAGACACCTATAAGGCTGGGTTCCATCTGTTTTACTTGAATCCTTCGTAGAAAGGAACTAAAAAAAGCGCTCAAAGTAGTTAACCACCTCAGTTCCGATCATTAAAAAGTTGTCATTGTTTGCTTCTCTTCTTTTCAACAAATCCAACATCATTCACACGTGTGCAAGCTCCCTCTTTCTCTAATTTTTTTTCTCTCTCTTTCCCTCTCTGATGGGTATGATGCACTTAGGCTGTCCCTCTCTATATTGACAAGATAGACTCATAATGTGATGTGTGTAAGCTTGGGCAGGTCTTGCTTCCTTTCCTTTCAAAGCAGAAATTGAGAGCTTGCCGCAACTGGCTCTGTCAAACACTAGTAAATAACCTAGACTTCCACCTCTATCAAAGATATCAGTCCCTATACATTTTTTTTAACCTGCCTCTTCCCTGTTTTAACTTGAGGATTGGGTTTAAACTGGGTTTCCGTTAACCACCTGAAGTTGACCCAACAACCAAATCCCCAACCAAGAACTTACCGGATACATGTCCCTTCCATCCCAACTAATTATAACAGTACGAAAAGGCCATTGCCTTAACGTCATCTCAATGACTTCCTAATCCCCAATCCCCCACCTGTTTTTCTTGTCTCTTTCATTTAGGTTTATTTCAGATATCCACTATTAGAAACAAAGATTCTGCTAATTATTTTATACCCAAAAATATATCTGATCTATCACCTAGATATGACTAAAAAATGTCTTGCATATATACATATATTTTGCGTTGGGCATGAGTTGGGATATCTTCAAATTATTTCACCTTTTTTTACATTTTATAAAACTAAAACGTAAACACAAAAAAATAAAGATTGAATTCAAAGCTACCATTTTCCCCTAATCTCTGAAACCCACAAATACTTATATAAATATTTTTTTTTGTTTTCCTGACGTATGCACCTACATGGATACATTTATGTCAATAATGACATGCTTAAAAAAAAAAAGTTAATATCAATTATTTTAAAATTAAACACTTTTTTTTATTTCTTTTTAAATGGAGACGTTTTCCTACGCAATTATCAATAGTGCTGCTGCCGTCAGCTTCTGTCATGCCTGTTGAAAATGTAAGAGATGAAAAAGAAAAGAATCCAGCTTCCATGTTCAAACTCAGTTTTTTACCATTAATAGTTCAAAGGGTGACTTTGTGGAACCTATAAATAGGAAACAACTTTTTTGATAGTTTCTGATTTACTTCAAAGATGATGATGAGTCAGATGAGTGACTGAAGTAACATCTCAAATAGTAAAATCTTGGGTACATTCAAATGAAAATCTCAATTAAACCAGTCAAAAGCATGAGCATATTTCTAAGTAAGGAATGTCCTTAACCTTTATCTTGAAAATTTGCGAAAAGATTGCGTAATTTTATATGCTAGAAGCCTATAACTAAAATTATATTATATAAATGCATGGATAATGATGGTCCGCTTTTTTCTTTCACTTTTTTTCTCAGTTTTCACTAACTGGTAACCTAATGACAGACGTTACATTTAATGTGCTTACAGGTACTAGCGTTTTTGATGAAAGGAATTGGACAGTCTTTGGTCAAAAACTTTGAAACAAAGACCGACTTTGTTTGGGAACAAAAAGCGGATAAACCCTAAAAATAGATATAAAAGAAAAGGTCTGTCTCAGTGAAGAGAGGTTAGAGTTAGACCCTCCATTTTTGCAGATTTCTTCTTAGCTAAGTTATAATTTGTAACTCTTATACCAGGGTCCGGGCCATCAGGTCCCAGACCAAGGAGGCATATTGGTGTGCGGTGTCCCTTACTCTGTGATTTCCTTGCCCCTCCTCCTTGGAGGCTAACTGCACTGCTCATTAATGATGGGGTTGTCATGATGGCATCAGACCTTGGGAACAGTAAGACAATTTTATTTTTATCATATGAATCAAAGTAATTAACGTCACTATATATTATAGTACTATGAATTTAAATACTAATAAACTTTTTTTTTTTGTTTTCAGTAAATGAAGATATAAAGAAAGTTCTTTCATACTTATATAATGTCACTTAGCTTTCAGCAACAACAAATGGAGAATGTAAACTTGTTAACCCTGTATTGCAGTTTTAAAAATTGATTGTATTTACTTAGAAAAAATTTACTTGAATATTAAATATACAAAATATTTTACCTCATCAAGGTTCCATACAAAACATATAACCTGCTGGCTCATTGAGTTACAGCATTGGCAAGAATGAAAAACAATGCAAAAACATTCAAAATTATAGGCAAGGAAATATCAAGTGTTAGTTGTGAGTTGTGACATGTGAGACAAGTTCAAAGGTAATTTGGGTCTTTAGAGGAAGAAGGCAATGGAGCCCCTTATTACCAAAAGAAGCAGAAAAGAAAAAAAGGACATTGTTGTTATATGTTCAGGTAAAACGAAAGGACAAATTGTGAATCACTCAGTCTACAACTTTTCGGACATCATCATACATTGTAAAACAGTAGCAGGTAAAATTTTTTTGTAGTGTATTTGGAGAATATATTGCTATCATCACCGTGCATAAAATATCAGCATCTCTGGGATAAGATCTTTGTCCAAAATCAAAGCACGACACTGAGCTTTCTTGTTTTCTTCTTCTACTTTCTTTTCTGCAAATTTGCACGTGCGGTCCCTTATTTGCAGGTGTGAAAAGCCATGCATGGATCTCTTACAAAGCAGAAAGAGGGTTTTAATGTGAACTGGCAAAGTCACAAACATTAAACATAGGACGCTTCATTTTGCCTTTGTTCTTTTGTCTTGGTGTTGTGATGTCACACGCGTTGGATAATAGTGATAAACAAAAATTAAACAATTTTCACTAGTTGTAGTTAGTATATTTTTAACACTGCATGCCTTTTCCAACCACTGGAAAGCAAGGACAAATGACAATGAAGATTGTTCAAATATAGCACCATAAACAGACAAGGATTGATTAATTGCAGCCGGCAGAAGGAATAGGTTGATTTAGAATTGATGGGATATTTTAAACCTTTGCTTTTTTATTTTCTTTGCTCCCCCTTCCACGCAAACAGTTTACAAATGAAACAGAGGTGTTTGTCACATGATGTGAAACTTTTGATGGATATGTTGTTGAATTACCGAACCAAGAAGCAAAACTGTTGGATAAAGCGGTTGGGGGCAATGTGTGGTAAGCCTAAAGTAGTCTTGGTAAGAGAAGGGTTTTTTGTAAAGAAGGGGATGGGCTCCCACAACATCCCAAGCACATGTGCTTCAGTTGGTTAATACCGAACATGAATTGAAGAAACCTGCTTTTGGAATGAGCCATGTAAGATTGTGGGTAATCAATAATTTTTTCTGCCGGAGGAAGCCACCCACAGAGTATGAAAAGAAAGGAGATATGGATTACCCACCATACAAATAGCGGGGCTGATCCATAAGATTCTTTTGGGGTTGTTCCCTTGGAACCATATGAAAAGCAACCACGAAGGTGAACTGTTCCTCAAGGGATTCCCCATAGCCCCCAAGAACAAGACAAATCTAACCAGTAGAAATGAGATTGCAATTTGCAAAGGCAAAGCATAAAGTTATATGGAAGTCAGTTAACTTTGCCTGAGGGCTCAACAGCAGTTAGAGCACCTTAGGATCCTTTGCCCTTACTATGTGAACTCTGAGAGATCATGTGACTTCATTTAATGGATTAACTTTGGGGGAGTTTCTGCAACAACTTACTTTCTAGGTAGAGAAAGTAAAAATCCTACTAATTAAACAAGATTTTGCCACCATAATCCAACCAGGATAAAAAGGAAAATCCTCAGGATTCATGACGAGACTATGTAAGATGGTTTTGGAGACAATTTCCAAGACCAAGCAAGGACCTAAGTTAGTCTAGGATAGCTGTTACCTTCTTAAGACCCGCTTCTTAAAGATGAGCGACGGATGCCTGCACCATACATTAATGCTTCTCTCTGTCTGACCGCACAAGGGATCAGAGCACGAATTGTACCTTAGAAGAGTTGAAATGGCAAAAAAGAAAAACATACCAAATATTGGTTTCGTATCTTCTTTTGCATTAGCTCCAGCCAATGGTCAAATATGTGCTTTGGTCACAACATTTCTTCGTCCATGATTGTTGGCAAGAATTGCAGTAAAACCTAAAGTCTGCATAATATTATTAGCTCGCTTTGATGTGAAAGATGTTCACATGTTCATCTAGTAGGATACTTACAAATTAAGACTACAAATAAACATTTATCAAATACTGTATTGAAACAGTGTAGTAAAATTGTACAAGTAATAAAGTTACATAACCAAACACCAATAAAGTAGTAACAAGCTGAAGTCCGCAGGCATATGAGTGGGTGGGAAGGGGGTTAAATGGGGTTTTCATAGACTGAAGTCTGTGAATTACCCAAAACAAGGAGAGGGATGTCATGGACTAGTGATGCTTTAAAGGGCGAGGAGAGTTAGACCGTCCTAGGCTTTAACGGTCAGTAGCAATTCTGAAACAGAAGGATCAGAAACCAAGGAGAGCTTTAAAAAGATATGACCTCATTGAGTCACTGTCAAAATTAATACTACATATAGTAAATATAGGTTTGTTTTCCTGACGCTTTATGTAAACAGGTCATAGCAGATGGATGGTATACGAAGGAAAGAGAAGGTTTTTATTTTAAGCACATGAAATAGAAAATCTTTTGACAGAAAGTGAGATAGACCCACCCGGGCAGCAAGTCACCACTCTCCTCTCTCTTTCCCACTGTCACTCTCCTCGGCGAATGGAGACCTAACTTGAATAGCTGTCAGTACATAACTTGAATAGCAGTCAGTACGTACTATATCCAAAGTGAAAAACAAAGAGACAGTAAAGAAAAAGAAAAAGCCAAGGACTGGGGGGGGAGGGCTGGGAAAACAAAATAAACTATATACTGAATATTTGTACAGTATTTATAAAGCTGTAAGAAGTTAAGTAACTGTGCATAGAGTTATTGATTGGGGAGAGGGAAGAGAAACGATAGAGGGCTGATTTTCTTTCATTGATTGGGGAAGAGACACAGCTTTACTAACATAGAGGAATTGTCTGTACCTGATAGTTCTGAATAGTTACATAGCCTCTTTGCTACACTGTTTAAAGTTAATCTCTACCCTTTCTCTCTCCCACCTCATTGAGCAAAAGAGGAACAAGTGATCGTAACTGTCCACGTGCGTAGACCCATATTGTGCTGTTCCAAACAAACAAAGCAGGCCCAACGGATCATGGTACAATAAGCTCTTGTGTGTTGTGTCCATTTCTCTCATGCATAATTTTCAGACCTGGATAGTGATATTGACAAGGATATATGTTAGAATCCTTGGCGTAAAAAAAAAGGAAATCTGAGATTTCAAAAGCAACCTAACCTCCAACTCCTAACTGAAGGCCCCTTTGCTTGTTTCAAGAAGAACATCTTCGTCCTTCCTCTTACAATCTCACTCCCAAGAACTCTCCTTCCTTGACTAATTTATTTTCATGATTGTTATTTTGCCATGAATTTGTGATGCTAGGTGAATACTACTGGGCAAAGTTACGCACAGAATCACTCAAGCACCAAAGCAACAGCCATGACAAACCAAAAACCAGTTGATGATATAGGTCCATGTTCCTCTTTCCCCCGCAGGGAAATATGGGGTCAAAAACTAATAAAATTGCTCTCAACGCCTAGGCAGCGGTGTACATGGTGCTGTGACACTTTATTAATAATGATAATTGCCTGAGTGTAGCTAAGGGCCGTTAACCGTCCTCGTTGGGGAAATGAATGCCAATTTTAGAAAAATGGATTCAAAACCTATCCTATTTTGGACCCCATCCGGCCAACGCCAACGGTTCCCCCCGCCCAATCGCAAAGAAAGATTATTTTCGCTGAAATTTTCGATGCTTTCCTAGCTGTTTCCGTGTCCACCACGGCATCACCTCATTTAAATTCTATTGAAAATCTCGGCATATATCAGTGAGATTACTGTTGTTCTGATATATAGATGTATCCCGTGATCTTTTAGAAAACAAAAATGAGACAATTACTGTAGATAGATGCTTTTATCCTCGTTGCGTTCTGATGTACAGAATACTGCCCTAACAAATGCCAAATACCTCTGGGGTCCTTCGGGCTCGAAGGCTGACATATGCAATCAACTGTTGTACTAGAGGGACTGTTTAGTCCTCTTTGATATTGATTCCCATTCCCCACATTAACATAGCATTCTTGGGAAAATAAAGTGACTAAAATGAATGAATATTTGTTTTTTGTTTATGGTTCTCCCTTCGGAGGCAATAATAATAATTTCAGTTTTGTACTCTGTTTTCCCATGACAGTATGAAGTTTGATTGTGGTTTGTATAGGGGCTGCATTATACAAAGATTCTCCTGACACAGAAAGAGCACAGAACGAAATACTCGTCCATGCCCAAGGAGAGACGACAAGTTATCATGGATGCCAAGATATTAATAGCTGAAATATTTCAGAACAGAAACTTGACAGAAATTCATGTTACAGTTGATTGGCCCAATTACAAAAGAAACAGGCAAAACAACATAAGGAGAGAGCAACAGAGACTCATGTGGCTCCCAAACTGTAGCCAGTACGAGAATAACAGTGCAAGAGAAATAAAATCATCATTTAGGTAATAGAATATTACAGCAGAAACTTAGGAATTAGCATCTTTATGCATCAAAGTATGCATTTGGCAAATGGCAATTTCATGTGCAGTGCTTTTGTTGACATGGACAATAAGAACGGGAGAAAGATTTGTTATTGCAGATGCTAGACTATTCTGGTTCCATCAAGCACATCATACAGCTTTCATGTGCTTTACGTAAACTAAGAAAATTACTATCTAACTAATTGATTTCATAATGGACAAAGTTCAGAAGGCCATATCACTCAGAGTGGTGTTCATGACACAAAGTTTCAAAGGCAAAATATATCATCACGGCAGATTTAATTATACAAGTTTTGTACAGAAACCAGTTGTTTATTAACAATAAGAAAATATGCAAGAAATAAAAAGATAAATGGTCATGGCCGGTTGTTCAAATTCAACCTTCTCAAAGGCATTCTATCAAGTTATCAACATTGCTCCCATTGTAAGGTGAAGTGCCAAATTCCATAGTTCTGCAATAGTCAATCTATGATGCACGATCAACAAGCGCTTAAAAGAAGAACTAAGTAGAAAAATCAAGGCTAAAATATTAAAAAGCCCTTGAACTATTCAATTTTTTTTTAAAATAAGCCCTTATACTTTTATTATACATATATAAGCCCATATCCTTTAATTTGTATCCAAATAAGCCCTTACTTTAGGGCTTGTTTAAGTACAAATGAAAGGTTAAGGGCTATTAAGATACAAATTAAAATTTAAGGGTTTATTTAGATGCAAATTAAAGTTTAGGATCTTATTTGAGTATGATAAAAGTATAAAAGCTTATCTAAATAAGGTGGCAAAGTTCATAGGCTTGTTTGTTATTTTTGCCAAAAACCAAAATCTTCCGCATGCATGCACATGAAAAAAGGGAAGATAGTAAAGATGAACAAAAATCATTACTAATTAAAAAAAAGGAAGAGATCTATTCGTTTCAAATAATGTGTAGCTTTAAATCAATTGAACCGTTTCCTCAGTGTTTGCATATGCTTTTATCCTTCTTCAGACGCACAAAAATGGAGCAACACTTAAAAGCAACTCTCTCCTAATTTTAGTTTTCCATAAAACAAAGAAATTCCAAAAGCATAGTGATTTCATCAGCTTGTTACAAGAATATGAACAAGGTTTTAGTTTTTTAGTGCATATGAACAAGGCCAAGAGATGAAGGAAAACTACACTGTGAACCTTGATCCTCCATTGGAGGGATAACAACCACTAGCAAAGCCAGGTCTGCTATTATAAAGATCAAGCATGATCTGAGCTACTTCCTTCAGAAAATAATTAACCGCAGTTTCAACAGATTTCAACCTTTTGACAAACTGCAGGTATTTTAACTCTATTGCTCATTGTAATCCCTCAATTCCAAGTATCACCTAAGCAGAATTCTAGTGTTTCCAGTATGCTAAAATCCCAAATTGATAAATTAGAGCTTCAGTAACCTTACCATGAATAGCCTCGAATATATCTGTCATACTAAGATGGTCTCCACATCAATTACAACCAAGTCTTGTATAGAAACCCAATGAAATATGTAAGGCGCCACCTTCACTGTAAACCAAATCGACCTCCAAGTAGAAAGCACTGTAATGCCACATGCCAAAATTCCTAGCAATGATAAAATGAAGCTAATAAATAAAATCAGAAACCAAGCAATTAGTCATTGTACTTATCCAGTCAAATTAATGAATAGCTACTGACAAAGTATTTCTTTGCAAATTAATCATGTGGAATAGCACTTTATAGGACATCTGAAGCAACTCGACTACCAAGTGCCAACAAACCAAGTTTCTCTGTCCATTAAACTCTAAAAGACACGAAGTCTCTGGACTGGTTCCTACCGTTTGGGGACAAGGGTGGCGACTAGAACTTCCAACATACAGACACACCCCCAGAGAAAAAGGGCGCAGAGCCAGGGAGCCTCCGCAACTATTACATTAGGAAAGTACCAAAAAAAGGGGGAGGGGTGAGGGGAGGAGCGACATGATATCAGTTTAAGCTCTTTAGTTTGATATAAAGGGGGTGAGGAATTTGTCAACATTCTAGGTCCCAAAAAGACAACCTAGTTCTTCTCTTTGCTTCAAACAGGTTTCAAGAACTATAATTTGATTTCTACTTTAACTTTGAAAAGGTGGCAAATAAGATGCTTTACAGGCATACCAGCTTTAGAAAATTTTCAGTTCTCAAAAATTTTTCATTGCAGCTTCTGTTCTTATCTATCATTTTGCTCACACTTTTTAAGACTTAGCAAACCCACCCCGTGCTTATGGCTACCTGCAGCCCTATTAACAACTGCATTACACCCAAGATCAAGTAACAATTGAATCTAAAGAGACAGTATAAAAAAGTCAAGGACATGGTCACAGTAGAGCACCCTTTGAGAGCTCAGTACCATTGTATTTACGAAACATAGAGCAGTAATGTTGCAAATGTGGCACTAGCCCTTGAAACAAATTTCACAAATTCAATCTCATCATTGCGAATTACATTTCAAAATGCTTCGTATGCCTTATCAATCCTTGGGTCTCTTGATAGGGTAGTATTAAATGCATTTTTCCTTTGGAACAGCCAAATCAGGAAACTAGAACCAAAGTCAAACCATCTTTTCAATCTCATGTTTGATTGCAAATTCCCAGGACATTAGACTGATCAACCTCTACAAGATACAAAACTTGACAGTGAACCAAAAACAAAGCAGAAAGAGTTTATCGGCAAAAGGCTGAAATGTCATCACAGTACTTCCCACTCTCCACAAATTAAAACCTTATTCATGGAAAGCCTCTTAGAATTCCTTTTTTTTTTCCCAAATCACAGCGCAGACATGTTGTCTAAAATATCTTCAATAATTATTAATGCATAAACAACTTAATTGACTCTAAAACAAACAAAAATGAAATAAACTTAAAAAAAAGGGAACTTACAACAAAAAAGGCTATCTCCTTTGAACCCTTTGCAATCGCATCTCAATCAATCTAGCATTAAACTCTCCATCACTAACCTTTTAACATCTTCGACAATGGCAACTTAAACCCACGTTCCACCAAAGCTCTATGCCTTGGTTTAATCTTTTTTTCTAAACTAAACGAAAAATATTGAGGGAACTTTTTTAATTCCTCCAAATCACCTTCCATTTACTCCAAGAAGAACTTAACTTTAGGCCTCATATTATTCTCAATACTCAAAGTCAGCAACCCGGGAGACCTCACAACCATCCGGTTCACCTCCGGCTGGCCAAAACCCAGAGATTGAAGGAAGTCAATTTTGGGTTTCAAGGTGTTTTCCACGTTGGAAACTAAGAGAAGGGTAGTATGGGAATTCAAAACAAGCCCAAGGGAAGTGAGGAAATGGAGAGAGGGGCGGAGCCGGGTGGTGACGGGGGAGAGTAAGAGGCGAGGGCAACGGGAGAGGGAAAGAGGGAGGTGGGGGAAAGGGAGAGGGACTTCGTGGAGGAGGAAGTTTATGGGAGGGAGAGGGTCAGAGATAAGTAGCTGAGGGTACGTGTCGAGGATACGGCCAATGGCAGGCCGAGAGAGACCGAACGAAGAGAGGGAGTGTTCGAGGGAAAGGAGAGAGGAAACTGGCGTGGAACGGAGGGAAGGATTTAGGTTGAGAGCTTTTTGGGGGTTGATGTTTAAGGATTGGTGATAGAGGAGCTTTTGGCGGAAGAGGACGCCTCCGTCTTTGGTTGCTTGTTGGGCGGTGGATGGAGGTTTAAGGAGGGGCTGAGGACGGGGTTGGAGTCTGCAAGTTAGCATTTTTTCAGATATCATACGACTTGTTAAGGTCATGCCACGTGGGATGATATTAGTAGTACTTGGTTGTCTGATTATCCCCTATTCTCAAGCTAGTTTCCCACGACCGCTTTTGCCGCTCACCCGGTCGTGTCAATGCAGTCCTATTTCTATGCTCATCATTTCACGCCCCGTTTTCTGTCCTTCTCTCTTTTTTTGTTTTTCTCTCTTAGCTCTTTGTGCCCTTTGCCTTTCGTTCTCTCTTCTTTGGCTGAATAATGAACCTGTCCCCCCATTCCCCCATTTAAAACCTTTAGATTATGCACTTTCAACTCGTCGTTTGATTTTGCTCATTTGGGTATGTCTTGTTTCTTGCGTTTATTCTTATTTTCTTCTCTGCCTCACCGTGGCTTTGATTCTTGCAAATGAACCCAGACAAAAAAAAAAGGAAAAAGACTTGATATTTACATGAATCTTAAAGTGGGTTTTTTTTCTAGTTTCATTTAGTTTGATCATGTTTCTTTCAGCTTCTATAGTAATGTGGTTAGCAAAGTTACATTTTTTTTCTAGAGATTTTGATAACCCCATTTCTAATTGTGCCAGGGAAACTGTTTTTTTGTGCTTGTCACATAAATTTCATTAATCTAAGGATAATAAGGAGTTATTTGGTGAATTCTGCTAGTTTCAATTTTACATGGTGTTGATGAGAATGTGAAAAGTATCTTAAGCCCTTCAACACTCAATTCTGAGTATTTGAATGTGCAGGATGGGAAGGGTTAAGCTAAAGATAAAGAAGTTAGAGAACACAAATGGCCGTCAGGCGACCTATGCCAAAAGGAAGCATGGCATCATGAAAAAGGCTAATGAGCTATCTATCCTTTGTGATGTAGAAATTATCCTCCTTATGTTCTCACCCACTAACAAGCCTTCCGTATGCATTGGGAAGCGCAGGTAGGCCATTCATAATTCTACCTTTTGCATGTAATTCGATTTTTAGTTATGAAATTCTAGGGGCAACTCATACTTAGCTTTAGCTTTAAAAAGGATTGACAAAGAATCAAATTGGGTTAGTATAATGAATGTGGATGAATGTCCATCAATATCCCGAGATAAATTCTCTGATTTGCCGCATGCAAGAGCGATGCCATTTGTGGTAAAGTAATGCAATAAACTACTTGGTAATAAATATCAATGTGTGTGCATGTTAACGGGATGAAACATCCTACCAATTTGCTAATAGGTGAGAGGTTTGTTTCTTCGTTTTGTACTTGCCTTCTTTTTTGGAAAGCGATCTGTCAAGAGTTAGTTGCGTGGTTGAACATTGTCAAAATCAACTAAGATATTGATATATGTTGATGCATTAACAGTTTTCAAGTTCTCTGAATTAGACTTTAGATAGCTTGATAAAATTGGTTACTTAGGCATTGTGCACAGAAGTATTATATGGAACCCCAGGTTGCTGATGGAATGAATGTTGATAATTGCAAAATTTGATACCAAGGAATGCCATATTCAAAAGGGCAGGCAGGTTTTACGTTTTTCTTGCGTTCAATTTGGGAATTTGAATTTGAAAGAAGGGATTTGGATGCTACATTTGGAATAATAGTCAGGCATGTGTAAAACTGTAAATACTAAATATTTGTTACTGTTCTTAAAAAATTGTTCATATGCACTAAAAACTAATTGCTATAACTTAGTTTTGGCTTTGAGAGACCCATGATAGGTGTAAATTATGCTAAGGTGTCTGTGAGATAGTACCAGTGAAGGCAAAGCAGATCCATAATTGGTACTCATATGGAGCAACTTGAGAGATTGCTTCCAATTTGCTTGCACACCAATATTTTGATTCAGTTTTCAAACATAATATTTATTTTCAAAACAGTTTTGGTAGGTTAGATTTATGTAGAAGGTTATTATCTGTAGTAGCAATGTTCATTTTTTTTATTCCGCTGTGTGAATTCAGCAGCATTGAGGACATTATTGAGAAGTTTGCTCAACTCACTCCACAGGAACGGGCAAAAAGGTGCTGTCAAATTTTCTGAGTTGAAAAATCACATTACTGATCATCCTACTTCAAGAGTTTAATGTTATACTTATTTAAGTGAAATTGACTCTCATTTTATTTCTTTTTACTGGAACAGGAAGTTGGAAAGCTTTGAAGTAGGTCGTTTCCTACAGTTCTTTCTCCTTTAGCAATGTGCTATCTTTGTTTTCTTTTATGAAACGTTTTTTGTTTATGAAGTGTCATAATAATTTGTTTTCTCTTTGAGAATCTAGGCACTGAAAAAAACATTCAAGAAGTTGGACCATGATGTAAATATTCATGAATTTTTGGGTACAAGGTACATGACAATCTTCTTGTAGTCACAGCTCCTAGTAAAATTTATTCATTTAATTATATTCTACAAAATATTTCTAATAGGGTTATGACTTTTTCTTTTTCACCAGTACACAAACAATTGAGGTATGTGGGCATGATGACCTGTTACCTTAATCGATTCTGATAATTTAAAATTCTTAGACCATGCCATGCATCATTCTAATTTCTAACATGCATTTTGTATCTCCAAAATTGCTATGGGCAGGACCTGACTAACCAAGCACGGTTATTGCAGACTCGGCTTTCTGATATACACAGGAGACTGAGGTGAAGACATACAATTTTTGAATGTAGAGTTTTAGTTTTGTTTCTTTGTTATTAATATCCTTTAATGCGCTATCTTTGGCCTTAACTTGTACTAAAATATTGGCTACTCAGCTGTTGGACTAACATAGACAAGATCAACAATGTAGAACATTTGGGGCAAATGGAAGATTCACTCAAGGAATATCTAAATCAAATTCGAGCCCATATGGTATGCCGATCATTTCCCCAAGTAGTTAGACCTTTCATAATTAGTGATATGGTGCCCTGCCAGTGGACGTGCTGGAGTTTGCTTAGTTAACCAAGCTTACGTTTACACTGAAGATCTACCTTCCTTTGGCAGGAAAATTTAGGAAAACAGCAGCTTCTATCGTTTGAATGCACAAGTCAGGTAAGAATGTGTGACGGGTTTGTAATATTTTCCTGCTCAGTTCACTCTTTAAAATCACGAGAAAAGTAGTATCTTAACCAGCCTTTTCTTGCAGTTCCAAAATGAAATGCATGTACCCTTTAGAATGGGCATTGAGCAACAGCTCCAACCTCTTGCATGGGTACCTAATAATGACAGTAGACACATGGCCTTATCAGAGGACCCAAATTTGTTTCCCCACAGGTAAGTGGACTTTCTAGAAATCTTAATTCTACTAAATTTTCATTGATCTATATTATTGTGATAATCTTATTTCTAAAAAAATGAAACAGAAAAACCAATCCCTAACTTTGGATTTGTTTTAAATAAATCTTTTGTAAAACATGACATGCATATGTTAAGTATATAATAGAGCATACAAAATGCTCAGTAAATTAGATAGTTTATATTTATTTCTGTTTGTCACACACAAAAATTGATGAAAGTCCCCCCACAATGTATTATGATGTTGATTTGTAATTCCCAGGGATGTGGAGTGTTCTGCAAGTTCCTCCTTTGGAAGTTATTCAGGTTACTTTGGCACTGCTAAAAGTTCTGAACTATCTAGTTCTGGACAAGAAAATAGCATCCTTAATGATTTGGGTGGAAATGCATCATTGCAGCTGCAACTAGGCGGACAATGCCCCTTCTTCTCTTACAATCTTAATATACTGAATGATCCCAAATTCCCACCGGTGGCAGAGATGAACTTTCAGGAAACTCCTGCAGATTATCATGTTAATGGAGCTCTACTCAGTCCTAGAGCTGGATATGACGCTACCCAAGGTAGTTGGGCTTCCACTTCTGGCCCTTGTGCTGTTACCATGTTTGATGAGCCATTGTATTCCCGAGTAAGTCTTTCCCTACTACTTCCACTATGCTTTCAATGCTTGAGCAACATTGCATGTGTTTATCTGCAGCTTCAACGTGATTGAGCTATCCATTGGCTTGTACATGACTAGGTGCATGCACATATATGAGAATGAGTGGAAGAGGCAGAAGGTTTTTTTTTTTTTTGCTGCTTATTAATTGTTAAGTTTTTGCATGATAGTGTCTCATTAGATAAGTTAGCTGGTAATGGCCCACTACAAAGTGAAGATTCATTGCTCATTTTTGTGCTTTTTTTTTTTTCTTCTGCTTCTTTACTTCAACTTTACATCAATTTGGATGCTGCAAAATGGAAAATTTTTGTAGTTTCAGGACATCAACGCACATACCTAGATATGTTTCTTGACATAAATCATGCTAACTTCACCTTCAGTAATTGAAACCTCCTTTTGTTACTCATACATGTATTTATGGTCTGTTACAGCAACTAAACTGAGCTGCAGAAGAGTGAAGCTGCATTCATCCTATACACTGCGCAGGCTATGGAGAACTTGGTAATGTGCATGTGAAATTTACCCAATCCCCGGAAATTGACTAATTATTTCACAATGGTTTCACTGCCATTCGAAACTTGGAATCTGCCAATGAGATGTATGACACGACTACAGAACATAGGAATTGCCTTAATATTAATGAACTGCAGAATCAAGTGGTGCAGACAACCATTAAATGAGGCACCACATTTCTGTTATAATTTCTGTATACTAATCATATTTAGTACTAGGTTTTTCATGACCTATTTTTTGCCTTCACCTTTTGATTACTAGGGATACTAATGGTGGCTACTGCCTCCCCTCCGTCAATTTTAAGCTGTAAACGAAACACATGTAGCAAAAAACATTGCCTGTAAATCATAAAAAAATATAAATTATAGTCATTCTTCAATATCAAAAGCCTTTTATGTTTGTGGGATTTTTATACTCTTTTTCATGATTAATAAGAACATTCCAAGACATTGATTTTTACTCTTGCATTCTCAGTTTCATAAGTATAGCAGAGATCATCTATATTTATGAAAAGTTCACTAGTTATACTGTTCTTGATTATAATTAGACTTAAGATAGAAGCTATGCAATGTTAGATGAAGCATTCTCCTTTATGCAATTCGAAGTTGATACCAGGTGGCATTAACTACTAGCATCTGTGAAGGCATGACAGCAATTTCTGCACTGACTATATTGACATTGACATAAAAATGCATGGTCTGAATGGTTACTTTTTACCAAGAAATGCCGGGCTTCACTCAACACTGTCCTGGAGATTCGGATAGCATTCCCTTTTCTCCACCAAGCCAAGAGATCTCTTCTCATTCATGCATTTTAATCTTCAACAATCCCGGAGAGGACTCATAGCACATGCTGGCAAGGGCATAATCTCGGCTCTGACATGTCCCACTCCTTGATTATTCCCAGGACAAGAAAACCTTGACATGCTAACTACCAGGAAGTGACAAAATATTAGATAAAGCATCTTCACAGCTCAGCTGGATCTTGATATAGTACTGACATTTTGAAGGAAAATGTCATACAGAGTCCATGTTAATGGGCCCAGGTAAATAATTAAACTTCTGATGAATCTCAAGTGTAGTGCAACAGTTGGGGTTCAAGAGAAGGAGATGGAGCTTTTCTTTTGAATCATGAATCATGAAAATGGTGGAAAATTCAATATCCAACCTCATTTCTGGATTTTTAAAATTACATTGTCAGTATATAAAATATAATTATTAGTATTTTTATAGAAGAAATTACAATATTGGTGAAATGTAGGTGAAAATTGGGGAATGGGCTTCAGTAAGAGCCTGATTCGAAGGTCCAATTGCGTGAATTTCTGATAGCAAAACATATTTTGAATCCAAAAAAAAGAAATTTCAAAATTTATCTAAAAAGAAAAAAAAATGTAAAAGTAAAAGGCAAGCATCATCCTTTTTCCTTTGTAATAGGCTAGACAAAGATATGGTATGTCGGGCTTAGCCAATAGAAACTATACACGTAATCAAGCATAATTTGCGGTGACTCACATTGGCTACTGTCCGAAGATCCGCGCCGAACTGCCCATGACTTTGGTAAAGAGAAGACAGAAAACCAAACAGTAGATACTGTCTGAAGGCCACGTAAGCAAGTCTTCGTGAGTTAAGCAAGACTTTCACGTCGCTCGAGACTGCATAGGTCAGCCTTACTGTATGCAGTATGCGCAAAGAGAATTTTATTTATAATCATTATAATATAATTAATTAATTATAATCTAAAATTATATAAATTTATTAAAATTTTATGTAAATTTTATATTTATAAATAGTAAATATTTATTAATAATTTTAAAATTATAATAAAAAATTATAAATCATATGCTTCCCACTGTAATACCCCAAAGAAAAAGTAAGATCCATTAAATCTCTGATATCTACATAATTTTTAAAAAAAATTTATTTTAATTGCCTTTTATATATAACCCTAATAAATTATTGTCCAAATTATTTTAAAATTTTATTTGGAAATTTCGGTTTATTAAAGACATTTATTTACCTGTTCTAAAAATTATATAACATCTAAATTACATACTAATTAATTTAAAACTCAGGGCATAGTAATAAAATAAATAAATAAATAAAGATATTTAAGCGTTTTTTCTTTCATTGTAAGAGTAGATTCTCTTTGTAGGAGTCACGTTATGCAGCAGATTTGAAGGTTGTAATCAAATCTTTTGTGAAAGAGATGTGAGGTAAGGAACAAGCTAGCAAAGAAACACTGACATGAAAATGTTATTTCATTTTTTTCTTTTCATAGTTCAGAAATCTAACTAGCGAAGTCAACTTATATTAAACATTATATTAAACAGGTTTTGATCCGATCTTATTTTAATATCGATTTTTATTTTAAAAATTAAATTTTGAATCAAATCAAATAACAATAAAAAAAAATTTAAGGTTGAATTTTAAACAAATTCGTCCTATTCTAATCTAATATATATATAATTATTTTTAATTATTTATTTATATATTATTTATATTTATATTAAAAAATAATATTTTATATTTTAAAAAATATTTTATTAATTTTGAATTATATTAAATTAGATACGATTTTATATATCGACAAACTAAATCAAATTCAAGTATTAAAATATTAAAAAAAATTATCAAATCAAATTCAAAACAAATAAAAATTCATTTCAACTCTTGCTATCTCTAATCCTATCCCTGCACCCATTGTCAAACAAAGTACAATGTACAAATCCTTTTTTTTTTTTATTATTCGTGAATTTTGTTCACATATTATTTATGTTGCTAGACAAGATAGATATAATTTAGATTTTTCAGGTTTTTCAACTCTAATTTTCACACAAAAGAATGAGATTTTTTCTTTTTCTTTTTTTTTTTTTCTTGTCAGTTGGCATGGAACTAGCCAAGTGGTGGTGTAACTGGGTCTGGGTGTGATGCACAGGAGGCTTGGTGGCTATGCAGCTTGGAACGTAGATTTCTATGTGAGAATTTAATGCATGTCACTTTCCTCAGAACTGCCAAGAATTTAACCAGACAATAGAGGAGACAAAGATTTTGAAACATGTCACGCAAATTTCAATTAGATTTTTATCTAAGCTTTGAATATTTACTGTGTTTTTTAAAAACTATGGCTGTCCAAATTGTGGCTTTAGATGCATTCAAAAGCCATGTCCTGTCCTCGAATTTGAATAACTTTAACTTTTGATATATGAGTTCTTGAAAAATTGCCATTTTTGGTTTAGGCTTTAAGTTTAAGGCACTGAGCTGAACTTGGCTAGTTAGGAGACTCAATTGACATGTGCTGCAGCTGCTAACTGGTGTTGAAAAGTTGGTCTAAATTATGTTAAAAATTTACTAAATGATAAAAGCTCTTAATAATGAATCTTGATTTCATCAATGTTTGCAAAGGGTAAAAGCAGGATTATCAATACTTTTAGCTTTAGGAGTGATTGGCATAATCATGTGGTCTTCTATTTATCAGGAGAAATGAAGAACAGAAATGATAAGCCTCAGAGTTTACTGTCCATTACTAGTGGAAATTGCAAATATGCAATTTACTCTCATACAAATAAAAGCCTAGGACATTTTCAGCTAAAGCTGATAAAAATGACCTTACAGGCCAAGCCAGATGCTTCTCAACATCCCAAGGGAGCGGGTGGTAAAAGTCCACCTCTGCCATCTCCTGCTTCACCAAAAACATAAGGAAAAATGACCCTTAACCCAAAATGATAGAAGGGATCTTTCAAAATGCCCCCCCCCCCCCCCATTTTTGACCCAAAAGGCCCAATGTAGGTCCCCATAAATATAATATAATCTACTAGCCAGGTATGCTAAAAGTCAAATTTTGATGCTTGGTGTGTAGTATTTTTTAATTTAAAAGCATACAACGGTAAAGAGGGAGGAAAAGAAAGTCTTCTTCTAGCGGAATTGGCCTCCAGTGAAGGTCTGCCCAAAGGACCAGCCGGCTGGAGCAACGTTGTAGGATACCACAGTACGGCCATCACTTGTAGTGACCTTAAATGAGAGGCTTTGCCCGTTGAGATAGTTGTTGCTTTGCCAGTTCTGACCCCAGTTCCTAGACATCGGCTGCCAACCGGTCCTGGAACCCTTGATGGCCACAGCATGTACATCACCCGCACCGGCAACGTTGGTGATGAGGACTAGGTTGAAGTAGGAGTGGCCATTGATTGTGAACCTGATGCCTCCCTTTCTTCTGCATGGTATCCTACAAAAACCAAAGCTCCCACCAAAGGTAAGTGATGTTACTAAAAACATTAACTACCTGTTTGTTTTGCAAACACAAACTAACCCTACCCCCTTCATTAGAATAGGGAGAAGAGCAATAGGAGCCCTCATATGCTGTCAAAAATAAGAATTCCATCCTTTTTACAGCAAAGGTCATAAATAGACCTTTTTACTGACTTAAAATGAGGTTTAAGAGAGTAAAAAAGCATTGGACCACCAGATATGGAGAGCAAGGCTTGTTTTTTCCACTGCAGTTAAATTTGAAATCGGTAAGAATTTTGGATAGTGGAGACTCATTCAAAAACTGTTTAGAGATCTAAATAACCCTCTTTAGAGAGCTCATTTAAGGGGGGATAAAGGAAAATAGTGGTAAAATTACTTCAAACTTGACCATATCTCAAGTTTTAGAAAATCGGGAGACTACCAAATTCAACATACCTTCTGTAAGCAACAGGCACAATTCCAGCTCTGTATTGAGCAATGTGTTGGAAGACAGGCTGAGAAAGGTCAAAGTGTTGCAGAGGAGGGTTGCACCAGCCTCCTGCATTGTTAGGGAGAGCATTGTTTGGAGGGCAGAAATTGGTGGCTGTTACCACAATGGAGCCAGGCAGGCACCACTTGCCATCATTCACGCACTTAATCTCATAGCAAGACCCACAGCTCAGCCCATTGTTGAACAAAGCTGTGCTCAAAGCTGCAGTATTTGTCCCGTAACCCTGACTGTACAGGTTTCCATAACCACAAGCTCCTCCTGAAAACAAATTAAAGAATTAGTCAAATGGGGTCCTGCTTAGCTGCTATTGTGCAAAAAAATTGCTTCATTTTTCTTGCATACCCATTGTTCCTGAAGCATCACTCCCACCATAAAATGTAGCATGTGCATTAATCCAGCCACCACCATATCCATGAACAGCTGAGACCATTGCAAGAAAACCCAACACCAAAAACCCAGCAAAAGCCATTTTCCTGGACACAAGTAATTAAACATTAAGCACTAGGCTGAAGCCTCCAAGTATAAAACATAAACTCAAAATGGTAGCATCTATATTTTTTTTTTCCTTCATTGTGTTTTCTTAAATTCATAAGAGTAGTATGCTCAAAATATGAGAGGGAGAAGAAGATCACATGAAGATCAGAAGTGTGAAAATATGAGCTGAGAGAAAAATGTGACGCAGTTGAGTGAAGGTATGGGGAGGGGTGAGGGGGATTTATAGTGTTTTGGGGAGATGGGATGGGAGGCTGGAGACCATAAGGCCACCAATGCACATGCGGGCTAAGAAAGGCTGTGTTTTGCAGCTTGAACCGCGCGGTTTTGTAGCTTTCTGAATGGGGAATTGGCCTAAAATCCAAGTGGGGCACAGCTGTGTTCGCCTTGATGCCTAACAAACTTCTTAGCCGCAAAGCGCAAATACACCCTTTTCTCCCTTTGTCCTCTCTCTGCCCTCTGCTGCTGTGTTTTGCCCCCTTTTTTCCTCCCTTTCTCTCTCTCTCTCTCTCTCTCCAGTCTCTATCTCTCTTTCACTATCAAAGTTTCATTCATTTCATTTCTTTCATTTTCCCCATTTTACAGGTTGGATTTTCATTTTATTAACTGGTCCTTCCACAGCCCATGCTTCATTTGTAAAACATCTAAATTCCACAGCAAAAGGGACAGATTTTTTTTTTCTTTTCTTGTTCTTGAAAATCGGTGCTGTTGATGGTACTGACTGTGGCCAATTTTTTTCTGATATACCAATTTAAGTAGATTTATTGACTTCGAATTTTCTCTTCTGTTTTCCAAAGTGATGCATGAATCAAGCCAGCTAGCGGATCATTAGACAAACCATGATCTTATTACAAGACACGATCTTGCATGCTGACAAATTAAGGATAAACCTGGATTGTTCTTAATTGGCTGGCGAAAGAAAAGGACCGTGATTCTCGGCATATTAATGAATCAAATCAGACTTAAATTAAGAGCCAACTGGTGGAAGTATCAAGGATAAGCTGTCGTGCCTTGACTTAACTGGAATCTCCATGGTTTAACATAACATTTTTTTTTTCACTCATTGCTAAATTTGTTTGGTTTATTCTATGGTTTTTTCTTCTTGTTCTTTTTCCGTGAAAATGAAATGGACAGTATCTTAAAAGTGAATAAATCTGGGGTAGTTTCGGGTTGTTGGAACTAATACCGTATATAGGTATTAGAATTGAAATGGAGTTCTTTATTTGAATTCATGGCCATTACTATTGTTTGCAATTTTCTTGAGAGATTGGAAGTCAAAATTTCAATAAATGGACTGATGAGATCTTGCAAAACAAGCACAGAATTAGTTTAGTTGGTAAGGGAGGAGTACCCTATTAAGGATGGTAAATATATCCAAATTCGTCTGCTTTTCACCCTTTTTGATTTTATAAGATAGGTTTTTGTTTTTGAAAATTAAATTTCAAATGGTGTCAAATCAATTTTTTTAAGAAAAAAAAATTGAGATTGAATTGGAGTATGTAAATTCGTTTCATTTCGATTCAATTTAATATATATATATTTATTATTTATTTAATTTTATATTTATATATATTATTAATAAAATTATTATATAATATTTTTAATTTAAAATATTATATTTATGTATAATTAAAATATAATTTATATTAAAAACAATATTTTTATGATTATTATATTAGATTAAATTTATTAAATTAATTTTTAATCAAATTAAATCAATTATAATTTTATACATATGTGGATCGAATATAAAAATAATATTTTAATTTTAAAGCTTGATATTTATTTTATAAAATCGAATCGAAATCGAAATAAATAACAATTCACTCCATCCCAACTTGTTACAATTCCCATTTTTTATTTTATTAATTTGAGTTTGATTTTTGTGAAAAATATTTCAAAACTAAATTCTTAAATATATCATATTGATTTAAAAAATTATATTTTTTAAATCATCAAAAAATTGAATTAAATCTGGACAAAACTAATAGCCTCTAAAATAATAAGAACATCAATTGTACCCAAGTCTTGAAAAGTTTTTCATAACTTTTGTTACTTATGACAGTGGCATTCATCTTGTCTCGCAAGGCAATTATTAGCCTGAAATTTAAATTCAAAATGGATGTAAACTGAAACAATAATTACATAGTAAATCATGGTTTAACGATTATAATCAATCAATTATTGGTTCTTTAACCTTTTTCTTTTGGCTTCCTTCAATTTACTTGAAATGGAACTACTCTTTGACTAGCATAGCAATAATCCCTAGTTGAAAAACACTCACCTAACTTTATAGTATCATATCATCGTATTTTAAAATAAGATAAAATTATAAAATTATAATTTAATCCTAAATATATTAAATAATATTTTTAAAAAATAATTATAAAAATTAAATGAATTAAGTTTTAAGTTCGAAATTTATTTATTTTTAAACATTATTGATTATTGAGTTGTTAGAATCCAAAAAGAGATGCAAGTCCCAATTGTAGCCAAGCAAAGGATTAGGCATATTAGTCATTTTGAGTTGAACGGTTTTAATCAAATTGAATTGAATTTAATTTTTTTAAATAATATATGATATTATAAAAATTTAAAAAATTTGATTTAATTTTTCATATTATTCGATCTGATTCAATTCAAATTAAATTTTATCAATTGATTGATTTTGTTTTTTAATTTTTAATTGTTTTTTATTTTTACATATTATTTGAATATTAATTTTAATATATTTAAATAAACTGTAAATATAAAATAATTATTTTAATTATACAAAAATCTAAAAAATTTAATTTGGTTCGATTTTTTTTAGTTTTTATTTTTTTAATTCAAAATTTAATCTGAATATAATATATATTTAATATTCAAATTTAATTTAAACTGATAAATGATCGATTAAACTAAACCAAATGCTGAAATCTTAAACCAATTTTTAATTTTTTCAATTTTTTTCTCTTTCTCGTTTTAGAAATGGATAACAACATATCCTCATGGAACTTTAACTACCAATAACCAACTTGTCGTTTGGACACGTCAAAGGGTCCGACATTCTTGTCATCTCAAACTATTATTTTTTTCTCTTTTTTGTTGTTTTGTCTGAAGCTTTTAAGATTTGATCTAGACCGCTCATCTCCCATTTATCTTTACTAGATTTGTTTTTTTTTTTTTTCTTCACCCATTTCATTGATGCATAGGCTTCACTGGCCAGCCCTACTGCCCAAATTTAGGATTTTTATACTCTGCAACCAAAGTCAAGTGGAAAAATCATGGCAATTTTTGACTACCAAGCTAACAATGTTTTTTTTTTTTTTTCCTGATTATTGGCAGGTAAGCTAATGTTTTGTTTATAATCCATGTAGGCATAAACAGTCAGAACCTTTTATTATAAGTTTTATTTTATTTTATTAGCATATATATTTACCACCAAAATTTACAATTAAATTAAATTCAATAATTCCAAATATATATATTTTTTAGTTTTTTCTCATGTACTTTTAATTTTTTCAAAAGGGAATGATTTATCACATATTTTTCAAAATATTAAAATCTCATATTTCATAAAAATTGAATAAATTAAATTCGAAATTTAATTTAATTTTTGTTTGGAAACAACAAATTATTCGCCTGCTTAATCATGTTTAATTGTGACTTTAAGCTCATATCGCATCAAATCTTCTTAGTTGGAGAATTGAAAAAAAAAAAAATCAAATCTTCTTAAACAAAATGTCTTATTCCTTCATTTTATTTCTTTGTTTGTCTTTATCTTTCTGCCTGTCTCTTCAACCCCATGTGGAATGTAGTTATAGTGATCATCATACATGCCTATTTATATCATATCACATCAACTCTTCTTAGTTGGAGAATTGAAAAAAAAAAAATCAAATCTTCTTAAACAAAATGTCTTATTCCTTCATTTTATTTCTTTGTTTGCCTTTATCTTTCTGCCCGTCTCTTCAACCCCATGTGGAATGTCGTTATAGTGATCATCATACATGCCTAATCATATCATATTATGACTCTAAACCCACAAAATAACAAATTCAAATTAAAGGAAAAAAAACGAATTTGGGGTTCATTGTTAGCGCTGTCCTTTTCACTCGATGATTTAATTTTTTTGCGACAGAGAATAAAGTTTTAGAATTGTTTATGGAAGAAATGGAATCCCGCCATGAAAAAAGCTAAGAAGAAGAGGACAAGAACCCACCCGCCTATTTTTGCCAACAGCTTTTCACTGAGCGTGAAGCTCAATCTCCTACCACCAAAATATAAAAAAAGCATTTCGTAATTTTAAAAATAATATAATATAAAAATAATTTATAATGGATCATATATATTTTTATTCATATTTTGTATATTAATCATATTATATATTTAAAACATGACGTTACATATGTCATGTTTTATATTTTATACATTTAATATATAATTAATTAATCATATTTTATTCATATTAATATATATAAATAATACGTTTATAACATTTATATAATTGTGTTTTAATATTTTTATTATATTATCATTTTAATTTAATATTAAATTATTGATTTGATAATTTAATATTAATTATGTTGTGCCATGTTATTTACTCTTAAAATAAATTAAAACATGTTAATAATATTTAATTATATATAATATATATAATAAATATATCATATTTACATTATTTAAATGTTTATATCATATCAAAATTATTTATATTATATTTAAAATTATACCTAATACGAAATACAGTACTATTATTAGAATTCCCACGTCTATAAGCCATGCTGACCTGTTGAGCAGCCCACAAATTTAGCATGCTGATAGAAATAGTAAAAGCTGAATAATTCTGTCATACAATTCCCAAGTTATTGGAGAGCATCAGGCACTCGCTCGGAGAGGGCGTGGAAAGGGGTGATTCATGTCCGTAATCAATGGAGTTTTTGCCAGGAAAAGAGTGAGTTTGAATCTTTTGGACTAGATATGCTACTCCATTGTCTTTGAACTCTTTTAACTGCCTTAAAAGGGTAGCTAACCTAACTACCCTTTACCAAGTGCTCTAAAAGCATTTCCAACCACCCAGTGGATTCGGTGAAGAACACGTCGAAAGCCTCTGTTCTGTCATGATTAGGTTAAGCTTTAGAGGGTTCCAAATATTTTAAGTAGATTTGTGTTTATGGTTCAATGAGGACCGTCTGATAATTGAGGCCATCATTGTACAACCCTTTGATTACTTGTGGAGAATGTGGAGCTATTTCAGAGAATGTGCCTGCCGACACCAATGCTGCTGAAAGATTTTCCATGGAACTTTTTTTCCCTCTCCAACTGTTTCTTTGTCCCATTGCAGCATTTGATTTTAAAATTTATCCCTTGAGCTGATTCAAATTCTGGTTTATCATCAAGTTTTTTCCAAAAAAAATTTTTTTTTTGATTCATCAAATATTATTATTATATAATGTTTTATTTCCTCCAAGTTATGAGAAAAGGTGATGTTGCGGACCATCTGCAATGTAGTACTGTAACAGAGACTGGCCCATGTTATTTTGAGTCCCATTTCGTGATGAGTTGGGTTGAATTTTTGGTGCCCATCTCAGTTGCTTCAGCCTGAGGGTTAGCCGGAATTTTTCTCCATGACTCAGCTCACAAAAATGGTCCAACGCTATCTCTGACTAGACTTCAGCCATGTTAGAAAGAGAAAGTGCTAAAACTAAATGCCTACCACCATGGAATAGAAAGCTTTATATAGCAAAAGTAATTAATGGCAGTCATGGTTTTGTAAAGCACAAAAAGTTCTTCAAAACAAGCAAAACCCACTTCAATAGTTCAGTTTTAACAACCCTAATCTGCACTGTCAATGCCCTTAGATATAAATGCATGCTGGGACTACTCCCATAAAAGAAGCAATGTATCTGTTAGTATAACAGAAAGCTTAGCTATGCTGCCAATGAATAAAACCTGTTTTATTACTTTGCTTAGGAACAGTCCCACGTGTAACATGTTTGAGCTGCTTTAAATTTTTTATTTTTTGTTCTGATTAGGACTTCACTTCCTTGTGTGTTTTCTGATCATGGGAAGCATTCGATATGGACCCTCCATCACATGGTTTTACTTTAGAATCATGGCCTAAATTTGAGCTTTCTTCTACTATTAATCTTTTTATTTATTTATTTATTTTGGATATGGAGGAAGCCAATTTGAATTCAAACTTCGTATTGGATATGTTATGACTTATCAGGTTCATTTGGGTATAGCCAAAAGCTGATCCTATGTTTCTTCAGCCAATCTGAAGAAATTCTGCTCTTTGACTCATAAATATGCCTTTCCCGCCTTTGAAGATAACTAAGAACATGTTTATTTTTTATTTTTTGTTCTGATTAGGACTTCACTTCCTTGTGTGTTTTCTGATCATGGGAAGCATTCGATATGGACCCTCCATCACATGGTTTTACTTTAGAATCATGGCCTAAATTTGAGCTTTCTTCTACTATTAATCTTTTTATTTATTTATTTATTTTGGATATGGAGGAAGCCAATTTGAATTCAAACTTCGTATTGGATATGTTATGACTTATCAGGTTCATTTGGGTATAGCCAAAAGCTGATCCCATGTTTCTTCAGCCAATCTGAAGAAATTCTGCTCTGACTCATAAATATGCCTTTCCCGCCTTTGAAGATAACTAAGAACATGTTTATTTTGGAGCTACCCACCCTGTCTCACCTTTCTTACACTTCCGGAATACTTCAAAACCATACAAACATGAACGCAGTTGAATTGGTGAATGGAATTCATTTGGTTCAAACAATCCATAACTTTGCCTAACTCGCTTATTAAGAAAAAACATGCACCAAATTCATCACCATGTCCATATCACCTCTTTTTCACCGTTAACAGTAACTAACACAACCAGAAAAAAAGGCACATATAAATTGACATTTTGGATTGATATTTCTCAATTGTTGTGATGAGTATTCCATATCACATGCAAATATCCAAATAAGCGTGCAAGTTTTTGACATATATGTCTTAACTCCTTTTTTCTTCATCCTGGTTACCGGTATGATTCGATTCCAGGAGTAGGATTTTGTGTTATTTTGCCAAATTGAAAGAAAATGACAATGGGTTTGAACATGGCTAAGATGGCTAGTGGGAAGGGAACCCTAGTCATGATCCAACCGGCCCCTATTGAAAAGATTGGTCATGGCCATGAAAAGGAATGACAAACATAAAAACCAACCATGAAGGATCCGGGTTCTGTCATCTTGTGCTAGCAATGTGCAATTGTCCCGGGCAATACCAACAGACCACATGAAAGATGGTTCGTAAGAATAGGCCTGACTCAAGTGTAACATTCACGATAGACCACAGTAAAATTTTCAATGGCTAACGTGAACCCTTCGCTGCAATCTTTGCAACAGATTACATCTTAGCCTTTTTGTTTGTACTTTTTATACAAGAGATATATATGATTTACCAATCATATGAATTTTCTTTAAAAAGCACTCAAAGATTAGTGGGAATGATAATGCCTTTAAGTCAAATGAACACTCCAATTTGGCACTTTAAAGAGTGGATCATCAGGGAGTTAAGACCAATCAAAAGCTGCAATTTATGTTGAAGTTGCTGATAAGCAAGCATAACTTCATTGATAACTTGATCAACTTCTGGTTTTAATTGCATGCTACTCCATAAATATGTGGACTTATTAATGAGCAGGGAGCATTGTACAAGGAGGCCATGCTTAGCTCCAAACTTGCAAACCCTGCTGTAGATATATACTTCCCGGTTTCTCTGGTAAGGTGACATCCATCAGCCACTGTCTGTTGCAATGGATCAAGAACACTCTGCCAGAACTTTAGAATTGTTCCATCTGTAATATCATCAGAATAACAGCAATTGCAACAAGAATGACAAAGCATGTCCAACTACATTTATTAGATCTGATCAACTATTTGCTGTATTTTGTGTCATGAGATTCAGCTTAATACCTTTGGCAGCCACATGTTCGACAAACAGGAAAAGCCCTCCAGGTTTCAACACCCTCTTCACCTCTGAATAAAGTGATAAAAGTCAAAAAAATCTTTGGAATTTTCTAATTACTGTAGATCAAAAGAAAAGCTAATATTGAAATGATTCAGGCAGTGGAATACAACAATTCATGCATGAGCTAAAAACTAGTTTGGCAATGAACAAAGCAATAAGGAGGACTTGGATGAAGAACTTGGAAACACATGGAGAAGAAAGCATATATAATCATTTGAATTTAGATTGGACACTGGCTTATTGAGAGAGTACAACTGAGAGTGCACCTGAAGACACCATAACTAATTTTCTGGAAACAGTATAGGAAACTATTATTTATTGACAGAAAGGAGTTCAATTGTTTTTTTTTTTTTTTTTTTTCATGTACAAATCCTTGAAGAATCTCCCAGTCAAAAAGGCTCCTAATGAGAAGGATAGAATTCCTGACAGAAACGGCTAAGGAAATATTTTTCACTAAATACCAGCTGGGAAAATTCATACTGGCAAAGCTTAGATGAAGACAAAGCCTAAAGTGCTAAACTACCTTTCAGTGCCATATTAACATCTTTAACAGAACATAATACAAGTGTTCCAACAACTGCATCAACAGAATCATCATCTAGTGGAACAGCCTCTGCAACCTGGATAAATGCAACACCCCCAGAATTCAGAAAAAAGAACAATTTTTTTTTTGTTCTAATACAAATAAAGCATAATAATTGTGAAGAAAGTGAAAATAAACATGAAATTCTCTCATACTAGAATAATGATTCAAAATCTGGTATTATAAATAGGTGGTGGAGGACTAAGATTACAACTAGCACATCAGTGGCAACTTCATAACTCAGTTGATAATGTTGATGGATAAAAACAAACATCCTACAGATGCATCAATAGTGTAAGTCTTCTGTTATTGATCTCAATGCTGCAACATAAACCAGGGAAAATTGTCTCCCCTGCTTTTCAAAATGAAAGAAGGTTCAAGAAGTCCTTTTGTAGGGCAGAAAAAGGTTCAAGAAGTTAAAGCTCAGATATGTATTTCTTAATTTGAAATATATGCATAGCATTGGGGTTATAAGGGAGGCAGGGAGTGATCCTGATAACTTCAGGTACCTAACAAAATGTGCTTCTTATGGATAAGAAAGCTATCAAGTTTAAATTCCTAATATTTCCTGCATTTTCTTTCATTAGTTCATTAGTCTATATTTACATAAAATGCTTTTTTTTTTCTAATCTCTTAATTGCATGAAAGATATTAAAGAAGTCAAGTCCTCCATCTATAGCCTTTAATGAAGTTCCAATGTTATTTTCTTTTGTCCCCCACACACTGCAATGAATACTGCAAGAACCAATATCTCATTACTTCTGCCATTAATTACAGGCACAGCTGCTTCTGAACTCAGATAAATTGTGTCACTACCACTAATTCAAAAACCTAGTTGTTTGATATAGCAATCATAAAATAAATTTCAGAAACAAGTGGGACATGGAACATGTACATACAGCTTCTATGAATTGAAAATTCTTTGATGGTAAACCAACCGCTGCTGCTGCTGCTCGAGCATACTTCTCCATCTTCTTGTTAGGATCCACACCAAAAACTTGGACCTCACTATTATCAGCATAGTATTCAAGATTAGGGCCTGTGCCAATGCCAATCTCCAGTATCCTTTTGGCCTTTCCCCTTAGTTTCTCAAAAAGCTGTGACTTGTAGCCTGCAATCTTCACATTTAACAGAAGGTTGTCACTATAACTCATAACACTTCCCATCAAAATCTTAAGATGAAAGAGTTGCTAATTCAATCAACCAACTAACTAACCTCAGCCTCATAAGATTTCATGCTTGTGTCCATAAATGAGGCATAGAACTCCTCGTACCAATCCGGCCTAGGAGAGTGAATCTTTTTCATCAAATCCTGCACATGAAAAATTTCCCTGTTAAACACCCTAAAACAAGAACGGACTAGTTGTATATGCTTTGAGAGATGAAGATATGTACCAAGTAATCATCAGAGTGTAAGCTGGAGGCATTGGAGGGGCAAATTGGAAGAAAAGCTGCAGTGGCAGCTTCAATGAAATGCCTTCTTCCACAGGAACAGAATCTGGGGATAACTGATGGCTGTTTGTTGGGAACTGCAGCAAGTGAGCTGTTCTTTTGGGTTGTTTTTAAGGAGGCAAGAGACAGAAGCTGGGATGTAGGAGATTGATGGAGGAGCAGAGCAATTTTTAACATTGTTTTTTGGGGTGTCAGTGACAGTGGTTTCAGACTTTCAGTTGGGTGTTCGTCAAAGATATTTTAAATTATTTTTTTAATCTAAAAATAAATAAAATAAAAAATAATCAAAATTCAATTTTATTTTACCCTTGTAAACGGTGCCGTTTCAAGTGCTGTCACGGCTCGAACCCTAAAAAGTAAAAGCAGGCAAAAAATCAAAAAATTTTCCACCAGCCAAAGATATTTTCTCAAACGAAAGATACTATCTTTCTCCGTAATTTTTCTTCCCTTTTTCAATTTCTCTCTTTTCTTGTTCTTACTATTGGATCTGTTCATGATTTTGAATTGTTACTTGTTCGTTCAATTTTTTATGTCTGTTTTGTCAGGAAATTAGTCAAAATATATTTTTTTTTCTGAATCCAAGTTTTGGTTTTGGTATGCTGCAGTTAATTTAAGTTGTTAAAAGATCGAGACTTTTGAACCAAGGCCATTGTTTCTGTTATGGCTGGTCAAAGAAATGATTATGGAAAAAGATCCCATTTTCAATCTGATTATGGAAATGGAGGAGGAGGGGGTAAAAGAAGGAATTCTGGTGATGAAAGTGAACAGCATGGGATTGGGTCTGAAGATACCGTTTACCGTTACTTATGTCATGTGAAAAGGATTGGGAGCGTTATAGGGAGAGGTGGTGAGATTGTGAAACAGTTAAGGTCAGATAGTCAGTCAAACATTAGGATTAGTGAAGCTATGCCGGGTTGTGAGGAGAGGGTTGTTATGATTTATAGTTCCAGTGAGGAAACGAAGCCGTTTGGTGATGGTGGCGACGAGCTTGTTTCGCCTGCTCAGGATGCTTTGTTTAGGGTACACGATAGGGTTGTTGCGGAAGAGTTGCCTGCTGGTGAGGAAACACAAGTGGTTACTGTGAGGATGCTTGTGGCGTCTGATCAGATTGGTTGTGTTATTGGGAAAGGTGGTCAAGTGATTCAGAATATAAGGAGCGAAACACATGCTCAGATTCGGGTTTTAAGTAATGAGCATTTACCTCTATGCGCTTTGAGCTCTGATGAGCTTCTTCAGGTAAAATTGTTTTGTTATGTGAAAATATATACTATGTATTATGCCTTTATTTTAATAAATAAGAGGAAGAAACGCCGGTTTAATTTAATATAATCTACAATAATCTCTTGTAGATTTAATTTCTTAATGTACTTCAATACTTAACCAAATCATAGAGATGTATTTGAATATGAGAAGTGTTTGAGTGGAAACTCCATTATGAGTAAATGAAACATCTGGAAGTTCGTTTTTGTAAACCGCTTTTATTCCTTAGTGTTGCAAAGTTGAGAGGAAATGGTGTGAAGCAGTATCTTGGTGACAGTCTGCACCTGCAATTTCAACTTTTCTTCACATAAATGGGAAGAGTTTTTTATTCCAAAGTTTGAGGTCTTCTGTTATTAACAGCTGGAATTTGAAGATCTATTGATTGTATCTTGGTAACACCTGTGCTTGTTAAAATTGCCATGGTTTTAAAAATTGGTGGGTTCTGTCTCTAGCCAGAAAAAATCTGTTGATTAATCTTCGTGAATTTGTCCTCATAGTGTATGGTGACATCATTACACGTGCTTGTGTGAGTTGCCTGCATATTAGAGGATTTTGGTTCATCTCGTTTTACTTGTTATATGTTCATTCAGTTTCTCTGTGGGGATTTCAGATAATTGGAGAGCCCTCAGTAGTGAGAAAAGCTCTTTATCATGTGGCATCTTGTCTTCATGACAATCCTTCAAGATCCCAGCATCTGCTTCTCTCATCTCTATCTAACATGAATCAACCTGGTGGGATGTACATGAATGCTTCCCTGATTGGTTCTTATGGCAACTACTCTTCTAGAAGAGATGATGCTTCTGCAAGGGAATTTTCTCTTCGTTTGGTATGCCCAGTTGGAAATATTGGAGGTGTGATTGGAAAAGGTGGTGGTATCATCAAACAGATTAGACAGGAGTCTGGGGCATCTATTAAAGTTGATAGTTCTGGAGCCGAAGGAGATGATTGCATTATATTCATATCAACAAAGGAGGTAAGAATACATTCATTTTTAAAACTATCTACATTCATTGTGGAATTTATGATGGAGAAATTTTGATGTCATGCCAAATTATTTATATCTCTGCAGTTTTTTGAAGACCCTTCCCCTACCATCAATGCTGCTTTGCGCTTGCAATCACGATGCAGTGAAAAATTAGAAAGAGAATCAGGTGATTCTGTAATCACCACCCGTCTACTTGTTCCAAGCTCACAGGTTGGATGCCTTATCGGTAAAGGTGGGGCAATAATATCTGAGATGAGGAATGCTACTAGGGCTAGTATTCGCATACTTTCAAAGGAAAACCTTCCCAAAGTTGCACATGAAGATGAAGAGATGGTGCAGGTGAATAAATATATTCTTTGGTGTGCACACTTCCTTTTATTGTTCACTGAATATCTTATCGGACCTTTTCAACATGATGGAAATTTTATCTATTAATGCTGTACAGATTACTGGAGGTCTTGATGTTGCGAGCAATGCCCTTTCACAAGTAATGGTGCGGTTGAGAGCCAATATATTTGAAAGGGAGGGAGCAGCAGTGTTTTTGCCTGTCCTTCCCTACATTCCTAGGTCATTAGACATGTCAGATGGTTCAAAATATGGGAACAAATATGGTCAACCACGCAATCGTGGACACACTTCTGCTTCAGGGGAATATAGCTCTGGTGATTTGTCTGCAAGCGACAGTTATGGAACATATAGTGGTTTACTTGTAAGCTTGTCTTTTCATTCGTTTACTCTGTTAACATTGCCTCACAAAGATGCATAAGCTTATTATTATTGGGATTCATCTGATTATTTTGTCTGGGTGCTTTTTAAAGTGCAGTATCTGCATGTGAGAACGATCCATCCATTGCATATTTCTGATGGCCTGCATGCATAGTTTCTATCTCACCTGCTATTGTCCTTCCTCTGAATGTTTAATGTTATCATTTTTCAGAGTGGAGGTGACATCTATGGATCTCATGGTGGTCGCAATTCTGGCCGGGGGTAATGCTTACCTATCTAGTTAGACATTTTTTTGTCACCTTTGATTGTTCTTTGGTATCAGTTGTAACTACCTGGCCTGATTTTTGTCTCTTTGACCAGATTGTCCAATCAGAACCCGGTTTCGCATAAGAAGCATGGATATTAGTCCCAGATTCTAGACTCCACAGGTAAATATGTGTCTTATTTCATTCACATACTTTGGGTATTGATAAGCAAGTGTTTTTGATAGTTTGAGTGAAGAAAATATGCAGAATGATATCTTAAACCCTGCCAGTCATCCTCCGCCAAGGATTCCAATGCACCTTCCCCCCTTGTTGCCTTTTCTCCCCTATCTAAACAGTTGTCATCAACAAATGTAGAAGCCAGATCTTTGCCCCTTTCGCTGAAGCTAGCCTAGATCGGAAGACCAGACAAATTGGATTTGAGAAACTTTTGTTCCACTTTGGCTCACCCTTGCTCTTGTCCTGGGTGACCAAGATCATTTGATGATGCAAATCACCATTCAGTCATTTTTGGCCTGGACTTCATGATTTTTAGGCTCTGTAACATGTTTGAAATAACTTGCTTTCCATGTATCCATAATTTTTGGGCACTTTGGCTCATAAAGTGATTTTTTATGTTTTATAGTCGAAAAGGTAGCATCTGCTTGTTTAGACTTTTTTTATGTATCCATGTGGTCTGAAAGCTGCATCAGATAGGAAAGTTTAAGTTGCCATAATCCTACGTATAATGTAAATGTAGCATTATATATGTTGGATGGGTGTAAATGTCATCATATTCTGGTTTCTTTATAATATTTCACATGTAGCTCAAATGGTTGGTGTATTTCTGGAGTTTGCAGGGTAATGGTCCCTTTTCATCTCTTGAAGAAGAGAGGTCATGTGTCCTTTGAACAAATTGCGTTAAAAAGTTATTCCTTAATTGCATGATCTGAGATTTGAGCTTGCATAAAATGAGTTGGTCATGATATAAGAGTGTTATGAACTTGCAGTTCACTTAAAGTCAGAAATATTTGGTTATGGTATGTGTTCAGGTTAGTTTTGGAGGCTGTGTTGTGAAGAGAAAGTTAGAAAGGGAGACAAGGTTAACCTGAACTGGAATCAATTGAAGGGGTAGGTTTATTATTGGTATTGCTTCCCCATTCTTTTATTTCATCTTATGGTAAGCAACTTTAGTTCTTTGTGCTACTTTGGCAGGTGATTTATATCGACTTCCTTGGCATTGGGAGCAGGTAAGCTGTTGTAATAACTGGTAAGTGACTTCTGTAGTCAATTGCAATCTGGTTGTGCTTGTGATATATGCTAAATAGAGTCAGGCCAATATAATAGAACCATAAAGATGAAGTATGAATTTGAAATGAAAAAATCATAGTTATTTTTAATCTAAAAAATTTAGAACAAATTATTGAAAAAGGTAATTGAATAATCTTTCCCTAATTTTCTTTTAAAATCGATGAAAAATTGGAGCTGTCTGTGCCACAATGGTAGCATACACAGCTTTAGTTTCTAAGACAACAGTCAGCTAGTGATTTAAGGGAAATGGTTGCATCAACTAGGGAGTTTCCAATGATCCTTGGCAGCCCAAAAATTCTAAAAAGGATACTAATAATAATGATACTTTGAGACCTGATGATTTGTTTGGATGTTGAATATTACAATTCCAGGGGCCATATGTGTTAACTTAATACTCCTAGCCAAGTCTCCTCCCAACCTTGTCTCTCTTCATCACAACAACACATGCTCGAGAGAAAGTTGTTGACTAGATCCTTATCATTAGTGCTTTGATACGGATTAATGCTGTCTTTAAATTACAATCTCTTCATGTGTGGTATATCCCTCCCCCACATAAACTGGCTCGTGTGGAGGTTCATAGATTCATGTAGGCATGGACTTGTATGAATGTATATGCATGGTTATCCCCCATTTAGATGGGAGTTTTATAGCGACCATTAGAACACTTTATACAGTAGTGAGAATGATCTGAAAGCCTTTTAATTCTTCTCGAGTCCTTGTTTAGAGCTCTCATTTATGGTGCCAGAACTGTAACTGAAATGAGAATTAATAGAAATAGCTTCGTTTTTTAAACCTTATGCATATACCTTACTCTCTTAAGGGGACTGATTGTTGACAGGCTTCTCAAGTTGGAATTATTGGCACTTGTGCAAAGTGTCTTTGTGCATTCACAATTTTGGTATTCTTTTTTCACAGTGCATAGCTGTAAAAGTTTAAAAAAAAAAAAAGGAAAAAAAAAAAGAAGATTCCATATGAGTTACAGTGTTGAAGGTCAGATTGAAGCCAGAGTTCTCACTTGTGATCATCAATCAATATTGGAGCATGAATTACTAATTAAATTTGGTGAAGGGAATCAAAATATGAACTAAATCCCATTAAATTTCAAGCATATCTGCCAGTTTTTGTTACACTATAAAATCAACAAATCCCATGTTATAAATTTTAACAAACAAATTACTGGCTGAGTTTCTTTGGTATGTACATAATATATTTCTGCCAAACTGCCAAGTAAAAGTATAAAATGATTACGTGATGAAAGAACCGAAGCTTAACGGAAGACTGAGGGGTTCGATTGAAAAAAGACAGGCTTTCAATCTCCTAACCATATCACCAAGAAGAAGCCCGAAAAGTACGCATGGAACGTGTCTTTCAAGGCGTGGTAGGGGTCAGTCTGGGGATATTGCTTGTTTTGGGTTGGGTTAGAATCTGAACAGGTTTGAAACATGGCCTCAAATACTGTTAAATGATTTTGGGTGTTGTTTTTTCTTGAGTGATCTGAGTTTGATCATGGTTAATTTTATGAAAAATGAAATGTTCTACTTGTTGCTCTCTCGAGGTTGTGATCATCAAGCTTTGGCGAAAATCTCTCATTAATTGAAAAAAAAATTGAATTTGACATTGTATTGAATTAAAAGTAATCAGGTAAAAGTATCCAAGATGTTGAATTTGAATACTTTAGCAAAGTGGTGTGAATTGTTGCAAGTTGAATTAGAACGGGTGGTGAGGTGTCGAAGTCTTGTAAGAGAAGTGGGGGTCATGAACCTGAAAAGACGCAGGAAAAAGGGATGGGCGGTGGCCTGATGGGTGGTGGCCTGGTGGGCTGCTTTCAGAAGAATGTTCATTGGGATTTAGGATTGAAATTGTTTGACAAATGCCATCCTCAGCCCATATCACCCCCATAACAACCATAGTCAAAGATCACAAGGTCTCCAATGTACCAATGTCCCATTCCTATTACATCGTAAAAAGAATCAACTCCCCCTCCCTATGTCCCATTCCTTCTTATAACTCGGCAAAAGAACTATTTTATGATGAGCATGAGATTATTTTGGACAATGAAAACACTATTTTTAGCACAAAAACATTTCCTTGATGATTTTTCAAACAAGCTGTCAATTTGGTAGTATTGGATAGGCATCAAAAGACTTGGTTTGAAAGGTTTTGGCAGCTCGAAATATTCCTTGTGCATTGACATAGAACAGCATTGACACTCTCACAAGCGCATAGTTTGACCATATATTCCTATCCTAGCCAAGTGTTTCAATTTGGATAAACTCTGCAAAAGGTGGATCAGCTCCTAATCTCTTATCCTAAACTCGAAGTTGGAAAGCGATAAGGTTTTGTTTCCAAAACAATCTCAAATAAACTGGTCGAGGGTGTGAGTAGGATTGCAGATTGCAAAATATATGCTTTGTTGTAACTTGTAAATCAAGATCCATCATCAGAAACATAAATATTTGAACCTAAAAAGTAATCACAAACAGAAATAGGGCAATGGAAACATGGCAATCTATAAGATACTCTTGGCTTATTAGGTGATTGAAAATAAAATTTAGGGCTTGACTATGCCGACTTCAGTACCATGCAGTTGTCACATTCACTCCCTCAAGGCCTGCAAGTAAATGTTTCAACCTCATTCTTGGTTTTATGGCATCCATTGTTTTTCAAACTCCCCTCTCTGCAAAATACACCATCAAACCTCCATTTGCATTGGTCCTGAAGTAAACAACAAGCTCTCTCATGGGAACAGCACTTGTTCTTTCAGCAGAACAAAGCTAAAACTTGTAGCTTTGTTTTGTTGCCTAAAGCATAATCTGATGGATCAATGCCGGATTTCTTCATCTAAGGTCTAGCATGTGTAAACGAGGTAAGTAGTGCAGCCAAGGATGACTTGCCGGCTAGGCTCTCTCTTCCATATATCATAGCCAACTTTTTTCATTTTTGGAACATCTGGACTAATGTCTAAAAGACTCTTTTATCATCAAATTGTCATGTTAATTTTTTATTGCCAAAGATTTTAACTGTTCATTGGAATACTGTTGGGAAACTAATTAATCAAGATATAAATGAAGCAAACTTTGGTGGAGATAACATCTGGCAAGTTGTCTTTGGCTACAATTCTGTCTCATTTTCACATGTTAGATCTATGCTGATCATAATAGAACTGGAAATGCTGAAGATGGAGCACTTTCACTTGACAGTAATGGAGGAGGTTCAAGCCATATGTGGCAGGGCAGTATGAAGTAAGTTCCCATTCTCTAAGATTAGAGGTTAGGTTCTGCAATTTGTAAAATGTTTCTGCTTATTGCATTCATTGAATCAAAGGTGCCAATGATTAATCCTTCAATAGGAAACATGATTTACATTTCCTCTGTGGAATTGCAGTGTTAGAATTAAAACCAAGGCTCAAGCTGCAGAGCCTTAATTTGGCCCTTACAAACCCATTCGATTCTAAGTGTATGGAAGGGAAGAGGCACATAATCCAAAGAGATCAGTATTTTCCTTCTATACAAGGAATCATTTAATCAAATCATGCCCCACCCTATCTTTTTTTATTAATGCTGATACAGCTCGGACATATCATTCTCACTCACCTTATTGTTCTTTGGAACGGGAACAACGCAATTTGCTAGGCTAAAGGGGTCATTGGCTTGAAACAGATTATAGCTTACTGTATGGAAGCTCATGCCACAAACCGAAAGAGGTTTGCTAGAAGCCTGAGTGGCATGACCCTTTTTAGTAGGAATGCCCTTATCATCAATCTGCCAAAAATGTTTTGAAATGCTTGGGATCTCTGGAAAAAAATGTTGAATCTCTATTGTAAGAGTTGCTGTAGCACATTATGACTGTGATTACGAACGTTTAGGCTTGAAGTCAAAAGATGAACCCAAATAATGCACAAGCAAAATACTCTTGGTTTTGAAAATTATTGCTGGACTTGTTTCCAAATTTGCTTTAACACGTTGCAGTACTGATTTTTCCAATGCTATGAGAAGAAGGGAAAAGCTGACTGCTTGCATATGCAATTACATTTCTAAGTTTAGCTGGCTAGCTACATGCACGAGTTAATTGCATAAATTCAAATCAGAAAATAATCACCATAAGCGCGAATAAATGGGAAATTTCAGGTCTCTTTGATACTGCAATATCATATCAGAGCAGTCAATAATGATGACTGCAAGTACTTTTAGACAAGAACTGCATATGTAATCCTATCGCGATAACATTGATTAAACTAATTAAATGTGTGTTTCTCTGATCTCTCCTTCATGTTGTGCAAATCACTTCTCCTTAAGCCCTTAGCAGAACCTGAAAACCCGTAAGGCCGTAACTCTAGCATCATTATGCCTCCTTCGTAGACTGTAGTTGATGTCGGTTCCCACAGATCAGACACGGCAGTATATAGGACTTAGGAGGAACTTGTTTCCAACAACAACAGTCAAATAGCAAAGCACTATGTGCTGCTCATGGTATGCAACTGTCCAAATAATTTTACTTTGTCTTTCATACACGCAAGTTTGAGGCAAGTAAGAGCAGGTAGGAATAGGATTTAAGAAATTAATGATTCATAATGCAACCTATCATAAAAGGACATGTGACATGTTACAGAAGCAAATGCCAATTGTCTTAAGCTCAGCAAATTAACCTAATTCCCACTTTGATTGATTTTTACTGGTGGAGTCTAAGAGAAAATCCAGGTTTGCTTTGGCTTTGAAATTTGTATAAATGTACATATCTTTCACACTGCTCTGTCTAGCAATTAGTTTCATTAAAAATTATTCTAAACCTTGGAGTTCAAAAGAAGGAAAAATTTGCAGCAACAGAATGAAGACAGGACCACTTGAGCCTGGTGAAGCATCCAACGAGGCAACCAAAGCAAAATTGAGGATCAGTGGGGTTGCTATACTAGAATTCATACTAAGAATCCTTGCCGCTGCAGGAACACTAGGGAGTGCTATGGCCATGGGGACTGCTGAAGAAACAGTTCCACTATTCTCTCAATCCATCCTATTAAATGCCGAGTATAATGATCTTCCCATGTTCACGTGAGTTATTAACACCATGATGTGCCCTTTATGACCATGGTATTTGAATTCAATTTCAATGTAAAAGAAAATTACCTAATTTACTTACTTGACATGTCTATACTTTAACAGGTTCTTTGTGATCGCCAATTCAGTTGCCTGTGCCTATCTTGTGCTTTCTCTTCCCCTATCTTTCTACCATGTTATCAGGAGAGCAGCCAAAAACAGCCGAATCATCTTGGTCATGTTTGACACGGTGAAGATGATAGTGAATTAAATTAGCATTATTTGGGGGCATCATAGTTATTTCTGTGCTAAAAATAGGCAAAAGCAAAGCATATGGTTGAACTAAGCTAATAGTTACTCTGCTCCTCAAGTGATGAAAATCTTCTGAAAATTAGGAGAAAACTCCATTTCATTTCATTGTTTTTCACTGTTCAACCTGAACAACATGCACTAGTCATCAGAAGCTACTATTCCTTAAGATGTTCGAAAGGCACAGAAAGCAAATGCTCAGAGCAATTTCTTTTTTTGATTTGTGAATTCAACATAGAAAATTTCAAATTTCTACTAAGGAGTATAAAGCAAAAGTAAAATAACCATATATGTGTACTTGAGGGATCTAACTTTAAATTGAAACACATGTAATCTATTGTACAGGCAATGCTGGCCCTGGTCACTTCTGGAGCTTCTACTGCTGCAGCCATTGTGTATTTAGCACACAAGGGGAACGCTGATGCCAATTGGTTTTCAATTTGCCAACAATTGAACTCCTTCTGCGAGCGCACTTCTGGATCATTGATTGGCTCTTTTGCTGCAGCATTTGTGCTGATACTGATAATCATTTCATCAGCCATTGCTATCTCCCAATGCTGAAATTCCACTCAACAGTGAGGAGTGCATCTGTATGTATTTGGTGGCTTGAGTCTGTATTTATCTTGCTCTTCTAGGAGCAGGTTTTACGCTTTTATTTTGTTATGGAGTTGTATGTTCTGATCAGTTGGGTTTCTTTAGAACATTGCCTACTTTTCAAACTAGTTTGCAAAAATCTATAAATTTCAGATCAGATCATAAGAAATAGCGCAGCAATCCTCAGTACTCTATAGCTTCAGTCTTTCTCTTATAATTGTATGAACAACAGCTGCAAAAGAATAAATACATTTACTAAAAGTTGAACATTTCTTGATCATCGTATATGTGTTGATTGAAACTCAACATTCCTGATCTTACTGCGAATCACAAGTGTGGTCACATGGAAGCAACTTGCCAATTGCTCATATATCTCCATCAGGCACCGATGCCTTTGTACTACCCCAATATTGCCACAAGATCATCTATGGATTTCAATGTCTTCTCGTAGTACAGGTATGATTCGTATACTTTTGGTGTGCGCACGTAATAATCAAGCTAGGAAAATTAAGAAAAACAATACCCATTAATTATAGAGAAAATGGTTATAGCACAGTTTACTAGCTATGAACGTACCTCAACCATGTTGTCCACCAATTCATTGGCTGTCTTCACATATACTTCCTTTCGGCCTTGGGGCAACGTACTCATAGCATTCTTCAAATCCTGAGAAAGATAAGCCTGCTTTAGTCGAATGTAAAACATGACATACCTCCATGACATGTTCTCCAACATGTCTCTCATACTATGTAACCCCTCAGCAGTTTGCTTAATTCTTGCTGCAGAATCTGCCGGCGACAAACTGGGCTCGAAAAACCGTTCCCAAAGAAATGAACGTGTGCCCCAATTCTCTGCTACTGCAACTGGGGTGCCATGCAGCCCTAGTGCTGCTAGTGAAGTAGCCAGAAATGTTGTTACAAGTTTTCTCCGGTTGGTGATCACATCATTTTCTTGAGGTGGAAAAGATGCTCGGATTATGGGGACGGAGAGACTGTTGCAATGGTGATTTTGGCGTGTGGTGAAGTTCTTGGTGACATGGAAGAGAGGCGATGAATATGTGAAGTTGCTCATGGTTTTTGGATAAAGTGATATGGAAGAGTTGAAGAAGTGAGAGTTAGATTTTGGGGCAGGTTTTTGTGCTGACCGAGTTGACTCTTGACCCAACATGGACCATAGCTTGTTAGGACGTGACACTCCCTATCGTGTTAGAAGTGACCAGATAAAAAAGACTCAAACACAGTGAGTGGGCTTTCTTGTTTGGTCATTTTAACCTTAAATTTAGTTGGTCTGGATATGGGCCTCCACTCTCGAAATTGAGGCTTACTCTCTTGTTTGACAGTAAGCTGCATGAACAAAATCTTTCTTTTCTATTCTTAAATTCTATGAACACAAGTTAACACCTTTGACTAAGTTAAACAAAATTTAAGACCTTTTACTATAAAAAAAATTTGAACAAGAAGTCCTCGAATTTGACCTTGACATCCAGTAGCCTGCAAGTCACCAGAAAAAAATAACCAACGAATTAGCCACCATGTTGCAGCATAAACTTACAGCATTCTTTGATAGATTTGAGAACTTCCGTTCATCATAGATGAATTCAATGTAATGAAACTAAAATTTCCCACAGTACTAGTTCAATCTGCTTTTTCCCAGTTATTCAAAGATGAAGATCTAATGCATTATACCTGAAATGCAGTGAACTTCAATGGAGATGCATTTTGGAAGTAACACTCTTTGAGCCTTCTCTCAGGCCTGAATGAAGCTGCAACAATACTCCTTCCAGCCCATCAAGTATGGAACATGAGAAACCATGCCTAGTGCTTTTACTTTGGTGCCTGTCATCCTCCAACATGCCCTTGGGGTCTGTAATCATCCACCTATGTTTAGTTCTACGTTGAGAGCATTTAGTGCTAAAAAAGGCGTAATAGTTTTTTTTTTTAAATGTTAGAAGTCTTTCGGTAGATAATTAAAAATAATTTTGATATTTATATCGATATAATATGTTAAATCGATTTGATATATTTAATGTTATATCAATTTGATTTTTTTATTATCTTTTTTAATAATTACTCATTGTTTTTCTATAAATATAAAAATCAAAATATCATTAAGATAAATTCATTCTGCTTTTATTTTTCTTTCAATCTCATCTATTTTTATTTATACATCGTAAAATAAATGCAAAAAATATTTCTTACTTTTAATTTTAATTGTCATTTTTTTAATTTTTTAAAAAATACTTTGAGATTAGAGCTCGACTCAAACATTATCAACCCATAAATAATTAAAGAGATCTGCTTTCTCTCGGTCACAATTTGTGAAGCATTTTAAGAGTTGAGATTGAAGAACTACCCTAGTTTAGACCACCATGGCTCCTTTAAAAGCCCTTGCAACTTTTCGTGTTTGCCAACTGAATTGGAGACAATAATTCAGGGTCTTCGATCGAGTGATTCCCGACGCAACCTTTTTCTTAAAAAATCAGTTTACCTTGCTAGTTTTTCAAGATTCCCGAGTTTCTTTTTTATCTGCTTTTCTTCTCCTTATGACATTGTGTGTGGAGTGCGAAGTCATCAATAACTAATTTAATGCTCTTGCCAAGTAGAACTTCGGAGCCCACATTGAGAAATCTTTTCAATTTCCACAGTGGGTCAATGAAGCCAAGTGTCACAATGATGTTTGCTGTATCAAATGCCTGAGCAAAGACGTTATCTGGTAAACTGGGAGACTGAGTTCCAATTTCTACATCAAACCCCACTTTGCAAATGGAGTCTAAAGTCATCCTCGTGAACAAGTCGTCAACTTTTCAGCTCCATCTAGACTTAGATATGACAAAACTAACAATAAACAAAAGGTGTCATTTGTCAAGTATATGAAAAGAAAACCATGGCATTTTGTTTCCATAATCTTGTTCATACTATGGAGATTACAACAAATAAATGATTATGTAACATAATTTAAATAGACGTGATATATACAATATAATTGTTTCATATAATAATTTTATTGCTTTTTTTATAATTTATCATTTACATTGAAAATTTCATCTTCAAGCAATCATATAAGAATGATACGGTTATTATTTTAATTTAAGAAACTTGGACTTTGATCTTTATATCTATTAACCAATCTATAGAGAGAATATTGCAGTCCAACAACAATGGAAAATGAACTATTTGTTGAATAATGGGAGATTTACCTTGGGGCAATTGGCAAAGTTAGCCTTTAAGTACATGTTCAACATTAGCAGGATCGGCAATGTAAGTACAAGTGTGAATGGCATAGGAACTACCACAGTTTTTGATTCGGACAGGTATCTGACAAGCCAATCGTACATTCAATCATAGTTCATTAATTGTTTGATCGCTGCTCCAATGAGTGGCCACGTTTTCGGGCCTTTGTTGTTCCTGTGATTCCATCTGTGGAAGAAGATCCAAAATCATGCAAGCTAGCATCAATATTCCCATGATGCATCCGTCGGGGGAAGAAACAAGTGAAAAAATATTGTTTTCTACTTCCATTTTAGGTTAAAATGAATAGAAATTGAATGTAATTTGTTGATGGAATTAAGATATCCTCAATTTTATATTGAAAGAATGTATAATTATGATATTATATATATGTAGAGATATAAATTTAAAACTTGTTAAATATTTTTTTATGAGATAAAATAATAAAATATTTGGATTAAAACAAATAATATTTTTCAAATTGAATGTGAATTTTTTACATTAAAATAGATAATATATCATAAGTCAAATATGAATCTTCACCAAAAAATTTTACAAAAATGTAGATAAATTATAAAGCTCATTAATTAACTACTACTTTATAACATTAAAAAATGTTTCACATCTTTTGCATCCTTAGCCTTAATTTAACCAAATTATTTCTTTTAAGTTTTTTTTTTAAATTATTTTTGTCTCTAATATCATTTAGAAATGTTCATGAATCAAGATAAATCAAATCCTGTTATCTATCCAAAATTCGTTTTAATTTGATTTGGTGAATCAAGTTTATGAGATTAAAAGTTTTCAAAATATATATTAAAGTATTAATAAATTAATAAATATTAAATTTTAAAATATATTTTTAATAAATTTAAATTAAAAATATTTTTTATTAATAATTTAATATCTAGGATACCCAAACTTAAAAATCCCTATTCAAAGCCCTACCCATACACAAGTGTTGTATTATCAAAGTTATTATTATTTTTTTTAAGAAATCAAAGTCATTCTTTTGTAAGCTTTTCATCGAAGTTATTTGGACGTTTATACTTTATATCGTAAAAAATAAACATGCACCTTTAAAGTCGTTGTTTTCGGCATTAAGTTTCAATCATCTTCGGGCTGAGAGCCATAAGAACCCAAATGAACGGACCTGATTGAGGCCCATGAAAGCCGAGCACAATGACATGGGGCTGAGCTTTATTAAAACCTCCATTTTTTTTCTAAGCCCGCCGTCAATGACACTGACAGCTTCGTATCCAATGAACCAATGAAACTGAACCAAAAATTTTGGTGCTAAACCTCTTCAAGTCATCCTTAAGTCACACGCCCCTTGCCCCACCCTTTCTCAGTTCTTCTCCCTCATGCATTAGGGTTTTTCAATTTCTTTTTCCATAATTTTCAAGAACCCGTCTCCGCTGGTCTTTTCAGTAATTCCCCATTATCTTTTCCATTTTGGGTTTTAATTATTTTTTAATTTATTTATCCGATTTTCATTAAAAAGAATCTGGGTTTCTGGCTTCAGCACTTATATTTAAAAAAACGAAATAAAGATTGATTTTTTCTTGTTTGATTGACATTGTTTTGTATGTTGTTTTCTCCATTATCTTTTCCATTTTGGGTTTTAATTTTTTAATTTATTTAACCGATTTTCATTAAAATCTATTTGGGTTTTTGGTTTCAGCTCTTATATTTCAAAAAAAGAAATAAAGATTGAAAATTTTCTTGTTTGATTGACATTGTTTTGTATGTTGATTAATGCAGGTTTAATTTATTTTAATGTATTCGTCCAGAGGGACGAATGCCTACGGGCAACAATCCTACGGTGGCCAATCCGGATACGCCCAAAATGTGAGTCTTTTTTGGTTTTTTCACAATACTTGTGTTAAAGATGCTTGATTTTTCTTTTTTCAAGCTCCTTTTTCTGTGATTAGTTTCTAATTTATGTATTATGGTGGGATTGAAAGTTGTCTGAATTCCTGGGATTTGCTATTTTCCCTGGCTATAACATTTTCACATTTACACATGCGCTATAATTCAAGACTTATCAGGGGTCTGGTTTTGTTCACAATTTTCTGTATATTTTGTAGTTAGGGGGTGGTTATTCTGGTAGTTCTGTTGGAGGACCTGAAGGGGGAGCTCAAATGTCCTTGTCTTCTCGGCATTCATCAATTCTAGGTAGTTCTCAAGAAGCAGAAGTTGGTGGGTACAGAGCCCTTCCTTCAGTTTCTGTTCATTATGGGGGGCAGTATAGCTCCATATATGGCACAGCTGCTCTGAGTGCTAGTCAGCAGGTTGGTGGAATCTGGTTTCTTTTCCTATGTGTTTGTTTTGGTAATTTTATATTATTTCATCTTGCTGTAACTCTTCAGTTTCTCTTTAATAGTTATGCCTTATCATAGATATTTGGGGACCCGGGTCGGTTTCAACTATTGTGTGCTGTTTTTTTTTTCTCCCACGGGAGTTTATGATATGTACAATATTATTAAATTTGCTAATGGACAATATTATTAAATTTTATTGATCAAATTTTGGATTTGGCGAATTTTTATTTGTACTAGGTTCCTGCAGTAAGTTCCAAAGGGGCTGGAGCTTCAACTTTGGAATCTCGTAGTACTTATGCCTCAGCTATGCCAGATTCACCTAAATTTGCATCCTCTGACTATGTTTCATCATCAAGTCACAGTTATAGTCACAAAGGTGATCAAATGTATGCAGAAAAGATTCCTGACTATCCTACAGTGGAGAGAAGACAATATGGAGAACGACAGGGTGGTTATATGGGGAGGGAATTGCCGAGTGAGCCAACTGGAAGATATTCTGATTCTGCTATTTTTGCTCATCAGCATCAGGTCTAGCAATTTCATGATGTTTCTTCTATTAGCGTCTTTTGCTTTTTTTTTTCTTTTTTCATGCTCTTTCATGGTCTGAATATAAATATGCTCCACCCTTGTCCATCTTGTTCTCTCTGTCGGTTTTGATCTTTAATATTTACTATCTTGTTCAACAGCCTGAGCTATATGATCGTCTTGATCAAGCTGTCTTGCTTCGACAAGAACAATTACTCAAAGCTCAACCAGCCTCTCTTGATAGTAGTTTGAGGTATTTTTATTTTGATGAAATATTTAATGTACAATTTTCAATTGAGGATGTTTGTGCTTAATAGCTACAGTTCTTCACTTAATAGACATTCCCTCATAAATATATGGCCAAGGTCAACCTTCTCATCCTTCATGGTGATAGTCTGTTGGCTGCTTGTTAGATGGTAATATATTGCTTAATAGACTGAGTAGCAACACATTTCTGGCAGACAAGCTGATTATCTTGCAGCAAGGAGTGCTACTAGTCGTCATTCCACCCAAGATCTTATGCCTTACAGAGGAAGAATAGATGCTGATCCCTGCAGTTTGTCATTGCTTAGTTCTTCTTCTTCTTATGGTGGACAGCCTCCATCGATATTAGGGGCGGCACCAAGGAGAAACATGGATGATCTCATGTATCCACCTAGTTCTGCAAATCCTGGTTATGGAGTGAGCCTACCGCCTGGTAGAGATTATGGAACAAAGGGACTTCATGTTACATCCCTCGAGTCTGAATATCCTGGTAGTATATTGTCACGCAGTGGTCATCCTAGGGTTGATGAACGCAAGGATGACAGGGCTGGTTATCTTAGGGAGTTTGAGCTGAGAGAGGAGGAGCGTCGTCGGGAGCATTTGCGTGAAAGAGAGAAAGACAAAGAGAGGGAAAGGGAGCGGGAACGAGAACGACTACGAGAACGAGAAAGAGAACGTGAACGTTTGCGCATCTTGGAGCGACGGGAGAAGGAGAGAGAACGAGAGCGCAAGCGTGCACTTGAAGTTACACGTGAAAGAACTCCACCTAGAGTTTCTAGGGACCATCGTGGTCCCTCGTTGACAAAAGAGGCAAGACCTATGAGGCGAGACTCCCCACGTCGTGAAGCTTCCCATAGGTTTATCTTGATGTTTTACTTTCCATCCTGCTCTAGTTCTGAATGTTTAGCTCCTTGTGTTTCTCACAGTCTTCATAACTAACTTGGTCTTCTGTATTGCTGAAGGCGTCTTTCACCTGTTAAAGAAAAAAGGAGAGAATATGTCTGCAAGGTAAAAGGACAATGCAAGAGCTTCCCGTTCGAAGATAATTTGAACTTATTCAAGAATTTGCTTTTTTCCTTTCGAAATCTGATTTGCATCTTAAATCTTCCTGTTATCACTCTTTCTTGGGCCTTCAATTTCTGTTGCTTCCTGTTCGTATTTGGCCCATGGTGTGCAGGGCTAGTTGCTGGGTTTTCCATAACGTAGAGAATTCTTCATATATTTATAAGTGTTGCTCACTTATTTTGAGTTTATTGTGTTAACCTTACCTTTTATCCTTTGTTCCTGGGGCACCTTTTTCTGATATTTCACTTTGATTGGTTTCAATTTGCTCCTTTCATCCCCTCATTTCTTTGGATGGTTTCTTTTTCCCTCATCCTCTCACCCTTTTCCTTATTGAGCAATCTATATTCCTTTTATGAAGACTATTTCAAAACTTTCATAGCTTCCTTGTTTTATATTTGCTGACTCCTCTAAGCTGTGGTGGTTCGTTGCAACTTCTAGTTGTTCCAATTGATGAAAATTTTCCTGTATTCTAGAGAATTTATTGAACTTATCTGAGTTGGAGACCTTTTTCAATATATTTTCCTGTAATATGGACATCTATTTTCTGTATGTGCATGTCATTTGAAATTTTTTTAATCCTTTCAGCAATATCTTGCTTACTTGCAGGTATATTCATCCACCTTGGTAGATGTAGAGAGAGATTATCTGTCAATTGATAAGCGATATCCCAGACTTTTTGTATCTCCCGAATTTTCTAAGGTCTTTCTCTCTTTCTCTCAAAATTCAGTGATGCACTAAATTTGTATTTTTAGATATTTGTTTTGACCTAACATCTTTGACTGTTGTAGGTTGTTATAAACTGGCCAAAGGAGAACCTCAAGCTCTCTATGCATACTCCTGTCAGGTATTCTTCCTGGATGTCTTTGTTACTTGAATAGGTTTGGACATCTCAACTAACATTGAACTTCTTGGTTTGTTGTCTTTTTATTGGCTAAAGAGTAAAGACTGAAGTGGTCTTGCCATCATGGTTTTAGATATTTTATCTGTGAACTGTCACTTTATTAATCAATTAATTATTTTTTTGGATGTGAAATTGCTAATGCATTGTTTTCATGAAGCTTGGACTTCTGTCTGGGGAATAACAAAACAATTGAGACAAACATTAGTTGTTGAAACTTTAGTAGTTGTGGGATCCAAATCAACGTCCATCCCAATTTCATTTACTCCCCCTCATTTCTCCTTCTTCAACTTTGATGAACTAAACAATTTTGCATCTTATGTTTTTATGAAACTGTAATAATTTAGTTTCTGTTGAGTGGAGCAGCTTTGAGCATGATTTCATTGAAGAAGATAGTTTAGCTGAACCAAAAGAACCTTCCAGCAAGCTTTTGTCTGTGGGACCTGAAAAGTCTGAACAAGGAAGTACAGTGTGGAATGCAAAGGTGGGTCATTTGTAAATGTAGCATCTGATGACATAAGCTATAGTTGTATCTATAATATTTTTATTTTTTCTTTTATCCTTTTGTGGGAAGCTAGTTTTTATCAAATGTGAATTTGTTATTTCATTTTTTTTCTGCATTATGGGTTTTGTCATTAGTCATCAGAACATAATATCTGAATGATGTAGAATTGAGTTCTTGTTGACTAAAGCATTTAAACTTTGAATGTCTGCTTTGGTTTTAATGGAATTTCTATTGCACTAGTGGTTTTAAGAGCCAAACTTTGTTGATATAATGGACTATTTTGGATCAGCCTTCACTGAAATAATGGTATTTCTTGTTTGGATGACAACTGAGGACTATGCTTCCAGCAGTGCATACCTTATAAACTCTACTCTTTTGGTTGAACTGGCATTATAATAACTTGTACTTCTGTGTCATTCCTTATGTCACAAAGCACCCGTGTAAGGTGTTTTCTTGTTTGTATGATCTAGGAGACTAAAACATAGAATTTAGTTTCCTAACAGTTTCCTTTTATATATATTCTTATTTACACAGTTATGATTAATCAAAGCCTTGAGGGGTTTATATAGGTTGACATGCTAAAGGATGATCTAGTCTTGCACTTATTTTGTTAATTTGTTGGGAAATTTATTTGAACATGCTGAAGTGCTGACAAGAAGATTAGTGCATTTTGTTAATGTTCATATTTGGAAGGAAGAAAATTCTGTCTTGTTGTCAAATTCTATTGTATCATATTTAGGCATTTATGACTAATAGATAAAACCTGTAGAAGCATGAACTACATGGTGGTTTTAGTAAGCTTTGTATTACTTTGAAGTTTCCTTTGTACAATTCGTTTGTAATAATTCATGGATGATTTAAGCTCTATCAAGTGCTTGTCTCTTTTGGCTTTCTTTGATAGGAATATTGAAGATTCCATTTCAAAGATAATTTTAATCGTGTTTGAGTAATGTATGTTTGTGACTTTGTTCAGATGATTTTGATGAGTGGATTAAGCAGGAGTGCTTGGGAAGAGCTGTCATCTGAAAAAATCCCTGATGACCGCATACCTCATATTTGCAATATTCTAAGGTTTGCTGTTCTTAAAAAGGATCATTCTTTCATGGCAATTGGTGGACCTTGGATTTCTGCTGATGGCAGCAATCCTTCTGATGACGATTCCTCTCTAATTCAAACAGCCCTTAGGTTTGTCCTGTCTGCTTGTAGTAGAATGCTATTCATAAGCTGATTAATTTCTCACCTGGGGAGTTATTTTACTTGAGCAGGTATGCAAAGGATGTAGTGAGTCTTGATTTGCAGAACTGTCAGCATTGGAATCGTTTCCTTGAGGTATTATCTAATTGTCCCTGGAAACCTTGTGTGATTTTGCTTAGAAGCTGCAATTCTGCTGATAAAAATTTTATGCTTTGTATTTAAATCTTTTATTCGAAATTAGTCTGCAGGATCCTTCTCATTTAGTTTATTTTTTTGTATCTATTGCTCAGGCTTAATTGTAAGGTTGATTCTATTGTACTTGAAATCCCTTTTAACTTGTTATTTCTCGGCATCCATGATCAAACCTTTTATTGGATTATGTATTTATTATTTTTGGTCATTGTGTAGACCAGACACTCACGACCATCTAGGATGGCAAATCTTTTGGTGGTTTTCATCTTGAAATTAATTTGGAGAAATCACTTGCTTTCATCCTATCACGTTTCATTTTCCCAAGAGCTTGATTCCATAGGCCTTCACTAGGAAAGAAAGATTAAGGTGCCATGGGCACTTAAAGGTTCTGTTTAGGATCTAGTATATTTAATCTTGGCAACTATATATGCTGGTAATATTGCAGCCAGAACATAGGGAAATATTCTAAAATTTAGTAGGCTGAAAGTGTAGAATTGTGCAAAACTTATCTGGTTGCAACCTGGCACTCTAGCGGGTGGCAAGAATTCATCATCACATTCTTTATGAGAGAGCTTAGTTGTATTGAATTTTCTTCTTGCAGTATCTTAAGTTGAAATATTGTTTCTTGAACATGTTTCTTGATGACAAGAATCTAGTTTTGATTTTTGATCTCTCGTTGTCATTTGCAGATACATTATGACAGAGTTGGCAAGGATGGACTGTTTAGCCATAAAGAGGTCACCGTATTGTTTGTTCCAGATTTATCTGAATGCCTTCCTTCATTTGATACATGGCGAACCAAATGGCTAGCTCATAGGAAAGTTGTTTCTGAGAGAGAGCACCAGCTTTCTTTGAAAAGAGAGGTATTATTCTATTTTGTTCTTCCTGCCTTTTCTGTTAGGTTTCCTGATCCTCAATTTAATGTCAGAAGAAATGCATATATATATATATATATATGCATAGGCTGTATAAAGAAGATGCATATGCTTAGTGTATGCATGTGAAGTGTGAACATATATACCTGTGATGTATAAGCAGACACATTGACCCACACATCAACCAACGACAAACTGGAAGTATTAGTAGATTGCAAAATGCCAAAATCTTTAGTGGATTTTGCTTTACTTAAATGCCTGTCATACATGCTGAATGTCATCATGATCTATAAATTTGTGTCTAAGTTCTAAAGATTTTGGACAAACAATGGCTTGGAGCATTGTGTGCAAGGTAGCTGTCAATTCCCAAACAACTTGATATTGGTTTTGGGTTAAGATGGATATGTGGGTGACTCTTAGTTTCTTATTTCTTTCCCTATAAGTTTTTGTAATAAAATAAGGAATATTGAAGGTGTTACTAGTGGTAAATTTGTTTTCTTTCAGAAATCGAGGGAGAGGAAAGAAGGATCAAAAGGTGAGTTGATTATTACAAATTTCATCTTCTCCATTTGCTTACATATTTTGTATGGGCATGTCCAATTATGAAATTGGATCAATAGCTTCTTTCCTTTACTTCAATTTTTCATTTATGTTGGCTAGACAATGAAGTCGATTCTACGAAACAAACTGAAAGAGGCAAATCAGAAAAAAGGAGTCAGTCTGTGTCCTCTAGTCATGGAGTATTTGCTAACAAAAGGGAGAAAGATGGCAACTGTATTGAAGGAGATGCAGCTGAAGGAAAGGTTAGTGGGGGTGAAGATAAAGTTCAGGTAAAAGATGGCACTGAAATAACAGTGGGAGGAGGTCCTGAGAAAAAAGAAAGTGGAGAAGCTGCTGCTGCTGCTGCTAAGACAGTTGCTGTGAAGTCAGGGAAGAAAAAGATTATAAAGAGGATTGTCAAACAGAAGGTTGCTAATAAGACAGCTGCAGAAGTAAATACGGCTAGCAAACAAAGTGACAAGGTTGATGAAGATGTTGGAGAGCACAATACTAACTCAGAGATTGCAGTTCGACAGGAAGAATCTTCTGCTGGTTGTGCTGGGGTTAAAACTTTTGTAAGGAAAAAAATTACCAAAAAGGAGGCAGTTGGGCAAACTGATCAGAGTGAAGATAATGGTGTTCCCCTTGAGGCAAAAATGGAGATAGAAACGGGTTGCTCTGAAGATAAACCAAAGGATAATTCAGATGCCACTGCTGCAGTCATAGAAAATGTTGGTGTGAAAACAACTGTAAAGAAGAAAATTATTAAGAGGGTGCCTAAAAGAAAGGTTCCTGCTACACAAGCTAAGGATGAATTAGCTGAAATTAAGAAAGATGGTGATGAGGATGAGAAAAAGGTGATTCAAGCTGTAAGTGAGACCTCAAATATAGGTAAGCAAACAGGTTCAGAGAAACAAGGTAATGCTGCAAGTTCAAGTAAATCAGAAATCAAGGCCGACAAGGAGAATAAGAAGGATGAAAAGGTAACTAATGTGGAGTCTCTGATTGACAAGCAAAAGGTTAACACCAAGGATAATTGTGATGTCAAGGGGGGAAAATCAAAAGAGGGGGAAAAGCCAAAAGATGAGAAAGAGGACAAAGATAGTAAAGATGAATCCCAAAGCAATTCTAACAAAGAATCAAAAGATATGAGGAAGTCTGAGGAACCTTGTCCGAGGCATCCTGGATTGGTTCTACAAACAAAGTGGAGCAAGGATTCTAAAGTAAGTTAATCATATCATTGAAGAACGTTGTACACTGGGCTGAACTAAAGTGAAGGAAAATGTTTTTTATGCACAAACTATCTAATATTCCTAGCTAGTACTTGTCTAATTATTCATTCTAATGTTGCAGTTGCGTTCATTGTCACTTTCACTGGATTCACTTTTGGATTATACTGACAAGGACATTGAAGAATCAACATTTGAGGTTAGTTTTCCATTGTTACGTTTCTGCCTTATTATCTAAATTCCTTTAATATTTTCCATCCTATATTTTCATTTATAACTTAATGATATCTGAAGCAATCTTTTAGTTTTTATTCTTACCTTTTCATTTACACCAACTGTATTCCTTTTTTGCAGCTTTCATTATTTGCTGAGATGCTGTATGAAATGCTTCAGTATCAAATGGGTTGCCGTATTTTAACATTTCTCCTGGTTGGTTTATGATGGTTCCTGCTTATTTGCCTTAATTCTCTCTCTGAAGAATTTTCACTGACATTCTTTTTAATGTGTAGAAACTGCGAGTAAGATTTATAACAAAAAGAAATCAGCGTAAGAGGGAACGGGAAGAACTCCGTGAGAAGGAAACTGAGAGAAAGTCACCGACAAAAAGATTGAAAAGCAATGAGCTCACTGTGAAAAATGAAAGTACTAAATCGGACACATCAAGTGCAGCTCAGCAGGAGGGTGAAATGATTGTGACCAAGGAAGAAACTACTGCTGATCTTGTTGAGGAGCCAAAGATAAAAGATGAAATAGACGATGAAGATTTGGAGGAAGATCCTGAAGAATATGAAGAAATGGATGACGCAAGTCCGCAACCCAATTCCTCTAATGAGGTAGGGCTTTCCTCCTCTTTGATCAGGGAGGCTGAAATGATTTTTATCAAACATTATTTTCCCTTATGGGTTTTTGGACTCATCCTTATAATTTTTATGCAGTAGATTTTGTTACTGGCTTGAATTTCAATCATGTTGTTCTATACTATTAATATTTATGTTATTTTTTAGTATGGTTAACTTCCCATTTTATACCTGGATTACTTTGTGGTGATTTGATTTGGCGAATCTATTTTTGTATGGTCAGTGCTGTTATATTCTTATTCATGAAAGATTGTAACTTCATCTTTGACAGAAAAATGAAGAAGAGAAGACAAACACAGATGCTAAGCCTGAAAAGGAGGCTGAGAATGATGAAGCAGGGGAGTCCACCAAAAAGGAAATCACCACAACAGCTTGTAGTTCAGAGTCTGGACCTGTGGGAAATATGTCTGGAAAGAGGGAGCTGAAAGTTGATCCGAAGAAAAAGGTGCATGCTATCAATAAGGATTTGTTGCAGGTATTTGCCAGTTCACTGTTCATTTCCCTTGCCTCAGAGCTTTCCTGTTTGAGTATGCAATTCAGATTTTCTTTCTTCCCTTATTAATGCATGTCTTCTTTATTATAGGCTTTTAGGTTTTTTGACCGGAATCGAGTTGGCTACATAAGGGTGAGATCAAAATCTTTTACTTTGATATGTTCTCTATCGCCAGTGCTAGTGACCACTTATTATTTTCTACAGGTTGAAGATATGAGGTTGATTATTCACAACTTGGGGAAGTTTCTCTCTCATAGGGATGTCAAAGTAAGATACATATGATTCTATGATTCTTTTTGTTGTTTGTCGTAATTCTGCTTTTATGTGGTAGCCTTGTGCCATGGTTAATGATGGTTTTCTTTACTGCATCAGGAACTTGTGCAAAGTGCATTGTTAGAGAGTAACACCGGAAGGGATGATCACATTCTTTACTATAAGCTGGTTCGTATGTCTGACATATGAGAGCTTTTTGGGTCGGATGATCTGTTTTGCATCTAATGACCCATGAGAGGAGTGATTGCTAGGAGTTGAACTGAGTCATGGATGTTTGAATATAGGGTTTTAACTTCTACTATTGAGTTACTATGAGCCTTTTTCCCTTGCTGTATCAAAGAAATAAATAATTGTGCTCTTCGTTTATACAACAGATTGCCTGCTCATGGCATCATCCTTTTAAATTTGAACGGGTAGGTGTCTTTCATCTTGCTTTCTCTCACTGCTTTTGAACGTGGTTTGAGGCTTAGGCTTCATTTGGAACTGGGCCCTTAATGAAGCATTAACATGTCAAAACACCATAAAATGCGCAACTGATTAGCATTACTTGATAATCCTTGTGATTTACTATGAGTATGGCATGTAAGCTTTACTTTATCTTGGTAGTTAAATTACCCGTCTTTGCAAATCAATGTACCCAAATAACAAAATTAACTGTATAGTTTATTGCAACAAAATTGACTGTCAGTAACATCAACCGTGAGGCTTCTTGATCATGGTAACATCAAGGCAGTTATGCAAGATATGCGAGTAAAAGGTGAAAAATAGGAACACAAAAATCCAGAAAGCAGAAAAATAAAAAGAATTATTTGCCGATGGCCTATTTAGCTAATAGCTTTGATCGTGAATGCCAAGCTCAAGAAGAGTCCTCATTGCTTGTTTTTTGACCACTTTGCCATAAAACCCCCTTCCCATCTTCATTGCTCTCTCAAAGTCCACCACACCAGCGCCACCACCACTCTTCTTCAATCCTTCCACAACGACCTTCAGCACTCTCTCATCACTTCCCACAGTTTCTACCACACTGTCCACGACAGACTCCATTACTGGAATCCGCCTGCCCCCCCGTTTCATCGACCTATCTGAACCATACACCTCAGAATAAGCAGCCCAAAACGATGCCCTCAAATAGCCCTTCTCTTTTCCCTTCACCGCCCATCTCTTCATACCTTCCTCCAACCTATAAACTGTACCGCCTACATCTACCCACTTTTCAAGGCCTATCTCAATCTCTCTTAACTCTTTCTTGGAACGCACTGCCTCTTCAAACTTGCATCTTCTACATTTGCAATTAAAACCCCATGACTCGGACGTCTCCACACGCCTGTCCAACGAAGAAAGTGCATCAAAATACATGAATGTGATCTCTTCACCAGCCTTGATGTCTCTAGAAGCATGGACCATGACGTAGTCCCCAACATGCAATCGCCTGGCATTAGGATTACATGAATGGTTGATGAAGGAAGCCAGTAGCCATAACCCAACACCATAAAAATCACTATTTTTCCCCAGTACTTTAGCTGAAACGGCCTCTTCCACAAGAGAATTCACATCCAAGATGCTCAATATCTTATCCATATCAAGCTTCTCCTTTGAACAACTATTTTGCTCAACCTCAGGCCTAAAGAAACTCATATCAGGAACTTCAAGCCCCTCTTCATTTTCACCTGTGGATAACATATTAATCAAAAGCTGTGTTTTTTGGCATTTCGTGACAGCTTCCTTCACTTTATAGACAAAATTCTTCCACATAACAAACTGTGCATTTTCTCCTGAATCTTCACTTCCCAATATACCTCTTTCAATTGCAATTGCCTTAGTGACCAAAACCAAAGTCCCAGCATCAATATTCTTTGTTGCAAACAAGCCACGACCGCTAATTTCAGACCTGTTAACGTGCACTGGACCAATATATTCAGCAAGTTCTGGAGGCTTTCCTCGGAACCCATTAAGAACCCAATCAGAAAGATCAAAACTTCCTGTCCTTGATTGAAACTCAAGTTTTTTACATTTCTCTAAATACCCATTGAGGAGTTCGAGGTTACCATTACCCTGAGGATCAAAAAGAGCTTCTTTGAAGCAGTCCAAAGCATTGGAATATCTGTTCAAACTAAGCAAGATCTTACCTTTGCAAAGTAAAGTCTTGAAATGGGTAGCTTCAATTTGAAGTGCTTGCTCACAGTCTTTAAGTGCTTCAGTGAAATCTTGTAACCTTGATCGTGCGTCAGCCCGATTTGAGAAGGCTAAGCAGAGAGATTTGTGGAGCTTGGAGGGGTAATCTGGGTCTGGGTTGAAATCTTCTTGGGTCTTCAAAATTTGGTTTTGGCAAAGATCGATTAACTGAGAGTAAAGTTGTATAGAGTCTTTCCATTCTTCTCTGAGGAGAAGCTCTGTGGCTTTTGATCGGAGCTGCAGCATTTGCTCTTCAGCTGCGGACATAGCTGACTCTTGTTGTAGCTCCTTTTCTCTTCTTTGTTTGGTAGTGCTTTTTTGCTTGCTGGTTTTAAATTTTGGGGGGTTTCTGTTATAGTAACGGTCATATTGGTCTTTTCGTCTTTGGCCTCTTATCCTATTTTTGAACTTTTTTTTTTAATTTATTTTTTATAATGGATCTCCTTCTTTGATAACAGCAACGGCTATGTCGGGCTTGTTGTCTTTGGTTAGAATTATGTTGCTCAATTTCAATTTAAAACTGTGGGGCATCTCAAAACTATCTACGTATTATGAATTTGATCAATGCCATGCTCCCAAAATTGTGAGCATACCCGTGATGAATTTCTACAATGACCCAAATTCTTGTTAGAGAGCATCATTAAGCAAAATGACGTGAGAAAAGTTATTCACAAACATCACACATCTGATAAACAGTCATTTCTTTACGTAGTTTATCCTCAATACAAGCTAGACCATGCCTTCCACTACGGTAAATAGATGGTAGCTAGGATCTGTTCCTAATGATTCAGTGAGAAACTCGTATGATTGCTTGGTGAAGACGGTGACAATTGAAGGATTAACAGCATTGTGAACAGGTTTCATTCCTGCATGGGCTAGACATGGTCCTTGGCAATCTGTTTTCTGGGTCTCTGGTGAGAAATTCCGGCAAATTGCAAGGCTTTCTTCCTCCGGAACAACGAGCTGATGGGGATTCAGATGCCAGTACACTTGCATGGTAAAATTCAGTTTGTGAATTGCCAGCAAAATGAAAGGGAAAATTTCAGATGCTAGAGTGGCAATTACTTGAATACCAGCATTGACCTTTATAAAACTCAATGTTTAGACATAAGTCCGCTTATTGCTAAACAATTCACGGCTGGTTTTGTAGTGTCCTACTCACCAATCATGCAATGCATTTGATTTCTTTTTTTGACTGTCCGTTTCCTATGTAGTTCCTGATGGCATTTTTCCCATTTACCGGCCCTGTTATAATATGCAGCAGCTAATGATGGCCGTGGGGTCTTCGGGGTTGAAACCTTGGCCCTTGAGGGTAATGCTAAATGGGTTTTCGTTTCTCCATTCTTGCAAAAGGTGTGCATGTGATGGCCTGGCCGAGTTCGTAAGTACAGCCCGGAACCTAGGCAAAGAGCCGAAGACAATGAGATTTAAGCCCAATTTGGGCTTCAGTGATTGTAGTATTCGGACAAGCTGTTCAAAGGCTTTGGCAATCCAAGCTTGATCCACAAGTGTTCTACTCTACCTCTTGCCTTTTAGACTAATTAAAATTATTTTTAAAAAAAATATTTTGATAATGCAGTCCTATTGGGTGTTTGAGTTCTGTTTGCCATTGGAAAGCAAGATTTTGGGGAAGAGCTAATAAAAGTTCTATTCAGTAATGGTAAATATGCTCAAATTAGATATTTATTAAGTTTTGAAACTAAAATTTTTATTCGAAACTTTAATTGAACGAATTATTTGAGTTTGAATGAATCTTTGTAAAGCGTTAGGTTTCAAACTTTAAGTTACATATATTTTCATAAATGTGAGTTTTTCTTTTGATTTGATTTGAAAATTTGAAGATTTTAAATCTTAATCCAAAAGAAATAAAATTTATAAGATAAGAAAAAAGTTTGCTTCCTAACTTCTACTAGATCCAATGATTCTCCTTTATCTACCCAATGAAGAATATCTCAACCACTTAAATTTTGATGCTCTAATTACATTTACACACCACCTTCCAAAATTCAATTCCATCCTTCAAGTTAGCTACCCTATTAGAGACCGTTTGGTACATAAATTGAGTGTGGTGGCAACTTGAATTTGCTCTTGCGGTGAAAATAAATTCACATCACATTAGAATCATGCATCGAATTAGATTTGATAATTTAAAATGTGATACAATAAAACAATACAAATACGTTATGAAAATAAGATATAAATTTTAATAATAATTATATATGAATTTAACAAAATAAAAATTACATTTTATATTTTTATATACATAAACATAAATTATGATATATAAATTTCATGTATAATATAATATAAATATATAAAATTTTATATTTTATATGATATAAATATACGAATCATCAAATCTACACCGAATAAACTCTTAATCTACTAGCTTCCATTGCTGCCTTACCTGGTGTCTCTTTCATCTTGCAAAATACAATCATGCCTCTTTTTGTGTTCGATTTTCTCAAAATGTTTATCATGCAAAAGCGAGTCATAATTGGCCAACCAAGTTGCATTTATAAGGCCTTTGGGGCAAAGAAGAAAGAGTACCATGGAGAGGAGGCAATGGGAAAAGTCTTATTCCATTTACAATTCGTGTCAAAATTGAAGCTATTTTAAATTTATGAAATTTCAACCAATTGCTGTCGAGTCACCGTCAAGCCATTTTTTTTGAAAAGCAGTATCGTTCCCATCATATCTTATCACTTGAGCTTTATATCAGTTGAATTTTTTTCGTATAGAGATTTGAATTCAAAATTTTAAATTGAAGTCTTAAATTTTAACCATTGAATGTCTCTTTGAAAACAACATTTTGATAAAGGAATTATATGGTAGAGATTATAATTTAAAAATAAAAAAAATTATAAATATTTAAATTTAAATTTAAATTTATCTAAAATCACATTTTAAAATAATTATATAAATTAATTAAACTGAACTCTAAATTAAATTATATGTACAATTTCATTTTACAGTTCCAATATATTTGCACAGTTTCAATTGTACCATATATTTTGTCTTGTGCAAGGTGGTGGCCCCGTATCTATAATCAGGTCAATTTTTTTTAGGTAGGACTTAACTCCAGTGATTTATTACAATTAGCGTAGCCAAATTAAATTTGAATACTATTTCATGGACCCCGAGTTTGGTAAAAATTAAAATCTCTCATAGTAAATTATTTTAAATAATTTGAGCAATTATGGAGATGTGAAGACTCTTTAAGGTCTCATAATTTTATTTAACAAAAAATATGTAGAGTTTCATAATTAATTTGTAAGATATTATTTATTTTAATTCGAAAATTTTAAATAGATATTAAAATTTTAGAGGTAATTCTTATCAGTAACATTTAGTTTTTATCCGACTAATAAGCCATTTGATAATATTTGTGAAGATCGATTAGTAATCGTTTTGATATTATTTATGAAAATTTACATTCAACTTATGAAATATTATCCGTTTTAATTTAAAAATTTTATAATTTTATCACATAAAAAATATCTTATAAATTTGAATTTAAATCTTTGTTTATATATCATAATAGATACTTAAAACATTTCGATATGAGATCGATATGTCATAAAATATTTCATAATATAAATATAAATATAAACTTAAATCTTTATATATATATCATCATAATTTATGAATATATATAAGATTTAGTGTTTCAAAAAATTTCAAAAACCGGATTATTCATCCAAGTTTGTAGCCTAATGTTGGTCGTAATTGGCTTCAAAATTTTAAGATAGAGCCGATTCTTATCCAAATTAAATCTATTATTTAAGTAATAATAAATATTTTTATTTATAAAATATAATGCTCAAGTTTTCATTGGGTTCCAATTTCAGTATGATCCCGACGCCTCATTTAGTCCGTACAGCTCCCAAAAAAATTGGATTTTATAGCCTATTCACATGCTACTGGAAGGGAACCAACAGTGTATGATTGAGTACTTTTTTGTTAGTATTAATTATAATGTCACTTTCACAGTCCCACCTTTTGATTTTTATAAAACTTGTCATTCACCATTGTCCATTCTCTGTAAATTTTCTTTCATATTTGAAAGTGACACCTCAAGCTCTCGTCTCACTACTGCAGGCTATTCCATGTGCAGCAATGTATAGACCACAAAACAATTGCTTATTATCGATTGTTGTTCCTGGTACGAGGCTTAATCCATACAAATCTACTTTATACCAGTCATGCTATTTGTCTCATAAATTTTGTTACATATTTTTATTTCCTAAAATGATAATAACTTAAATTCCAAAAAAAAATCCATCAATTTATGTTTAAATCAACTTATTAATAAATGAGATATTATACTTAAATGGATAAATTATTATCACATCAAAAGACAAAAGTTATAGGATAAATAGTATTTTTTATTTTATATTCACGTTAAAAAATTTTGAGGATGTGCAATAAGATATAAATAAAAATAAAAATTTAATTTGTGAGATATTTTTTATTAAATAAAATTATAAAATTTTTAAATTAAAATGAATAATATTTTGTAAATTAAGTATAAGTTTTTACAATATCATTTAAGAGTTTAAATTTGAAATTTTTTTACATTAATTATTTATTAATAAGATGACTTTGTAAGTATTTGATAGTGTATTGAATTTAGAGAAATTGTACATTGACAAAGCATAAAAATTTAATATTTTTTTTTTACTTAAAATTGTTAGAATTTAAATTAAAATCACTAACACTTTACCAACGGTTCATGAATTTGTTGGCAGAAGGGAGAAATTGTTTTTATTAGAAAAATGAAGTTCAAAGATGCGATCTTTTTAAGGAAAACATGTCGTTTTGTTGTTCACCTACCACCTGCAGATCAACGGCAAATTATCTATTAGTTTTATTCCTAACAATTGTAAGCCTTAATTGTGTCAAACAAATTATATATTTAATCTTCAGGACCACTAATTTCACCAAACAAATAGCAACGATTTTAATTTGAGGAAGACTCGATATTGATCATCGTGTTTATGGCACGACCTATCCAAATATATCTGGTATTAATTTTGCTATCTCATCTTCACAGTAATTCCACTATTTCAGTTTAAATAATATAACTTATTATCTCTCACAATTCATGCATGGCTAAGCCATCCATTTTGGTCAATTAAACTTACTCTTTCACTTTCTCCCTAGCCTAAAAACAAAACCTTGGTTCTCTTGAAGATTGGTATATGGGTCGCTCTACATGTTATGAAAAGGAGGGGTTGAAGAGAGGACCGTGGACTCCTGAAGAAGACCAAAGGCTCACTGTTTATATTCAACAACATGGCCATGGCAGCTGGAATGCTTTGCCTGAGAAAGCAGGTGAATTATATGAACCTTTTTTTTTCCCATCACCAGCCTGCTTTGAGTATGACATTTGTCCTTTTCTTTGTGGTTTACTCTGTTAAATGCGTTTTATGATCAGCCAAAACTAGATAGATCAACGTTCAGAATAGTATATTGACATCCGGTCGATTAAAGAAAACTCAGAACATAAAACACGATTGAAGGTAATACAGGAAGATCTAGCTGCAACAAATCCAAACGGGAGATGTCTAACAAAACTGAAGTACTAATGATACCCTAATCCCTCGTTGGAATTTTCCGAGGTCTATGATATATGTAGCGAATAATATCTCGCGGGTTTTTTCACGAAACTAAATTGACAACTAACCACCGGGGCATGAACAATTTTCCTTTCCTTTTGTCCAAAATTGTCAAGAGAATCTGCAAAAAAACAATTGTTTTACCTCAATTGAATTCAAATATTTGTAATGGAAGACCAAAATTGTGGAAAAAAGTCACTTTTTTTTAGCCATTTAGTTACTGATTTATATGCATGGTTCCTTACTTGATTTGTTTAGGATTAAAGAGATGTGGTAAGAGCTGTAGACTGAGGTGGATCAACTACTTACGACCTGATATCAAGAGAGGAAACTTCAGCTTGCAGGAAGAACAGACCATCATTCAACTACATGCTTTTCTTGGGAACAGGTGAAGAATCCGTCTCTTGAAGTAATTATACTTTCTTTTAGAGCAGTTCATGGATTTTGTGCTAAAGAAAAACAGATGAACGTACGTTGAAACTGGAAACACCCCAATGCCCATACTATACCTTAAATCAAATTAAGATTGAACCGCTGCTTAATTTAATTTCTTTTTCTCGATGTCAATTAATTTAGATGGTCAGCTATAGCAGCTCACTTGCCAAAGAGAACTGATAACGAGGTCAAGAACCATTGGAACACCCATCTCAAGAAGAGGTTAATCAAGATGGGCATTGATCCTGTGACCCATAAGCCTCGAATCGACGCTCTTGGCTCTCCATATGGTCATGCCAGCAACGACTCCAATTTAAGCCACATGGCTCAGTGGGAAAGGGCTCGCCTTGAGGCTGAAGCGAGGTCTGCACGCGATTCAAATAAACAAGCAGTGCGAAATCCTGTCCAAGTAAATCCAAAAATCCAGCTCGGGGCTGTTCCCCCACCTCTAACACCAAGACCAAAGTGCCTCGACGTACTTAAAGCATGGCAAGGTGTAGTTAGCGGCATGTTTAACTTTCCTAACCGTGACAATCTCGAGTCTCCTACATCAATATCCAGCTTTTCTAATGACGTGATTCAACTTCCAACAACTGGAGTAAATCAAAATGCTACTGCCGAAGGTGTGGATTGCATTGCAACGAATACTGATTCATATACATGCAATGAATTGGATGAAATAGATAGTTGGAAACGTTTTGTTAACCTCAATCAAATGCAAGAATTCGAAGTCGGGTTGGATGAGTCTACGTCGATGGCAATGCAAGGGACGACGTACTCAACAGAAAATAATGCATGGTTGGTGGACTCTTATGGGGAAGCTGGAAACAGTAATGAAGTTATGGAGGGTTCATCATCATCAGATACTTTGATTGGTATCCCAGTTTCATTTTCATCAATGAAAGTAGAGATATCAAATGGAAACTACAGCATAGTGGACAATGGGAGCTACAGTGTCTGTGACTGGGATAGCACACTCAAGTTCAAGAATGCTTCATCGTCTGGTTCCCCCATGTTCTGACTTCTGATATTGGGATAAGAAATGGTCAAGGAAAAAGTTTTTGGACCTCAGTGGAATATGACCATTTTTGGATAAAAAGTCGATAGATCTCTCTTCCAAATCTGATAATTCATATTTTTGGACCTTAGTGGAATAATGAATCGGCATCATATAAAATAAGTTTAGATTTTAACCCAACTTTTATTGAGAGATATTGTTCGTTTTGATTTGAAAGTTTCACGATTTTATTTTACAAAAATATTTCAAAAATTTAAAATTAAATATCAACTTATATATTATAATAGATTCTTAAAATATCCCAACATAAGATTAGATGTCAAATTAGTAACTTGTAAAAATCTTTTTAATATTATATTTTAAAATTATAAAATCTGTTAAAAAATCGATTTATTATAAACCTAATTAAGTTATTTAAATTGAATAAAGGTTTAGATAATTTATCATGGTTTCAGTACCCTTGTTAGGTAAGGTAAACAACTTACAGCTACTTTAATTTAAAGGAAAATGTAAGAGGGCAATTATATTGAAAATATTTTAATTTAATGATTATTTTTCACGTGTATGAAAAGACAAAATATAGAATACATATTACACTATACATTAGGAGAGCTAAACAATGATGGGTTCTATGGTTTTTTTTTTTTTTAATTTAAAATTGAATTTATTGTTAATAGGAAAGAGTTACAAAAATATAACGACTGAATCATAATTCTGATAAACTCCCAAATTAACAATGGAGTTGGCAAAATGATTGGCTTCCATAAAAACACTAAAAACTTTGTTCATACCAATATATAAATTGTATAGCTTGTATCATAATAGTTTTTTAGGGACCGGGACGTTTAAGATTTTAATTTTGAGGAAAATAAGGACAGTTATCATTAATCTTTTTTAATGTGTGATTGACAATCTAAAAGTTTATCTTTTTAATAAAATTATAAAAACGGATTTAAAATTTATTAAAAAGATAATTGTCGGTCTATAAAAAACAAGATGGGCATCGGTAGTCGATTACGTGTGAGAAAAGATTAGCACCACACAGCTCCCATAAATTAGTATCAATTAGTCATGGGTTATTTTTTGTATTGGATAAAATGGTTTCAATTTGAAATTTAATAATAATTTTCTTCATTTTTAAAAAAAAGTAATTTTATTAAAGTTTATTATTTAAGAATATTAAGACAATCTTTAAGTTAAATAATTACTTTAAAATTTTTCAACATCTAAGCAGAATTAAAAAAAACTCTTTTCGCTTAAGATTTATTAAGATATTTCTTAAAATAAAAATAACACTATTTGTAGAAGATTATTGGTGACTCTCCAACATCAAGACAGAGTACCAAGAATTATATCCTTTAGAATGTTATTTTTTTTATTTTAAAATTTTACATTTTTAAACTACATTTAAAAAAAATATTTTTGTGCGAAAAAACTAATGATGGTATAATTAGTTAGCAAACAATAATTAAAGGTGTGAACTTGTGAAACAAGTACAAACAATAATGAATAGATGCATGTATGCTAATGGATGTTATACAAGCTGATGAAATGCAATTTTAAAATCGAGTTCTTAAATATAATGAGACCACCTTAACTCCTAAACATCTAGGTAGAGTTTATTTGTGACTATTTATATTTAAGATCCAATTATATATATTTTATTTGCATCTCATTATTATCATAAGTTAAGGACTCATGCGAAAAACTTAATGAAATAAGGTTTCCTAAACACCCCATCTTCTAGGTGGTATTTGGAAACAAATTACTTCACGTGATATTTTCACACATATCTTTAGAATTTTAGAATGGTCTTAGGTAAAGCTTAGGTCGAAGTTTTAAAGTTTGAATGATTTTTGTGTGATGATTCGAGGTTACATGCCAAATTTAGGGTTTAAGTTATGGATTTTAAGGTTTTGAAATTTTAAGGTCTTGGGGGTCTATGGTTTTAGGATTTAGGGTTTTGAATTACGGTTTTAGAGTTTTGGATTTTTAGTTTTATGGTTTCAAATTTTGGGGTTTCGAAGTTTAGGGTTTGAAGGTTAAAGGGTATCAAAATTTATGGTTTCAGGTTTTAAGGGTTTAAGGTTTGAAGGTTTTGAATTTTACAATTTCGAAGTTTTGAGCATTTAGGATTTTTCAACGAAAATAAAGATCTCTAAAAATCTTCAACATCTAGGCAAACTTTCGAAATAAGTTCAATTTTTATGCTTTTGAAAAAATTTCTTTCAAGTATTTCCTTTTTTATAAAAATTCATTATTGTTATTACCAACTATTTGTTTTTATTATTACTTAATAATTCTCCAACATTTAGACGAAATTATTTATTATTAGTTTTAATTTTTAATTTTATCATCTTTTAATTTATTATTATTATTATTATTTAGTTATTGTTTTTTTTTATAATTTTATAAGGTTTATTTTAAGTTTTTTTTTATTTGAATGAAATTTAAAACCATCAAGGTTTAGATTTTATTTATCATGTTTATTATTACTTACTATTATCATTAATATTACAAAAACACTAAACATTTACTGTAACAAAAAATTAAACATGCTTAACTAATAATAACAATTAAAAATAATATATAAAAAACCAAAAAATAATTTTGTTTACTTAAATTAGATTGGTCAACGGTTTGATCAACGTCGGTTCAATTGGACCAGTTGGGGGTAGTTCAGGCTAAGCGGTTTAGTTGAATAAGTTAAGGGTTGGCTAAAAGATATGGTTGCTAGGTTAGGTTGTGCAGATCCTGAGTAGGATTTAGGTTCACGCGTGGATCTTTTTTTGCTTAAAATGGCGTCATTTTAATGTTTTTCTCCTTATATAAAGCTTATTTTTTTATCCTATTTCTTTTTCTACTTAAAAAAAAAACTCTTTATTCTCTTTAAAACAAAAACCCAAAGGCCAAAAATTGGCTAGGCTCTGCCATGTCGGTCGCTGTGCTGGTTGTCTTGCTGATGGTTACTGGCGGTCAAAAAGTCTTAAAAAGCAAAAAAAAAAAAAAACTTATGTTCTCTTCTTTTTCGATTTAAACTTCTTTTAACAAAAAATCCTCTTAATTTTCCTGAATTGGATCTTTAAGTTTCAATCAAAAACTTTTTTTTTTGTTGGTTTTGATTTGATTTTTTTTAAGTTGGCATTGAGGTTCTTCACCGACAAAGACTGTGATTGATTTTTTTGTGGCTTTCGGGTAAGTTTTTGGTGGGGTGTCTGGAGTTCTTGCAAGGGGCTATAGTGAAGGTTGGTGGTGTATAGGTATGGGTTGGGTTTGGTGTGTACGATGTTAAGAGGCACGGGGTGGGTATGCTGGAATTAGGTTGTGGGTGCATGAGGCTTGGACAAGGTGACTGGTAAAAAAGCTAGGTGTTGGGGGTCTTTGGGAATTTTGGGAACTAGAGATGATGAAGATATGGGTGTTATAGATGTCTGGGCTTGTGTGTGGAAGTTGGGATATGTGGAAGAAGCTTAAGAGGTTGTTGGGTGCTGAAAGCTCTGTTTAGTGTGTGTACTGAGTAAAACGTTAGGGCTTTAAGACTGGGGTTCTCTCTCTGTGTTACATTTATAGAGCTCTACTTATAGAGCTCCTGCCATAACTTTCATTGCCAAGTGATGGTGACAGGTATGGCTACGTCTGGAGGTAGGAGTTTGGCAGGGTAAAGTCGATGACTTTGGGTGGTTTGGGGTATGTACAAGGTGTAGGGGCTCTGGGTATGGGTGCCAGTGGCTAGGGGTGTAATTGATCGAGTTCGAGTCGATACAATACTAAGCTCGAGCTCGACTCTAAATTCGATGCTTGAAGCTCGGTTCGAATTTGATCGAGTTTTATTTTTTTAGTTTGAGCTTGACTTAAGATAGAAATCCAGTTACTCGAGCTCACTCGATTAGGGTCAATTAATATGTAAAAATAAGCCTAATTCTTATATTTGATAAAAGCTCGATTATTTGTGCTCGAGCTCGAACTCGAGTTTGAGACATTTTATTAATTAAAATAATTAAAATATAAAAACTTGATTATGCTTGCAAATAACTTAAGCTGGGTATAACAATGCTTAAACTTGACTCGATTGATAAGTCAAGTTACTCAAGCTCGAGCTCGAGCTCAATTTGATAATAATTGAGTCGAATTTGAGTTTTATTCAAATCGAACCTGAATAACTTACGAGCACTAATGTGTCATTTACACATTTACCAATGGCTATAGGGTAGGGGAATGGGTTGGCTTAGGGTCTCAAGGTGCATGGTGCCAGTGCATGGGCAGGTGGATAAGTTGGTGCCAAGCATGGCACCATGCATAAACTAGTCCCTTCTTTTTTATTATTATACTTAATATCTAATTATTAATGAAATTAAACAAAATAAATAAATAAATAAATAAAAGGGTTTAGCCTAGAGAAATAAGACAAAATTCGATGTCTATAGCTATCCCTTTTTACATATTTCTAAGAATTAAGAATAGGGTAAAGACAAAGGCAACGATTTTGTTCAAAGTCAATTTTTTTTTTGTTTTTAACATTTTTTCATTTTTTCTCTTTTGTTTTTTTTTTTTTTGTCATTTATTTTTTTTTAAAGGCATGTGACGCTAAAGATGATCTGAATTGATGTGGGTTGACAATATAATGATCAAAATTGAATTGTGAGTTTGACAATAAAGATGACTGAGATTGAATCGCAAGTCAAAGAATAAAGATGACTGAGATTGAATCGCAAGTTAGGAAATTAAAATGATCGAGATTGAATTACGAGTCAAAGAATAAATATAACTGGGATTGAGTCACAAGTCAAAGAATAAAGATGATTGAGATTGAACCACAAGTCAGAGAATAAAAATGACTGAGATTAAACCATAAGTAGTAAGTCAGAGAATAAAGATGACTGAAACTGAGCTGTAAGTCAGAAAAAAAAGATGACTAGGATTGAATCGTAAGTTGAAGGATAAAGATGATTGAGACTGAGCCATGAGTCAAAGAATAAAGATGACTGAGATTGAATTGCAAGTCATAAGATAAAGATGATTGGGATTGAATTGTAAGTCAAAAAAATAAGGATGACTAGGATTGAATCGTAAGTTAGAGAATAAAGATAACTGAGATTGAACTGCAAGTCGAAAGATAAAGATGATTGGAACTGAGTCGCAAGTCGAGGAATAAGTGTGATTGGGACTAAACCACAAGTCAATGAATAAATATGACTGAGATTGAGTCGTAAGTCGAGAAATGAAAATGATTAGGATTGAACCATGAGTCAGAGAATAAAGATGATTAGGATTGAGCCATGAGTTAAAGAATAAATGTGACTGGGATTAAGTTATAAGTCAAAAAATAAAGGATTGGGTGCTTCACAAATCGATAGTCTTGATTTTGAAAATCGTGCTAGGGGTAACATTTCATCCTCAAGACCATCATTCTTGTTTTAAAAAATAAAAACATGCTGATTCCTTTTGATTTCTTATAGAGAAACCTTCAATACAACTTTTCATAAGATGTAGTGATGTATGTAATGATTATGATGAATCAGAAAGATAAAGATGCAATCAATAATTTATATCATATATTTTCATTCATGTTAATTTGATTTTTGAAATTGGTTTGGTTCTTTTAGATTTTAGAAGTCAATTCCAGTATTATCATCTTTTTGAATTTTTTACTTTTCATCTAGTTATTTCTTTTTCCTTTTATTTTAGAATTTCAAACTTTTGATGAACCCGTTTGACTTTTGCGTGCCCTGAAATCTTCTTCGAATTCTTTTTTTATCTTATCTTTCCTTTTTTTTCTTCTTATTTTTAGTGATCAATCAATTTTATTTCATTTTTCTAATCCTGAATTATTATTTTCATCATCCTTACATTCCCTTTTTGAGCAATGCGTTGGTCTATTATGAACTTTATCAGTCATTATTTTAATTTTAAATGACAAATGCAATGATTTTATGTTTAAGATTGAATATAAAACTTAGTCGACAATGGGATATTTTGGTTTAGAAAGATAAAGATAAACTTTTCGAAACACAAAGAACATGTAATTAAAAAACATTCAGGAATCAAATATTAGTTCTTTAGATAATGAACATTTGAATGACCTTAACTTGCTCGAACTAGATATTTTCCCAAAAACTCATTACATTTGTGATCTTGCTATGTTTGATCCTATATAACCAATCTTTACCCCATATCTGTAAGTAACGAAAACTTGCCCCCAGAAGTCATCTCCCTTAATTTTGGCATTGATTCGTCCAGTTGTGTGCCATCTTTTTTGTTTTTTGAAGAGTTTCCTACTAGCTCCATTTTCATTTAAGCCATTTTTTCAGGCTTTTAGCATAAATGATCCCCTTTTTGGTTCAAATTATCTTTTTTGGGTTTTCAGTCTGAATTATCTTTTTTTTTAAAAAAATTTTTAAGCAAAATATTTTATAATAGTATTTGAATAAGGTTTGGTAATTCATCACCATCTATTTATGCAAAGATCAGAGCTTTACCAAAGAATGCCATTTCTACCACATATGAACCTTCCCAATTGGGTGTCCATTTTTCTCTATTGTCATGTTGATTTGGCAAGATCCTTTTCACAACCAATTCATCTTTGCAAAAGCATTGGGGTTTTATCTTTTTGTCATATGCTCATATGATTCTTTTTTAGTACATTTGTCTATGGCTGAGTGCCAAAGCCTATTTTCTTTAATGAGATTCAGTTGCTCGAAACAATCTTGAACCCAATCTTTTTCATCTAATTTTGCTTTCATCAAAACTCTCAGGGAAGAAATTTTCACTTTAATTGGTAGCATAACCTCCATCTTGTACACTAGCGAAAACAGAATGGCCCTTATAGAGATTCAAATTGATGTTTTATAGGCAACTAGGGCAAAGGGTAACTTTTTGCGCTAGTTTCTATAGGTATCAATCATTTTTCTCAATATTCTTTTAATGCTCTTATTTGCAGCTTCTATTGTATCATTCATTTTTAGACGATACGATGTTGAATGATGATGCTTTATCTTAAATTATGCACACAATTCTTTCATCATTTTACTATTCAAATTACTAGCATCAGAGATGATCATTTTCAAGAGCCCATACTAATATATTATCTCACTCTTTATGAATTTGCACACCACTAATCGCATAATCTAGCATACGAAGCTGGTTACACCAATTTGGTGAAGTAATCAATTATTATAAAGATAAAATGATGCCCATTATAAGCTTTTGGGGTTATAGGTATGATCACATCCATTCTCTACATAGAAAAAGGCCATGATGGTGTCAAGATATGTAGTGGAACTAGAGGGGAATGAATCTTATTTGCATAAATTTGGCATTTATGACACTTTCTAGTAGAACTGATGCAATAATTTTTCATTATAGACTAGTAGTAACCGCTCTCATAATCTGTTTAGTTATTATATGCCCATTGGCATGTGTTTCACAAATTCTCTCATGTATTTTTTCAAGTATCTTTCTTTCTTTAACAATATTTACAACTTTAACAATATCTGGTCTCGACTCTTCTTATATAAGATTTCTCCATCAAGAACAAACCGTACTACAAATCTTTGGGTGATCTTTTTATAATTTTTTGAGGCTTGCTCGAGGTAGTTTTGGCACTTGATATATTACGTAATATCATAATACCATGGTTGTCGATCTATTTCCTCTTCCACATTCAAACAATGGGTCGGTGAATCTCTCATTTGTACTTTGATGGGTTGGATTCCCGTATTGTCATTTAACTTGAATATTGTTGCCAAAGTGGTAAGGCATTAGTAATCTGATTTTTTTTATAGGGGAACATGCTGAAATTGAATCTCTTTGAATTATTTTATCAAGCTAGTTACGTGCCTTTAGTATAATATCAATTTCAGGTCCTTGGTTTCCCATTCTTTTTTAGTTGATAAATTACCAAGGCTGAATCCATATATACTTCTAGTGCCTTAATCTTATTTTCAATGGCCATCTGCAAACCTATGGCATGTGCTTCATATTCAGCAACATTAGTTGTGTAATTGAAGTCTAACTTTGTAGTATAGGGGTAGTAATTCCTTTTTAGAAATATTAGCATTGCCTCAAAGCCATGCCCAATTATATTGGATGCTCCATTGAAACATATATTCCACACTTTCCTTATAGGCTTTTCATTTTCATCTTGCAAGATTGCCATTAAGTCTTCATTTAGAAACTCAAACTTCATGGGTTCATAATCTTTTGTAGTTCAGTCAATAAGAAAATTAGCCATCGCACTTTATTTTATGGATTTTTGTATCACATACACAATATCATATTTTGAAAGCATGACCTATCATCTTGTTATCTTGCCTGATAGAGATGATTTCTTAAAAATATACTTGAGGAGATCTAACTTTGATATCAACCAAGTCATATGATAAAACATATACTACCTAAGTCTACGGGTAGTCCAAGCCAGGGTATAATACATTTTTTCTATTTGAGAGTACTTGATCTCATACTCTATAAACTTTTTACTTAAATAGTAGATAACATATTTTTTCTTACCAATTTCATCCCTTTGCCCCAGTACGCATCCCATCGATTTTTTCCACATTATTAGATACAGAATTAACAGCCTTTCCACAACTGGTGGCACTAACATCAGTGGGCTTGTCAAATACTCTTTAATTTTTTCAAAAGTATTTTGGCATTCTTCGTCCCATTTGCCAAGATTATTTTTATGAAGCAAACTAAAGATTAGATCACATTTTGAGGTGAATTGAGATATGAAGTGAGAAATATAATTCATTCACCTCAAAAAACCTCTACTTTCTTCTACATGTGCAGCATTGACAATTTTTGAATAGCTCGAATCTTATCAAGGTCTACTTCTACACCTTTTTCACGAACTATAAACCATAGCAATTTTTGAGATTTAACACCAAAGGTGTATTTGGCTGAAATTAACTTGAGCTAGTATATTCATAATCTTTTAAAAAGCTTTCTAAGAATAGCAACATGATCTTTACTTTCTTGAGATTTAGCTATCATGTCATTAACATGCACTTCGATCTCTTTATGATTATATCATGAAAAAGAGTGACCATCTCACTTGGATACATAGCAAAATATACCCAAAAGGCATGACTTTATAGTTAAATATGCCCCATATGGTTACAAACATAGTTTTCTTCATATCTTCGCAAGCCATTTTGATTTAGTTATAGTTAGAAAACTCATCTATGAATGAAAAGGTGGAGTGCTTGCAGTGTTATCCATAAGGATATCAACATAAGGTAACAAAAAATTATTTGTTAGACTAACCCTATTTAAGTCTTGATAGTCTATACACATTTTAACCTTTTCATCTTTTTTAGGAACCAAGACTATATTGCCACCTATTCAGAGTATTTGGCTATTTTTTAAAAACTTATATCAAACTATTTTTTCACTTTCTCTTTTATCTTTAACAACATTTTCGACTTCATGCATCTCAACTTTTGTTGTACTGTCGACACTCTAGTTTTAAAGATAGTATATGCTCAATGTCCTTTGTGTTAAGCTCGGGTATATCCTTATAGGATCATGCAAATATGTCCACATATTCTTGCAACATATCCATCAAATTTTATTTTTTAATCAATGCTAGTGAAGTACCGATCTTAACTTCTTTCTTATTCTCACCATCTCCCAAATTTAACAAGTTGATAGATTCTTGATGGGGTTATACAATTTTCTTCTTTTGTTCCATCCATTTTAACATATCATAAGGCAAATCATAGTCTTTTGAATCAACATCATTATCAAGCTCTTTAATGTGAATCAAAGTTTCAAAATCAAATCGGACGTTATTGTTTCAGTCATCTATAATGTTCATTAATAAAAGACCAAAAAATGGGTATAATCACAAAGAAATATATACTGGTTTTGGCAAAGGAAAGAAAAGTAACAATGGAAAAGAAAAAATTGAGAAAATGGTATATGTGAAATGCATCACATTCATTATTTTATTAGGATAACAAAAGTAAGCCCATACATTTAGCCTTCGTATGTTCTTGGTCAGAAGTAATTAAAATTTTTAAGTTTGAATGGTTCAAGGATAATGAAAATAGTACATAATTATTGGATTTCTTAACCTAGGAAAAGAAAAAAAATACATGTCTTTATCTCTTCATCTTTCTCACCCACCATAATATAAACTTGAGAAAAAGCTTTCTCTAATCCCATTACTAGCTCACCCTTTTCAACCTCTGATGATCCATGATGGATATATTTTCCAAAATAAAAAGTTTCATATAGATAAGGGAACACCATTCTTTAATCAATTGATTCATGCTTATTGAGGTGTGCATTATTTTTTCTTCTTTTTTTGCATCATGCTCTTTTTATCAACGGTAGTAGGTTTATAACCTAAATCTTATCTCTTTTTATTCTTAGTCATGCTCCATACATTCATGATTCTTTGTAAAGACCTTTTCAAACCTTGTCATACTTGCCAACCTTTGTCGATAGTTTGCTTAATCACTATACCCATAGTTTTTGATAGTTGAGGGATCGATCTCTTTAACCCTTCTCTAACATAAATAGCATTTGCTATTTCAAAACCTCTAAATGAGCATTCAGTCACCTCTTTCGTGGCTTTAACATAAGTAGTCAAGGTTTTGGTCACTAAAAAATCTTTCTCACACTTTAAATAAACTTGTTTTCTTTAAACGACAAACTTTATCTTTTGGTGTAATGATAAAGGTACAGCTTTAGTTGTATGAATCCAAAGTCTTTTGAGTAAACAACTATATATAGATGTTATATCCATCACTTAAAATGGGATATTAAAGGTACATGGGCCAATTTATAGTAAAATCTCTATATCATCAATCATCTTTTCATGCTTCGTCAAAAGCTCTAACAATCATATGGTTGTTTCTCATGTGGAAGGGATCCACTGAAAGTCTTGACAATATCATCATAGGCATGACATTAATAGAAAAACCATTATCAATTAATATTTTGACCATGGTATGGGTTTTACACTTGATAGTAATGTGCAGGGCTTTAACACTACTTCATCCCTTCAGGGGTATTTCATCATCGTTAAAAGTAATAAAGTTCGAGGTTATAATATTTTCAACCATGTGATTTCTTTCTCGATAGAAATATTGTGTTCAACATAAGCTTGATCGAGCACTTTCAATAAAGCATTCCTATGTGGCTCTAAATTTAACAGTAATGATAATAAAGAAATGCAAGCTAACAATTTGTTTAGCTAGTCAACCATATTGTACTTACTGTACTTAATAATCTTTAAGAACTCATAGACTTTTTTTTTTCTGATACTGACTTGTTGATATAGACTTTTAAGCTTACCACTGGTTGAATGAGTTGATTTTTTCTTATGTCTTCTTCTCTTATTTTATCATTTACTTTTTTGGCCCTCTTGACATCTTGTGAATGTAACATCAGTCACTTCAAATCATTCTTTCTATGCCTGTTATGTTTGTAATATTTCTCATACCTGGATTGTTTGAGATTATATCAAGTACTCATATTACAACATCATAGCCATACGTCTATAGGATTGCTTTATCAGTTTAGTAAGGGAATGAACTAAAGATATAAATAATCATTGGCATCCTAGGAAAAAAAATAGCTTTCACTATTACAGGCTCTGATTTCTTATCATAATATACCATAAGAGTTTTAAGGATAGAAAACTTGCCAAGATGCTCATCACCTACCATATTTACACTGCTATCATGATATTCATCATAAAACTTTATGATGGCCATGTCTATCAAGCTTTGTAATATTCATCTAAAAACTTCACAACCTTGGATCAAATGTCCAATCATTCTTCCTTAGTACTTACAAACCTAGTCGGGATCTTCATAGCTTTTATTATCATCCAAAAATAGTGGTTGAATCATGCATGTCTCATTTAAGCAGTCATACATCATTCAAAAAGGGTCTTCACTTTAACCACACGTATTTTGATTTTTACATCTTTTTCATTATCCACCATATTAATTTTCCCTTCGGTGTGGTCTAGTAAAGGGTTTCTACTGACACTTGGCTTGAATTTGATATCAAAAGTTAAAAGCCCTTTATTTATTAGACTTGTACCTTATGTTTAAGTGCTATGCAATTTTTAATTGAGTGTTTTGTCATACCATAATATAATCGCACTTGACATTGGGGTCATATCAACTTAGGTAAGATGGCCTTAATGGTGCCACATGGATAGGGGTAATAGGTGGCCTCTCATCAAATAGGGGTACAAATTGGTGTAAGACATAAAATTAGGTCAAATTGAGATTTTTCTCAATTGTTATTATTTTTATGGGTTTTTTTGGTTATTGGTTGAGTTAAATGTATAAAGGTGTAAATAGATGGTTAAAGACTAAAGCTCGACCTGTGTGGTGGTTATTGAGGTGCTTGATAATAATATGGCTATTGGGAGATTTGGTTAGTAGTAGGGTACTAAGGAGAGTATGGTGAGTTTGGATTATATGAAATAAATGAATAGCGTTAAAAATTTTCGTAAGTGATTACATGTGTCTTATGCTTTTTTTTTTTGGATTTGTTGTCTTCTTTTCAGACCCTTCAATTTTGCCACTCTTGATGGCATTCTTTATCATTTTTTCTGAAATCACCATATCAGAGAAATTTTTTGTTACATTTCCAACTAACCTGTCATAGTATGAGGCTTTTAGTGTGTTAACAAATAACACAATGATCTCTTTTTTAGTTAGTGGTGGTTGGACTTAGGTTGTCGCATCTCTTTCTTGATGTGTTTATTACTTAAAGGTTTTTATTGATTTTTTCTCCATATTTTGTAATGATAGCCTATCAGGGATTGTATCAAGGACATGCTTATATTCAACAATGAAGGTTTTGACTAAGTTTTTCCATGAATGAATTTGACTTTGATCTAATTGTATATACTATCTTGCTGTCGATCCAGTTAAACTGTCTTGAAAATAATATATCAAAAGCTTGTCATTTTGAGTATGACCCATCATCTTTTGATAAAACATGATAAAATGAGTAGAAAGACATTTCGTTCCATCATATTTATCAAAATTTAGAGTTTTAAATTTTGTTAAGATAACTAATTTAGGTACCAAACTGAGCTTATTAATTTCAATAACCATATAGATATAATTACTTTTCACTACTTTAAGCCTTTTTTCAAGTTGATCATATTTGTTTCATATTTTTAAGTTCATAATAAGCTTTGACGTTTCATAAGACTTTTTTTGTTTGATTAGGTCATCTAGCTTTGGTACCATGATGGGGTCAATTGGGATAGATTTTGGGTTAGCATTCAAGTGAATCTATGGTTGACTAGTAGAATGATTGATATAAAAGTATGGTTGCACACTTGATGGCTGTATGTGTATGCCATGAAGAGCTTGAACTTGAGACGGGCTGAATCTCAGAGGGTATAATGGCTCTTCTGTATTAACTTTTTCCTTTAATCTTGATGTACCAGTGACTCTTTTACCCTTTAATGAACTATATAACAACTGCTTTAATTCAGCCATTTATGCTTTAATACTTTACTGTATCTTAATTACACTTTCTTTTATTTCCTCTTACATTTTTTTTACTTTCTCAATTCTAGTTGTGTTCTCTTTTTCTATAACTTGAGCTTAAGAATGAGTATTATATCCATGCGAGATTGACTAACTTGAGTTTTTTGGCTTCGTTATCTTTGAACTTTAGTTTATTAACAATGAATTAGATCGCATGATATAATATCATTGTTATTGTTATTAATCTTTGCTTTTATTAAAATGCATGCATGGAATGAATGTAATGTAAATTGGTGCATTGTTTTAGATTAATCGAAACAAAGAGAAACTTTCATTGACCATAAGAATTTTTGTACATCATGATATCATCCTTATATTAAAATCATAAAAACATTTGACTTAAGCATATTGCTCTTTAGCTTTATATAGAAAGTTTAATAATCACTAACTATAGCCTTGGGTCGGTATAATCTCTTATTTAAGTACTTTCATTTTTTAACCATTTTGCTCATTTTTTAGATAGCTTTGTAAATTTGAACGATCAAGTGTTTTATGTATTGCTACCTCCCTAAGCCTTTCTCTCTCTACATCTCTCAGGCTTTTACTTTCATGTTATAAATACAACCCATTCGTCATTCATTTCTTGCCACTTTGTTAAAATTTTATCCATGTGATTCTGGTTCTTGACTAGTTGGTGTTCCAACCTTGTCAATTTTTATTCCAATGTCTTTTGCACAGCTGTATTCTTACTTTCTTTTTCCTTTAATCTGACCTTCAATTGTTTATTTTCTTCGGTAATGCCAAAAAACTTATCCTTTCATGTCTGCTGGTCCTGAATAAGAGTGACAATAACTTCTTTGTTTTCCCTCACTTTACCTTTCTAATACTCTATCAATTTTTTTAAATATTCGATTTCCCTTTTGGATCCTCTTGAAGGTCCAACATCCATTCTCAATCTTTTATTTTCTTGATGGAGATCTTTCAAATCCCCTTTCAACACTTTTGTTTCTTGGTCAACCTTTGCAATGCATTATCTTTCATCATCAAATTATACTTTAATTGGTTAACCTATTTCAATATCACTATCTTTTCTTTCTCTATTTTCTTCATTTTTACCTCAAATGCTTACTGGACAATTTTAAGGGCTATTAATATTGGCATTGATGCAAGGGGTAGTTGTTCTGAAACTTATTTTGGTAAAGGCCTAACTCCATTGATTTTTTTTACTCTTAATGAAAGATATCTTTCTACCACATTATTTACATACTTGGCCGGATTCATTCGGTTAATCTATTTTCAAGCTTTGATGACTTCTCGAACTTCTTTCATATAATTAGGTGCACCATAATCAAATTCAAGTAGATTAAGTCCATGAATCATAGAAATAAACTATCAAGAATCATACTGTCTCTGGATCATAAGAGGTGTATAGTTAGTTGCTTCCTATATTTCTAGCAACGGGACCCATGGTTTGTTTTCACAACTATATAATATGATGAAATGAAACATTTATGCTGCTCTCCACTTTATGGCCTCACTCATGAGATTAAAAAAAAATGGCATCCAATGCTTCTTTGTCCAATCTCTACGTCATTCTTTAGCGACAAACTCCTTGATCGGGACAAATTAAGTAAAGTCAAAATGACACTTTTTTTCCCCAAAAATGACTCTGAATCCAAATGTATAATATTTGAGCACATCCTATAAATCGACTTTCGCATTTTTTTCAATAAAAATTTAATGATTTAATGGTTTTGGTTATGATGGTTGGAGTTAAATTTATGCCCTTACTTAATTGCTTGAAGAAATCAACCACTTTTACATGCCTGAATACCTTAGAAAATATTACCAACCCATAGACTGCCAAAACAAACATGTCTTGCTTGCAATCATCATTCAAATGCTTTTTTATGTGTTATAGTAGAAAAGTTAAAGGATTGTCTTGATTCAATTCGATTCGATTCGATTTGATTCAATTCTTTTCTTTTTTATGTTTATCAATTTCTTTGATCCCAACTTTCATGATTCTACCTAGCTTCTTCTTGAACCTGATCATTTTTTATTTTTTCCAATAGATCATGTCTTGAATAGTAAATTTTATTTGAAGCAAAAATGAGTACTCTTCGATCATAGAGGTTAACACAAAACATTGATAAAATGGATCCCAAAACTACACTATAACTCTAATAAACTGTTCATCAATTTTTACTGTCATAAGCAATGCCACATCCTTAGATTTTTTGAAAAAAAAATTCTTTTCTTTCTATTCTCCCTATTTCTAGATAGCCTCTAATTCTAATGTGTCATTTTGATTGAGATCCATATGCACTGACTGTAGTAGCGTCGAGATATAACCATCTACTAAACAATCCCTTTCTTTTTGCTAAGTTTTTTTTAATGGCTCTTAACCTCTAAATAGTTCTTACACATAGATGATACCACTGTACACTTCATGAGAGTTTTTTTTTTTTTGCTAAAGATTGGCCTAAAATAATACCTTTTTAAGAAATATGATGCCTATATGATGCATGTAGCAAAATTAAAGGCAATAAAAGAATTAAACAAGTTAGTAATGTTAATAATAAATAAATAAATAAATAAATAATCAAGCATAGCAGAGCAAAATATACAATGTCCTAGCTTTAGGTAATTTTCTCGAGAAGGATGGCATGGCTCTATCCTAGGCAGGCTTCTTATGGCTCTCAATATGCTAGGTCAGGATTTATTTATCTAAAGGTTCCCAAATTAACCTTACATCATCATCCATTACAAACTAATAAGGCATACCAATCCTTGCTCATTACAAGCTATAAACGAAAAGAGTTCGATCTGAATGGAGGTGTTTCGCTGGAGGTTATCGCCTCACGAGAGTGTAGCTACTTCATTTCCTCCTAAAAAAGACAGAGGTTGGGTCTAGAGCTCATGCATGTAAATGCATATTCAAAAGTGTGCAAAGTGACATATTAATCAAAATAACATAAATAAATCATAAGCACAAAATCAAAACAAAGTAATAACTAACATGTAATTTATTTTATTTATTAACTTATGTATATATTTTTTGAAAAATTAAAATAAAGGAAATTAAATTAAATATAAAATAAAACCAATTAAATCCAACAATTGTTAATAGCGTATAATTAAAATTTTTGGCCTGACTTTCGAAAAGTCCTCAGTGGAGTCATCAAGCTATCATAATGGTTTTGAGACTGCTGGATGTTTAAGATTTTAATTTTGAGAAAAATAGGGGGAGTCACCACCAATCTTTTTTAAAGTGTTATTGGCCACCAAAAAGTTTATCTTTTTAATAAAATTATAAAAATGGGTTTAAAGTTTATCAAAAAGATAATTGTCGATAAAACAAGATAGAGTTCAAAAGTTGGTTACGTGTGGAGAAGGATTAGCACCCCCCATAACACCCATAAATTGGTTTCAATTAATCATGCATTATTTTTTTTGTTGGATAAAATGGTTTTGATTAGAAATTTAATAATAATTCTCTTCATTTTTTTTTAAAAAAGTAATTTTATTAAAGTTTATTATTTAGAAAAATCAAGAAAATCTTTAAGTTAAAGAATTACTTTAAAATTCTTTAACATCTAGGTAGAATTTAAAATAACTTTTTTTGCTTAAGATTTATCACAATATTCCTTAAAATAAAAATAACACTTTTTGTAAAAGATGATTGTTGGTGACTCTCTAACATCTAGGCAGAGTACTAAGATTTATTTCTTTTGGAATGTTATTTTTGTTTTATTTTAAAATTTTACATTTTTAAACTACATTTAAAAATATATATTTTTGTGCGAAAAAACTAATGATGGTATAATTAGTTAGCAAATGATAATTAAAGGTGTGAACATGTAAAACGAGTACAAACAATAATGAATAGATGTATGTATGCCAATGGATGTTATACAAAGGGATGAAATGCAATTTTAAAATCAGATTCTTAAATATAATGAGACCACATTGACTCTCTAACATCTAGATAGAGTTTATGTGCGACTAATTATATTTAAGATCTTATTATATTTATTATTTTAATCTCATTATTATTACGGGTTAAAGACTCGTGCGAAAAACTTAATGAAATAAGGTTTCCTAAACACCCTCTCTTCTAGGCGGCATTCAAGAACAAATTACTTCACATGATATTTTCACATATATCTTTAAAATTTTATAATGGTTTTAGGTAAAGCTTAGGTTGATGTTTTAAAGTTTGAATGATTTTTGAGTAATGATTCGGAGTTACGTGCCAAATTTAGGGTTTAGGTTCTGGATTTTAGGGTTTTGAAATTTTAAAGTTTTGGGGGTATATGGTTTTGGGGTTTAAGGTTTTGAATTTAGGGTTTTGGAGTTTTGGATTTTTAGTTTAAGGGTTTTGAATTTTAAGGTTTTGAAGTTTAAGGTTTGGAGGTTTAGGGGTTTGAAGGGTTTAAGGTTTGGAGGGTTTTAGGATTTCAAAATTTAGGGTTTTAGGTTTTAAAGATTTTAAGGTTTAGAGGGTTTTGAAATTTTAGAATTTCGAAGTTTTGCGCATTTAGGGTTTTGAGAAAAAAATAAACATATCTAAAAATTCTCAATATCTAAGCAGACTTTTAGAGCAAGTTCAATTTTTATAATTTTCGAAAAAATTTCTTTCAAGTAGTTCCTTTTTTATAAAAATTCATTATTGTTATTACCAACAATTTGTTTTTATTACTACTTAATAATTTTCCAACATTTATGCAAAACTATTTATTATTATTATTATTATTATTATTATTATTATTATTATTCTCCAACATTTAAGTGAAACTATTTATAAAAGAAAGTTTTCATTCCCTCCATCATCTAGGTAGAAAAAAAATTTTCTATCACTTTATTTTCATTATCATTTTATTTATTTTGTAAAGATTTTTTAGAATTTTTTGTTATTATTCTCTTTTATTTTTTTAATTTATTATTATTATTTAAAGAAGAAAAATAAAAAATTTTGAAATCATTTATCATTCTTATTATTGTTATTATTATTAAGTTATTGTTATTTTATAATTTTATATGGTTTATTTTAAGTTTTTTTTATTTGAATGAAATTTAAAATTATCAAGGTTTAGATTTTATTTATCGGGTTTATCGTTATTTACTTTATCATTAATATTAAAAAAAATAAATATTTACTCTAACAAAAAATTAAACATGCTTAACTAATAATACCAATTAAAAAAAATATAAAAAACCAAAAATAATTTTTTTTACCTGAATCGAACCGGTTAAAAGTCCGATCAACGTCAGTCCAACTGGACTAGCTGGGGGTAGTTCGAGTGAGCAGTTCAATTGAATTGATTAAAGGATGGCTAAAGGAGTCAAGTTGCGTGGATCCCGAGTCGAATCTAAGTCCACGCATGGATCTTTTTTGTTTAAAATGATGTCATTTTGAGGTTTTTCTCCTTATATAAAAGCTTAATTTTTTTAGCCCATTTCTTTTTCTATTTAAAAGAAAAAAACTCTTTATTCTCTCTGAAACAAAAACCCAAAGGCAAAAAATCGGTAAGGTTTTGCCACACCTGTTGTCATCCTAGTGGTTATCGATGGCCAAAAATCACAAAAGGCCCAAAAAAATCCCCACGTTCTCTTTTTTCTCGATTCAAACTTCTTTTCACCAAAAACCCTCATAATCTCCTTAGATTGGATCTTCAAGTTTCGATCAAAATTTTTTTTTGTTGATTTTGATATGATTTTTTTGAAGTTGGCACTGAGGTTCCTCATCGATAAGGACTGTGATTGATTTTTTTTGTTTTTTTTTAGGTTTGAGTTTTTTTTAGGTTTTTTTTTTTTTTTGTTCCTTGGTGGGTGGCTAGGTAGGTTTCTGGTAGGGTGTCTAGAGTACTTGCAAGAGGTTGGAGTGAAAGCTGGTGGTGCATGGGTGTGGGTTGGGTTTGGTGTGTGTAAGGCTGGAAGGCACGGTATGGGTATGTTGGGACTAGGCTGTGAGTGCATGAGGCTTATACGAGGTGACTGGTGAGAAAGCTAGGTGCTAAGGGTCTTTGGAAATTTTAGGAACCACTAGAAATGATGAAGGTATGGGTGTTGCAGTTGTCTAGGCTTATGTGTGAGAGGTTGGGATGTGTGTGGGAAGCTTGAGGGGCTGTTGGGTGTTGAAAGCTTTGTTCAGTGTGTGTGCTAAGTAAGAGGTTGGGGCTCTAAGATTGGGGTTCCCCCTCTATGTTGCATTCATGGAGCTCTACTTATAAAGCTCTAGCCACAACTCCCGCTATCAAGTGATGGTGGCAGGTGTGGCTAGGTTTAGGGGCAGATGTCTGGCAGGATAAGGTCAATGATTTTGGGTGGCTTGAGGTAGGTACAAGGTGCAGAGGCTCTGGGTATGGGTGCCAGTGGCTACAGGGTAAAGAAGTGGATTGGCTTAGGGTCTCAAGGGGCATAGTGCCAGTGCCGAGGGCAGGTGGATAAGTTGGTACCGTGCACGGCACCATGTCTAAACGAGACCCTTCTAGCTATTTTTTTAATATTATTATACTTAATATCTAATTATTAATGAAATTAAACAAAACAAAATAAATAAATAAATAAAAGGGTTTAGCTTGGAAAAACTGGATTAAATTCGGTGTCTATACCTTGTTTAAAATTTCATTGTATTTCCATAGGTTATTATTGACTATGTTTAATCAAGAGATTATCACTTTGGTGTTGATTTCAATAATAATCTCTAATAAGGGATGTAACTTGGTTTCAAATACAATGGAAAAGGCTTCAAGAACATACAAAAGCTCAACCAAGTTTCAATCTTTAGTTCCAATATTCTTGGAGAAGATAAACAATGATGGGATCTTGGGTGACGGTTGAAAAAGACCTAATTAACCAATGTTAGCCAATGTTGCTTAATTAATTAATTTTTTGGCATTTTAATTAATTTAGTTTATTGATACAGTTATTTTTAAAATATAATATTTAGTAAATTTGAAATTTAAATTTTGACACTTAAAATTTTTTCTCTTATACTCATATTATGATTTTTTTTTATAAAAAATAATTGAATGAATGGGAAATAATCAAATCGAAATGAGCAGAAAGGAGAGAAGGGGTGAGATACAGAAAAATGTGGCAAGTAAGTACATAGCCAAAAAAAGAAGAGAAAGGGGTGAGAAACAGAAAAATGTGGCGAGTCAATACATAGCCAAAAAGACATGTAATTGATGGATATGAGTGGTTGGTGGTAATTTAAGACCTCATGTCAGATCCCAAACCATGTTTGAATTAATTTTCCGGGGTTGCATATTAGTTTTTCTGTACTCCATGTTTTGGAAAGATTTAGATAAAATTTGTAAAATTTTTAATTAAAAAAATTAAATAAAAATTAAAATTAAAATCGATAAATTTAAAATTTTCATTACATAAATAAAATGTGTAAAATTTGAAACAATTTTAATAAATTTAAATATATATTTTTAGATAGATATTTTTAATAAAAATATTAATATTTTATCATTAAATAGATATCAATTAAATTTGAATTATAAATAATATTTTAAATAAATTTTTTATATATTATTAATCTTCATATTAAATTATCAATCTATTAATTAAAGTTTTTTTAAATTTTTATTGAATTATTTTTAAGAAAGAATTTCACAAATTTAATTCATCTATACCTAAGTTGTAGGGCAAATATAGAAGTCCAAACTAATTGTGTACTTTCGTCTTAAATATTTTTATATTTCAAGTCATATCATAAGTTGATCAAATGTACATAATTTAAAATTTTTTAATTAAAATTTATATAATTTTAGGTATTTTTATTAAAAAAATTTTATCATCAAATAAATATGAATCAAATTTTAATTATGAGTAATATTTTTAATAATTATTTTTATATATTATTAATCTTCTTATTTATCTCTATTAATTTATAAAGTAGTAAACTCGGACGGCAATTGCAATTTGAAAATAGAACGTGCTTAAAATTTATGTCCGGTCGAACAATCTATTCAGACTTTAAGAATCATCGTACGGTGCATTAATGGAATTGAAGGCACGTATATATTGTCTTCATATGAGCACTGTTGTTGTCACACGAAATGATTGCAGCTGCCAACCATAACGGCGGGCAATGCAACATGAACAACACGAATTTGTGGGGCGGAAAAAAACATTAGAGGACTGTAGTAAATAGTAGCTGTAGTAGTGCTAGTATCTAGCAGTAAAAGATTTTAATTCTTGTACATGGTGTTCGAAGAATATTTGGTTCGAATGTTTGTGTATTTTTTGGATTCAACGATTCACCTTTCGTTTTGTGCATGTTCGTATGTTTGATGTCTCTGTTCCAGGATCATTGAGTTCATGAATGGATTAATGAAGTTATTGTTTAACGTTATGACTTGTCATGGTTGGTTGATGCCTGTTGGGCTGCGGTAAATGGACTAACGGTTTAAGTTTTGATCACCCTGACACAGATGAATTGACTATGGAAATGGTGGAAGACGAAGTTATAGCCTCATCACTCCAAGACGTAGCAGGCTAGGAACCAAATTTAGCAAATGGAGTCAGCAATCCCTACAGGCATGCACCCAAGACGAGGTTTTACCGATCTTACATCTATAAGGAATAAAAACAGCCCATTTTAATTGTAAGAATTTAAATTCTGATTACTGTAATTAAGAATCCAACCATTTGTAAACAAACCACACAGCTTGGTCCCTTAAACACATTATACTTTAAAAACAGGTCATCTTTGGGACTAGAAAGTCATAACAGTATATAAACATTTGATAATGATATTTTTTATTTGTATATATAAACCCCAAATTTCTTCTTTCTTTGTCTGTCAGCGGGCCGACCTCTCCTTTTGATTGCTCTGGCATTGAAGTAATTAAAAGCTCTTGATAGGCACCAATGGAAACCATTTTTATGGTCACTGGCGAGGCCGGACATGTGTAGTTGTAGCACTTAAATGTACCTATGTGTAGCTGTGTTGAAAGAAAATGAATCTAGCAAATTCAAGTTCCAGCTATATATATCCACCGTCTCTTGTACAATCTGTGTATGCAATTACTCACCGATGACAAATTGGCCATGTTCCTTCATTTCTCCCCAAATCCATCCGCATTCTCTCGTTTGAAATTGCTTAGCTAGTACATGTTATAGCAGTCTATAGTTGATAGGCTCGTAGTCTTACTCTTATAGCATTATATCCTCAAGTTTTCCTGTATATCTTGAACTCTAGATCGTAGAATATGACTCATTCCATATTGGGGACAAAACCAACAGAATCAGGAATCAATACTTATGGAAAACTTATACAGCTTTTACTTGTTTGAGAGCTACTATGATCTATACTATAATGTTAATATGTCATCCTTTGATATTAATAAAACTCCCAAATAAACTGGTTTTTTCAGTTGGGTTTTGTACCTATAGATTTTATCTTTGGGTGGTGGAGATTGGAGACTGATCGGCTGAATTTAAAGCCGTTGTAGCCACCTGCAGCCACTACTGGTAGAATTCCAGCCTATCTGTGATACTTCAATTAGGAGATTTTGAAAATCTATTATAATATATAAGTAAAAATTTAAATTAAAATTTATGAGATATTTTTATGGGATAAAATCGTAAGATTTTCGATTAAAGCAGATAATATTTCTCAGATTAAGTCTGATTTTTTATAAATAATATCAAAGCTGATAATATCTCTCAAGTTGGATATGAATGATTATCAATCAGACAAAAATTAAATGTTACATTATAGGAGCTATCTTTAGGATCCAACTTTTGGTATGATCTATATATATATTTTATATTGAGTTTACCTAGCGTTTGATGTAATTCGATAAATCTATATACTTTAATTGAATTTGATAAAAATATCAAATTTTAACAAAAAATATTATGATATTTTAATTTCATAAGTTAAATGGAGTCTATGTACTATCTTTTATATAGAAGTACTAAGAAGGGCTAAAACATGCGACAGCAGCAGCATAAGAGGAATAAATCTTATGATCAGTAAGTTGAACCATATTTAATTAGCTTACATGAGGACGCACGGTTCCCGAAATTGTGGAACATTTTAGAAGCGCATGGGGTTGTCAAAATTATACAGGACAAACCTAACTAATCATTCCAAAATTATTGTCTATAAAAATTTGTCATTTCGAATTGATCCTCTCCAGTCTTCCCCTCAACTAAGTTTCATTGGAATATACTTGGTTTTGGCTGCAAATGGGATGATTTTTCGCATGTTGCGAGAAAGATCAAGGGCGAGGGCCATGAACAGCTGAAGACATTTATAAATATAAAAAAAAAATTCACATAAGCAACGACTAAAAAAACTGGTTATAATGATATTTTACAACAATAGTTTCAATCGCTATAAATTGTGATTGCTAAAATTACTTTTTCTAGTAAAGTTGTTCGATGTTGACAAAACATTAATTAATAAAGGTGGAACTAATTATTATTACCTACCAAAACATTAACTATTCATAAATTTCTATTCTACTGTAGTTAAATTATGGTAACTTGAAATTGCAGGCACTCTTGCCCCTAAACACAATATTTATAATTACCCACAATTCCAATCTAGTTCTCTCTCTTTTAACCTCTTTATTAATTTAAAAAGAATTAATCTTATACTTTTTTATTTTTAAGAATAACATATGAAATTAAAATTTTAAAGGAATATAGTAGCATTTCAAAAATGAAGAATAATAATCTATAAAATAATATTCTGAAAATTATAAGTAAATCCTAATTATTTGGATGAGATTAATTTGAAAAGTAAAAATGATAATTTGCAAATACAAGTTAGTAATCAATAGGTTATCGATCCCAACGATTTGATTGATGAAATTTTTTATATATACCTTTTGATCATATGAGATTTTTTTAAAATAATTGATAAAGTAATAATAATATTATTATTACTTTATCAAAAGTAATAATATTATTATTAAATTTGAATAATAATAATAATAATAATAATAATAATAATTATATTATTATTATTATTATTATTGTCATAAAAGGCTGCTATTAGACTGTCATTTCTTGAACTTTGTAATGTTGTGAAATAGTTGAATTGTAGCAAAATTCAACTATTCAAAAAATGAACTTTGGATTAATAAAATTACAGTTTATCCAAAAATTTGGTAGTAACAAGGCAAAAAATTAAGAAACTCTTCGGTTCTTCAATGAATTCAAAACTCGAAATAAAATAGTCATGAATCGTCTTTGTAGCTGAGGACCATTTTCATCAATCCGTCTTTACCACCATGCCATATGATCAGTAATTGCTACTGTTTCCACTTCATAAATACTTCGATCCATTTGTTGGAAGAAAAAAAGAACTTCAATCGATATTAATAAGCTGGTATAAATTTTTTCTCAGATGATCCTTTGTAGCCACTGACGTGTGAAAAAGTACTGATAACCGGATCAAGAATCACTGGAACACATATCCAAAGAAAAGGTAATTTAACCCACATGGCCTAGTGGGAGAGAGAGAGCTACACTTAAAGCAGCAGCCAGGTTGGTCCGAGAGTATTCTAAAGTAGCCCCGAGGCCTGCCCCTAACCTACCCCAAAAGCTGGACCATCAGCTAGACCAAGGTGTTTCGATGTAATAAAAGCATGGCAAGGCGTTGTTGGTGGCCTGTTCGCTTTCGCTGGCTAGGACCTTGGTTCTCCAACCTCAACATTTAACTTCTTTGATGGCATGGTTTGAGCTCCAGCGGCAGTTTCACTTGGTGGAAATACAGCTAATGAAGAAATGGGGTGTGGTACGAGTTCAGATAAACTGCAAAGGAGGAACTAGAGGCGATAATGATTGGGAATATTGCTTTGAGAAATCGAACCAAATGAAACAACTTGAGGAAAAAATTGAAACTCCATTACATTCACAGATAGTGAATGGTTTAATGAAGACCCTTTTCCAGTGGAAACTGATATAATGTGCCTATAGCAAATAAAATGAATGAAGGGTTTGTCAGAGGCCTCGGTTAGCAACTTTGGTACTCTAAACTCATCAATGATACTGGAGAAATCAAGCGAAAAACAGGAATTGCTAAGATAGTATACTCAACTCGGACAATTCTCTACCATCCAGGTCCCCTGTATTCTGATACATTAGCTTCTCTTTGAACATATAATTGCCATGGTGTTTACTTGTAACATGAGAAATCTTATGATAAAAGGGACCTGATCTCTTCTAGAATGAAATGGGTTTTGAAGCAGGGTTGAATCGTATAGGTTATCAGGGATGTACAGACCTCGGCTCAAGTAGAATTGGGTTTGAAACCTTTTTTGGGCCTAAACTTGGAGAGAATCAAACCTTGGACATTTTCTATACGTTCCAAAATATGCAAGACAGAGCTAAACCACACTCGTTCAGTCTTGATGTTTTTTACTGTAAGGACTTGAAACTTGTCACTGGAACAAGAGTCTAGCACAATCTAGGTGGGTAAATGCTTGAATTTAATTTTATAAACAAAATTAATCTCTGATAACTCCAAATATATATAAGAAAAACATTTAGAGCTTTCTCCATCTTTGAATTTAGTTCTTCGTTTAAAAGATGGAGGCTGAAACTTTAAGTTTAATTATTTGGGAATCAAAGAAATTTTTCGAACAAAGGTTTTGTGGAAATTTAATTACTGTGAAGGATTAATAATGCAAAACATAGCCGATGAAGTGTTAAGATTTTAAGGGGAAAAGTTTTTGATATATTTGTTGATATAATTTTCAGAACGTCTGTGACAGTCTTTAGCTCTTTTATCTTTGTTGCCATGGTAGACGAAGTTTCTGCAAACATCAAATCTGATTCAACAAATCAACCTATGTATGATGCTAGAAGCCAATGCAAGCAAAAAATCTATCAATCAAATTGGAGAAACAAGATTGGATAAATGCAACTTATGAATTTATCTTGTGTTTTTAACTCTCTATCCCCTGGGTTTAATTGATAAAGTAGCTTCGGAATGATATTGGTTAAGAGGAGTGATTTTTGCAAGAGTTTTTTACGATATAACTCCTCGTCGGCATTTCTCTTCGTTATGAAACGCTTAGATTCAAATTTCATTTGTGTTGAACTTGCTGTAGAATGATTGAGGTGATTCACACTTAATTTGTGAGATATTATTTATTTTGATTAGAATATTTCACGATTTTATTCCATAAAAAATATCTTATAAATTTAAATTTAAATATTTTTTTATATATTATAACAGATATTCATAACATTTTGATAAAAAATTAGAGGGTCACGAAATTCTCCATTAAAATTTGACGTTCTCGTCAAACTTAACACAAAACACATAAATCCATTGAATCACATCAAATATTGAATAAATCTAACATAAAGTATATACAAATCATAAAATCACATCAAACATTGAGATTTTATAAATGATTTTCAGCGTATAATACTCAACTCCCGTAAAATTTTAGAAATAGCACATATCGTATAATACTTAATTTTTATCCGACTGATAATCACTTTGATATTATTTATAAAAATTTACACGTAACTTATAAGATATTATTTATTTTGATCAAAAAAATCTTATAATTTTATCTTATAAAATACGTCTTATAATATTGAATTTAAATTTTTATTTATATAATATAATAAATCTTCAAAATCTTCCGACATGATAATGATATTAAAATAATCTATTTACTATGAATTTTTTGGTAAAAAAAATTCTTAGATGAATTTAAATATTCCACGTGAAAATCAAGTTTTCAAGTTATACAAAATATTAAAATAATCTAACTTCTTACGGCATGACTTAATTACAATTGTACCTAAAACGAGTATAGTATTTATTATATCCATGTGCATTTTCACTGTTTTTCCATTGTCTGATAAAGAGGAAGAAAAAGATATGGCCAAAAAATGAAAAACAGACGTTCATGTCAAAGACTACAGCTCACCTGAGTAAAACCTGTCTTACTAATTTTAGTCTCCGTTGGATTTCAAAATGGCAATGGTACGGTGCAATTAATCAATTTTTTAGTGCAATTATATTTGGCTGTTCATTTCGAAAGTAACAAGTTTTTTAAGTGCAATTAATCAATTTTTCTTTAATTGAATTCTTAAGTAATTAATTTTTTTAATATTTTAAATATTAAATGAAATTAAAATATACATCAAAATAATTTTTTATTTTTTTATTTTTATTACATCAAAAAAGTAAAACTCTAATACAAATAAAAGAGATGAAGAATTCTTATTCGAAATCAGACCTTTGATGTCCACTTAAACGTTTTTAGTTATTAGATCAAAAGCTTGGAGACAAATAATTTTTTAATTTGCTTTTACATTAATGTTCTTAATGATTGTTTTTTTTATTTTGATTAAATTATTAAAAGAAGCTCTTATATTTTTATTGTATGAAAATAATATCTTATTTTTTATTTGTATTTAAGTAATTCATTATTTCAAACAAAAAATTAATTTATGTTAAAGATTTATTTAAATATAAATTAAAGATTTATTTAAATAAAAACTAAAATTTAAAAGCTTATTTAGGTACAAAGTAAAAGTTATAAATTTATTTGAGTATAATAAAAATATAAAAATTTATTTAAATAAAATGATAAAATTTAAAATTTTTTATTATTTTAGTTTTAATAAAAATAATAAAAAAATAAATATTTGATAATTTTTTAATTTTTCATGAAATTAAAAATTTTAACTGTTAATATATCAAAATCGAACTATATATATTATATTTACATTTCAAAATTGACATAATTAAATATGTTTTGGATTATATGAGTAGCAGTAAGTGATTTATTAGTAGCAGTTAAGGCAGTGGCCCTACCGTACATGCTCAAAATTTAATTAAAAAAGGGACAAATTTTGAGGTAGAATATAAGTCTACTGAAATTAATAATACTAGTTGAAATAAAAAAAAATATTCTTCTTATCTTGAAATTAATTTGTCTGCCATTAAATTTGAATTGCAACTTCTTCTCATGTATAATCTCTTGTTCGCTCTGTATTATTAATGTATCAGCTAGAGACCATGCTCTAAACTTTTTGACATTACCAATGTTGTTGTTTAATTTCCTTCCATTTTTTAATTATTTATTTTAAATCAAGCTTAAACATTAAGACTTTCGTTGTTATTTTTAATTATATGTTGTCCGAATCGATTCATATAAAAGTTAATTAATAACTTAATATCCAAATTGATAATCAAAATGATTCAGTTGCTTTTTTTTTCATATTCTGTAAAGAAAGGCGATCAGGGATCAAGTTTATAATGTGTCGGTACTGATTAATGAAGGCATGGGTCATATCACTCCAAGAACGAATGCGGATCCTGTCAACTAGATATACCACCTAGCGACAAAGCCCGTGAGGTTGTCTTGAAACACATGCATTAATAGCTTCTCATTATTAGCATGGGCAAACTAATAACGTCTAGATCTAAGAACTTATTGTTAGAATTAACTTAAAAAGTCACCACCAATCTTTTTTATTTGTTTAGGTACGATTGACCACTTAAAGAATCTATAATTTCAAGGAATACCTAAGCTTAAAGATCCTTAAAAGAATAGGTTTGAATTTAATAACTAGAATCGGGTTCAGGAGTACAGTTACGTGTGAGAAAGGTTATAACACATTTACAATGCCCATCGAATGATGATACCAGCTTGATTTCGTGTTATCCATTAAGCCTAAAAAATTTACTAAATAATTAATTATTGAAAATTATTCTTAATTGACTCCAATACTTTTAACAAAAAATTAAGAAAATCTCCTAACCTCAAGAGTATACAAGAAAACTGTTGTTTCCCTTGCAGAGGCTCCGTCGTCGGATTATTTAACATTAAAAATTTTAAAAAATAAAAAAATAAAAAATAATAATAATGATTCAACTTTTGATACAAATTCTTTTCTTTTTATTATTATTTTTTAAAAAACTCATTGCTTTTGTACAAGAAAAATTGATACTTTTAACTTTTTTTTAAAGCATTTAAAAGTTTTTATTTTAAGAAAAATTGATACTGTAGACATCCAATTTGATTTAGGTCCGGATCAATCGAGCTTGGTTCAAATGGGGAAGATGGGCCTATTTTATTTTTATTATTATTTTTATTTATCTATTAATATTTTTTATTATTTATCTATTATTATTTTATTATCTATATATTTATTATTTATCTATTAATATATTTTATTATTTATCTATTATTTTTATTTTTTATTTATTTATTTTTTGACTTCATCTTTTTCTTGATCAATTTTCGACTAGGATTAAGAGATTATGATAAAAAAAAATTGGAATGAATGTTGTCATGAATTTGGAGACTGGAGGAGTCTGGATTGGATTCAAAGATTGAATCCAAATCCCATATGAAATTGGGATTGATCAGAAACTCTTCTGATCAATCCCTATAAATAGATGCTAGAATACACAGAAAAGACACACAGAAAGAAAACAGAGAGAAAATAGAAGCAAAAAAGGTTCGAAAGTAACTCTAAAATTTTTAGAAAATTTTTTGAAGATTTTGGCATTTTTTTTTCTAAAAAATTTTCAAAAATTTTCCAGATTCTGGTGAATTTTTTTACGGTATTTGAATTTTTCGATCAACTTTGATGTTTTCGACATGTTTTTTCAGATTTTGGTAGAACATTCAACCTAAATATGAGATCTGTTAGAAAGAAGAAGGAGAACAAAGAAGGAAATAGAGAGAAGAAAAAAGATGCATCTACTGAAAGGCTAAGTTTTTAGTCTTATATATCCTGTTAAAACAACGTCGTTTTGGCATTAGTAAACCAAGAGGATCCACACGTTTTTATTTGGTCGGACCAGACCTAAGCGCCAACCCGTTTTGACCCGAGTGCCAGCCAACCCTTTGGACCCAAACCGAGTCGCTTCCCGCTGAGCCACACCTTCGAGCCGTTTTTCTTCTTGGAGTCTAACCGATTCTAGCCGCTGAGCCGAGCCACATTAAGGTTTTTTTTCTTCATTTATTTTATTTATTATTATTATTATTATTAAAATTATTTGGTATTCCTTATTTTTTTTTATTTTTTAAATTTTTAATGATTTTCTTAAAATAAAAAATTCCAAAAGAAAAAAAATTTTAAGGGAAAGTTAAAAGTATCAATTTTCTTTAAAGATAAAGTTTCTAAATAAAAATTTTCAAAAACATTTTGGGGGGAGAAAAGTTAAAAGTATCAATTTCTCTGAAAATAAAAAAGTTCAAAAATATTTTTAGAGAAAATTTGAAAGTATAAATTTTTCTTAAAAATAAAATTTTTAAAATAAAAATTTTCAATTGCTTTAAGGAAAAGTTAAAAGTATCAATTTTTCTTATATAAAAGCAATGAGTTTTTTTTAAAAAAAGATTTGCATCAAAAGTTGAATAATTATTCCTTTTTTTATTTTATTTTATTTTTCTTTTCTTGAAAATTTTTAATGTTAAATAATCCTACGATGGAGCCTCTGTAAGTAAAATAATAGTTTTCTTGCATACTCTTGAAGTGAGAGAATTTTTCTTAATTTTCTACCAAAAGTATTGAAGTTAATTAGGAATAATTTTCAATAATTAATTACTTGATAAAATTTTAAAGGCTTATTGGATAACATGAAATTAAGCTAGTACCATCTTTTGATGGGTGTTGTGAGGGTGCTATAACCTTCCTCACTTGTAACTGAACTCCCAAACCTTGTTCTGGTTAATAGACCCGAGCATATTCCTTTAGGGATCCTTAGTTAAGCTTAGGGGTTCTTTAAAAGGATAGATTCCCTAGGTGGTCAATCGCACCTAAACAAAAAAGATTGGTGGCGACTCCTTAAGTTAATGTCAAATGATAGATCCCCATATCTAGACGTTATGACAGTTTGACGACTCCACTATAGAATGCCGTTGAGAGTTAGGCTAGCGAATAAATTCATGTTATCCAAAAGCCTATAAAATTGAACCATTGGTATAGATTTTTTTTTCATTTATACTTATTTACTTTGTTAATTATGTCATTCATATGTATATGCATAACATGAGTTCTACACCCGAGCTCCGTCCCTCTAGGAGGAGTAAAGTATCTATTACTTTCGTGAAGTTTTACTATCTCCACAGTGGCTAGCAAAATACTCTCACTCAAATTGAACCTTTTCGCTTGTAACCTGTGATGGGTAAGGATTGGGGTGCCTTACTAGTCTGTAATAAACGATGTTGTAAAGAAAAATTTGGGAACTTTTAGACTTTAAACCTCGAACCACATATAGTGGACCTTAGAAGTGCCTAACCTATAGATAGAGCCATCTCTTTCCCTTTAGAATTGACCAAAAGCATAGGATTCATTTTTATTGTGTGTGACATTTTAATTTATTTAGTTATTTATTTGTTTATCTCTCCTTATTTGATATACTAACCTCTTCTCTTATTCATGTTTGCATGATTTATACTCATATCATAAAGTTGCATAAAGAACATTTGCCTGAAAGATGATCTTCAATAACAAGTTTTTCATAGACTCCACAAAACGACTAGTTTGCTCTTCATCTATATTAGCTCTTTGTGAGTCACCTAATGAAGTAAAGGTCCAGTAAAAAAAGATTCAACTAAAAATGGGCAACTGTTTACCAATTGGATATGCTTCTACCTTATCTCAAAAGACATCTATCCTTCTCAAACAAAACAATCTAGAAGATTTAGTTGATATATAGAAAAAAATGAGTCCATCAAGACAAGAAGAGTTTTGCCAAAGACATGGGCATATAGCACACCTTATTGCAGTAAAAGTCGACAATCAACTAATTAGAGCTACAATGCAATTTTGGGATTTTGCATACAAGTGTTTCATCTTCAATAAAGTTGACATGACACCAACCATCGAAGAATATTCGACTTTGTTGGGCCTGCATCTCAAGGCTCCTGACAAGATATATGTCAAAAAACATAAGTCAAGATTTTGTAAGAATTTGGCCCATCTCATGGGGATAGACAAGGAGATTGTGGATTCTCATATAAAGAAAAAACAAGAACAAGTTTGCCTACCTTGAAAGTTCTTTCATAATTTTTTAGTGCAACATGCCGACGAAGAACGGGAGTTAGACATATTTGCCTTAGCCATGTATGGAATGGTGATATTTCTAAAGGTTTTGGGTTATATTGAAATAGCAGTGATTGACTTTTTCGAAAGTGTGATCAATAGCTGTAACCTTTCAACGATAATATTAGTAGAGACTGTTAGATCTTTGAGTTACTATCATTGAAATGGAGGGCGTTTTATAGGTTGTATATAGTTATTATACCTATGGATGAAAAGTCACTTTGAATGGAGAAAAAATGCTTTCTCGAAGCTTTATATCCTCAATCGAGCTCTGATCAAGGAATTCTATGAAAGTGGGTGGTCAGAAGAAAAGTTTAAAAAAGAATGGGTAGCTTTCTTACAAAAATTGACAAGTGCTGAAGTAAGATGGTTGGTCCCGTGGATGAATCGTGAACCTATGCTATATCAGTGTAGAGATAACACTGTGGTCCCACTTTTAGATTTATGAGGAGCAACAAGTTATGCTCCACTTCTAGTGAGGAGGTAGTTTGGGGTAGAACAATTCATTCCCATGACACATAAGCTTCATCAATCAGATTTTTCTTACAGTGAGCCAAAAGCATTTCAGAGGATGAATGAGGTGATTAAGGCATGAAAAAACTCACATAGAGTGAGTTATGAACTATTCACTGATAAAGTCACTCAGGAGTACTTGGTTTGGAGAGTAAGATAAAGACAAAAAATGGTATTCACTTATGAAAGCCTTTAACCACTAACAGGAGAAATGCTCGAAGAAACACCATTAGAATTAGAACTTACAAGGAAAGAATTCGAGGCCGAAAAATGATAGGTTAAAGCAAGAGATTCAGAAGCTATGAGAGGAGAAGGATCAATGGAAAGATAGAGCTGAAAAGCATGAAGTCAAAGTTTGTAAGATTGCTAGGGAACGTGACATACCCAAGACTTATCGGAGTTACAACAAGAACATAAAAGATTATGTGTAAAGGTACAAGTCAAAGAGATAACAATTATTGAGTTGACTAAAAAAATACGTAATTGAGGCAAGAATATGCTGAATTAAAAAAAAAGTACCTAAGTACAAATAGAGAATAATGTGTTGAATAGCTACCTAAACAGGTTGAGACAGAAGTTGAATGAACAAAAAGACTACATTGCTGCATTGGTTAGAGAGCATAGAGAGTTATGATACCAAGTTTAGTATGGTAAAAGAGAGAACCTAGGAAGATAGAAGTATATTAAGTACCTAACGACCTAAATTTGTAAAGGGGTAGGTAAGGCAAAAGAGATGGTAGAAGAGGCAGAGGCATTGAAACAAGTAGTGGTCCCAGTAGAAGAACATAGGAAGCGCCTGCTGGACTTCATTGAGGAAGTAAGAGATTAATATGAGCCAATCAAATGATTTTATGGTTATAACTCTAGGATGATAAATTCTATATAAATGAAAGTTCTTTGGAATAAATGAAATCTTTTGATTAAACATTGTCTCAAAGCAAATGTTCTTCACATACATGCATTTTCATTCATTATATTTAAAATAACTATGATATATCCTGTATACCCTGGAATACCATCAGCTTCAAAGTTTGGGTATTACCATAGTTTTGTGAATCCTGTCTTTACTGAAAAGGTAGTAAAACCAATCTAAGTTCCTGATCTTGATGACTTGAAAGAGAATGAGAAAGAAAAGACAAAAGTGGTGGAATCTCATGAAGATTTGACGATTAGTATGCTTGAACAAAGGTTATGAGTTATAGAAGGAATTAGGTTTTATAGTTCTATTGATGCTGCTGGGCTGTGCTTAGTCCCATATGTGATTATTCCACCTAAGTTTAAAGTACCAAAATTTGAGAAATATGATGGTACAAAGTGCCCAAAAACTTATATCACCATGTCTTGTCGAAAGATGATAGCCCATGCCCATAATGAAAAACTATTAATGCATATTTTTCAAGATAACCTTACGAGATCCGCTACTATGTGGTATGTCCAGCTGGATAGAACTTGCATCCGTTCTTGGAGTGACATAGCCCATGACTTTATCAATCAATATCGGTATATCATAGATTTAGCTCCTGATCGTTTGTCTTTGCAAAACATAGAGAAAAAATAAATGAGTCCTTTAAAGAATATGCCCAGAGGTGGATGGATGTAGCTTTTCAAGTACAATCACCTTTACTTGAAAAGAAAACTACAGTGCTATTCATCAGCACTTTGAAATCTCCCTTTATGAAAATATGATAGAGAATGCAACCAAGAATTTCGTTGACATGGTGATTTCAAGAGAAATTATTGAGAGTGCCATCAAGAATGGCAAGTTAGAAGGATGAGAGGCATTAAGTAAGAGAGCCCCAAAGAAAAAAAAGACTAAAGCTCAAGCGGTAAGCTTTGATAGACAATAATTCAGGGGTTATCAACCCTATTCACCATAAGGATATCCTCTATATTATCCTGCTGTAAATAATACTTCCCTTTATCCATACCAACCAATCCCACAATCATCTTACCCCCAAACTTATCAACCTTCTTTTAGACCTCAAAATATTGCTTACAGCCCTAACACTCAACCTACCCCAAGACCTCAGACCCGTTTAGCCAGTCCAATCAGTGATTTACAGGAGTAACGAACTATTCACAAAAAGCCTGTATTTGACCCAATTCTCATGACCTATACAGAGTTATATTGTAAGTTTTACAATAGTCATCTGATTGCTCCTAGCAAATTAGAGCCACTCAAGCTATCTTACCCTAAGTGGTATGATTCCACAACCCATTGTGACTATTATTATGAGATTGTTGGTCATTCCACTAAAAATTATACTGTCTTGAAACACAAAATGTAGTGGTTGATCAAGGATGGAATGATTAGCTACGATGCAAGAAGGATAACTGCACCAAATGTTAGTGGCAATCCTTTACCTAATCACAATGTGAATGCTATGGTGAAGAATATGAGCGTCATTCAAAGAGAAAAGTGACAGTTATTAAGACACCTCTTAGTCAGTTGTTTGATGCTTTATGAAAGGCTGACATGATACCACTAGTGAATTCACATAGTTATCATTGAGCATATATAATAGGCACTAGTTGTAAATATCACAGTGGGATAATTGGTCACTCTATCAAAACTTGTGAGCAATTTCACCAAAAGGTACAAAAGTTCTTGGATTTATACAAGATAAAAGTCTATGAAGAGGAAGAAGACTTAAAAAGTGTTAAAGTATCCATGACTGACAAGCCTGTAAAATTATTTTCAAAGCCAGTGACGATTCACTGTTGGAACAAGCTAAAGTCAGCCATTGAAAAACTCATTCCCATGCCGATAACTTTTAAAGTTTTGACTCCATTCTCATATAAAGATGATAAAGTTATACCTTGAAAATATAGCTGTGATACAGTAGTTCAGGGACAATAGAAGAATGCCTCTAAGACTAACACCTCCAATATAACTGGTGTATGAGGTATTACCCGAAGTGAAAGATGCTACACTTCATAAATATTGAGAAGGCTAGAAGAAAGAAAGTTAAGGTGGGAGAAGAGTGGAATAACCCCGAAGTGAAACCTAAGAAAGATCGTCTGAAGTCGATGTAAAAAAAAAAGCTTGTAAATTTCTAAAGCTAGTAAAACATAATGAATATTCAGTTGTTGAACAGTTGAACAAAATGCCAGCATGAATCTCATTATTATCATTGCTGTTAAACTTAGAACCACATCAAAATGCTCTATTGAAGGTGTTAAACCAGGCATGTATGGCACATAATATGTTTATTGAATATGTGAACCACCTGGTTGGAAATTTAGTCATGCCGAATTATATTCCATTCAGTGATGATGAGATTCTCCCAGAGGGAAGGGAGGTGCCAAGGCTCTTCATATCACAATCAAGTGCATGAGCCATATTATAGCCAATGTCTTTATTGATAATGGTTTCGTTATCAATGTCATGCCTATGTCAATTTTGACAAGGCTACCTATCGATTACTTTCATATGAAGGATAGTCAAATGGTCGTGCGAGCTTTTGATGGGACTAGAAGAAAAGTCTTGAGAGATATCAAAATGGGCCATGCACTTTTAATGTGAAGTTTCAAGTGATGGATATCTTTCCATCTTACAACTATATACTAGAAAAGCTATGGATTCATATGGCAAGTGTTGTGCCCTCTACCTTACACCAAAAGATCAAGTTTAATGTAAAAAGTTAATTGATAGTGGTATTTAGGAAAGAAGACATGTTGGTGACTCAACTCTTGAATACTTCATATATAGAAGCTGCTGAAGAAGCAATGGAATGCTCCTATTGATCTTTCGAGTTAGTCAACTCTGTGGGTGAAGGATATAAAAATTAACCCTCTTCAAAGATAGTAATGTGTCAAGTCATCAATAAGGGCTAGTATCTAAGAGTAGGGCTGGGTAAAAACTTACAAGGAATAAGAGAACCCCCAGCAATGAAAGGCTAGGCCTAAGTTATGAAGTAGAAGAATGGAAGATCAGGAGAAGACTAGTAGGTAAAACTATAAGACTAATGATCATCCTACACTTGTACGAGACTTTCAGGCCTTGAGGATTCATGTACCCAAATACAGAAGAAAGTTATGAACAAAGTATGAAAGAGGCATTCGTCCAGTTAACCATCTATGCTATTGAAAATGAAATGGGGTTTAAACAAGAATGGTGGGTTTGCCCTTGTCTGCCAAATTACGAGTTGAACAATTAGAGTACCATTGAAATGCCTTTTACCCTTGAGACTAATTCAATGTAATTGTACATCTCAATAGCTATTGCTCAAGGCATTGGGGTGATCTTTCTTGTTTGGGCCATTTATCTTTTATTATTTTAATAAAGATTAAGAAGGATGCATTTTTATTCATTTCTTCTTATGCCTTCATTATTGCCATTTTTTCATTTTCTAAACACATCTTGCCAACATATCTTATTTCATTCAATTTCAGGTCTTTAAATGAACAAAAAGATAATTATGATAATGATCAAGAGGTTAATTTTAAAAATTCAATTAACACTGATGAACTTGATAATGAAGATGATTCTGAAGAGTATGTTATACCTTCAGACCTAATGAGATTGATTGAACAAGAAAGTAATCCAATTGAGCCTCATCAGGAGATAACTGACTTGGTGAATTTAAAAGATGAGAAGAATAAGAAAAAGGTCAAAATTGACACTTCACTTTCATCGAGAGATAGGTAACATTTGGAAGATCTACTTCAAAAATTTATAGATGTGTTTGCTTGATCTTACCAGGATATGCCAGGGCTAAGTACGAAGATAGTAGAGCATAAACTATCCCTAAAGCCAGAATGTAAGCTAATCTGCAGAAATTAAGGTGAATGAAGCTTGAAATGCTACTAAAGATCAAGAAAAATGTGAAGAAGCAGTTTGATACAAGTTTCTTGCAAATGGCTAAGTATCCAGAGTGGATAGCCAATATAGTACCAGTTCTTAAAAAAGATAAAAATGTATGAATATGTGTAGACTATCGTGATTTGAATAGGACTAGCCCAAAAAATAATTTTTCTTTACCTCATATCGACACATTGGTAGATAATACGACTAAGCATTCAATGTTTTCCTTTATGGATGGATTCTCTAGGTATAATCAGATAAAAATGGCTATAAATGATATGAAAAAAATCACTTTCGTGACCATATGGTGAATCTTTTGCTACAAAGTTATGCTTTTTGGGTTAAAAAATACTGGGGCAACATACCAAAGAGCTATAATGACGCTCTTCCATGACATGATGCATAAAAAGATTGAGGTGTATGTGGATGATATGATTACAAAATCTTGTGAAAATGAAGACATGTCACCAACCTCAAAAAGTTATTTGAGAGGTTGAGAAAATTTCCAACTCAAGTTGAACCTAGCCAAGTGCACTTTCGAGGTAAAGTTAGGAAAATTGCTAGGCCTTGTGGTCAGTGAAAAAAGGATTAAAGTCGATCTAGACAAAATACGGGCCATTCAAAATTTATCGCCTCAGAGTACACCAAAAAAAGTTTGAGATTTTCTGGGAAGATTGAACTACATTTCGTGGTTCATATCTCAGCTTACTTATAAATGTGATCTCATTTTTAAGCTTTTTCGTAAGAATAATCCTGGAGAATGGAATGAGGAATGCTAAATGGCTTTTGATAAAATTAAACAATACTTGTCAAATCCTCCAGTGTTGGTGCCACCTGTTACAGGAAAACTCTTAATTTTATACCTGACAGTATATGAGAATTTAATGGGATGTGTGCTGGGGCAACAAATTAATATGGTTGAAAAGAAAGAACTATTTATTATCTGAGTAAAAAAGTCACTGAATATGAGTCTAAGTATTGTTCTTTGAAGAAAATATATTGTGCATTAGCTTGGATTGCCAAAAGATTCACACAATACATGCTCTATCACACCACTTGGCTTATAGCAAAACTAGATCCAATTAAGTATATCTTCGAGAAGTCTTTTTTATCTAAGAGAATTGCTAAGTGGCAAGTAATGTTCTCGAATTATAATATCATATATGTAAGCCAAAAGTAATAAAATGGAGTATTATAGCTGAATTTCTTATAGATCGTGCTACTAAAAAATATAAACCAATAAGATTAAAGTTCTCCAATGAAGATCTGATGACTGCTTCTCAATTAAAGAAGGGAGAGCATGAAGGAAAGTATTGAAAGATGTATTTTATGGAGCTGTCAATGTCTTGAGACATGAAATTAGGGTAATTTTGATTTCTCCAGAAGAACAATGCTATCCTATAATAGCGATGTTAAATTTCAATTGCATAAATAACATCGTTGAATATGAGGTACGTGTCATGGGTTTACAAGCTACTATAGATAGGAAAGTTAAAGCACAAAAAGTGTTTAGGAACTCAATTTTAGTTATATATCAATTGAAAGGAGAATGTGAGACGAGAGATTCAAAACTTATTCCACGTCATAAGTATATTTTATAGTTGATAAAGTAGTTTGAAGATATCTAGTTTGATCATTTACCTCAAGAGAAAAATTTTGATTGCCGATGCCTTGGCTATTTTGGCTACAATGATCTGAATTAGTGATAATACTGATATTCAGCCTATTAGGTTAGATGTCAAGGATATACCAACTCATTGCTTCAATGTATAAAAAAAGAAGATAGAAAATCGTGGTTTTATGATATATTATAGTACATTAAGAACCAACAATGCCTAGTTCAAGCAATAAAAAATGATAAAAGGGTCATCCAAAGATTAGCTATGAGCATTTTCTCGGATGGAGATGTTCTGTACAAAATGAGCCATGATCAAGTATTGTTGATGTGTGTAAATAAGGTCGAAGCAAAAAAATCATTGAAGAGGTACATGATGAAATATGTAGGGCACATGCCAATGGATATATGATGGTAAGACAGATCATGAGAGCAGGATACTACTGGTTGACAATAAAGAATGATTGCATTAATTATGCTTAAAAATATCACAAATGCCAGATATATGCTAATAAGATTCATGCTCTGCCATCTGCTTTACATGTTTTAATACCACTCTGGTCATTTTTTATATGAGGCATAGATGTCATTGGCCCTATTACCCTAAAGGCTTCTAATGGGCATAAGTTTATTTTTATGATGATAGATTACTTCACGAAATGGATTGGAGGCAGCATCATATGCAAATGTAACATGATTATGATTTGTAAGTTCATAAAAAGAGAGATCATTTACAGATATAGACTTTTAAAGAGAATCATTTTGGATAATGTCAGGAATTTAAATAGTAAAATGATACAAGAAATATATGCCCAATACAAGATCAAGCATCATAATTCGATGCCATACTATCCAAAAATGAATGGGATAGTTAAGGCAGATAATAAGAATATAAAAATAATTCTTGAAAAGATAATCGAAACCTATAAAGATTGGCATGAGAAGTTGTCATTTGCATTACATGTATATCGAACGTCAATACGCACCTCTGCTGGGAAACTCCATTTTCTTTGATTTATGAGATGGAAGCTGTATTGCCAATAAAAGTAGAGATCCTATCCTTAAGGGTTTTGAAGGAAGTTAAACTAAAAGAGGCTGAATGGGTTCGAGAGTGCTATGAACAGTTGAATTTCATTAAGGAAAAGAGGTTGATTACATTGTGCCATGGTCAGCTATATCAAAAAAGATGATGAGGGCTCATTACAAAAAAGTTTGATCCCGTTGCTTTCAAGAAAGAAAGTTGATCTTGAAAAGAATTCTCCCAATCCAGCACGATAATAAAAAAAAAATGGACTCCGAATTGGAAAGGACCATATATGGTGAAACAAGTTTTTTCGGGTGGAGCGTTGATATTGGCTGAGATGGATGAAAATGATTTACCCCATCTTATAAATTCTGATGCTATGAAGAAGTACTATGCTTTAAAAAATGAAAATATGAAAAATATGAAAAATGAAAAATGAGAAAAAAAGACTCAAGCCGAAAACCCTAATAAGATAGTTTGAGTAAAAAAAAGGGTTTATCTAAGTTGAAAACCTAAAAAAGTAACTTAGATAAGGAGAATATAACATCAAATTTAAAAATTCATTGGCATTGAGGCTAGCAAATTCTAAAGAGCTTTAAATTGTTAAGTGCATCGGATGGTTGAGTTTTTTGAAAAAAACCTCGAGATGTGTTTTATGATTGTCCAATTTTCATTTTTGGGCATTGTCTCCCCATACCTATTTTTGCAATTCTTTCTTGGCCAAAGTCTGCTAGCATTTTTGCTAATAAAAAATATTTTATTTCATTCATTGTGTCTCTTCTATTGATTATTTCCTAATCATTCTTATTCTTTTCTCCTTAATACTTTACAATGGAAAAAATATGTGAATACATTCTTACTTTTTAAGATTGAAAAAATGATTGATAAATGAATAATAACATGAAAGATTTTTACATTACATTGGAAATGTCGAGAGTGATAAGGGCAAATTTGAGATGTTCAGTTCCTAACACGTATATTGAATTTCTCAAAAATGAGAAAATGAGAATTAAATAGGAGAAATGATCTAGACTTACATTGATTTAGCCATAGCACTCAAAGGTTGAAGGAGATTTGGGGCCCAAGAAAAAGAGACTTGAGAAACTTGAGTACCACAAGATCTCATGACATTATTAATATCTGTATTCCATGCATCGCATTGGCATCATTGTTTGAATAATACATGCACATAATCTGATAAGTTAATACTCTGTTTGGACATGCATGACATTATGAGGATCTAGGTGGTTGCATTTACGTCATTAAGAAAGTATTTACATCTTTCATCATGACATTCATTCATACAAAGTTTTGGGTCACCTAGAAAGAAATTGTGAACTTTTTAATGAAAATCTGTGAATTTCAATGGAGAATCTTTGAGGTGTGAAACCCTAAAGTTTATTGAATGTAAATCTTCAAACCCGAATGAAAAGCTTTGAACTTTTGGATATGAATCTCTAAAATTTTGAGTGAGAACCTTTGAACTTATATGTGAAACTCTAAGTTTTATGGCATGTGAGCCTTTGAACTCGAATGAAAAGATTTAAACTTTTGGATGTGAATCTCCAAAATTTAAATGAGACTCTTTGAATATGGATATGAGTCTTATAATTTACGAATGCAAAGCTTAAGATCTTGTAAAAATTGAATTCTTGTGAAATTGAAATTTTGATAATTGAGTTTCAGTGAATCCCACGAAGTTGAAAGGTTCTTGCGAATTTGAGCCTTTGAATTTGGACTCAAATTGTGAAACTTTGAGTTTCATTACAAATTCCATCAGACATGATCTATGACTCGTTCAATCATGATTGTCAAAAAGTAATTTATTTTCAAAAGTTATGGTGCCTCTCTTTGGAAAAACAATTTATTTTCAAAAATTGTGGTGCCTTTGTTTAGAAGAGCAATTTATTTTCAAAAGTTGTAGTGCCGCTGTTTAGATGAGCAATTTATTTTTAAAAGTTGTGGTGCCTCTGTTTAGAGGAGCAATTTACTTTCAAAAGTTGTGGTACTTCTATTTAGAGGAGCAATTTACTTTTCAAAAGTCATTGAGCTTCTACTTAGATGAGTTTTGTTTATTTTTTCAAATCATCGAGCCTTTGTTTAGAGGAGCCTTATTTATTTTTTCAAAGTCATTAAACCCATGTTTAGAGGAGCCTTGTTTATTTTTTAAAAGTTGTTGAGCCTCTCATTAGAGGAGTTTTGATCAAGTTTTTAATAAAAAAAAAAACACAACAAAAAGTGTCAAGTTGAGTCTTGAATGGGTGTCTACGTCTTTGCACAATTCCTATTTCATAGAAAATGTGCAAAGAGGGATAGTTGTAGACACCCAATTTAATTCAGGCCCGAAGCAATCGGGCTTGGTTCAAATGGGGCAAGATGGGCCTATTTTATTTTTATTTTTTTATTTATCTATTAATATTTTTTATCTATATATATTTATTATTTATCTATTAATATATTTTATTATTTATTTATTATTTTTATTATTTATTTTTGACATCATCTTTTTCTTGATCAATTTTTGGTTGGGATTAGAAGATTATAATAAGAAAAAATTGGAATAAATGCTGCCATGAATTTGGGCACTGCAAGAGTCTGGATTGGATTCAAATATTGAATCCAAATCCTAGATGGAATTAAAATTGATTAGAAACTCTTCTGATTAATCCCTATAAATAGATGCTGGAATACATAGAAAAGACACAAAGAAAGAAAACGAAGAGAAAACAGAAGCAAAAAAGGTTCGAAGACAGCTTTAGAATTTTTAGGAAAATTTTTAAAAATTTTGGTATTTTTTTTTGGAAAATTTTTGAAAATTTTCCAGATTCCAATGAATTTTCCAATGGTATTTAAATTTTTTGACGAATTTTTTGGCCAACTTTGAAGTTTTTGACGTGTTTTTATAAATTTCATAAAACATTCAACCGAAATATGATATTTTTTAGAGAGAAAAGAAGAAAGACGCATCTACTGAAAAGGTTGAGTTTTTAGCCTTATATACCATGCTAAAACGACGTCGTTTTGGCATTAGTAAACCTAAAGGATTCGCGCGTTTCTGTTTGGTTTGACCCGACCTGAGCGTCAACCTATTTTGACCCGAGTGCCAGCCGACCCCCTAGACCTGAGCCGAGCCGAAGCGCTTCCCGTCGAGCTACACCTTCGAGCCATTTTTCTTCCTGGAGTCAAGCCGATTCCAGCCGTTGAGCTGAGCCACATTAAGGTTTTTTTTTTTCTTTCTTCATTTATTTATTATTTATATTATTATTATTATTATTATTAGTAGAATTATTATTAGAATTATTTGGTATTTTATTTTAATTTTTTTATTTTTTTTAATGATTTTCCTAAAATAAAAAATTCCAAAAAAAAATTAAGGAAAAGTTAAAAGTATCAATTTTCCTGAAAATAAAAAAGTTAAAAAATATTTTTGGGAAAAATTAAAAATATCAATTTTCTTAAAAAAAAGTTTCTAAAATAAAATTTTCAAAAAACATTTTGGGGGGAAGTCAAAATATCAATTTTCCTTAAAAATGAAAATTTTTAAATAAAAATTTTCAACTGTTTTAAGAAAAAGTTGAAAGTATCAATTTTCTTGTACAAAAACAATGAGTTTTTAAAAAAAAATAAAAAGAAAAGGATTTGCATCAAAAGTTGAATAATTATTCCTCATTTTTTTATTTTTTTTTTTTTTCTTGAAAATTTTTAATATTAAATAATCCGACGATGAAGCTTCTGTAAGTAAAACAATAGTTTTTTTGCATACTCTTGAGGTGAGAGAATTTTTCTTAATTTTCTGTCAAAAGTATTAGAGTTAATTAATAATAATTTTTAATAATTAATTACTTGATAAAATTTTAAAAGCTTATTGGATAACACGAAATTAAGCTACTACCATTTTTTGATGGGCGTTGTGAGGGTGCTGTAACATCCCTCACTCGTAACTGAACTTTCGAACCTTATTCTAGTTAATAAACCGAAACCTATTCTTTTAGGGACCCTTAGTCAAGCTTAGGTTTACCTTGAAATGATAGATTCCCTAAGTAGCCAATTGTACCTAAACAAAAAATATTGGTGGCGACTCTCCATATCTAGACGTTATGACAGATACTTTTAACTTTTCCTTAAATTTTTTTTTCTAAAATTTTAATTTCAAGGAAATTTGATACCTTTCAATTTTCCTCAAAATACTTTTCTTGATAATTTTTATTTTAGAAATTTTATTTTCAAGGAAAATTAATACTTTCAACTTTTCCCTAAAAATATATTTTTAAAACCTTTTTATTTTCATGAAAAATTGATACTTTCAACTTTCCCCTAAAATACATTTAGAAATTTTTATTTTATAAATTTTATTTTTAAGAAAAATTGATAGTTTTAATTTTTCCTTAAAAAAATATTTTTTTAACCTTTTTATTTTCAAAGGAAATTGATACTTTCAACTTTCCCCTCAAAACTTATTTTTTTATTAAAAAAAATTGATACATTCAACTTTCCTTCAAAAAATATTTTTTTAAAATTTTATTTTCAAGAAAAATTGATCCTTTCAACTTTTCTTCAAAAATATTATTTTTTTGAAATTTTATTTTAGGAAAATCATTAAAAAAAAATTAAATTAAAAATTAAATTAAATAAAAAATTAAGAATACCAAAAAATTCTAATTTAGAAATAATAATAACAATAATAATAATAATAATAATTAATATAAAAAAACCTTGGAACGGCTCGACTCAGCTTGGATTCGGCTAGCTTGAGAGATAGAAGCGGCTGGATGGCTGGATATGCGACTCGACTCGACTGAACCAAAGGCAGGGGTGCAAGTCAACGAACTCAGGTTGACGCTCAAGTTGGATCAGATCTTGGCAAAACGCGTGGATCTTAGGTTTATTAACGCCCAAAACGACGTCATTTTGTGGAGGCTATAAAAGCCTGAGTTTTAGCCTATTTTGCCAGAATTCCTCTGCTCCCTCTCTCTCTCTCTCTCTATCCACCCAAGAACACTGGTTGAATTTAATCGGATTCTAAAAATTTTTACCGAAATCTAAGTTGTTCGTCGGAAAGCTCGTTGGTTTCTGGAAAGTAGCTGCCGAAAACTAGAAAGTTAACCAGAATATGAGAAGTCTGCCAGAAAGTTCAATTGGCATCGAAAAACTCGTCAAAAAATTCAACCAGCGTCGAAAAATTTCGAGAAAAATTTTATTGGAATCTGAAAATTTTTCAAAAAAATTTTTCTTCTCTTTAACAAAACTTTAAAAAAAATTTTCCTTCTGCTTGCCATGTTTCTTATCTATCTATTCTCTTTTCTGCTTCTAATTTTTCTCTATGTTTCTGCATTTCTCTTTTTTCTGTTCTCTATGTGCTTCCTATGTGTTCCAACGTTTATTTATAAGGATTGATCAGAGGAGTTTTTATCAATCTCAATTCCTTCTTATGATTGTGATTTAATCTTTGAATCCAATCCAAACTCTACTAGCTCAGTTTTATGAAACTCAAACACCTTTTTTGTTTTTTTCATTTTTATTATTTTTTTAATTTTTTAATTATCAGAATTGATCTTGTAGACCCCAAGACAAATTGGAACGTCTACAATGAGTTTATTAATTTATATATATTTGCCACCAAAGCTTTCAATGTTACCCATCAGTCTTCACTCTCAACGATTGTTCTCTTTTGGTATTGTGTTTTTTTCCCTATCAAATCTCTATGTTATCTCTTTTAATGATTTACAGATAACCTTTTTTCTAAGCCCAAATTCGCCGGTTCGTTTTTGTGCAAAATGCGGCGGTCTCCAAATTGCAAGAAAGATGTGGTTTTGAAGAGAGGACCATGGACAGCTGAAGAAGACAAACTACTGACGGCTTACATTCAACAACATGGCCATGGTAGCTGGCCTGCCTTGCCTGAGAAAGCTGGTGATTTATTATTATATGTCTTCTTTTGTAGTAGCAATATCAACGAAATTGACTGAAAAAAATCCTTGTTTTTGGTTTTATATATATGTAGGACTTCAACGATGTGGAAAGAGCTGTCGACTGAGGTGGATTAACTATCTAAGACGTGATATCAAAAGAGGAAAGTTTAGTTTACAGGAAGAGCAGACCATCATTCAACTCCGTGCCCTTCTCGGAAATAGGTACAGTTTATAATAATATTCAATATCATGACGTTCATTTCACCAATCTCTATCTTCAGCATTTTTTAGCTACGTTTCTATCTTCGGTTTATATAGTCATCGTTACTACTGCTTTATAGATCATATTTTTGTCGCCTTTTGCTTGTGTCAATTTATTTAGGTGGTCGGTAATGGCAGCTCACCTGCCAAAGAGAACAGACAATGAGATCAAGAATCATTGGAACACACATCTAAAGAAAAGGCTAATCAAAATAGGTGTTGATCCTATAACTCATAAACCTCGAACAGATGCCTCAAGTTTCCCATCTGGTTCAGGCAAATATGCTTCAAATTTGAGTCACATGGCTCAGCGGGAGAGTGCTCGGCTCGAGGCTGAAGCCAGGTTGGTCCGTGAGTCAAAACAGGTTGTGCCAAAGCCTATCCAACCAAAGAACCAGCTTACCCGCCTCCTTTTGACGCGGCTGAGCAACAATTCTACGGCTACACCAGGCAGACCGATGTGCCTTGACGTACTCAAAGCATGGCAAGGTGTAATTGCTGGCATGTTTGCCTTCTCCAGCCAGGATCTTGGGTCCCTTACCTCAACTCCTAGCTTCCCAGACGGAACAGTTCGAGCCCCTATCATTGGACTCACTGCCACTGGATCTACAGATGGTGAAATGGGATTTGATAAGAGTACTTCAGCTGGATGGGGAGAAACAGCAATGGAATTACACAGCAATGGAAGGACGGGCTTCAGCAATGATGCATGGTTTGAGGACTCAGTGTTTGATGTAGGAAATGAAAATGTAGCTATTGCAAATATAATGGAGGGTTTGTCAGATGCTTTAATTTTTAATTCTGATCCCTTAACGGCTGTTGAGAAATCGAATGAAAGTGGCAACATAGTGGAGAATAGTAACTGCTGGGATAGTGTACTCAACTTGGTGAATTCTTCTCCGTATGGTTCGCCTGTCTTCTGATAATAATGTTTTAACATTAGTAAATGTTTTTGCTGTTGTATTGATCTTTTGCAAACCAAAAAAAAGTAAGGTTCTTTAATCAAAACTATCCTAGACAAATTAGATCAATTTCCATTTATTTCTTTTTTAAAAAAGAATTAAAAAAAAATTCCCTGTCCTCTTTAAGGCTAGAATTAAAAAATTACAGATAAATTATCCTAAAGATATTAGGGTAATTTTGGTATCCTATGTTCCTCATATTTAAAGGTAAGCTGGTCTCTATAGAAGTTGAGGTATTTTCTCTTTATTAATTTTACTTTTTCATTTATTTTAATTTGTTATGAAATATTGATTTGAGAGTCAGAATGTATCTTAAAATCTCAAAACATCAACTTTGACACTCATAATCATCTATGTTTTATTGGTCTTTTAATTGAACATTAATGAACAACGTCCACGAAATATAAGTTTGCACTAAAATAGGGTTAATAATTAATTTGCAAACCTGTTTTTCTTCAAATTTTTATACAACAAAAATTATCAAAAATAGGCTTTCTAACTTTTAATCTTAATTGGAATTAATCCTTGTTTTTCGAATTATTATCTTATTCATCATATTTATTTAGAGCGTAAATATAAAAACCATTTTTCTAAAGCCGTATGGCATGGGCCTCTAAATTCTTCAAAAGCTAGTATTCCATGCATATTTCCTTATTCCACTTCAAACATTTAAAACAAAGTGTTTGTCTCTCTCAAAGCATTGGTAATCCGAGATAATTATCCCATGCAATAGCCACATTAACATTCACTCAATTAGTGATTTTTCTCAACCTAATTCAATACCAAAATTAAAATGTGTACAGTGTTCATTTGTAATAGATTAGCTAGCTATATACAAATTATAACTCACAACTTTTTGTTTCTCTCAAAATATGGTACGAACAAATTATGCTAATACTGATTATTTGATCAATTTGAATTGGATTTGTATACTATTTATATACAAAACAAGAATAAATAGAATTCCATTTTGGATAAAATAATTTAGTGACGGTAGTCCATTGTGAGAATTTGAGCATATATATATATATATATATATATATATTTTTGTATTTAAAATTGTTAGGATCCATGAATTGAGTTTTAATCATTAAAATTAAAAGTTGAATATTTTATCATAAGATTATATGATTGCATATGCTCTATGTATATATTATAATAGTACTAGATTTTTTTTTTTTATGTAGAACAATCCAGTTGAAATATACACAGAAGTATCAATTCTATAAATCATTGATTTCAGAGTAGAAGGCACATTAAAGGAAGTAGCTGAATATTAAAAGCTACCTGAAATGTTGATTCAATTAGGTCATGATTGCCAAGTACATTTTGTTGGTAGTGGAGAGAAATCCCTCACAACCAGTGTTGGTAAACAATGTAAACAAGCTTTAGATAGCTTTTGGCGCAAGTAAAAAACCCTTACTCTCATGGTCATCATGAAATATGTGTTTCGACATTCATGATTGCTCCAATCATGCACCAGCTAGCAGTGAAGACTTTAGCAGGCTATGCATCCAATTGTGTGGGGTTGACGGTTGCTACAAATAACTGATCTTACTTACAATAGTAAAGGCCATGAAGTGAAAATTAAATCTTACGCGTTGCCACTCAGTATATGGTGGTGGTTAACAGGAAAATCATAAATATTTTAAGTATTGGGTTTGGATATATATATATATATATATATATGTATGTATGTATGTATTCAACATTATTTCTTTCTTATTGATTAATTCACAACCTGCCTTTGAGGACACCCTCTATTGTTTTATGATGAGTTATTATTCACTTTATAGCTGATCAACTCTATTTATTAAGATGCATTGTTAAATTTGTTTCTAATGGTACTGAATTTACCAAAGGGAGCAATTGATAAGTGATTCAAATTTTGATTTGGGTTTATGGATGAAATTTTTTTTTATTTTGAATTCAAGTATTTAGCCATATAAATGGATTTGATATGTGCAATTAAGATTGGAAGAAATTGCAATCATAATATTGCAAGTCTCTACTTGTTTTTACAATAAAAATTTATTATAATTAAGTTGTAACCCAACTTGCCAATGGTCATGCATGTTAATAGTAAATATGGATGCTATCCAAGTATTAAATATTAATCACAGCAAAGGATTGTGTCGAGAAAGAGGCTAAGTTAAATATAGAATTCCCTCCGATCCCAAGGGGAAGCTGAAAAATTAATGACCTAAGTATGTCTTCTTCCTAAAAACTTTATGACCATTATTTAATTTAAAAATTAAGAAATGAATGACAAAATATTGATAGGCACGTGAAGAATTAATCGTCAACTCAAATTGAAGAATTAATTCAAGACATTTATTTATTTATTTCTAGAATCAGTGTCAAAGAGAGATTCATAGGAAAAATTCACCCCTCACAACCATACACGGCTGCCCTCACCAGTCACCATTGATTTTGATTAATGTTGCTTCTTTATTTCTACATTTAAAACAGTAAGTAGGATGAGGTCGGCATTGGCCAATACCCTTTAATTGATTAATAGAACAATTGTAGTAATAAATATAGGCCACGGCTCAACCCAACAACAAAACTAAAAATTAATCACTTTTTCTTACCAAGTTTTAATTTTGTTATCCACAATTTTATTTCACCAGTTCGAATCGGATCATTGACTTTAAATGCATAATTCATGAAAAATCTTTCCCTCTCAGTGTGGTTGCTTTTGCTTAATTTATTTATTGTTCATAACAAATTCTCAACAGTTTATAGTTTTTAACATTATTATTGCAATTAAATCAGCAGTTTTGACTTTCATGGCAGTGAGTGATGAGTCCTGTTTTGTTTCCTCTACCAGATATTGCTCAAAGCTGCCTTTCAGAAAAACTTTTACATAGGATTAAAATCTATAGGTGTCTTGAATAAATTCGTAGCATTTATCTGTGTGAAGCCTCAGCTTTAATCAAATGTTCAGTCGAATTAATTTGTGTTTGGACCATGGCTTTCACTCCAAATAAACATACATTTTTTAGCCACAGTGTAAAAATAAAAAAAATTATAAATATTAAAATTTAAAGAATAATCACCAAGAAATTCTTTTATAATGCTCGAATTTATCTATGTACTTACTGCCATAGTTGCAAATGTCATTGCATTTTTCTAAACACTGCTGTCCTTCACCCTTTGGATTTTTTAAGGCCTTTAGGTCATTAGAATATATATATATATATATATATATATATATATATGTTTTTTTTTATGGGGTTGGTTCCTTCCACTTCTCCGATGTCCCGCTTCCCAAAGGACCACATTTTGTAGCATTTGTAATTTTGCTATAGCTTCAAAGAGGCATATATATATTGATTAAAAAATTCGAATGTTGGCGAATCTTAATTATGATCAACAAATAATATGTAAATATTAAATCACATTATCAATAATTAATTTATTAATTAATTAAAAAAATCATTTATAATGAAGGGTATAATGATCTTATAGTATTAATCATAATTACTGCAGTACTATCGCCTATATATTGCACTTATATTTCTACTTCAACCATCTCAACCGACATTTGCCTTGCTTTCAGCTACGTACTCTCTCTCTCTCTCTTTCATTGTGTTGTTCCAAAGGAACAAAAGTTCTCGATTTGATTTGGCTCAATTTCCTAGAATATGGGGCGGTCTCCATGTTGCGAGAAGGTGGGGTTGAAGAAAGGGCCATGGACTCCAGAAGAAGATCAAAAACTCTTGGCTTACATTGAAGAATATGGCCATGGAAGCTGGCGAGCCTTGCCTGCAAAAGCTGGTGATTATTTGCATCCCTACTTTGCTGCCCTTTAATCCATGCTTAAATAGCCTCATTTTTTGTAACAAGTCAAGTTTGATTTAGCTTTACTTTATACATATATATATATATGTAGGACTTCAAAGATGTGGCAAGAGTTGTAGACTTAGGTGGATTAACTACTTAAGACCTGATATCAAAAGAGGAAAGTTCAGTTTACAGGAAGAACAGACCATCATTCAACTCCATGCCCTTCTTGGAAACAGGTAAACAGAACCGACCAAAGTGCATTACTTTTGCTTTAGCATTCAAACATTTTTGTTCTCTCTTTGTGGATGTATCATTTGAATCATCATGATTGCTTAATGCAAGTTTGTGATGAGATCATTGGACCTCTATAATTGGAATAAATTTATGCCAAAAATATATAGGTGGTCGGCTATAGCTGCTCATTTACCAAAAAGAACAGACAATGAGATCAAGAACCACTGGAATACACATCTGAAGAAAAGATTGACCAAGATGGGGATCGATCCCGTAACTCACAAGCCTAAATCCGATGCCCTCGGCTCCACCAGTGGTAACCCCAAGGATGCCGCTAACCTTAGCCACATGGCTCAGTGGGAGAGTGCTAGGTTAGAAGCGGAAGCTAGATTGGTCAGAGAGTCGAAACTAGTTTCAAACCCTTCGCAAAACCAGCTTGCTGGCACCTCTTCTTCCTCGGCTCCACAACTCACTAACAATGCTGTGGTTCCAGCAGCTAGATCGCAATGCCTTGACGTACTCAAAGCCTGGCAAGGTGTAGTCGCCGGTTTATTCACTTTCAACAGTGACAACCTCCAGTCTCCAACCTCAACTTTGAACTTCGTGGAAAACACTTTGCCAATCTCGTCTGTTGGATTCAATGACAACTTTGTTGTGGACTCATCAATTACCTGTGAAGGTGGGGATATTTTAAAGGTCGACAGTAGCGGAAATGATTGGAAATGTTTGGAGAAATCAAACCAAATTCCGGAGTTAATGGAAAGATTCGATAACTCAATGGGATTGCATGAAATGTCCTACTCCTCAGAGGATGCGTGGTTTCAAGACTCATACAGGGCAGAAAACTTGTTATTCGGGTATAATGGTTTGTGATTCTGGCGATCAGCAAAATTCATCAACGGCTTCTAACTAACATGCTCTGCTAGTAGTTTCGATCGAGGAGAACAAGAATTCACCATCTGATTCACATGTGTTCTACAATTAATCGTTAAATATCCCTTCCTATTAGTGAAAGAAAAAATATATTATTCATTATCGAACCAAGAACCTCTAATTTTCTGCCAAATCCTCACTCATGTCAATAACTTGAACCAAATCTATATTAACAGGTTCAATTTGAACTATGGATTCTAATCATATTCAATTTGATAAGCGCAATGATCGATGATGACTGCAATGAAGAGTGAATATGGAAGATATACATTTTGAGAGTGAGAATAATGATCAGTCTCCCAAAAAGCAATGCATGTTCTTTCCCATGCCTGACTGCTTTCATTCCTTCTGTGCAAAGTATATTGGCCTTACTGACAAGGGGCCTGGAGTAGTCATTTCAGTCAGCTAAAAGCCAAACAATCTAGAATTATCTGGAGAAAGCAATATATAGCATAAAAAATTGCTGTTTCATAGAACCTTTTTATTCCTTAGTGAAATTGTCAATTTCCATTGGAGATGAATATTGAAGTTTGAAAAAAAAAAAAAGAGAGAGAGAAACAATGTTTTATAATTATGCTTTTGATAAAGAAAGAAAGAGGGTGGTTGAATAAGATCGAGTGATGTAGGTGTATCTGTCGAACTTATCAGCTTCATACGTAAATCAATTTTGTTAGGGTTATCGAGTAGTAATAATGGCAATATCGCCTGCACCATCTAATCTAGTTGGGCACTTTTAAGTATCTTGAAATTATTAAATACCTTCGTCTTCTTTTTACCAATATTTTTTTTTATATTTATTACTTCTTAAAGATTAATTAATGCATTACCCTCCATAAAATTATACCAAAAATCAATAATATTTTTTTATGGTAATTGGTATAGATAAATTCTGCTAATCTAATTGCTGGATGATCACATTATTAGATGTTGATGTAACGAATTAATGTTATTAATGATATATATGCAACACAATTATACGATATTCATTATGATATGTATGCTTGAATATTATTGTATTTTGATTCGATTACAATCCTAATTGATATATATATATATATATATATATATCTTTTTCTTTTTCTTTTTCTTTTTCTTCCATTGAATGCTAATAGCAGCATCATTATCTTCTCTAAAATCTCGGATCTCAAGCAAATCACAAAATGGAATGTTGTTGTACAATGCATGTGTAGAGCCAGACAGGGTTAGCTAAGTTAGCTAGCATCTGGTCCGGGCTACACTACATCTGATCCATCAAATGCTCCTGCTGGCCTATAAGTGTGACTGATCTAATGTACAGTAAAACACCAAAATGATTAAGTTGACCATTTGTACTTGTAAATTATGTTGGGTTTTTCTTTAAAATCTGATATAGTAAAACTACTAAATAATCACAAGTTACTCCACAACCAGTGTTTGGGAGGAACTGAGACAAAGAAAGCAGAAGGTGGATTGGCAGAGGCTCATTTGGTGCGAACTCCATATTCCTAAACATGCTATGGTTGCTCTTAACAAACTCCCTACAAAGGATCGACTGCTATCATGGGGATATCTGTGGATGAAGGCTGCGTGCTTTGTAAACGGAAAAGGGAGAGCAGAAATCATATTTTCTTCAGTTGCACATATTCAAAGGAAATTTAGAAACAAATTCTACAGCTTTGCAACTTGCAAAGGGAGGTGACACGATGGGAGGAGGAGTTTCAGTGAGCAATACGATGGCTGAAAGGAAAGACGTTCGATTTATTACTGCTATGGCCAGTGGCGGATCTTGACATTCCATTTTGAGGGGGCCGATTAATATTATGTTTTAATCCATTTTTTATAAAACATATTCAATCATATTTTTATAGAAAAAATATATTTAATCATATTTATTAATATAAATATACATATGTATAAAAATATATTAAAGAATGAGTTTATAAAATTATAAAAGAAAAATTACTATACACACATTTAAAAGTAACATTCGAATATGATTTTTGTGTAAGAAAAATATTATAAGATAACATGACATAGAAATTTAGAGTAATTAAAAGTGAAATATGATATGGACAAAAATAATTGTGCTAAAAAAAAAGGGAAAAATGTCAATAATTATGTAATTTAATGGTAGAGTATTGAATTTTTAATTTCAATAAATAAAATTCAATTCTTGACAAAAAATCATATTTAATACTTGATTAAAGACTTAATGTAGATACCATATTTGGTCTAGGCCTAAATATATTGGGCCGGTTCAATAAAGTCAAATTATTAAGCCCAATTACTCATTATTTTATATTTTATTTATCTATTTATTTTGGTTTTTATCTTTTTGTTGATTATTCATTTATTTATTTTTTGTTTATCTCTGATTTTTCAGTTGTTTTTTTATTTGATTTATCTTTTGTTATTAAATTATGTGTTAAGATAATGGGATAATAGTAATAACAAAGAAAAAAAGAGTTGAAAAATAAAAAAGTAATTTTTGCCGTGAGTACAGAATTATAGTTGAATTCAATATGTATAGGATAAATATTATGTTTTGTGATAATACAAAAATCTTGTCAACGATGGATTCATTGTCAATCAGAAACTCTTTGACTTATTCCCTATAAATACAGACTTGAATCAAGCATAGAAAACACACAGATCAAAGAGAGAGTATACATAGAAAAGCACAGAAAAAAACACCTACGAAAGGTAGTCAAAAGTTTGTTGGAAGATTTTTGGGATTAAAAAGATTCTTTTTTGAAAATTTTTTGAAATGTTTTTAGAATCTGATTGAATTTTTCGATGACTTTCCAACGAGATTCCTAATTTCCAATGAGGTTCCCAGTTTTCAACGTCAATTTTTCAGAAATCGATGAATTTTTTGCAACTTTTTGATGAACAACTCAAATTCTAGCATAAATTTTTAAAATTTGATGAAGATTTAACTGGTATTCTTGGGGGTTCTAGAAAGAGAGGGAGAGAAAAGAGAAGAAGAAAGAGGAAGCAAATGAAATGTGAAAAAAAAAAGAGGATTTTTGGCCAAATTATGTCTTACCAAAACAATGCCATTTTCACCTTAAGCAACCCCCAAGATCTGAGTGTTTCTATTCAGGTGACCCGATCCAACTGTTGACCAGCCTTTATAACCTGCGTTTCAACCAAAGTCTAGCAGCTGAGCCGAGCCGCTTTTTGAGCCATTTTAGCTTTTCTTCTTGCAACTGAGCTAAGCCATCCGTAGCCAAGCTGTTTCCTATTTTGGTATTTTTATTATTATTTTTATTTTTTTATTTTATTTATTCTATTTATTTATTTGTTTTAAGTATTTTTGCATGATTTAATTTTAGAAAAATATAAAATATATAATACAAAAATAAATATTTTTTAGAATAAATAATAATTATCCAATGATACAATTTTTAAAAATTTCAAATTGTAAATTTTTATAAAATTTCTCGATGAGAAATTTTTTCTAAATTTATCTTAAATGATGGAATAATTTAGATAAAGTTTCAATAATAATGATTAATATTTATTTTCAATTTAAAAAAATAATAATAAATAAATAGAAAAAAAATTAATAAAATTTTAGAATTAAATACTAATTACCTAAGAATGAGATTCTTGAAAATTTCAAATGGTAAATTTTTTAAAAAATCTTTGGGTGAGAAATTTTTTTAAATTTGTCACAAATGATGAAATAATTTAAATGAAATTTCAATAAAAGTAATTGTATTTTTTTCTAAATAAGAAATTTTTTTGGTTGGAAAATATTTGATAATTACCCAAAGATAAGATTATTAGAAATTTCAAATGGTAAATTTTCTAAGAAATCTCTAGGTAAGAAATTTATTTAAATTTGTCTTAAATTGTGGAATAATTTAAATGAAATTTTAATAAAAACAATTGTATTCTTTTTCAAATAAAATTTTTTTTGGTTGGAAATTATTTGATAATTACCCAATAATGAGATTCTTAGGAATTTCAAATAGTAAATTTTTTAAAAAATCTCTAAGTGAGAAATTTCTTTAAATATGTTCCAAATGGTGGAAGAATTTAAATGAAACTTCAAACAATAATTATCATATTATTTTCTTTTCAAAGACAAAAAAAAATTTTAAATTGATCCAAATTGTGAAAAATTTAGAAATAAAACTTGTGAAGTAAAAATAAATTTCAATGATGAAATTCTCAGTAATCGCAAAAGGTTGATTATCTGAAAAATTTTTAAGTAAGAAAATATTTTTAATTTTGGCTCAAATGGTGAATGAATTAGATATATTTTTAATAAAAACAAAACTCAATAAAAAAATGATTAAACCTTTTTTTTTCTATGAGGAAGCCTCTTCAATAAAACAAATGAAATTCTTGAATACTCTTGAGGTGATGACATAATTTTTAAACAATCTACCAGATTAATAAAGAAATCTTAAAAGTTACTTTCAATATTTAAACATTAAAATTTAATACTATTAGAATCGAGACTTTAGGATAATTTAAAATAAAATAGTACCGTCCTTTATATGAGCATGTAGGGATGCTATAACCTTCTCTACATGTAATTGAACTCTCAAACTCTATTCTGATTAGTAGACTAAAACATATTCTTTTAAGGACTCTTAGTCAAGCTTAGGATCTCCTCAAAGGGATAGATTTAATAGATGACTAATCACACTTAGAAAAATATTGGTGATGACTCCATTTTTTAAGTTTAGTTATAAATTTACGGATTTATATGTTATGACACTTGATATTGTCGAAAAAATTAAAAAATTAAAATCACATTATCGTGATTTAAAATAAATAATAAAACTTTTGATTTTAAAAATTTCTAAATAATGATTAGTGGATTTAATAAAAAGATAAATAGTAATGTAATTTTAATCCCTTAATTAGATTGCAAGTAACAAAATTAAATTATGAAATCATAAAAAAAAATTTAAAAATTAATATTTTTAATTTAAAGGTCGATTTAAATTTAGTTAACCACACACACACACACACACACACACACACACACACACACACACACACACACACACACACACACACACACACACACACACACACACACACACACACACACACACACACACACACACACACACACACACACACACACACACACACACACACACACACACACTCCCGAAATGGTTTCAAAAAATTTTGGGGGACCAAGGCCCCCTGAAGCACACATTATGATCCTCCAATAGCTGAGGCTAGCTTGGGGAGCCTACATATATATGCTCTGGGCAAAAAGGAATAAGAGACTCTACAATTAAGAGGAAATGGTAGGTGGACTGATAGTGAAGCAGATCAGAAATGTAGTAAAGCTAAGATTAGTAGGAATAAGCAATATAGTTAATGATCGAATAAATCAAAATTTGAGAGAATAATGGGAATTAAATTGAGATATAATAATAAGAAATTCAGTAGAGATATTATTGTATAGGAAGTGAGACATTATTGTACTTGGTGCTTGTAACAGTGATTATTGTTTCTTGGATAATAAATACTTATCTAAATAATCTAATAGAAATCCATTTTATGAAAATACTACTAATGCAAATAGTACTAGTTATGGACATGGAAGAAGTAGGTACAAGAATATAAATGTTGGAACATGCATGTTCGACCATGTAACTCAAACAAGGTTTATATTATTCTTTTTTATTTTAAATTAAAACAACAGTAGGCGAATTAATGCATGATTTTGGAGAGTAAAATTATTATTCTCCGAATATAATTATACTATCTCTGAAGAAACAAAGCCACTTTGGGGGCAAAGATTTTAACTTATTAATACCTCCTGTGTGTTTGTCGTGCAAGATCTTCACTGCTAATAGTGATAATTATGCATCAAAATCTTGTGATCGAAGTTAAATCATGTCAAAATTCCGTTATAGTTCTCATGAATTTTTTTTTTGAAAATTGAAGCAAAATTTTATTGAGAAGATGGATACAAATTATAGCCAGGCAACCAAGTCATGATCGCGAAACACACCTTAGTAAAAGAATCTGCAAAATTAGCTAGCTTTCCTATATATATATGAACAAAAGAAAATTTTTTCTATGCCTGCTAAGAAGTTGAGAAGTCTGTTAATAATCGCGTTGTATATATCACTGATTTTCTTTAGCCAGGAGGTAACAACAATCGAATCACTTTCAACTACTAATTCTTTCATCGGAATGGGGTTAATTCTCACGAAATTAAGTTAGCGAAGATCATAATTACTCCTAGCTTTCAAGGTTTGATCATGGTTGAAGTGGCCAACAACGGGTGACTGATGGTTATGGCATACATGATACTATATATTAATTTGGAAGCGTTTTAAACAATGAGTACCCGTTATGACTTAAACATTGTCTACATGTTTATTTGTCTTCAAACACGTACTCGACCTACATACCTTCGCATCGAGTTCTATATCATATCAAGTTGATCTTCATCAAAAGGCTCATATTGATGATTTAACTCTAAATAGCTAAGTAGATTGAGTACCAACACAATAATCACCCCAAAAGGTAATATAATTTCAACACGTATAGTGAAAATCCTTCTCACCCATTTTCACCGTGCTTCCAAATGATCTTTAAATGACAAAATATTTCATTTGTATTACTCTTGTTTTCTTATATGAAATGAATAAGTTTTGAAAAAAAAATTTCTTGATCAATAAAATCACAACGTATTTAATTGATTTATAATTTAACTTATTCATATAATCATTGTAAAAGTGTTTCAGCATCTATAATTTTTTTCTTAAGATATGACTTCATTTATAAAAGCTAACATACAATTCGAATATTCGTACTAGTGCACGGTAAAGTGATTCAATGTATTAATGGAAGGCCACAATCAAAGAGGTTAATGCATTTCACTGTAGCCCTTAACTATAACATCTCACAATTCCTTATAATTTGTACTATTTCCTCAAAAATCACACAAGCATAGATGTCTTTTTTGGTGTATACAGATAGAAATGTCTTGCGGTTCACATATTGATTCTAATTAATGAAGGCGCTTAATTTTTTAGGGTTTTTTTGTTTACCCCACCCCAGTCCCGAATTCAGTACTAGTAATTTATTCCAATGGGACTACCTGGGCCAAAATATTCAATCTGTTGGGCCGTTGGTACCACATGAATATATAAATTACTCGTGAAATTTACTGACGTGTGTCATTATAACATAAAGATTGGTTAACATACTATTTATAGTACAAGATTAATGTCATAGTTTCAATGCATTGAAAACCAAAAGAAAAAAAATTAATCCAGATGGTGATGTATCATGAGAAAACTTATATGAAATTTTATAGATAAAGTTTGTTAAATTTAAAAAAAAATGATTTAATAAAAATTTTAATTAAAAATTAAAATCGATAAATTGGTAAAGTTTAATATGAAGATCAATAATATATAAAAAATTATTTAAAATATTATTTATAATTTAAATTTAATCGATATTTATTTAACAGTAAAAATTATGTCAATATTTTTATTAAAAATATCTATATAATAATATATATCAAAATTAATTAAAAATTTTTAAATTTTGTATATTTAACTTATATAATAAAATCTTTCAATTCATCAAGTTTAATTTTTAATTTCTAATTTAATTTAATTATTTTTAATTAAAAACTTTACCAACTTTACTTGAATATCTTCGTCTAAATCTTTTGTCGATATATTGTAGTAGTATTTAATATGGGCATAATAGACCAATTGCTGTGGAAATACGTCAGAACAATTCTATGGACCAAGATCCAGCAGAAACAATTTGGTAAGGCTCTGATCAGATTCAGCAAGCATGCGGAAGTGGGAATTGGACCATGTTATTGCTTTAATAAAACTGAATAATTGTTCTGTTGCAGCAGCTGCTGTCTAGTGTATAATTAACCCGATTTGTCTCCACATAAAGAGAACCAAAATCTTGAATGCTGCCGTTGAGACCTTGATCGACGGATGACAATATCGATGTTGACACTTGGAGTACATTATTATTATAAAATTAAAGTAACTTCTTCTATTGGCTGCAAAGTGAAAAGATTTTCATTCCATTCCATCCAAGAAAATCTCACTTCTCAACAACCCAATTACTAAAACTAATTATAAATTATCAACAGCTGAAGTGATTTAACTTGAAAATTATTAAAAAAAATTGATGATTTTACGAGACCTCAATCCTGTGTTGAAAGAATATAATGATATAATATGATATATATATATATCAAAATTTATATTTATGAAATATTTTTTATGAGATAAAATTATAAAATTTTTAGATCAAAATGAATAATATTTCGTAAGTTGGATATGAATCATCACCAATGATATCAAAATGATAATCAGTTAGACGAAAGTTAAATATTATATCATAAAAATTACTTTTAAAATCCTTAAAAAATTAAATGTTACATAATAAGAGTTATTTTTAAAATTTCGATATTTAATATAATCTTAATTTTATAAATTTACGAGTATTTTATGTTAAGTTTAACTAAAAAAATTATGACACACTAGAATATAAAAATATAATATAATATATATAAATTTAATTCATAATTTTAAAATATCTTTTATAAAATAAAATCATAAAACTTTTTTATAAAAATAAATATTACCTTATAAGTTATTACATATCTTTACAAATTTAATTATGATACCATCACTTATAAATAAATATGTAAACAATAAAAAAGGACAAACCACTGGGCTGCAGGCTGTGGCGTTGAAAGAGATAGAATCGAACTGACAAGATCTGTGTCACCTCCTTTAATGTAAGCAGTGTTGGTAGTTGTGATAATTATGATTTACACAATGCATGAAATTGTGCCCTGCATGCCTGTCTATAGGGCAGCATTTTTTTAGCCCATGGCTTGTGTTCTTTGATGATAAAATTCACTAATCCAGACAGGGCCAAAGTTGTAGTACTTAGAAATGAATAAGATTGCATACACTTATAATAATTTTAGTTTTGGTTTTTTAATACTTAATTTGGTGATGAGGGATGCCAATGAACTTCATCTCATTCTCAATTGAGTGTGGTTCTTCTCAAATTAATGTGCTGAAGACCCATATAAATTATAATATATATAGAGAGAGAACTTTATACAAACAAAATTAATAATTAATGTATTCAATTTTTTATGAAAATTTACATTAATGGAATGTTATTTTTAAATAAAATTTTAATCAATCTTATCAAATACTTATAAGAAACATGCTAACACAAACCTTTTTATAAAATTACTTATTTTTCCTGATAATATATTAGTTATAGAACTCGACTTTTGTACAAATTTTTATGAGCCTCATTTATATAATCCACCGGAAAGCTACTGCAGAAAGTACAGAAACAAAGGAGACAATAATTGTAGACATGAAATTGGAAAAATTAAACCGCTGCCACTAATTAACTAATTTTGGGTCGACCAATGAGGTGCATATGGGTAAATTGAGTAGGGAATCCACTGATGAACCACCAAGCATGCAACAGGTTGAAGTGAAGTACCCATTTTGTTTATTCATTTTCCATAGTAGCCATGTATAATTCTTAGTTGGATCATGATAAATCTCCGAATGGTTGCCATTGATTTACGTTTGCCATATTATTTTTCGGTGTCACTTTAAATTGAAAAGGTTTAAATGTTGACCAGTTGTTACCCTAGCTATCGATGTGGGGTTGAGAGTTAAGAAGTTAAGGGCTGTCCCTTCAAGCCTTTGGACCACTCATTGTCAGTCTCAAGAGTTTCAGGCTTACTAATAAATGTAACCCTAAGTAGATCGATAAATAGCTGAAATCACTTTTCACCTTCACTTGTCCCCCTCCCAAATACATTTTCTCTCCCGTGTCCAGGTCCTTCTTCTCTATTTCTTTCAGCAATATATACTAGTTTATATTAAAAAAAATTAAAGGACTTATAATCTGCTATTTGATGATAATTATTGGCTACAAATGGCACGGTCTGCATGCTTCGAGAATATGGGGTTGAAGAAGGGGCCATGGACTCCAGATGAAGACCAGAAGCTCTTAGCTTATATTGAAGAACATGGCTTTGGGAACTGGCGTACCTTGCCTGAGAAAGCTGGTGATGATTCTCTATGTTTCATGCATTAACTTTGACAAAGAAAATATATGATCTCTTTCAATTTTGGTCTGTAAATATGGCTCTTTTACATATTCATTTTTGCATTTTCGTTTTCTTTCCATGTCTGGCATTGCTGGTGTACTGTGTACTTAAAGGTCTTCAAAGATGTGGGAAGAGCTGTCGACTGAGGTGGATCAATTACCTAAGACCTGATGTCAAGAGGGGAAAGTTCAGTTTACAGGAAGAACAAACCATCATTCAACTCCATGCTTTTCTCGGAAACAGGTGAAAGGAAAACCAACAAACAAGTACTAATTTACATTTTGTTCTTTAGTCATCTCTGGTTTTATATGATCTTTGGGCATTTCAGCTTCAAGCCTTCTTCCAGTACTGTTAATTCCGTAGTTGTTTGGTAATAATTGGAACATTAATATTACATACTAGACTGTAATTTTAGGTTGAAGAAGCATATATTTTAAGAAAGGAATTGGTAGAATGGTAGTGCATGCATGCATTAAATTGTTTCCTCTTTCTGATCATTATTTATAACAATATATATATATATATATATATCTACCATTTTGTGTAGGTGGTCCGCCATAGCAGCACACTTACCCAAGCGAACGGACAATGAGATTAAGAACTACTGGAACACACATATTAAGAAAAGGTTTACCAAAATGGGGATTGATCCCACCACCCACAAGCCCAAATCAAACCTCCTCAGCTCTGTCGGCCGAAACCCTGGAACACTGAGCCACATGGCTCAGTGGGAGAGGGCTCGGCTCGAAGCAGAAGCCAGGTTCGTCAGAGAATCAAAAAAACTAATGTCAAAACCATCCCCGGAGAATAATTATAAGCGAGGCTTCCAAGATGGTGTACTGAAAAGTAGCAAAGCGTCAGCTCCATCGGCTAGATCACAGTGCCTTGATGTACTTAAAGCATGGCAAAGCGTAGCTGCTGGCATGTTCGCCATCTCCAATAACAATCTCGAGCCTCCACGGTCGACATTCTTTAACAACTCGATCCCCATCGTCATCGGATGCGACGAAAGCTCAGCAAACGAGCTTGATTCAGCAGCAGTTATTTCAGATACATGCATTGGAGGAATTGCTCAAGATGAGTTAATGTTGGATGACGACAGATCAAATTACCAAATGCCAAAATTAAATGAAAGATTTGATAACTCGATGTCTTTGCATGATACAACGTATCATTGGACTGCTGCAACAGGAAACATCCTAGAAGATTTTTCGGATATATCGGTGCATGATTTTGGTTACCCGTTCGAGCAGGGGATATCCATTGAACAAATATCAAACATTTATTAGGGAACGTAGGTATTAGGCTTAAGATGGCAATATATAGTAAATAAATAAATATTTATCATTATGCAATTTGTTTATGTTAATTTCGGATAGTTATAAACAGATAATTAATGGATTTAAATAATAAATTTATTATCGTAACAAATTTGGATAAGATACATATAGTATTTTATGAGTATCCAATATTCAAATCTGTTTAAATTTTAATTAATAGTAACGAATATCCAAATCCGAATCCGTTACTCATTTATATATGTAAAATATATAAAATTTTATATTTGTGAAAAGTTATTTTGAATCTCAATAAATAATCTTAAAAGTAATTTCAAATTTTAAGTTAAATTTTTTTCTATTTTATATTTTGATAAAAATTTTAAATAAATGAATATTTTAATGAATTTGAATATTTTAATGAATAATACTTATTTAAATAAATTCGAATTTGGATAGTGTCTAACTTAAACAAATATTAAACAAATTTGGATACTATAAATATTAAATAAATTTAGATACAGATATTTTAAAAATAGTGAATATCCGTTACCATTCTTATAAATAAGTATCCATTTTGCTATTTGCCTATTTCCATTTTTTTTTCTAGTCAATTGTATGACCAAATTAGGAAATTATTTGGAAGTTAAGGTTTTGCATGGTTGGGCCATGATAAGAAATTGGTATTATGGGATTATAAATTTTGACTTTTGCACACATTCATTACTTGGGTGAAGGAGGGAAAAAAATAGGGGAAATATATAGATGGATGAAGAAAGAAGTGGTGAAATTACCTAGAAAAATGGAAAAAAAAAAAGTTTTTTTTTTTAAGTTATATGTGGAAAAATTAAAAGCAGTGAAATTTAAATAACAAAATTAAAAATATTCACTTTTTGAAAGATTGAATGATATTTATTTCTTTCATTTAAAAAATTTATAATTATGTTTTAATAACTTCACCAACTAAATTTAATTTCTATAACTTAATTCATGACATCAAATTTAATTTCAAAAAATAAAAAAGAACCTTAAATTCAAATTCTCTTCTTTAAACTAAAATTGCAAATCTTAACAAAAAAAATGTTATAATTGAAAATAATTTATCATATATTCTCGTTTGACAAATTACAAACAAATTATGGAGGCACGCTTTTATGGTACCTAAATTATTGTAATATTTAAGATAATACTTCATTTGACTCTTGAATTATTATAATTTTTTTAACGTGATATTTAAATTAAAAAAAATTTTAATTATGTACTTAAACTTTAATTTTATGTATTAAATTACTCCAACCCTTTAGCATTGTTAAAATAATAATGATGTGATATTTAAATATTAACGTGAATTATACATGATTATCGCATATCATTTGTAAAAAATAAAAAATAATAAAATTTTTTAAAAAAAATTATATTTTAAAACTTTTTTTATTATTTAAAAATAATAAGTGATAATTATATGATAGTCAGATATCATTTATATCAGTATTTAAATGCTAAATTAATGCTATTTTAATGATGTTAAAGAATTGTGATAATTTAATATACAAAAATATAATTTAAATATCTAACTAAAAAATTTTTTGTTGAGGTATTATATTAAAAATGTATAATAATTTAAGGATCAAAATAAGATATTATTCTTTAATATTTCAACAGTTCCATGCTTCAATTCTAACATGCAGGTACGATTCCGTGCTTCGTTTAGATGGCAGATACATTGAATTCTCGAAACCACGTGATGTTGCGGCAAAAATCCCTTCTGCAATCCAATTAGCATAGATACGACTACTCAATTACATGGTCACCAATTTGCCACTTGCGGACCAGCTGCCTGCATTCATCAGGATTCTATTATTTTTTAGTGTGTTATCTATCAGATTCCTGAGTTTGCCTCATTAATTATGTCAGAAAGTAGTTATGAAGCTATGGACAGAGTCAAGCCAGCAGAATTGACAAAAATGAGCAGAAAGTGGTTAAGGGAGCATGACAGTAAGGAAGAAGTAATATTGCAAAGTGGAGTGTCTTGTCATTGCCCTGTTCAATTTGTGCTGTAGAGTCATGGTAACGCCCGTAAAGCTGCAATAATTGCAGAAAAATTAAACTACTTTGGTTGGTTTGTGCCATTTTTTTCTTTCTCTGTTTCCTCTTAGTTTTATATTCAATAATTATAATATGCCATTGATTGAATTTGTTTGAATTGATCAGCTCAGTTCAACAACTGTGAACAGAAAACAGCCATCAAGTGATTCTTGTAATCCTATTACATGTTCACAACAATAATCTTATAAAATCAGCAATCAAATTAGGACAGAGAATGGTAGCAACAACACACAGAAATTTAACTTATACTTGAAATCCCGTCCATCTTCTAAACCTTGTAATATCACTTCCATCAGAAACTGCCATGCCAATCCCACTTCTCCCTCCATTACCAAGGCCTCTGTAATACAATCTCCATTCATCAACATCACCATCCATTTCCACCAAACAAGGTGATCCAATCCCCTTACTATCCCATCCATCGTCCATCGCTGCTGGCTTTAGCACTGACTCATTTTGAAGCCTTCTCCAATCTTTCAATCCATCAGGTGACACTGCCAATCCAATGCTTCGCCGTCCATCGGCATCTGCACCTTCATATGCCATTATATACTTTCCATCTTTCTTGTTCTTGACTACACAAGGATTCATTGCTCCAAGTTCATCAAATCTACCACTTTTTCCTCCTCCCATTATCTTCCCCAGCTTTATCCACTTCATCCCATCTCTTGACCTTGCAATGCCAATGCAAAATTCCCCGTTTTCCACATCAAATGAATGATAGTACATTCTGAGATCACCATTTCCATGGAAAACAACTTGCGGTGATGCGACAAACAATGAATCCCATTCTCCCTCAGACCCCACATCGAACAATGCTCCACTATGATGCTCCCCTTCAATTCTAGCCCAATGCCTCCCATCTTGACTGATTGCCAAACCTGGTAAAGACCGAAAGATCTTGCCAATTCTGCTACTTTGACTGTCAGTGTCATCAACACAATATCTTTCTGGGTTTTGTACATTAAATCCTGAAGAATTAGCTAAAATATTCACCTTCTCACTGCTATATCCGGTGTAGTAAAGCCAATAAACAGCACTTGAGGCTCTCACTTTAGCACTAGACATGATTACTACCTCACCAGGGAAAATGCTCTCAGTATCAAACGCCCACCAATCATTACCACAATTCATCACCGAACCAACGTCTACACTTGATTTTACTGCACCTTTACCTCTCTCCCAACGTACCCCATTGCTTGAAACTGCTAGTCCTATGGAATCTGAACATGGAATACCACTGGAAACTCCATGATACCACATATACCATCTCTCTTCCTCATCACTGAGGAATCTTTTAACCACAGGTGATCCAATTTCTTTGCAGTCCCAAGAACCCACAGGACCCAAATCAAGCACCAAACCTCTAGAAAGAGAAGAAGAGGGTATTGAAGAAGAGGAAATTGCTTCATTTGAAATAGCTGTCGACGAGTTTTCAGTGTTTAGATATGGATTAGATTCAAAGGTTGAATTTTGGTCAGTTTCGTTGTTAGTGTCAGCGTTTGGTTTTGTGGAACAGCGACCGGTAGAGAGTGCGCTGAATCTTGTATTAGGATTTGGAGCATAAAAAGTGAGCATGTTGAGTTTGGTATGTGGCCATGGTGAGGCAAAGGTAATAGAAACAGTTGTTCTTGGGATAGAGGAAGTTGCTGGGAAATTGACGGCTTTCATGGTTGCAGATATAGCAGCAGCTGATGCACCTTCCATGGCTGGAGAATTCTTAACGGATTAGATAAGCTATGCTTGGTGGATTACTAAGCAATTACACTGCGACACGTTGAATGAACTTTAGATAGAGACAGAGGGTCCCCTGCCCTCCATTTAAAGAAAGAAAAAGTAACCTTGCCGTTTTCTCCTCAGCTAAAATTGAAGAAATGGCTGAAGCCATAGTGAAGCTCAAATGATTAACTAGAAAAAAATATATATAGCTATGCAATACGTTTCTTATAGCAAATTAAGAACGAAAAATCCAAACCCTTTTTTGATTGATTAGAGTTAAAAGTCTCTTAATTTCACTAACTTTGAAACTTTATTCATGATTTTGGTTTGAAACCCTTCTTTGAATGCCTTTTGGCGCCCATATAACTTGGATTTTCTATCTTTTTTGGCCTTTCTCTCTTTCCAAACATGAACAGTGAAAGCGTGCAGTGAAGAATGATCTTTAAGTTAAATCTTTATTCTTTAGTGATCCAGATATAAAGAGGATTGATATTATTTCCCTCCTTCTCAAGAAACATATGCTTAGGATTATGAGCCAAATCTTCCTTTACCTTTCTCTTTTCAATCTTTCGGCCAGGATAATCATGACCGTAGTTTCTTTTCAAACTACAGAAGGAAACAAGATGTTCAATGGTGGAAATAAAGACTGACATTATACCAAGTAAAGGAAATGTTGAACAAGTAATGTCTCAACACTCAAGCGGTATCATTGTCTCAAATATCAATTGACAAGGTAAATTTTTTTCTTTTAGGCCATTTTGTTCTAAGGGTTGATTTGTGAACTCTCACAAGCATTTAGAACCTTAATCTCTCAAACCTTAAACAGAAAAATAAGTATATTTACCTAAAATTCTACATATTAAGGTAGCTTCACAGTTACACATGAAATACGCATCAGTCTAGCAAACTATCAAAATCAAACACAATTGAACTTATACCAAAATATTTTTTCTTGGATTTTGTGCAAAATAAAAGGTGAAGTGAAATAATACCGTATATTATTGACACAATGGATTAAGATTTAAGATTTGAATTTTATGATTTTTTTTTATACATTATTTTTAAATTTAAAAAATTTTTAAAAATTTATAAATTTCAACTATAAATTAATGATTTATCCTGATCTTAAAAATTAGATAATCTCCTTTGTTCCTAAATTTTTTTTTCTAAAAGAAATTATAAAACATAATCAAATGCTTGGTAAGGGTGTGCCACGGTCAAACGTAAACGTGGCTTAGATTGTTGTATTTGCGGTTCTGCCATTACCCATGAAGCCCAAATCCATTTAATCTGAATCTTAGCCCAACCCAAACTGTATTTTCCTTGGGTCGGGAAAACGTCGTCGTTTCTGATGTAAACTCTTTCTTCCGCTCACTTTTAACCAAAAGACCTAAACGGAGGTAGTACACCTCCACTGTCTAATCTAAAAATGGCGTCGAGACTAGCGATACTGAAATGCACCGGCGCAGACTCCGGTGCACTTTTGAGGCTGAGGAGATGGCTTCATGCTTCAGCACTCCCTCCACCGTTGGATGCTCCCATCAGTCAGCCCACCGCATCACAACCGTTGGTTTTGCCCGAGTCTGATCAAATTCTCGACAGCAACAGTGAAAACGACGTAGGGTTTGGGTTTGGGTTACCAAGTTTCCACTTTGGAGGATCCATGGAGCTCATGGCTGTTCCAAAGAAGAAAGTAAAGATATATTTTTTTCAAAGTTTCTTCAAGCAGTAAAGTTTGTATCTTTTTTTTTTTTTACATGTCCAAAAAAAAAAAGTTTTATTTATTTTGCAGGTGAGTCGCCATAAGAGAGGAATAAGAAATGGACCCAAGGCTTTGAAACCTGTTCCGGTGATTATAAGATGCAAGTAAGTGTTTTTAGTTTATCAATTCTTGTTTCATATTTGTCTTGGTAATTGCCTGAATTAGTAATGAACAAAGTTTAGTTTAGGTCAGTTGTTTTTTTTTTCATCAAACATTTATTGGCTTTGTGTTTCCATTGGTTATGTAGCAGTAGATGTTCATCATTTTGTAAATGTTCAATCCTTGCTTGGTCAGGAACATACTTGGTACATTTGTTCCATGCTTTTGAAACCTTGGTGTATAAACTTTGTAGGGAGTTTATGACTTGCTCTTTAAACCTGTTAAATGGGTTGTAGCAGCTCAGAGGAAAAGAAACTTAGATATCTTAATAGGAATGGCAGCTCACTGATTATTGGAGCTTTGCATCCAAATATTTTGCTTCTCTCTCATTCCTCCCATATGCACATCAACAAGGCTTAGCTATAATGCTTTACACATACCTATAATGCATGATAAGAAAATGGTAATGCCAGGTCAAACCCTGTCATTATTTGAAAGCCCTGAGCTAAAAGAGATTGAATTGAATGGAATACTCATAGGATTTTTCTTACATTTTAAAACATGTGCCCTTCATGATCTTCCTACAAAACAAATAAATTTGTCATAGCTAAAATCAACATATTTGTAGTTACAATCCATAGCTTTATTGCAGGAGCTGTGGTCGTGTTAAGCTGCCACACTTCTTCTGTTGCGGTGGAGATCGAGGACAGACCAGTGAACAAGGTGATTCATCCAGTTAAGCATGTTGTTTGTTCTGTTAGTGTGCTAACAGAGATAAATAAGTAGTTTTCCAATTTTTTTGAGTAAAACATTGTAAGGATTTCATGTATCAAGAATTTGTTATAGAAATCTAGAATTTACTAAGTTTGATCCTTATCAATTAATAATATATTTTGCTTTATGCCTATGTTAATGATGCATCTGGGGCTATTGACTGACGTACCGTCATAAAATTGAATTCAATTTTCTTAATTTGCATCATGGGATTTGTCATTGCATTTGCATTTACCGAAAAAGTCTCTAATTTTTGGTTTAGTAGCAGTTAATAAAAAATAACATCATAACTGTAAGATCAAACGATGGCCAAGCTGAGTCCATGGGCATAACAGGTTTTATTTTCTTGCCAAGTGCTCTAGAATTTAAGGGAACCTACCATTAAAGAAGATATGCAGACAACCCATTCTGGAACATCAATTCAAGCGGCAGAACCAGCAGAGACTGATACTTTAATAACATGTTCTGCCTCAATGTTACAAGAAGGAAAATCTACTTCCAATTAGCTTAATTCCCAAGTGGAATCTTGGTTAGGGATTCTCAACATTTTATAATTTTGATGTCATTATTTGCAGCCTTTCCAGGCAGGTTCTTTCAAACCTGATGGTATGCTAATGTTGATGAATTACTTGCCACAGCGTTCAGTATCCTTTTCAGTAGCTTAAATAAAATGAAGATTAGCTATCAAGATAAGGAGATGTGAAGGGAAATTAAAACCTTGAATGTCATTTAGGAAAAAGGCGACTCATAAGCCAATAAGTAAGGTTTCAGCAAGGGGAAGGAAAACTAAATGACAATACATTTCAAGTAACAGATGGGATGGGCAACTGGGATTTATCCAAAAAACACAAATAGTCCAATGAACGCCGATTTACTGTTATCAAATGCTGCAGAAACTAGCACATCATCACCTCTTTTTGCCTAGGTGAAGACGCGTGTTGCCCCAATCGTCCCACCGCATCTAGGAAACAGCAGGAGACGTGTATTTTTGGTGGTGAAAAGGATTAGCTCATTCATATCCTGTTCTCCGGTTAAGAGAAAGGAGACAGAAGATGGAAAAACCATGCAAAAGAAGGTGGACAATTCTTTGATGCTCAGGCAAGAGAACTCCAATTTCGAGTTTAGGAAAAGTTGGCTTGCATTTTGATCATTCCTTAGTGGGTATTATAACTTTTTCATGGTTCCATTGGCATGCTCTTTAAAGCTAAGTTTTCTAGTTGAGGTATCTGTGAATTCAGCAGCACAGCTAAAGGTTTTATTATTATTATTATTATTATTATTAAGCTTAAGATTTCCTGGATGTTCAAGTGAGATATAATCAAAGATTTACTAGAAAAACCTCAGGACAATAAATTTTGTTAGTAGAGAGACGTAAAGATGAAATTTGGCAAATACTTTAAGAAACAAAAGGTGCCTGAGTGAACAGAAGCCTATGTGGATTATAATGGTCTTAAAAGTATTTTACAAGAGATATTGCAATACAAGCAAAGCATGCAACCAGAAACACCCTTGAGATCCTTAAGGAAGAAATTATCTCTGCACAGAACTCTCAGTGGGCTACATCTCATGAATAAGGGAGATGTAGAGAACCAAGTGATCGATGTCAACAGATTGCAGAAAGATGATTCTGAACAGTTGTATAAGACACAGTCCTTGAGGCTGGATTCTCTAGGAAGCTTGATGAAGAGCTCAACAAGGTCAATACATTTTATAAGGAAAAGGTAAAGGCAGTGATGGATGAAGCAACTGTACTAAATAAACAAATGGACACTTTGATTGTGTTGCGGATCAAGATACAAAGCTCTGGTGGTAATGGTGCTAGTTTGAGAGATTATATTATGATGCCCTTGAGAGAGACTGCTCAGGGTAAGTGCAGAACTAATATCATTTAGTTGTTTGCACAACTTAAACAACTTCTATCCAAATTTGTTGGTAATGAAATTAGAATGCAGCTGATACAGCACCTTCACATCATTTTGGTAAGAGATTGGGCAATCTGTTTTTCATAGTAAATTATATGAAAGTATAAAAACATCTTTTGTAACAGCGCTTGCTAGAGTAACTGGAAGAAATACAACTGCCAAAACTTCTTTGTCAATTAAAATCTACTTTTTTTAGACTAGGTGAAGCAGCTCAAGGCTACCAATACTTATCATCCTTCCTGTATGTTGAAGGTGCAGGAATGGGGTTTATGGATTCAAGATCTGAAGTGGAGATGCGTGGCAGAAGTCCATAAAGGAATCTTCCAACTCTCATAGTGGTGATGTAGTTCTGATTCATGATAATGACAATCTTCTGATACTTGAGGAAACTATTGTGTCCTTGAACTTACAATCTTATTCTGAATGTGCAGGAAGTGAAAATATGGATGTGATTCTGCAAAGGATTAATCAAGATGAAGAATCCACTAGTGTCCCAGAATTCAATCCATTCGAAAATATTCAGGAGAGTAATGGTGGCCAGGCGCAACAGCTCTGCCAACCAACAAGATCCCCTAGAAATTCTGGAGCGTCTGAAGATCAACAATACACTTGAATCTCCTCTATCAACCATAAAAGGTGTCTTAAAGGATTCCAAAGATGATGATTTGTGTTTCACAAAGGATGAGCTGAGGAAAGTTGAAGAAAGGCTGAGAATGGTGTTTATTAAATTCTACCAGAAGCTTCGGCTTCTAAAGCACTATAGGTGATAAACAGCTAAACTATGTGTTAATTTACTATATATCATGTAGATGTTTTTTCTTTTAGTCATTGAAATGTGTCTTGTCATATGGTCGAACCAGTTTCATGAATCTCTCAGCATTATCCAGGATCATGAAATCAGAAGTCAAATGCTTCTACAGATATCCAGGTTGCATTTATGACATTTAGAAGCAGAAAGAATGGCACTTCAATTTTATCTCAATCTGTCACTTGTTTCTTACTCTGCATCACTGCAGATTACATCAAGAAGGGCAGCAAGATCATACATGAAAATGGTGGAAAACTCTTATTGGCAGTTGTGATGAGGTTTTGTCCCAGTTACTAGAACATTTTACCTTATTATTACAATATATGTTAGTGAGCCACATTTTTTTCATGCTTCATTCTTCATTAACAAAAATCATAAATACACCCTTAGACAAAATTGCTACAAGTTGTCTAGACCATCTTGGCCTCCTCCTGACTTATAATTTCAAATCATTCATTGAATTCAAGTCTGATAAAATTATCATATATTAGAACCTCTCAAATATAGCCTAACAGGATATGAGAAAGTCATATGTTTGACCAGCAAAGCTCTTACTTGTAGCCTCTATCATCATTTATTTGCCTTGAATGGAAGCATTGATTTTAATAGTATGAAACTCTGTTCAAGCCAACAAGACTAGTGTGAATTTTAGTCCTTTAATTGGTTACTCAGTCAGCACGTTAAGTCCTATTTATTTGCAAAATAAGGTCCATATATGAATAGAGAATTGAAAACAAGCAGTTGATTCTTACATATGTCATCTATCTACCTTAAGTAAATTTTCCTATTAACTGACTAGCTATGTTTTTTTCTAGGTAAATAATCCGTTGGAAAGGGTTGAAGTTACCTTCATCAAGCATTTTTCAAATTCAAATATATGAGAAGGCATGAAATCATTGAGACCAAAACATAAAAAGAGAAGCACAGTGTCAGATTCTATTCTGGTAAGTTTTAACTTACTGCTTAATTTGCCATACCAAGAAATTCTTTTTTAAGGTATTTAAAATGCAAAGCCAAATTTAAAACCTTCATCTATTAACTGTTGTTGTCTTGTTGTCTTCTGGCTTCTTTTCTGGTTTTTCAATTGCATTACTCGTTGCTGTTGTTTTAAGAATAGAAAAAAGGAATCACATGGATAAGGAGGGTTCCTCCTACATGGTTAACATTTTCCCACTTTACAGGCAACTAATTATGGAGTTTTCTGAAATTTCTGTTCATTAATTTTGGAATTCATTTTAGCCCACATATATACACTAAGAGCTACTTTAATTTCTTTGCAGTTTTTTTGCATATTCTGTCCTGTATATGCTCACATATGCAGCTGATATATACCTTGGAGGCGTTATCGAATCAACTATCCATTTATCTTTGGTTTCAAGCAAGGAACTGAGTTGGGCTATAGAGAAGTTTTCCTCCTCAGTACAGGTCTTGCTGTATTTGCATTAACTTGTTTCCTGGGAAACTTGCACTTGGATTTAGGCTCAAAAACTCAGAATTACAAGACATTAACTGAACTTTTCCCTTTGGGCTAGGTTGCAGTAAGATTTTAGAAGTAGCTGTAGTTTTCGATTCTGATATTGCTGCTAAACAGGAAGTGACTCGTTACCAACTTTATACTTGCTCAATTTAAGTCATATGATTTCTCTTTGACGTTGCAGATTGTTCAGGTCATAATGTTTTGTCCTTTTGACATCATATATCGGTCAACTCGATTCTTCTTTATTAAGTCCTTATTTCACTGACTTTGTGCACCTCTTTACATGGTAATGAAATGGAGAAAATCAAAATAACAATATGTGGATGTGACAAGTAATATAGTCTTGATATCATTTTAGTTTGTCTCTATGCAGGTTACACTTCCAGATTTTTTCTTGGCCGATCATCTTACCAGCCAGGTTTCACATAGTATTTACATACTTTATCAAAGTAAAAATGACAATGATTAACTAAATCGAAAAATCATTTGATCTTAGGTACAAATAAGGAGTCTTGACCTTTATATTTGCTACTATGGTTTGGGAGAATTCTCGCTATGGCAAAACAAATGTCATGGTCATGGTGTTTATAATGTTCTTTATTTTGCTGTTGCTGTGATACCATTCTGGCTCCGTTTCCTACAGGTATTATTTCATTTCTTTTCTCATGTTTTACACGCTTGCAACTTTTGGTGGAGGAAACAGTGTCCCTGAATGATCATTTTTATTGTGGAGATGAGAATCATGAAACAATTAATGCATTGCATTGTTTTGGGAGGTTCTAGGGATCTCTATGACATTTCAATCTTTTAATTTTATCTGTCCCTACCATATGCAAGCAGTTCGTCTCGTCATCACAGATTGGATTCATCAAAGTCAATTGCTAATGTGCCTGTGCTAATATATGTGTAGCTCTAGAATAAATTTCTTGGTTATCCAACTCAAAATGTTTGGTGTGATTGTCTGTCTTTAATGGTGTTCTGCAGCAATTACCATCACTTCTGTATTGACTTAGTTTCAATCTTTGGATAACACAGTGCTCCACAGCATCTGATATTATGTGCTAACCAAAAGTCTTCTCCTGCATGTTAGAGTTGCATTACCAGGCTTGACATTGTAGCTCCCAATTATTGTTCACTTTTTATATATATGCATGTCTGGGAGTAGATTTTGATATAGCTATTTATAACATATGCATATTGAAATAAAGTGGCAAGGTAAGCTTGCAATTATCTCAGCCCACTTTTGCATGGAGGTGTTGCTTCATGTTTTAACTTATCATGCAAATTTTGTGTTCATTATTTTTTTTAAACAAAGCAAAGCAACTCTTTTAGCAAGACTAGGCAAGAAACTCTTATTTGTGTCAACAAATTCACTGACAGAAGTGTATGTCATTTTATTTGTAGTGCCTTCGTCGATTATTTGAGGACAAAGATGTGGTGCATGGATACAACGGTTTAAAGTACTGCTTGACAATTGTTGCAGTTATCATTAGAACTGCTTCTGAGCTAAAGAAGGGAATGACCTGGATGGTGCTGGCTTTGGTCAGCTCAGCTGTTGCAACAATAATGAATACATAATGGGATATTGTCATGGACTGGGGGCTTTTGCGAAGGCACTCGAAGAACCTTTATTTGAGAGATAAACTTATGGTTCCACACAAAAGTGTGTACTTTGCATCTATGGTAATGTCAAGTGACAAAACTTTGGTGTTCCAAACTTCTTTTCACAATTAATATTACTAACTGGATATTTTTGTTCATCACTCAGGCCCTGAATATGGTTTTAAGAGTTGCTTGGATGCAGATGGTGCTGGAATTTAACTTGCATGCACTTCATAAAATGGCCATAACAACTGTCATTTCCTGCCTAGAAACAATTCGTCGTGGTATTTGGAGCTTCTTCAGGTACTAAACCACTCTTGAAAGTAGGCAATACACATTTATGTTCAGCTGCAGGATGTATTGAAATCACTAGTATGTCTAACTTTGTTCATCCCTTATCATTATATGAAAATTACTGTCACCATGTCACTGCAACAGCAAATGGAATGCTAGAGATTCTTCTATTCATAAGTGTGGCAAGTAAAAATCGAGACAGGCTGAAAATTGCTAATACTTTTAGAGGCCATAATTATTTTTCATCATTTAGTATGTGCCGAGGAATGGATCATGTTTAATCAGGTTAGAGTATGAACACTTGAACAATGTTGGCAAGTACCGAGCCTTTAAATCAGTTCCTCTTCCTTTCAATTACGATGATGAGGACTCTAACAAGGGTGATTAACCACCTAAATCCAAATGCAAGTCCTGGAAGGCAATCCTGCAGCACTAAGAATCTTCGTTAGTCTCCAGCATTTGGATTTTGGACATGTTGCACAACACAGTATCAGAAATGTAGGAAATGCTGGTCATAGTCATTGGCTGACTTGAAAAAGCTTCTAATGTTAAAAGCTATGGTTCATAAGTCTCCAGTATCTGGATTTACGACATGTTGCACAAGATCTCCCTCAGACCAGACAGATCATCGGTGGTCCGGCTCGCTTCTGCCATTGGATGGAGTTGAACATAATCGAATTTCTCATGCTGCAGGTTCAATTGGTTTGTTTTGCAACTAGATGCATTCATTTTGTAACATTGTGTAATAGATTTGGAAATTGTGGAAATCAATCAGTTGCCCAAGGTACCTGAGGAACCTAGGGACAAAGAAATTTGTACAAATATCGATTAATTCAACCATAGAATTATGTGAAAGTGTTAAATACAAAAAAAAAAAAAAAACAAATAAATTTATTAAAAAAAATTTATTTTTATGTCCAAATAAATAAAACTTGACATTATTTTCGGGTTAAAGTTAAATTTAAATTTTAAAATTTGATCAAAGTCAATTTGAATTTAAAAAAATAAATTTTAAATCAAACTCAACTTCCATCGTTTTTCTATATCGACTCAGCCTTTGCTCTAAACTAAAATGGATATGTGAAACTAAACATTCATACTATTTTGAAGAAAATTATTCTTTTTAGAGATAAAAAAATGGAATTAAAACACGGATCCAATGTAAACACAGACAGCCTTAGCCTAAACTAAAAACGGATCTGGGAAACAGAACAGGACAGCCAGCCTCAGCGTATCTAGTTTTCGCAGGTACCTGTCTCCTCCAATCATCTCTCACCACGTGGCAGACCTAATTTTGAGCTTTAAATATTTTTTTCCCTAAAGCCTCTCTTTGTCTGTCGCTAACCTTTGTCTGTGTAGCAGTTGAGTCGTTGATTATGACTGTTCGATCACTCTGGATTTCATCGCATTTTTAGTACGATATAAGTAAATTTATCAAATTTTCAATTAAATTTAAATATTAATTTTAATAAACTCAAATTAATAAAAAAATTTTATTAATTTTTTTAATCGTAATTATAATAATTTTTATTATTATTTTCAGTTTCATCAATCAATTACATCGCCATAGAATGTCGTTCTGGTATTGGGGATCCCTGCATTACAATCATTACTGTTCGAGCTGCAATCGGGACACACTAACGAGGACATCACCGAAGACATCAAAAGCTATTCAATGATGTTCGGAAAGTACCACGTTGTCAATCCTAACGAGGATCACCCTTTGCCCGATTCTCACAAGCTCACTGTTAGCGTACTGTACCCAAAAAAAAAAACCAATCTTCTTTTTTTATATTTTTAGAATGAAATTTGAGGATAATACGAAGTTTTGGTTTGTGGTGTAAATGAATACAGGTAACGTCGCCATATCGTAATGGCTCTCACTGGGTGGAGAAAGTGGGGACAGGGCAGTTTGCATTTACAGCGTATGAGAATGGAGATTACATGGCGTGTTTTTGGGCGCCGGATCATTCGCCGCAGATTACGCTGACTGTTGTTTTGATTGGAGGACTGGAGTTCACGCTAAGGACTGGTCTAATGTTGCCAAGAAAGGCCAAGTCGATGTAAATCTTCTGGCCCTTCCTTTAAAAAGAACATTTTTTTGGTTTAATTTCTTATTTTCCTCGAGCTTATTTTTCATGGGGGTAGTTCTGGTTAGTCACCTGAAAAAAGAGCTTGTGGTTGCTTGGTTAGCGGTTAAACTCTTTGACGAGCAGGGTTATATCTGTTTACTAGAGCAAAAGGGCCATAACTCTAAAAGCCATTGAAGGCAATTTGGTTAAGATTTTCGAACGTGGTCGGTAAGATTTTACCGTGCTGTGAAGATTTAGGGCTGATTGGAATTCATTGGATGTTTTTCGTGCTGCTCGCTAGATTTAGGCAGAAGGTTTGCTGTTGTATTATGGGTGTCCCTCTCTTGTGCTACAATTCCATAAGCCTTGTTGTTCCTTGTTACAAATGATTCGGTTGAGGTTTTGTTTGGCTTCACATTTGTCTGTTTTTGGTAGGGATAGCTCTTTCCTGCTGAGAAGGCTAAATAGTTGTAAGAAAGGAACATTGCTATTCATTTCCTGGAAAAGTCTGGTTGCCCTGTAGACAAGTTTAGAGAAACCTATAGGCATTCATTTCCTGGAAGAGTCTGCATATCTGCCATCTTTACTTAAATGTTGATTATGAAGTTCACTAGGCTGATCTCTTTGCACTTTGGCCTTTTCTATGTATAAGAATTGACCTTTTCAGCCGTACATCAGCTTTCTTTATAGTAGATGCATGCACTCCTACATGTTTATGTTTAGAGCTGTTTGCCCTTAGGAAACAAAACAGGTGAAAAATGAAAATATTGTTCAAGCTGCATAAAATCTCGATCCTTCGCTGGAAATATAATATTAACCTTTTCTCTCTCCTCAATGCTAAGGCATTAGAGTCATGTTAGATGAAAAAAAAAAACCATTGTCTTTTTTGTATTGTAAATTCCAGGTGATGGAACTAGAACCGAAGAAACTATATTATATGTTACCTCCATTCATGAGGAAATGTTTTATTTGCGGGAAAGGTAAGAAACATCTTTGTCACAGAAACTCATGGAATGTATACCTAACCAATATTTTTCCTCAAGGAATCATATGCCTTTATTGACGAGCCTTTGTTTCTGTATATGATTTTTCCAGACAAGATTAAATGAAGGAGCTGAACAAATCTACTACCTCCAAAATATTCTGGTTGTCCTTCCTCTCACTTTTTCTTTGCTTATCAGTAGCAGGATTACAATTTTGGCGCTTGAAAACCTTCTTCGAGAAAAAGAAGCTCATTTGAAAACTTATTTCCACTGGGGATGCTGGAATGGTCATTATTTGCCCTGTTCGATTGGCCTCTCCTGGTGCCTGCCTGCTCTCTCCATCTGGTCTGAAGTCTAAACCTAGCTCTCCACACCTCTCTAACTGTGGGTTTTTTCTGTTTTTATTCTTTTCTTTTTCATTCCCTATCTCTTTCTCAATTTACTATGTTATATTGTCTGTGATTTAGTAGATTTATCTTTCATAGATCCAATCTGGAAAAAAAAGAAGAAGAGAAAAAAACAGGGAGTGAATGTGGTGAAATAACGACAATAGTATGAAAGTAATTAATAGGGTAAATTTCAAGAAAACCTTCCATTAAGGTTCCCATTTTAAGATTCCCATGATTCAAAAGTTATCCCTTGCAAAGTCCACAAATTCCTCATATACAAGAAATTCAGCCTAAAGACTAGAAGACTTCGCCAAACCATTTCCAGAAAGACAAAAAAACCATAGAACTTTGCTTTTCTAGTAGGAATTACAATTGAAAGATGAAAAATAAAACTCTGTAAGATGAGTAAACATTTTATATATGTCAATTTGGGTGACCTCGGTTCACTTGCTACTGTTCAAAATAATAAGAGATGAAATGCAGAGACCTATTTTCATGATTGAATTTGGCAAGAATAGAGGAAATCCAGTCGTGGCAAAAATTTATCACATGCTAATTAGTGAGTCTATTCACAATGCCATCTGCACAAATGGCCAAGCTGGAGTTGATCGTGGAAACAGGATGTGTACCATCGATTTCATCAAATCTTGAAGATCATGTATTGAATATATTCCAGTGATGATCTGTTGGTATATTTTCCTTGATCTTTTCAAGCCTTTTGAGAATATCCAAGAAAGAAGGCCTTTGGTTCATGTCAGGAGCCCAGCACTTCTCTGTTAAGCTAAGAAAGATTCAAGAAGAAAACAATCAGCAACCCCACATGTCAAAGTCCAACAGCCCAAATGTTTGTTCTAACATAAGATGAATTCAGTTAAGAAACTTTATTAGCATCAATCAGTAAACATCATTGAAGAGAGACTTTGCAGTTAAAAGATTGGAAAAGCCAGAAGGCTAGGAGGATGCCGAATGTATTTTTTTTATATAAGAAGCAGTGGAGGAAAGAGTACCCATAAAACCAGAAATGAAAATTAGTTTGCATGAATATCATTGTTCACATGTTGATGCCCTGAAGGCTTCTCAATGATCTCCGAGAGAGGTCAAGAGTTTCAAGTCAGTGTGGGGAGGGTTAAAAGGTTAGGATCTCCAAGGCAAAATTAAGGTGTAGCAGGTGTCAAGATGCGAATTAGTTATAAATAATTACCAACACTATGCAAATCTTCATGTAGACATGATAATTTATGTAACAAACTTTATCATTTTAAAACTGAAGTTACGGTTGGACCATATACATGGTGTAACACAAACCATAAAACTTTATAGTGAGGTAGAAAATTTTAGAGATGGCTTACTCTCTTAGTTCAGGGAGGTATGATTTTGAATGAAAAATAGGCCGGTGTCCTTCTGAAACATACTTAGCTGCTTCATAAGGCTCATAATTTGAGAATGGTGGTTCTCCTTCAAGCATCTGCTCCAAGTAAGAATATCATGCACTAGAACTAGTCTGAAATACTTCATGATCAATATCATTTCAAGAGAGGAAGAAGCTTACCTCATAAAGTATCATTGCAAAAGAGAAAACATCAACCTTTTTATCATATTTGCGGTGCTTGAAAACTTCAGGAGCCATATAACGATCTATTTCAATTCCAGGTAAAGAAGGTTAAGTATCTGAGGATCATATTTTATCCAAAAGAAATCTGTAAGAGACACTCACAACTCCCTGTCTCGCCAGTCATTTTGTAGACATCATGAGAATTTTGAACCTTGATGAGCTTGCTCAGTCCAAAGTCTCCAACTTTCAAATAGTCTGCGCTCGAGTTGACCAAAAGCACATTCCTGATAAAAAAAAGAAACGAATTTTAACAAGAAAAAGTTAATGCAATCAATCATGGTTGGAAAAAAAGAAAAGAAATCAACTAGAGAAATGGGGACATTATTTTGTGCTTTCAGAAAATAGCCAAAGTTCATTAAGCATTCAAAATTCAGAAAGTAATTTCCACAACATAAGTGCACAGTCAATGAGAGCCTTGAACCAATAGCTAGTAGTAAAAAACATGATTATTTGCACAGCAAAACTAAAATTGAAACTGACTCACCTTGGTTTTAAGTCTCGGTGAATTATGACATTTGGCTCATTGTGAAGATAAGCCATGCCCCTGGCCACAAAATTTATAAAATCCAGATTAGTAAAATAGCCACACATATAAGAGAAAATTAAATGCAGTTACATGGCCAATACATTTTCTGTAGTGTAGCTCCCTGTCAAAAGAAAGGAAGTTGTAGTTCAAAACTAAAGAAAATTAATGATTTTATCTTAATTAAGAAAAGCAACATGATTTATGGTATGCTTCTACATTTTTCACACTCTTTTTCTCCAAGTTCTACTTAGATGCCAAGAGCGTGAGAAATAGAGCTGCACCAACTATACAACTTAAAACAGAAGCTTTCTTATATACCTAGCAATGTCCAATGCAAAGTTGATGGCTGTTGATGGATGAAGTGCACTCTTTTCCTTGAGATACTGATGAAGATCACCCTGCAATAGCATATAATGATAAGATTAAGAAAGGGTAATTAAAGTTTAAGTTTTCTAATAGATTATTCTACAGAGAGAACTAAACTATTGGGAATGAGACAGATATGTGCATTCACATACCCCTCTCAAATACTCAGTAATTAACATAAGAGGCTTCTTCTCAGTGACAGCTCCAAGAAATTGAACTATATTAGGATGGCGGAGCTTTACAAGCAAATTCACTTCATGCCGGAAATCCTGACTGAAGCAGCACAGCAGAACACACAAAGAATTGCATTTTTTAATACAATAAAAATTTGGAGAGGGAGGAACCTAATCATAGCTACACCAAGCATCAGATTAACCCCGTAAAATGAGGAAGCAACTTTCAAAAATTGAAGCTAATTACACCAAGGAGAGGTATGAGTCATTAAAAAAATGTTTCTTGCCTTTTTGGGTGAGTTCATGTCAGTTATATCTTTTCCTTCAGTTGCTATTCATGTCAATGAGAACATAATTTTCAGCATATGACATACATCAAAGAAAGCTAACATTCATGGGATATAGCTTTAGAAACAAACTATAGAGATATATTCAAAAAAGAATGGGCTTACATCACCAATCTGTCATCTGAAAGTGATGGAAGAATGCGTTTGACAGCTACCGGAGTTCCTCGCCAACTAACCTTTAAAATCTCACCAAATGACCCCTGGCAGTATGAGATATAATCAGTGAAAGCACATCTTCCAGATAGCAAGGAAAATAGACCAGGTACTTCCAAGCTGAATTTCTGACAACCATAATTTAAGCAGTTTATATATGAATTCAAGTTCCAAACTGACAGATGGAACTTACACATCAAAGGCCACACAACAATCTAAAACCACCCATAGAAGTTTGACAACTAATTCAAACTTACATTAGCCCAAAGAAACATATCCAGAAATATCAACTTAATAATAATCAATCTTTCTAATAAGCAGAAAAGAATGTATACATTCAGCCATCTCCGAGTACAGTGAAATGGGATCATACTTATAAAGACCATGTCATTACTAGGGCCAGTATTGATGTACTTGTCCATGGTGGTTGTCAAATTCCAACATATTAAATCTCCATTTCATCAAATGGTTACCATCTTGCCAGATAGTCATAGGAGAATATTATATTCTTAATTGGCAAAAACCACACATCTACATCCATGATAAGCATTCTCTGATTTGACTAACAATCACATGCACTTCTGACACCAACAATAGAAGACATTAAATCCTTGCTATGATAAAAAAATCAAGGCTTTGCTTTGTTGGGAGGAAGGAAAAAGTTTAAATTTAATGGTTAAGCTTCAAAGTTGAAAGGTGGTTATGAAACCTAACCATTAGATAAAAATTTTAGGCTTCTCCTTTTCCATTCTTCTTACCAAGCAAAGCCTAAAATCAAGACAGATACATCATGCAAAAATTGAAACAAGCAAGTTTCCCAATATGGTTTTGCACTTAAAACAGTTGGCATGCATGGCAAGCAAGCTCTGCTCTGCATTGTTAGCAATATTAAGAAATTGAAATCACACCTTCCCTATGATATTTGAACTGGAGAAGTCCAGCTCAGAAGGGTCAATTTCCCAGTCACACTTGTTTGGTAGAGGAGGTTGAACTGGCTTTGGTTCAAAATGGCTTCCACTTTGGCCCTGCAACGATGAAAACTTTAACTTTTAGCCCATAAAATCAGTTAAAATGCAAAAGTCAAAAGGTCTTAAAGGGTTTCCATCAATTAAACTTGTTTAACTATCTCCAGTATCAATCAGATCAGAAGAGATAATGAACAAGCATTAAGAGCTAAAATCAATGTGTCTTTCACTTTTCAAGGAAATTGTTCATGAATTACTGCAAACAAAAAAAAAAATCATTGTCACATCAATATGGATAGGGAAACACACATAAAACATTCTGAACAAGCAGCCATCTCTAATATGATATACCTTCGACAATGTTAGCAAACTTCAAATGAATGATACTAAGATGTTCTTCAAGGAATTCAAACAAAATAACTCTTAAGATGGATTTAAGGAAAAAAAAAAAAAAGGGGGGAAACTTGAATGGAAAGTTAAAGGCCGTCCACGATTTCGAGTCAGCCCCAATAACTAAGTGCTCCGTAATTATTCAGGCCAAATATGATAACAAAAAGTTCAGAGTCAAAGTGCCATATCCAGCAACTAATCATCCACCATACTGGTAAGGCTGGTCATTAAGGCTCATTAGAATGAAGAAATTTAATTAAAAGAACATGCATTTTAAAGAACTCCTCTAATTTTAGACTAAGTAAATAGCTCAATCATATGAAAATTACAAAGTAAAAAGCTGAACTTACGTAAGATAATCCACCATATGATTTTAATAGCTCAATCATGTTATGTTTCTTAGCTCCCTCTGCATCAGCTAAAGGCTAAACAAAAAAAAAAAAAAAAAAGCAACAAATTTTACATTAAATCCATGAAAACAGTGAAATTAGAAAAATGAAGACAAAATGGGGATTGAAGTGGCACCGTATTCTTCCAGCGATCTTGGGCGTTGACATCGGCGCGATAATCGAGGAGGCACTTGGCGACGTCGATCCAGCCGTGGAGAGAAGCAACGTGGAGAGGCGTACGGTTGTCGTAGTCCCTAGCGTGGACCAAAGACGGGTCTTCCTCGAGAAGCTTGCGGACAGCGGCAGCGTCGTTCTGATGAGAATGCCACAAGATCATCGAAGTCCTGCTCACTCTCGCCTTCTCCTTTTGCTTGTTCGCCGACGATGTCGAGCTCTCCTTCCCACTCGATCCCTGCCCCGGCAATTCTCCGCCGCATGCGTCTGAGCTCATGGCCAAAGATCCGCCTTTTTTTTTCGCTTCTGATCAGATAGAGGGCAAATTTTCAGGTTCGGTCTGATCGGATCTGCTTTTTTTTTTTTTATCAGTTACTCTGTTTTACTTTTTCCACAGATTTCTTTGTACTGTAGAAATTCTATTTTTCCTCCTTTTAGTTTTTATTAAAAGGAAAAAATAAAAGAAAGATTTATTCTAAACTGATAAATTGTAGGAATACCACTGGGGAAGACGATGAGGGGAGGGAGTTACCCCTTGAGGCGGTGCGGCGGCGTCGGCATATCTATAGGCTTCTTACTCCCTTTTGTGTTCGACTTGTTCTGACTTTGACTTTAAGATGTGCTTTCTTTAATCTATTTCTAGACTTAAAAAAAAAAAAAGAAAACCGTTTTCAGCATTTTCGGGGGTCGTTTTATATGACAAGTGGACAATTCTCAGTAAATAAGTTTGAATGATGCTTGAGTCAAAAGTGTGGGCAAAAATCCTGATTTTATCCTTAGCATTTATTAGTGATTAATTTATCCATTAATAAAAATTATGATACAATAATTTTTATATTTTATATATATTTATAAAATATCGAATCAATTTTTCTTTTAACTTGCTTTATGAACGAAACATACATAAACTTTAGGTAGAATCAAATGCTTAACTTATAATATGATATTCCTGTATGGTTTTGATCTTTGGCTTGATATCACAGTTTCTCATACATTTACTCTTGACTGACTTCATATCAAGTCCTCGTGGTCTTCAAGGGATCGCTTACGGGCTCTCAAGTTGAGCTCGAGACTAGGTAGAGGAGGTGTTCTCCCCCGGCGGAAGAGGAACGCCAGAGCCCTCATCTTCCGGCAAAGATCAAATACCTTCAGAAATAGCAGTGACGTAACTATTAAAAAAAAAAAAAACTATTTAGTGGTACAGGAGGGAAGACGGTTCAGTGTCAATCTTACTGATGAGGCTTCAATTTCTGCAACACCTTCACATCCTTGGCCTCCTCCCTGCATTAAGTCACAATATTTTGCTGCTTCACTCTCGTCTTCAAATACCTATGGGACAAGAGTTGAAGGTCTTCAAGATAATAACCAGAGATGAATCCGAAAAACACTTGCGATAAAACAACAGAAAAAAAGTGAATACCATAAGGTAAAAATGCCAGCTTGAACTATTTACATTGGGAAAACTGCATGCACGATGAAACTCTGAGAAGTTACCAGTGCCTTGGTAGCAGGGGAAATGGAGGCATACCATATGGCATAAAGTACTAAATTTTAACCATGCAAAGAGCATGATGAGAATATCAAGTCTTGGAGGCCAGAATTTGATTCATATTTGAAGTCCCCTAATTTCCTTTTGACAATTGACACCACACACCAAACATTGAAAAATATCCAAACAGTTATACAAAAAAAAAAAATTATTAAACACTTACAAGCACTCCTTCCCTAACATCCTCCACAAGCATCTGAAACTTGAAACCAGATCTAGGCTGTTTAGTTTTGTTTCCAATTCCAGAACTCCACTTTGCTCCTTTAGAAAACAATAATCCAAGTTCCCTTTCAACTTCACTGCTACACAAAAAGAATGTGAGGCAGGGCAACCATACAAATAATTCAAGAAAATACTATACAGGTTTCAAAACTAAACTCGACCTGCGGTTTCTTCGAGTCTTCATTGTGCACAACTGGTTTTCCTTGTGAGTTAGTACATATACAGGTTTTGAAGGATCTCTCCATGGATTTGCCTCCAGCACTGAACAAGATTAAATTCGGAAAAGCAATGAAGCTTTGTGAAAGAAAACAAAATAAAAGATTTGGTACTATATAATCAACAAACTATGGAGCCAAGAAGAAACAACACAAGTTGCCAAATTAATTTACAACTATTACCCACACTAGAAATATGCATCAATAAATTCCAGTATTGCACACCAAGTACTTACAGAAACTCATCTCTAGATATGTCAGATAAAGGGTCAATATTATGTTGCTAGCATGATTGGTTAATTCTATGGAAGTGATCATTAGTAAAGATCATTTATGAACACATGATGTAGTCGGGTACAAGTTCAACAAATTTCTGATCAATATTTGGAGGGAAAACAACAGGACACAGATCTTTCACGTATACTAAAGGATATCGAATTGTCAACAAGTTGAATCCACAAAAGCCACCAAATAAAAATCCTGGAAATTGGGAAGAGAGCAGAACGGTCGGTGCCCCAACTTTGAGGTTTCAGTTTCAATTATAAATACAAATACATGGAGTAGAAATGGACCATTTCAAAGAAAATCTACTAGAAATAACAGGATCGAGCCAACCACACTTCTCATTAGCTAACAAAGTATTATCCGAGCAAACATTCCAGGCAATGGACTCGCAATTCAACATAATAAAAGGCTCTGCCTAAAGGCTAAAGTTACCACTTCCAACAACTTCAAGATAGAATTCAAATTGCAAGCAATTAACGGTAGAAAGTAGAAAAATGAATTAAAAAAACCCAAAATATGCAGTACAAACAGAATATAAAGAAAGAATAGTTTTTACCATCATAGCTGCTACTATCAAAAGTTTGCTGCAAATGCCTCCGCATATCATACGCCCGAGACGAAACCCGTTTTAGAAACTCGCCGGAAGTAGTTGGAATCGTACCGTCCAAATGAAGCGCCCTTTCAACCTCCTCTTTCTCATCATCAACAACAATATCATCATCATCATCATCATTACCATCATGATCTGCTCTCGCTTCCCCACCGTTAAATTTGCATTTACAATCTACAACTCGACTCAATCTCCCTTTAGAAGAAGACGACAAGCGAGGAAGACGGCTATTCGTGGCGAAGGAAAAGACAGCGACTTGAAGACCATGCCGTTGCGTGGGCAAAAGGTTGCTTGGAGGAAGAACTATATATGGAGAGACTGACGACAGGGAATCCATGGGTTTTTTTGGCTGTGGGTTTCTTTCAGTCTAAGAGACTTTCAGGGTAACTCGTCCGAATCCAATGGCGTTCAAGACGGAATCCAAAGGAGAAGGGAAGTTGGCTTTGTGAATCTCTCTGTCTCCTTAACTGACGAATGTGGCAGATTTTTTCTCTTACAAGGTGGTTCCAGCTGCAGGTGTTGGGACTTGGGGAAAGTCAAACATAATCCGAGACTCGAATCCGAGAATCTTGTTTCTCTCAAATGGGCTCCAAAAACTAGAAAACAAGCAATATCATTAATATTATCAAATAGGTTCGGTCCAAATCTTAATTGTAGCCAATCAAGCCCAAATTTTCAACAGGTTCTGTAAGAGTCACTCCACTCATCATCTTCAATGGTGATAATGCTTTCGCCATAAGATGGCTCGGCCTTGAATGCAATAATATATGTGAGACTAAGAGCTTCACCTCAATGGATTTACATAAAAGTACTTTTATGTAAAAGTAATTTCTAAAACCGATATAATTAGAGAGAAGTTCAAACAAAGCATGTAAATAGGGAAACAAGGAAGATTGAACCTCAAATGGGACATTCAGTAAAAGTTGAAACATGGAACCTTTCAACTCTTTTTCCTGCATTAAAGATTGAATTATCAAAAATCTTTTTAATGGGGTGATCATCCAGAAAGATAACTAAGAAGATTCCTTCAGATAGCATTTGGTATCCAATCATAACAACTATGTCCAACTTTACCATGGTTGCATTTTCGGGAAAATTCGGTGATATAGCAAAGCTAAGTGAGAAGAAAATGCTTCATTACCATTCCAAGTAAAATCTTCTAATTCTATACATCAATGAGCAAAGGCAATATATAGGGTTACATCCCGGAGACAATTCAGATTTTTCCCATCCAGATTTTCCAACTCATTGAAATGAATTGGATGAATCCTTCTCACTGCAGAAACACTGTTTACAGACTAAGAACTACGCAACATCTCTTAAGGAATACTGATTTTTAAAACAGCACATTGGCGAGGTTCCATAGGGGCAGCAATGAGAAGGAACACTAGCCAAATCTAGAATAACAGGGAAGTATAAACTGATCAACTTATCCACATTTCTAGTAAAGGCTCCCTCTACTAGTTTGCCATCCCTTTCACCATTTTGCATCCAGCACCTCCAAACAATACTAGGATGTTGCGAATCTCAATGCAGATCACCTCCAAAAATAGCAACTTATTGCACGTGTGAATCTAAGGCATGCAATGACAAACCCTTTTCAAGCATCGAACTGTACACAATGTTAACCTCCTGCACCAGCCCCTTCAGGGGTGGGCATTTCATTTGAAGGAACAGAAACCGTTTCTCCAGACACTACACTACCAGTTTCGCCATGCTTAAGCAATGATTGCTCTGGATCCTGATCAGGGAAAATCTCAGACTGCAAAGATGGCGCAATGTTATTCACATGTAGCCATGTCAGTTCCCACAAACTATCTCCACCTAGCGCACTCCTCTGCATGAGTACTCCCCTTGTCTTCATTACAAGCAAGATGTTCTTAAGGAGCTCAAGCACTAGCTCCTGAAGCTTCTCACTTTTCTTACCTCTGACTTTTACCTTCATATATTTTTCCATTCGGCTGAGGACACCAAGCCATAGTTTGCAGAATGTAGTTAACTGTGAGAGCTCATGGAGTAATTGTAAAAACATTTTGGAAAGAAGCTTCATGGCATGAATAAGTGTGCCTTCCATGTTTCGGTATTCTTTTTGGTGTCCCTGAGCAATTTCAAGCAAGTCATCAAGCATTGTGAAGATTACAAGATCGAAACATTGCAACCATAAACCATGAGAAATGTGGATCCCATCCACTCCTGTCAAGCACTTCTGCAATGATAGAAGAGCATGGTTTCTGACCTCTTCTCTCTGGTCCAAGCACACTTTTCTCAGTCCCTGCACAAGTCTCAGCCACAAATCACCAATATCCTGAAACATCTTAGCAGCATCCTCCTCTCCCATTGCTTCCTTAGCCCCAAGGGCCCACCTTGCCAAACAGTCAACAGAACCTGACATAAGATCCAATGCACGCACAGATCGCTCTGCCTGCCCAACACGAGACTCAGCAAACTGCCTCGCAGCATCTAAGCAGAGAACATAATTGGCTGGAAGCAAGTGAGCCCCATCAGACATAATAAAAAACAGTGCATCAAAACCTGCTTCAGATGCTTCTGGATGCCGGGCTGTAATGGAAAGTAAAGATGTGATTGTTCGCCACCCCATTTGGGATCTAATATGGGTAGCATTTGCCTTCACTAGGCGACTTACTTCCTGTGTAATTTGCTCACAGTATGCATCAGCCACTCGAGCATCAAGCTTCAAAACAAGTTGCAGGGACCTCAAAAGTTCATCAGCCAGGTTCTCTTTGTAAGGAAGCAGCCGTTGGCAAATTCGAAGAAGCCCAAAAACAGCCTTCTCTACCAGGGCACAAGGCATAACAGTTGATTGAACAATATTCGCTATGTGCTCGTAAACACCCTGCCACAGAAGCACAATCCTATCACGATTGTTCAGGGTAATTGCAATAAGCAACTCCAGGCAGAAAACTGCAGTATCTTCATCCTCAGGTGAGCTACTCCCTTTCTGAGGCCGCCCAGCAGCCCAAATCAGTGCTCTTTCTAGCTGCAACAAAGATTCAGCTTGCAAAAACTTACTTTCAGTAAATATGCTGTCAATGTGGCATTTTTGAATTGTCTGAAGGGTACGTTGATGAGCAGCAAGTTGTTGTTCAGTGGGCTGTGATCTTGGCTCCTCTGTATCAAGAGATAAAAGCTGACTGAACCGGCCCATCAATCCAGAGGATCTCCTCGGGGTTCCTATAGACTGTATGTGAGCTGAAGATAAAGAATTTGTAATTGGCTTTCCATGACCAGGGTCCACAGACAGCTCTGACTCATCGGCTGCATCACTGGCAACACGAGCTGGAAGAAGCCCCAGCTTGTGCAGTCGTAAGATGCAATCCAGTATGTTCCTCCAACCTGTGCGAATATAATCACCATATCTATTCGCAATCGTAAAAACAGTTACAGTTGCCATCCTGGCTTTGGTGTCGTCACCAAAAGCTAACACCGGTTCCTCAACAGATGACGGATTCAGAAGGGTGGTAAATTTGCAGAGAGAGACAACTAGGTCATCCAGTACATCTTCAAGATGATGGCAGGCTGAAATTTTTGCAACAGCTAAGAATCCATCAATACAGGTCTGGTAAACTTCTTCAAGTTCAGCATGATCAAAGACAACAGAGATAGCAGCAATTGTAGGACCTGACATTATGGCAAACATATCATGGTCAAGGTAGGCTCTAGAATCAGCTACAATGTATGGTGCTGTTTTCTTAGACTTGTGCAACAAATCTATCCACCGACTTGGGGTCATTTCAGGGTAACCAAAGCCTTGTTCTGGAGTTGTGCGGATCTCATTCTTGCAAATTGACTGGTATAGTTCTGACAGAAATTCTCGAGGAAGATCATTGCCTCCATTAATATGCCGATTATTCCGGATGAAATCCTCCTCTGTCATCTTTTTCTTTACTTGGACATTGTGCTGATCAGTGTTAAGCATTATAAGTGAATATGATAATAACAGAGCAGCATCCTTGTTAGCTAGAATCTGCGGTGATTGCTCATAGTACCTCTCAGAGAATGCCTCCAGCACCCTTTGTATCTTTTGTGATTCTCCAGGCAATCGAAAAGTTTCCAGAAACAGTCTTAGTGCAGTATCCAGATTCATATCTTGGAAATCAAAAGTTCCAGCAAATTCATGAAGAACCTGAACACAGAACTCATCATGATTTCCCAGGAAATCCCCAACAAGATTCTTATCTAATCCAGCAGTGTACCTGAAAAAGCAGGCCACACTTTGGGGGTCAAGTTTGTCAGGCAAAAGATGTGTTCCTTGGAGGAACTCTAACCCTTTCTTTGGATCGCGGTTAAAGTGATCAGCTCCAATCATCAACCTTCTCTTGATGTATTTTCTCCGCCGGACAAATGGAACCCAATGACTGGGATCACCATAGTTATCACACTTCACCATCCAGAATGGTGTATATTCCTCAAGACTAACTGGTGCCTGCTCTGAACTAACCAATCCATTCCCAATCCTCTCAGCCATTCCCTGGATAACAGCAATTAAACCATCCAAGGCAAGAATGTGCATTGCAGACAAAGGGCAGTTCACAGGGAATGCACTCTTTGACAACAAATTAGCAAGTTCTTCAAACACATTGCGACAAGTTATGTCACAATCTAAATTAGCATACATCTCCACCATAAATGTTTTCTGCCTACAGAAGTCAACAAGGGCTTCCATGGCCACCTCCTGCTGCTGGTATGAAGCTCCATATTTGCCTTGTGCAAGCCTCAGAATTACACAAGAAAAGAAAGCCTCAAGCTGTAATTTGAGTTCTGTACGCAGATGGTGATAAAGATTTAGAACAATGCTACATACCATTGAAAGAATAAGTGGACTCATTGACAAGCCAAATTGCATCAGATTACGAAATAATTCATCCTGAATCAAGCTCAATAACCTTGGGTGACGACGGAAGGAAGGGCCACCCAATTCTATGGCAGAGTTAATTAGGCCCAAGGCAAAAAGTGGCACATCTTCATCAAATGCTAGGGTATTTGTGTGGGGCCCCATTCCCACGTGCTCAACAGCATTTAGTAAAGAACACAAGAAATGAAATATCTCCACCATGCAAGGGACACCATACAGCTCTGTCATGAGGTGCAAATCATATGGAAGTGTCTCCTTTCCACTACCAGCAACTACTATACTTTCTTCCCTCACAGTTGCTACCAAACCTGTAGAACCATTGGATGCAAAACTTCCAGAAGATACTTGATCATCATACTCAGAGCCATTTCCATTCTCTGGTCGTTTAGCTCCAAATGCATAATCTTTATCTATCCCACCAAGCTGCAAAGCAGAAAACTCTAGATTTCTCAGTTTTGTTTATTATTCCACACAACTAAGTAACTCAATTTACTACCATCAACCCCCTCCCCCTTCCCAACCCATAAATAAATATTAAAAAAAAAAAAAACCTTATCTGTGCTACCAAAGAACATATCAATAGTGCCATTCACCTCATTATATCAAACTGAAGAATGGGGTCCTAGCACACCTTCATCATATGTCACTAATAAAAACATCTAGCAATTATGAAGCTTCAAAAACATAGACACACATACGTGAATAATACATGTTGCCTGACTATCAAAGATTCACTAAAGAAAGTTAATTCAAAGAATACTTTATTTTCAGTCTTAAAAAGCTCAACCTAAATAGATGACATGAAGTACTGATGAAAATCATAACCATAAAAATTAAACATAACTGAAGGAAATATCAATTTGGCTCTCGCATGTTTTCTTTTCTACTACTTCCAGCAGGCATAGAAAACAAGAGAAAGAAGAGGTTGATGCCAAAAAAAAATGAAAATGGAGAGGAAATAGAACAAAGAATAACCTCTTGTTTAGCAGTGCCAATTCTGTTAACCAAGGCATGTTCTGTGTTGTCAACATTTGAAAGGTGTGAAAATATACACCTCACAAGTTCATGCATTGTGTGGCGAGCTATCCGCTGTAACAACTCACCTTTCTTCTCTGCTTGGTGAACTATTCGAAAGCAAGTGTTAACTATTGTGCAAACATGCTGATTGCTCAACATAACTGAGGCTTTACTTTTCATGCAAGCAAGAAGAACCTGAAGTATCTTCATCAGTACCACTTCTTCTGATGCAGGATCTGTCACCTCAAACCGGCAGCTAGTCACAGCATCAACAACCAAACGCATAGCATCTTCGACATTAACAGTATTTTGATCAATCACATCAAGGGTTAAAATTTTGTGAACAGAAGATAGAGCAACACCAGTGATTGGTGCACCAGTTTCATCTGATCGAATCACATCCAAAAAAGGCCGGAGATACACAGCAGGGTTGATGGTATGCCACTGATTCTGCCACAAGAAAATTTGCTTCCGTAACACCTTCAATGACTGAATTAAAGAGTGTTCTAGCTGATCGTCACCCGACATGTATCGACCACCCCATCTAACATTTCTCCTCATAACGGCTAATACAGCACCTATATCTGAATTAATCATACATGCTAAAGTTGCTTTGTTAGAATATGTACTATCATAGTCCCCAGGTTCTTCCTCAATCGCCTTGATCCCAGATTGCAGCTTTAGACGCCCCATTCCTACGTAATATCCTCTCTGGAACCTAAGGCCTTTCTATATTTATCAACTGCTAGAAAGGAAGCCACAGGGACCCCACCTGAGTAATTTTACTTTTGAATCAGTGAAATAAATTTATCTAAAATTATCTGCCTAAATTCTTTTTCCACTTTAGCAACAGCAAACATCAAAAGCATCTATCACAGGTTAAGAGATCTAACAAAATGAGAAAAAAAAATTAATCATTTCAACAGATCGCAGCTTAATCAACTGAAAAATTAACATAGATCTACTACACCAGTTCAACATTAATAAAATATGATAAAAATAGACCCAAAAAAAAAAAACAACTTGAAATTCTAAATGCACGGCTTTTGACTCATAGATCGGGTCAACTTTCAAGATTCAAAACGTTTCCTCAACTTTACACTGCTGTTCAATGCATGCATACAATTATACCCAAAAAAGACGAAATTTTTCCAAAAATTAAAGAAAAAAAGAAAGAAATTGAGCGCATAAATCGCAGAAGATGAAATTGAGATGAGATCGAGGGAAGAGAATAAGTTACCTTTGAGGATCGAAAGAGTGAGATCCAACAATGAATGGATTTTTCTTTCTCTTTCTTCCTCTGAGAGCTATAAAAGGGAAACAGGAGAACGAGGAAAGCAAACCGGAGCCCTGAAACAGACTGAAAATGAAAGTGAGAATTTTTTAATTTACAAAAATCCCCTTTAACTTTCGCCCTTTTTTTTTTAATTTAAATTATAGGGACCCGAAGAAAAGGTTTGGTTTGATTGCTTCCTAAAGTCCGGGGGGGCCAATGCATGATACATTTCCAATTTTTTACAAAATTATAATTTGCGTTTTTTCATAATTAAAATATTATTACTGTGATAAAGTAATTATTAAAAAAATTATAGAAAAGTGGTAAAAGGGCATTTGTGAACAATTAAGGTTTTGTTCGATATAGAAAATAACGTTGATAGGTAAATTAGGTGAGATTAAATAATATAATGATTAAATTAAAATAAGTAATAATATATGTATTAAAATATAAATATAATAAATTAAATATCTTAATTTTTATTTTTATTTTAAATTAATCTAATTTTTTATATATAGCAATTAATTATTTTGGATTCAATAATTTTTTTTCAATCAAAAATTAAAATGATATTGAGTATTATTCAAATATATCTTAAAAGATAATTGATTCAAAAAAAGTTTTAATATTAAAATCATTCATAACGTAAATATTATTCAAAAACATCTCGTATTACAATTGATTTTAAAATATAAGTATTATTTAAATGTATCTCACGTTACAATTGCCGTTAAAAAAAGTTGAATTCCATCAAACCAACGTACGATATAATCTGAATTCATCCTAATTTTCTTTTTTAAACAAAATCCGCCCTAAAACTTAAGCATGTGAAATTATTTATAATATTTCTTTTTATGTGTGCATGTTGCAGGATTGACATCGGATCAGATTTAAAATGATCCAATTTTATGTGTTATTAAATCTAAACATGATTTTATTCAAAAATTTTTTTGTTTTTTCATATCCGAATCCGATTCCGACCCGATACTATATAAATCGTATTCGATTCGATCTAAAATTAATAAAATATTATTTTTAAAAAATATAAAATATTATTTTTTAAATATAAATATTTAAAAATATCATTATATAAATATATATAAATAAAAAATTAAATAATTAATTAAAAAATAATTTTTATATAATATCGGGTCGGATCGGATTTACCTAAAATCAAAACTCAATCCGATCCCAATTATTTTCTAATATTACCCTACCCGACCCGAAACTTGAATTAAAATAAAAAATTCAATCTCATAAGGTCGGGTTTGATCGAAACCTGTTGGAGATGAATTGAATTATCAACCCTAACACGTTAATCATAGATCAATGATCATTTTCAAGAAAAGAAAAGCAAACTCATTTGATAAAATTTGGGTAAAAGGAAAACGAAATTAAAATAAGATGTAAGCCGCTAGATGTACAAATTTAAGTAGTAACAACAAATAACTAATGTTTAATTATTTTATTCGAAATTTTAATAATTTTATGACTAAATTAATTTTAAAAATCAACTTGAGTGCCAATTTTATAAATTGAGATGAATAAAGATGACATGTATCTTTTAAAATATATTGAAAATAATTAAAAAATTAATATAACAAAAAAAAAAAATGGGCCTTTCACTTTTCAAGAATTGTTGGTGTTATAAGCCTTTTATATGCCTAAACTAATCATATGCATTCAAATGAGAAAAGCATAGAGTGACCAAACACAAACTGCAACTACAACTAATTTTAGAGCATTTTTTCTTTTCAACGAGTTGAGTGTAATTGAGAAAATTTGAGCCCGAACGTGATTTAAAATTTGTTGCTCAAAACTTAATTTAAATTTAATCAAATTTGAACTTTTAAATTTAAATTTAATTTAAAATATAAATTAAATTATTCGAATTTATTTAATTAAATTTATTTAATAAAAAATAAACTCAATTCTCATATTCAATTTTAAATTCAAGTAGATGTTTAAATTCAAGTTCAAGTTAATATATATAAAGATAAAATAATAATTTTAATTAAAATAATTAAAACATATTAAAATCTAATAATTTAATTAGATTTATAAATTATTCGATTTAGATATTAAAATGTTCAAATTCGATTCGCTCGATAAATTGAACTACTCAAATTTAATCTTGACTCAATAATAAACAAATTGAATTTAAATTTTATTCAAACTAAATCCGAATAGTTTGCGATTGATGTACACCCCTAAGTCTGGTGACCATTCGAAAGCAAGGACTTCCGGTTCAAAATGACGTCCAGAAAATAAAAAGTGAACAAGCTACATCAAAGAAAGGGCAATCTGGCACAATTTCTAACAAAACATCTAGCAAGGAAAATGGCAAGAGTATGAATCAAATCCACACATTTAAATCAAATGTTCCGCCGCAACACCATTAAGTTGAAACATTAAAACGTGTAATGCCTAGCATGCACTTGTGTCACTGAACACTAATTTGTTTCTGGCTAGAAGTGAGTAGCAGCAACATGTCAAGAGTTGCTAAATGTCGCACCCTATGCCATTATCTTAGCAGACCTCACATAGAGGCTATCTACAACCTTGCCTATGTTGGAGATGGTTTCCAATGTTGCGGGGTAGATGGAATCAGTCTTGGGATCATCAAATATGATGAGACATCCAGGATCATCTGAGAAAGTTTCTTCTCCACATGATCTACAGGCAATTGAATCAGTTCAGCAATATGGGCAATCTCGACCTTTGAGAAAGGCTCAATCAATCTGCAGAGGTTCTGCTCCAATAGAGTGTCGTACAGGGAAGAACGGTGCATGTGAACAATAAGATCTTCCTCTAGTTGGGCCCTGAAATCACGAAGAGCAATCTCAAAATGCTTTAGGGAACGTTTTGCATGGGCATCAGCAACAGCTTTCATGGCATCAAGTTTAGGCCCCACATATTGTAGCCCTGCCTTGGAGGATATTATACCAGCAACATCATCAGCCTGGCTAACCATTATTTTGCACAACATAATATACTTGAGGCTAACTACCGCACGAGGATCTTCAAGAGCATTGAAAGCTTCAAATGCTTCAAAGAAATAGCGATAAGCAGTTTTGTAATCCTTCTCCTCTGCATGGAGGATTCCACTCTGCAAATCTATGTTACCTTGTTGAGCTGGTGGCACATAGATTGCGTTTACAGCTGTTCTTGCAGCTGTTAGAGATGCCTTGGCTTTAGGCAGGTTTCGGAGAGAGAAATGAAGCTTCCAACAAGTCCATGTCCACAAGAAGCAGCTTGTCATCCACCCTTCTGACCTGCTTGTTTAGGCCAGAAAGAAGATTCAGTGCTTCTGAATATTCCTTGTTCTCCATCAAAAGAGCTGCTAGCTTTGCTTCTAATCGTTGGCGTAGGAAAGTTCGCTTCTCAGCACGAGTCCACTGCACCACTTCTTTGCAAAGAGAAATCTGGAGATCTGACGTTCCTGGTATTTTAGCTACATCATCAGTTACACCAAGGACAATTTTAGCAGTTTTCGCCTTAGGAATTAAAGCAAAAAAGGGCCTCAATTGTGTCAGCAAGCTTCTGAGCTCCTCTGCTTGGTTCTCTTGTCTAAGAAGATCTAAAAGATTTGTGTAGCCTGCTCTTTAATCCGCAGAGCATCAGGAGTAGATGAACGATTTTCCAGTACACTGTGGAGGATTGAGATGGCTCAGAGGGTGTTTTGGCTTCCAGAGCCCGAGCAATTGAATCAGTGATTACCGGAAGATATGATGAAGACACTGTAAATGCTTAGAAATTCCCAATCCTGCAAAATCAACAATTTAATTGGACAAAGATCAAGGGATACAAAGGCAAATTAACCCAAGAAGTTACAAATAGATTGCACTTGAACGGTTGAACCAACACAAAGAATGAAACAGTCAATGGGATTCTAATATTAACTAATTAAATTATTATAGCACTACGAAGCCTATGTTTGGATGCAACCGCACCTCCAGATGCAGTTAAGCTCCATCATCATAGTTGAATTTAAATATCAATTTCAATCAGATTTATTCTATATAAATTTTTTATCAAAAAAAGTTTTAATGATAACTACAATAATTTTATTACTATTTTCAATTTCACTATCCATCCAAATAGATCAAAAGACAATAATCATCAAGCAACAGGTATAAAAGGTTATAACACCGCCGATGACAAATCGACGGCGGTGGCCGAGGCTCCGCCTTGACCACAGAGATATGAGTTAACAAGGGGGAATACTTAAACATCAAAGTGAGCCATGAAAAATCAAATCCCTACAAACCTTGATGTGAGAAGTAAACTAATAATGGTGAAAATCGCACCTCCACCCGGAGAAGAAAATAGAAGGATCGATCCGTTCCTCAGTCACACGCTTCCTGCTCAGCTCAGATTTGTGCCCTTTAAGTCCTTCACCGTCTTTCTTTTGGTCCAAGTTAAGCAGCAAGAAACTTCAAAGGCGGTCGATTGCACTTATTTTGCTGAAAGTTTATATGCCAGTTGAACTTGTACGTGTGATATAAAAGATAAAATAATATTGTTTTATTTTATATTTGATGTATAAAAAGATTAAAATAAGATAATTTATTTATTTGTCAAATTTATCTGTTTTTTAATTTATATAATTTAAATTATTGATATAATTTGATATATAACTTTAATCTTATAAATTAAAAATAATCATTTTCATTTGAAATGATTAAATAATCTTATGCCAAAAAAATATTAATCTTCCTTATAATCCTTATTATTTTTTTTATATATAAATCAAATATAATATAAAATAATTATCATCTTATCTTATCAATCATTCATATATATATATATATATATATATTACAACATACATAGTAATCATATAATAATTGTTGACGTTGACGCTTACATGGATGGTTTTTTTTTATATGTAAGATAGTTCATAAAACTTCTCGTTATGATGAGACATAAGATATTTATTAATTTTAAATTATTTAAAGTATATATTTTTTAAAAATTATTAAATTATCTAAAATTTTAAAATTTAATCAAAAATTAATTTAAATTCTAATGAAATTCTTTTATCATGTACATCACTTTATCTTAATTTAAAATCAATTTTAAAGTAATTTATCTTTTCTAATTTATCTAAAATTAATATGAATATTTAAATTTATCATAATTTTAAAAAATATTTTTTAATATCTTTAATTTTTTTATAAATACTTATTACATTATCTACAACTTTTAAATATATTTCATAAAAATATATAAAAATATATATAAATAAACAAACACATATCCTAACACAGTCATATAAACTTTGATAAAAATGAAGATCAGAGATTAATTTTTATGTTACAAAATGGGAATTATTTATCTAACAATTAGTGGATCAATTCAACTTAGTGAAAAAGGCAAATGCATAATTTTTAAAATTAAAAAATAAAATAAAGCCAGATGCATCAATGACACTTCTACACTTACAACATCTCTTAAGCTTTTCATGTGCAGCTAAACAATATTAATATATAATTTTTACAGTTTTTAATCATACGATTGTAAGAATATTTTATGATCTAAATCTATGATATTTTTGAGAAATTAGTTATTAAGAATCATTTAGATTCTAAATTTTGTTTACCTTTACAATAAAAATGTTAGCAGTAAAATTTTTTTAAGATATCTGTTATGAATAGAGTCAAGATATAAAACATTAAAAAACTATCAAATAAAAGTATAAAATATTAAAATTTAAGTATTATTATCTGAATAGATATTCTCTATAGATAAATTTATTATTTAAATATATTTATGGATTAAAATTTCTTAAGATTTAAATGAAAAATCAATTTAAATATAAGATAATTAAATAATTAAAATTATTATTAAAATATATTTATGGATTAAATAAAATTATATAGCTTGACTCTTTACCGTCTTTTCCTTCAACTTATTTTTCAAACAATATTTCATCTTTTCACAAACTTTAACATTACTTTTATATTACTCTTCATTTAAGGTAGATTTATTTTTTCATTTCTTTTTCATTTATGTTTTGTATATATTTTGAACATATTAATAATTTAATAATATTAATATTTATTTTTATTTAAATTTAAATAAAAATAATTCGTGCATCGCATGAGTAACAATCTAGTAATCTTATATATCAAATATGACTAAAATTAATATTTTAATATTATTTTAAATTTTATTAATTACTTTTAATTTGAGTTAATTTGAGATTTAATTATTAAATTATATATTTTTCACGATTTAATGTAGAAAAATATTTACGATTAATTATTTAAATTTTATTCTCATCAATTTTTTTTTTATACATAGAATGAGCATAGCTCATGAAAATGAGGAGGAAGTCTTGGTTTGAATTCAAAATCTTTATATCCTATTAAGAGCTTCTTAGTTACTAAATCAAATATTTTCATTAAATATTTTGTTTCATAAGCTAATTTTGTTAATAATAAGTTGATGTGATTAAAAAAAATTAATAATATCATAACATATAATACATTTTTATTGTTCAGTATTTGACATGATTAGTATTTTAACCAATATTATTAGTTAAATAACCAATGAGACCTTGATTTAGTGGTTAGAAAGAGGTCCTAAAATGTTAAGAAATTAAATTCAAGTGTCATTATGTGTGGGTTGGTTGTTTAATTAAATTAAAGTTTGTTTATTAGTAAATTATTTAGTGATATAATAAATGATTATATGAATGTAATACTTGATTATTAGCTTAATAATAAATTAAAATTAAAAAAAATTATTTAACGTGTAAATTATTTGATAGGACAAAATTCAAATTTTTATCACAATTTTTTTTAATAAATATCAAATCGTTAAAAATAATATAATTCAAGGACTAAATTACAATTAACCTTATTAATTTTATTAAATTGAGGGGCATAAATGAATTGGAGGATATTATGAGCCAAACATAATCCTTTTTTACATGATAAATTTGACAATTTTCTTGAGAAAGTTTTCCATATCGTTTTGCCTCTACACTTGTGGATCATCATGGAAAGAAATTAGAAGACATAGAGGAGAATCTGAGATTAGAGAGATCTCAAGTTTCATTGGCAGCAGGGATATGTGCCTGTGCCAGCTCCTTGTCTTTCTTTTGACTTATTTATTTATTCATTCATTTACTCCTATAATTATATAATTTTATTGCAACAAAGCGAAATTATATACGCCATTGTTTAACTGGATTTGTCCTCCTATGTGTTCATCCTGGATGGGTGGTAATCTCAAAGAATCAAAAGAACAACACAATAAACGCAACCCTGGAACATATTGAAGCAGATACTTCGTCTTCTCTTCCGGAAACTTTCCCACCATTTTTAACCGACAATGATCTATAAATTCGTATGATGTAAAATATTAAAATTTATATCATATTTTACACAAAAATTATGTATCATAATTTATGTCGATATAAAAATATAAAATATAATTTTTTTATTTTATTAAAATTATATATAATTATTATTATTATAATTTTAAACCATGTTATTTTATATTTTATTTTTATATCGTATTTTAAATTGGCAGGTGATCAACTCTCCAGTTTTTCTGTGTCTATAATCCCGCATATAAATCTTAACCGCCTCTGCAGCTTTTGATACACATTTCTTCCCTCTTAAGAAACTTTAGCCATTTTGTCTTTTGCATGCTGAAACTATAAATCATTGGGACATATGAAACAATGTACTCAGAAATTTTGGTGTTAAAATCAAGAAGGCTAGACTTGATGATGTTAACAGGCCAAAAATCTAAGTGTAGGCAAATGAAATCTATGTTTGATTGAAGATAGAGAATATTGGAACGTGCCATCATATGTGAGTGAAGCTTACTGCTAGTGAATCATTGAACGTACGGTAATATTTCATAGTTGAGAGAAAAATGATAAGGAGATCAGTACATATAACCTTCTTCTGACTTGGTCAAAGTAAAATTTTCACTTCAATAGCTAACTTTTTTCTTGAATTTCCCCCTCCCATGAAAGTGAAAGGTATGCATAAAATTTCCACAGGAAAGCCGAACTTAGCATAGTACAAACAAATAGCTACAAGAAGACCCTCACAATCAATCATCCCATTGGGAAGCTTCCTCTTTTCTCTCCCTTATACGTGCATTGACACCATTTCAAACCAAGCAAGATGATGGGGAAGAGAAAAGCAAGTGATGAAGAGAAACGAAATTACAATGTTGATGAAAAGGTGATGGATAATGCTGCAGCAGTAGCAGCATTAGGTGTAGCAGCTCGACGAACAAGGAAAAGATTTGTTGGGGTGAGGCAAAGGCCATCTGGGAGATGGGTAGCTGGAATAAAAGACACAATACAGAAGATTAGAGTGTGGCTGGGAACTTATGATACTGCCGAAAAAGCTGCCAGAGCTTACGATGAAGCAACTTATTTGCTTCGTGGAGCTAATACTCGAACCAATTTCTGGCCTTTTCCCCATCTTCTCATTCAAAACCAGCTCTTCCCTCGAAAATAGCCAATCTTCTCTTGCTTAGGCTCAAAGCGAGAAATAACAGTGCTTCTGCTGCTTCCATGGTTTCCAATTTGCCTGTTAACGCACAGGGGTATCAAGCAGGTGATGGAGAGGTGAAGTGCTTTGATGATTTCTTCAATGTGCCTGAAGATTGTAGCATTAATATCAATAACAGTGATACCTCTACCACTTGTTCTTCTACTTCTACAATAACTACATTTAGTTCTACAACTGTTAGTGATTGCATGTTGCAAACTTTTGGTTCAAATTTTGCAAAAGCAGAAGATGGTGATGATCTCAAACCAATTCATTTGGACGATAACTGGGGCAATGTTGATGGCAACAGTTACATTGAAAGAGAGAGAAAGGAAAAAAGGGAAGAGTCTGAGTCCGGAGAAGAGATTGATCTGGAGGGCCTGATGGATTTCCAGTTTCTGGATTCATTAGGATCATCCTGTTACTGTTCTCCATTTAAGATAGCAGAGGAAATGGTGGAGCCACCAATGGAGCAGCAGGAGAACATTCATGATGATGATCCATCGATGCTAACAGAGACGATGAAAAGAATGAAGTATGAACGCAAGTTCTCAGCATCTCTTTACGCCTTCAATGGAATACCTGACTGTTTAAGGCTGAAGCAGCATGAATCAGGAGACAATGACAAACCGGCACAGCAATCTAACCTGAATAGAGACAGCTACTCAAATCAAGAAGGTGAGCATAAAAACAAAGTTAAGGAAAAACATGGTGAAGAAATGGTGGTGCATGGGATCCCAGAAACATCAATAGAGACAGGACCTTCTGCTTACACTTCTTTGAGCAACGAAGCTGGTCATCATGAAATGTGGAGCTCCCTTGATCTTCCTCCTATCTATTTCATGAGTTAGTATTTGAATTATTCACTCGCAGCTTGATTTATGCTACATGTGAGGTTAATAAACAAGATTTGCATCAACAACCAATGAAAAAAAATAATGCAGCTTATCAATATTCTATCAAGTTTGTTATCTAAGTGTCTTAAAGATCACTTTTTAAGGCCCACTTCGAGTTAGTTTTTGCTGATTGTAGTCAATTGAGTCAATAAATGTCGAGTGTTGCAAAACAAGACAATTGACAACAATCCGTAGGTCTTGGTGACTAAACTAATATTCAGTTATGTCTTTATTCTGGTCCAAAATCATCGTTAAGATCCAACCTCTTCCATTTTTAGTCAGTTTAACGGGTTTTAATCTCACAAATTTGATTTCGTAAGAGTTATATATCATGAACTTTTGACGTGATTAATTAATTATAGTTAAAAATTTTCAATTAAAATTAATTTTTCCTCGTTTCAGTGCAAATAGTAAAAAAGATCTTTCTTCCCTCTAATTTGCCCAAATCATGCTTCCCATTTCTCCATTTCCACGGTTTAAACAAGCTTCTAATTACTTTTAATAACCCTTTTCATGGTGGAACTGCAAAAAATGGAACAAAACCAAGGTACAACTTTGGCTGGTGGATTGGCTGCTGGCTCCTGCCCATTTTTCAAACTGCTATTGCTCACAAAATCAAGGTACAACTCGTACTGGGAAAAATATATAACCTATGGTTCATATTGCTAGGTGGTTTGCCCATCCTTTTTGCTTCCAGGGCTATGGCACATATCCTCTTTTTGTTTTCTGCAAACAGGATCGATCACCCCACCCCATCAAATTAAAGAAAAGGCGCTGCAAGATTGCCATTCTAACTAGAAATCTTGATCAAAGGTAGCAGCACCGCGAACGGAATCAGGTAAGTGGTTCCATTTCATTGTGCTGTCCTTCACCACTCACAGGAAGAGTGTTAGTCATGAGGACAAGTAACAGTTCCATTTCATTCGGCAGTGAAATAATAGGCAGGCACCGAAGCCTCTAATTGGCACTAGAAAACCTAAGCAACTTCAGCGGTCCACGACTATCGGAAAACTCACTGCCGAAGACATTAGAATATATACAAAGTAAAGATATGTCCAAGGAACATGACCACTATAGGGCAAAAGAAATCCCAAGCTGTGAACTTGGTAATTAGAGGATTAATTCGATCTAACTTGTATCTTCAAACTCAGATCATCAAAGACAAATTTAAATTAAAATCCCATTTTTGGACTAAAGAATAATGCATTTATTCAACATCAAGCAGATTCATATGATTCTTCTGCAACAACACCAATTCATTCTCATCGCTCAATATGATTCTTAATAACAATTAATACTCCAAGCTCTGTTTTTTACTATTTTATTAAGCGCTTAAAAGAATACAGAAGGAAGTACAAGGATAGAAAAAGGAACATGAAAAGGTTCAATCACTTGAATGAAACCATTTAAATCAAAGATTCTATCTTATATAAGTGATGAATGGTTATATGCATATATATCGAGACTCAAATTATTGTATATCTATTCTTGATTCCATGATTGGTAGATCACAAGAAATTTTATGCACCTGAGCAATGAATATCTTTGGAAGAGTTGATAGAGTCATCGTTAGCATATCATGAGCAGAAAACCCTTTGTTGCTGGAGTTTTGACGAAACAACAACACATACTCATCATCAGTGCTCCAAGAATGGAACTAGCAACCATATCTGAATTTATTCAGGGCGGCTCCAACTGCATGTTCTGAACTGAATAAATATTAGCCGATAGCATAACAATGTACATGATGATGTCATTGAACACCCAGCGATTCAGCAGAGGCTATGGTTTCCAACATTGATTGACAATCATCAGCTGAGGCTTCCATGGTAAGAGATCTGCAACTGAAATAGAAAACAGTATTCATCATGGAATCAACAAGCACCACAAATGAATACATTATCACCAAAAGAGGCCCTTCCCAGATCCTAGAAGACCCATCTCCATAACTCAACGTCTTTACCCTGTGTTCAAATAACCCCTCCACGAATGCCAACCCAATTGTAGATCCAAGAAATATTGAAAGACCAACCTGAGTCTGCCCCTTGATTAGAACACCAGCACGAAGCAATGCCTGTGGTCCTGAAACTTCCTCCAGCACACAGATTACAATCCCAATATTGCAGACAATAACAGCATTCGCAAAAACAACCGAGAATACTATCCCCATCATTATCACCGTATAGACAATTAAATCAGGCGTAAACCCAATAACAGAAAGTACACTACATGCCGCAACAAGAAAAACAAAGAAAGTTGTTACACAAGCAACAATTACCATAGCCATCCACACATACGTAGAAACAAGCCGCCTCCAAAACTTTCGGATTATCACAAAAAACTTGGAAACATCAGCTGATTTCCTTGAATAAGTACAATCTACACAATAAACCACTGCAGCCTTTGATAACAAAGACAATGTGATGAACAAAGGGAAGCACATTGCTGAGGAAACAGCCGTCTCAGCGAAACGTTGGCATGACTGTTTGATAAAAGGTCTCAATGGGATTCCACTGGTTTTGGCAACCAAAAAAAGCCTAACAGTTAATCTCTTCACAATGGATTGGTCAACTAACAAATTAGACATAAGGACCGCAGATACAGGGCAAATTAACAAAGCTGCAATGATCATAAAACTGGAGGAATTGTACCGTAAAATCCTAACGGTTTCTCTTAAGATCTCTAACGCATTCATCGAATGGAATTGGTGGTTATGATCACTAACATCATGGGATGATTCTAGCTCAAAATTTCCTCCTTGAGTTTCCTTAGATCCTTCTTTTTCTAAATGATCTAATCTCATTCCTGGAGAAGTAACGCCAGCATTTTCCATTTTAATCAATACCCAGAAAAAATATCAATCCCCAGCAGCTATGTAAACAATGGAAACGATAGAAAGCAAAAGTGTAAATCAGATCTGAAAGAGCTTGACCCACATCTGTAACTGCTGAGAAGTCACGAAGAAAATACTCAAACAGGGAATTGAAAGTGAAAACCGTGAAGATGGTGGGATTGGAGGGAAATTCCCGAGTATTAAATGCCTGGTGGAACAAGAAAAGGATTGGTTAGAAAATGTGTGAATTTGGGTTTTGTGGATTTGGCCCGGGCGCGGCTGAATTGCAATGCAAAAGGGTGCGCCGTACGCCTAACGAAGTTAGCTGCCATTTTTTGGGGGCCATGCCATGTTACCCGCATTCGTTAGTCTGTAACAGCTTGTAATGGGCTTTTCTGGAAAGTTTTTGTCAACAGGTTTGGATGGTTACAGGCCTATAACCATTGGAGGGCCTCACTTTTAAGCAAGTGAGAGCCATTTTGGAATCAAAATTTGGGCTTTTGATAAAACTAAAGTTAAAATAATACAATGTTCCATGTTGTATTGATAGTGAATATGACGATTGTTGGACTTGGAGAGGTGGCCCTTGAAACGAAGATATGGCATCTCAATTGTTAAGTGCAATCTGACATGTCTTGAAACCTTTGTTTGTTCTGAGCGTATTAAGGACAAACCGACAAAGCATCTCGATTGCTGTATGCATTTCCTGCGTCAATCTCCCGTCTTCTCATCTCCTCCTCTGTTTCTTCTGTCATGGCAACGCCACCACCTCTGCCCCTCCCTGTCGATTTCTGCGCCATCTTATCCGAATCCAAACGCATCATCAACGCCCACTCCCGCCACTTCCTAGCTCTCTCTGTCCTCTTCCTTCTCCCTCTCTCCTTCTCCTTCTCCGCCTACCACGCCGTCTATCAACTCTTCTCCCAATCCTCTACTCCCACCATCGAAACCCACCTCAGCTTCCTCAGCCCTTTTCAACAACAGCCCCCCATCTTACCCGCTAAACCCCTCATCTTCACTCTCCTTTACACCCTCTTTATCTTCATCTTCTCTCTCTTCGCCACTGGTTCCATCACTTACAGCGTTTTCCACAGCTTTTATGGCCGACCCGTCAAGCTCGTATACGCTATCAAGTCAGCTTTCACTTCGTTCTTCCCTCTCGTGGCAACTTGCCTTATATCCGAGCTTATCATTTCTGGGTTCCTTTTAATTCTTGGTTTAGTCCTTTTTTCATTAGTCAAAGCAACCCAACTTTTAGGCTTCCAAGTTAATTTCTCTTCACCTTATTTCATTTTCCTTTGTCTGGTTTTCTTAATTATTTTCAGCTGTATTGTGGTTTATTTACAAGTGAATTGGGCATTTGCTTATGTTGTTGTCGTCATTGAATCGAGCTGGGGACTTGAACCATTGAAACGAAGTAAAAATTTAGTTAAAGGCATGAAATGGATTGCTTTTTCGATGCTTCTGTTTTACGGGTTCTTCAGTGGGATTTTAACGTGGGTCTCAGCTGCAGGATGGGATGAAGCAGTTGCTGATAAATGGAAAAGTTGGGCATTTGTTATACATATTGTGGTCACTTCCACTTTCTTAATGTTGCTTATACTTTCTAATTTGGCTGCAATTACAGTTTTTTATATGTATTCCAAGGCTATACATGGAGAGCTTGCTGGGGAGATTGCTGAAGAGTTTGCAAGAGAGTATGTAAGTTTGCCTTTTGATGATGGGAAAGTTCCTCATGTTGTTTCCGTTGTTTATGGTTGATGAAAATTTCTAGTTTTAGGTGTATATATGAAAAGAAAGATGTGTGAACAAGTTAAAGAAATGTTTCAGATTTGTAAGAATAGTCAAATGTTGAACGTTTTTGAGTTGGTTATGTTTCTCTTTGCATATATATGGGAGAAAACTGTTTAGCTTGTTAATTTTGTTTATACTCTTTCATGTGTTGAAACTGGATTTGAAGAGTGATATGCTGCTTGAATGGGACCATATTATGATTTGAAACATTTGTGGACTGATTCCTTTACTTCCCTGGCATTTTTGGTTGTTGGACTTGGATGGCTAGGCCATACTTGACTATGTTGGAAATCATGCTCGAAAGATTTGCAAGTATCTGGGATTATGAATCTGACAATGTTACCACCGACTTAAGCTTTTGAGCTAATCGCCTGTATCTTTTAACTTTTAAATCTTGAGACTGAAATATTGGGCAGATTCAAAGTAAAAGGGGATGGTTTTAAGCTACGAGACTAATAAATGGGAAGATAAGCTAGAAAACACATTTAAGCCGTCCGTGGTTATTGTTTGTATCTGTATAAAGAAGCTTCGTGTTTCTCCAACAACAGCATCCTCTGAAATCCTGTTCCGTTTGGTCTTTGCTATTCATCCTTTAATTAGGTTAAGTAGCCTTATTTGTGGAGTCATCTGGGATGAACAGGGTCTTGTTCACTTGCATCTTTAAGTGGGTCAGCACCCAAGGCATGGTTGGATGGTGTGGTTAATTCAAAACTTAAAGGCACCATGGCTTCGGGGGATGGAAGATTGTGTGCAGGAATGTAATCACGCTTTGCTTTCTGAAGATGGTATGTCTCTGCTTAATTCAATCGTCACAACTGAGCTCGTGGCTTAGTTTGGTTTTTTTATAGCAACTTGACATTAGGTCTTAATAGCAGATAATTGGGGGAACTTGCGGTGTATGGGAGCTGATCCATCTGTACGAACTAAAACCTTGCTTGAAGAACGCTAAAGAACATGAAGTAGAATAACATGAGAAAGTAACGTAAACAAAACAGCTTAAATTTGTATCTTCTCCCGCCTCATCTTCACTTTCTCTGTATTCATAGCTTGGTTGCAGCACCCAATCGGCCTCGTCTCAACAAATGCCTGCTTCAAGTTTCAACAACTTCAAATCTTAGCTTATAAGGGAAGGTGGGAAGAAGAAAATGCTATACTAAATGAAATGGGTAAAGATCACCAGCTGGGGGACACATTGTGAACGTTAAGAAGAGATGAGATGCAACATGGACTATATCTGCAAATTTTTCACTTTTTTTTCAGAAACTCGGGAAATGTTCAAGAGACATCCATGAGGAATCAAAACCCACACAGAAGTACAATGGTGAATCATACCCAACACATACCAAAAACCTTTCCTTCTTGTCACCAAATGACTGACTCTTAAATGAAACTCTTGTAGCTAGCGTTGCCGCGATGGATACCGAAGTCTTTTTTACAGCCATCGTCATCTCTTCCCATTATGCCTGATTTAAGAATCCCAAAAGCCAATATTCAAAATTTCAGATCAATTGAATGATTGTCACTCGGCACTTGGAATTCTTAGGACCAGAAATTAAAGAATGAACTTTTTAACCGAAATCAACCAACTTCATTGATTCACAATCAGTCACAGCATTCTACTGTTAGCCTGGCTGGATGAAGATGGTGCTTTTAGTTTAACAACCCTCTCATCCTGTGCAGAACCAAAGGGAATATTGCCCCAGTTCGTGGATTTCTGGATAATTCTTGAAGGAACTCGATCACTATCTTCCCCACCAGATGCTTCATAACCATCACTAATAGACCTAGGTAATGGAAATCCCTTCAGAGCAGCCATACTGACAGCAGGTAAACCAGTTAGCTGTCTTGATTCTTCAGCTCCTGATGAGGAGACCTGAAAAGGATGAATATCTGGTGAGTCTAAACTGCTCTCAGGTGAAGAAGCAATAATCCCAACAGAGCTTGACATTGCTTGGCTTGTTTGGAAAGCACTTCGAGCTTCCCTTTGAAGAGGTGCCAAACTACTTGATGTGTCATTGAAACCTTTATCAGCAGCTTTAGAAGAAATGTTCATTAAGGGCTCCAGGGGTAGGTCAGCTGGGAGACGCACCCGCTTAGATGCTCGTCTTCTGTTGCCATCAGGCCTTGGGAACATTCGCCGGCCACTGCTGCCAAAGCTACTATCTGCTTCTAGCTCAAAAGGGGCTTCACGTCTCACCATAGGCTGCAGGATTTTGGACTTTTTCCTTGCTTCAGCTGCAGCTTTTGAAACATCTTCTGCATTTAACCGTGCCAACGTCCATGGACTGATCTTAACTGCTCCAGGGTTCTTCTTCTTAATTGGTTCCTCCCCTACCACTTTTTTCCCAAATGAACTCACAGATCCAGTATCGGGAGGAACAACATCAAACTAGCACCAATTAGACAAACAACTCTCAGCAAAAATAAACCAATTGTATAATATACAATTTCATATTCATATTAATTCTCTTGCAGAGGAAGGTTTTGTCAAAATCACCTGATCTTCGAGGAACAGACGTGGGGGTGTACACCATGCACCCCTGTGAAAAGTAGAAAAGGAACTAGCACTACTTAATCCAGTAAGTGAGCTGGCAGGGGACATTTGTGGACTCTGCTGACCACCAACACCTTGTTGCTCTTGCTCTTGCTCCCTTAAAGCTATTATGTAATCATATGTGCTGATTCCCTGAGGCACATTCAGGAATTACCTAACTAGCTTGTTAGCTTTTTTTCTTTGTTTCTTTACATTTTAATACTCATTAGGATTTTAATTATACAAGATAAGACGGGAAGACAATTCAAGTCTTCTTGCATTGGAGCATTAAAACAAAAACATCCTTCACATGATAAAAAAAAAAAAATTGATAGGCTTACCTTTTTTATGAGAAGAATGTGAAAGAAGAAAAGCTGTGCAAGAGGTAATGTAGCAATCATAGCCAAAATGGTGCACAACGCCTGTAAAAGTAAGAAATTACACTACTTAACATTTTAAAATTCAAGGGTGCTAGTAATTGATGGATTTGTTTTGGAATCTCCTAAATGCTTAAGTAAGCTAGAAGAGAATTCGGAATTGGTAATATATATCATTGAACGGTACCAGCATAAATTAATTACAAAAAGAGGGGGGAAATAAGGATTAATGTAAATATTAATGGAATACTTACAACCACAATAACAAATGGAACCAAAGAGAAACTGCTTCCTAACTTTGATGAAATATCCATAGAAAACTGCTTCCGCTCAGTGAAACAGCAGATAAGGACAAGGATTCCAGTTGACCATTGTAGAATAAGCTGCAATCTCAAGCCCAAGGTGGACAAACCATGTATATACCTGTCAATATTCAATTAAAATGAAAATGACTAGAAAATAAAAGGCTTACTCTGGGTTTTCTTCGTTTCTGGCAACTGTGGAATCATGGCAGCAATCTCATTATGTTATGTGGCATAGGAATTATACATGAATTTGGCATTTGATTGAAAGATTAAGGGACAAGATAATAAAGGCTAATTGTAAGGTCCAAATTGAGCAATGGAACATTGAGCTGATATTGTTGTTATCAAATAAGAAGCCTAGTGTTTTGTTCTCAAAGATCAGGATCTGAGATGCATCTAAGGAAGAGATTGCTATAAAGGAATCTGGGATCTCAAAGGAATATACAGTATTACATAATGTAACACGACGATTCTGATCTGATCTGAACATAGAAGGTGGAGGCAGTGCTTACCAATAGAAGAGCAAAAACCATGAGGGTGAAAAATTGTCGGTAGTTCCTTTTTCCTATGCAATTGTTTAGCCACTAAAAAAACCAAGGGAAATAAAGAAGCATTAGCAGAATCTCTAATAAACTGGAAAAAGTATCCTCCGAATGAAGATCCAGCAGTACCCTGCAGTGATGATCGAAATGGTCAACACATTTGTCACAGACTCTGCAGTGCTTACTATATTTGAAAACCTGCCAAGAATAATAAACATAATAATATAAACTATTTATGATGTCAAAATAAAAGGCAACAGCATAAATCTTAATATCAACATTACAAATGCAAAATCCATGAGCCTCGGAGCCATTATGTTTTAATTTGATCAAATAAAGCAGCTGTCATTCCAAGATATCCTTTCCCATAATTCATTTTGCACACATTTCCAGTAAAATTCAAAACAGGCACAGTTGACTTATGAACACCAGGCCATTAATATGCAATCACAGACTAAGGAGCTACTTTTATCCCCTCTTACGCTATGTCAACATAGGGAACATAACTTAATAATCATCTGATAAAGGAGAAGAAAAAAGGATAGAACTTTAAAGATGTCAAATGCTTCTGTACCTCAACTTCACACAAACTGCAATAAAACATGCCCTCTTCACTCATCTGTTGCTCAGAAGATTCTTCTTTTGAGGTACTGCACTTGCAGATAAATGCACAAGGAGAGAAAACCCATAGCAGACAAGATGATTGCTTCATTGAAGCATTGTTTCCCTCAATTTCAACGCTGGTATCTTTCATGGTTTCATTTGTAGCTGCTGCATCGTTTTCCAGAGTTTTTCCTCCGGCCAAAGTAGCATTATCATCATGCAAGTATGCAGTTGAATCTCCACCTAATTTAGAGTCCTTCAGTCCAGAATATTTTCCATTTTTGGGAATTTTGAGATACTTTTTAGACTTAAAAACTCCAGGATCTGCAGGATCCGCAGCCGCACACCAAATATATAGGCCTAAGCAACATGTAATCTAAAGGGAAAATATTGTTACTAAAGCTCCAAGGTGATAAAGACGTATCAAATGCAATAAAAGAGAGAACCACAGTGGGTTCCATATATAACTTGCTATTATACACAATATTAAAGTACCATTAATTATTACTTGTGGACAAAACTCACGAAATGACTCAACCATGCATACTTACATTGAATGTTAGGATTAATTATGACTTGTGGACAAGCACATAAAAATCGCTAGCATATTTCATTACCTCCATGAATGCAATTCAAACTAAAATGCTAAGCTAAAGCCCACAACTTGAGTCCAACGTACCAATTTTAATCATCTATAGTTCCAACACATACTTTTAAACAGCATACCATTTAGAGTTCAAAGGAATGTACTTAAACAGGCTAACTAACTTGTTACCTTCTGATCAGCATTGGAAAATGGACTACAAGGAAAGAGTTAAAACCTAAGCAGCATTTTGAAACTCAAAGCTGTCCTCAAGAGGGAATTCAGGTTTTTGGGGGAAGAGCCGGATGTTTTTTAATTTCTTCCATAAAGGAATTGAACATCAATAACTTAAACTACTTCATCCAAGAACGCATGATCCAAAACGAAGAGGCATACCATCAGCACTTAATCTGAAGAAATTGAAATTTTTAGTCTTACGCCAAATCAAGTGAGCAACTAAAAATCTTTTAACGGACAAAATTTGAAATTCTTGTACAGAATCAGTGCCTGCTAAAAGGAACAGTAGCTAAAAGACAAGTAACACATTTGCCCTTATCAGCTAATGTGACAGGTTGATGATATGTTTGAGAGAGTCCATTAAGATAAAACTACCAAAAGAAAAACATGACTCAGAAAAGGAAAGGACCCTCAGATTTTAGAGAAAAGAACCAGAGTGATAAAAACAAACACATGAATCAGAGATAAACAAGCAAGGAAAACATGGATCTCAGTGCTTCAATTCAACCCACTAAAAAATGTTCTTAAAACATAGAAAAAAATGAAAGGAAGATGTTGAATTGGCTTACAAGAGGAGTATAGATTCCCATCACAATATATTGAAACATCTTCTTCCCAACAAAAGGAGCAAAGAACACATAGAAAGCAAAGCCAAGTGCCAAGAACACAGCAACAGCCACCACCTTCACAAAGAGAAGTAAAGAAAAGGGAAACTTTGCTCAATACCCAGAATTGAAACAACAAAAAAGCTCAGAATTTTTACATCATAATAGGAACGGCAACAAGAAAAGGAACAAAAAAACAAAGCACCTGGAGTGGATGATAAGGAAGTTGCCAACCATGCTTCCTCATTTCCTCCTCAAATGTTGCAGCCCCAGCAAAAAGTAAAACAAAAACACAGAAGGAAAAGAAGATTGAAAGTGTACTAAACAAGAAAATAAAAATCCTGGTGTTTTTCTCGCCAGCTGGTTTTTGCCTATACTTATTTTCTCACACTTTCCCTTATTTTCCGGGGAAAATAAAGATCACTCATTTCACTTGACCACCAACCAAACAAAAGCAGCATTACCCATTTCTTTTTTATTTTCACGGGTCTAATCAGAAAACCAAAATGGAAGGAGTAAAAAAACAACAAAAAAGAACAAGTAAGATGAAGAAGATAAGTTCGGACAGGAAGGTAATCTTTGTCTGGTTCACTCAATCATAGTCCTGTCTCACGCAAGGAAAGAAAAAGAAAGAGACAGAGAAGGAAAAAACAAGGGCTAGTCTGGGGTTTGGGTTTTTCTTTGTTTCCTTCGTCAAGCTTTTTTACTTGGCCAAAGATCTGTCCCAAACCTCCCAACTGTAACAACAAGAGAGAGAAAGAGAGTCTGGTCGCCTTTCCATGCCTATAATTACCTTCAAACCCAACTTTTACTTTTCCTCTTTTTCCATTGCTTCTGCTGTTCACCTTTTTTTCACTGGGGCAAATCATGTGTCACAAGCCCAATGCAACAACGTACAGTTGTTTGGTTTAACCTTTTCTAATTGCCTTCACCAACCCTTTGTCTTAAAATTTCTTTATTTTGTATTTCCAAATGATTTCCGCTCCTTGATTCAACATTAATTCATTTCTCAAAAAATCATTCACCAGCCATCAGTTTTAGAATCCAAAATATTTCATAATGAAAATCAACTTGTCAATTTAATTAATTTGTTATTAGCTCACTATAAGGTTGATTCAATCGGCATAAAAATTTTAAATTTAAATTCAACTAATAATTTTTTATCAAAATATCTCAAATGAATAACGAACGATTTAAAATTATTTTTTTAAATTATCAGATATAATATATTTTATTTTAACTTGAAGATTGATCAATCATTTTATAGGTGCTTCTGTTAACAGAATAGATGGTCGAGCCACCCAATTTTTTGCAATTGACCTGGAGGAGTATACTTGTGTTGAAAGGAATTGGCACAATGAAGATAAAATGGAAGGAACCCAACATTTCTTTAATGGCTTTGAAAGCTCATGTACCCATGGCATCCCCTTTTTGGTTGAGACTTGAGGGTTACTGTAAACAAACACCTACTAATATTAAATGTTCTCTTTTCAAAAATTGTCATTTCTTTTTTCCTTTTTAAATTAAAGAGTAGCTGGAGTGTAGGAGAAAATGCAGTTTGTCGGTACAAACCAAGCCATGTGTTTCAAACGCTAGCCCTTTAGCCATGTGTGGGGTTGACGAAATTTCGTATAAACTTGAATTTTATATCGAATTCAACTTGAATCCAAAACTTCAAATAATCTCCATCAGTCTTCGTTATCACTTTGCTATAGTTACTCGAACTATATGCCGCTTTATATATAAAAAAAATTAAAATTTATAGCTTAAACCATTTATAAAATATTAAAATTGTAATTAAAAAAATTAGAACTAAATTATTAATTTCAGGAATTAAAATTTAATTTATAATAATTTCAAATAACAAAAAAAAAAGCTATAAAATCTAAACTTAAAAACATCATAACAAAAGTACTACAAATGGGAACAATTACACATGAAATATACTTTAATTTGATAATAAAAAATGCATTAAGATGTAAATTTGGTAACATAACATCAATCGGAGTTGGCAAAAAAAAAAAAGAGATAATGCTAAGCACTTAAGTTTAAATTTTTTAATAATTTTTTATTGATAAACGATTTATAAATTTAAAATTTTAAATTAAATTAATAACTTATATTATTTTTAAATTAAAGTAATCTCTCCTAAACTTTTTTACATAAAAAAAAATGATAACATGAATATTTGATTTGTATTCTTAATTAAAAGAATTTGATGGGTAAGAAAAGAAAGGAAAACTGTTGGCCTGTCGAGGATTGCAGTAAAAATGGTTGGTGAGAAAGGTTACGGTAGATTCTTGTCTGTTAATGACAAAGGGGCGGAGAGTGACGTAACAGCGAAAAAGACAACCGAGCAAACTGTATTTGGCATTTTCTTGTCAGATTTTGGACTTGGTGACAACTTGTTTTAAAAAATTTTTAAACGGTTAAAATTTAATTATTGATTATCTTTTTATTTTTTAATCGATTAAAAATTAATTTTAAACACAAAAATTAAATATTTTAATATTTTATTCACAGATCTTATTTCAATATAAATAGATCAAATAATGCAGGAATAATTTCAATAAAATTAGTACCAGAAAACGATGGCGAAGTTGCATGAATGCTGATGTTTAGTTTTTTTATTAATTTAATAATTTAAAATATAATATGATATGATATAAAAAATATCAAAATGATATAATTTAAAATTATAATAATTATTATATATATTTAATAAAATAATATTTTATATTTTTATATTGATATAAATTATAATATATATTTTTTATATAAAATATAATATAAATATATAAAATTTAATATTTTATATATGAATCATTAAATTTACTTAAAATCACGTCAGGCTAATAGAAAACGCTTTGGGATAAGATAAACAATGAAGGCAGAGTTGCAATAAAAGGGAAGAAAAGTGGAAACGGCGTCGTAGGAAGGCGGCGGGGCAAGTCGGTTTCTGACACTAGACCCTAAGGGTTGGTCAAGTGCGTCAATGAATCTGTATCTGTCCTTCCTCTGTCTTTTTTTATTTATTTATTTATTTTAGATAAATAAATTATTTATTTTTTTAAATTAAAATAAAATATGTCAGAGGTGATAATTTAAAATGAATAATTTCAGATTATACATTTAAAATAATTTTAACAAATAATCATTAATATAATTCGAATCCAATATTTTTTCGTTAAAAAAAAATAATTTTAATCGATTGAATCAATTACTTATTAATTTTTATTTTTTTAACTCAATACTTTTCATCATTTTTTTTTTTTTTACATTTACAAAATAAATAAATAAGATAACATACAGATTAATGATTTGATAAAAGAAAAAACATTTCATTTAATAAAATGTACATTCTCTAATTCTTTAATTTTTTAATAATATATGAATAGACATAATTGATAAGAGTAATAATAATTGAATGATTTGAATTTTTTTAAATAATATATAAAATTATATATTTTTAAAATTTAATTTAATTTGATTCAAATAAAATAAAAAAAGCATTGTTATTAACTTGGGACATGATACTATTCAAATACATTTCATGATGCAATTGATCAAAAAGGGCATGGATTCAATAAAACTAGCAATTAGACTGTTAAAACAAATTTGGGACACCTAATTGTCCAACCGATGTTTGAATTGGTGGCATGGCAGTCAAACCATCTGGCGAAGGGTCTAAGATCAATTTGCTTCCAAGCTTTGTTTAAGCACCACCACGGCACCTAGGTTTACCTGAGCTGACCTCACGTCGGTGTTTCTGCTTGGACAGGCCCATGGTGGGCTTTGCTTTAGATGCAAATTTTGGGCTGACGAATGTCTGATTGCTTTGAATAAATTGGACTGAGCTTACTTCAAAGTCCAATCCCATCTCCATGTAACGAGTGCTTTGAACAGGGATTGGTTTGAATTTTTTTTATTGGGTTCAAGTTAAATTTAAATATTAAATGTATATATTAAATTTGAATTAAAATTTAAATTAAAATATCAAAAATTAAAAAAATTAAATTGAAATGAATTATATATATATTTATTAATTTTTATATTGTTTAAAATTTTTATTAAATAAAATAATTATTTTATATAAAAGTTTTTAAATATATTAAAATTTTTATTAAAATAATATATAAAAAATATAAATTTTAAAAATCAATAAATCAAATTGAATTGAATTACTAAAATTCGTTTTAGATTTGATTGATTTAAAAAAAATTTAATTTAAATTTAAATCAAATTTAAAATTTTAAAATATTAAATATTATTAAAAAAATTTGAACTGAATTAGATATGATGCAAACGGTAATCGATCCTAGCTTTGAATAAAAGAGATAGAAACAGTAAAGCAAAAGAAACAGAGACAAAGTTTGATGAAGAAAAGACATGTTATGGTTAAGTGTCAAGCCATCTATGAAATGTTGTCTCAATTTTAAACATTATCTAATATATATCAAGTGGGGGCTGAAAGGTCACCCTTCTTCTTTGTCTAACAAAAACAGAAACAGACAATGGTTTTGATTACATCTATTTGTACAATGACAACCTCTTCTTTCTTTTTCCGCGTTTGTGCAATGAAAGAGTGGGCCTTTGTTGATTGAAGGAGCAATGTCCTTCGTTATTGAACTTTAGACAAACAGAAGGCTGATGTTCGGATCCAAATCCAGGACCTCGTGGCTTATAGGCCCAAACAAAAGACATGCCTAAACCATTCACAGAGCAGAGGCCCAAAAGCCTATTTCGAAAGTATTTATGCAATTGTTGTGATTTTGTGGTTTGAATTTTATGTGATTGAGTATTAGTTAAATTTAAATATTAATTTTAATAAAATTTATTTAATATAAATTTCTTTTTTTTAATTGCAATCATAATAATTTTTATTTTTTTTTAATTTCATCGAAATCAATCTCATTATCTATCTAAATGGAATCTTAATTTTTTACAAATTGGTTTTATATCCATTTTGATATTGAGATATAAAATTATTATTAAAAAATTATTTTACAAAATTATCAATATATGACACAAATTATTCTTGCAAGTAAATTACATAATTAAATTATTACAACTGTCTTTAATGATTCTTGGAATTTGGTTTAGTAGTTGAGATTAAACTAAGTTAAAACAACTTATCAACAATTAAAGAGGCATGGGTTTAACATATGTTTTGATTCTTGTGAAGATGGGACATGGCATGATAAGATAACATGAAATAAATGGCAAAATCTCCCTTAAAGTGGTCAAATAAAAGTCCCACCATAGGCCAAAGTCCAGCAAGCATGGCAGCAAACTGATATGGAATGAGAATACAATCATTAGGGAAAAAAATGTTATCTATTTTCAACTTAAAGATGAACCCTACCCAGATATCTATGTTCTGATATATTTTATGATAAAATCGCAAACCCTTTGAATCAAAACAAACAAACTTATAAATAAAATCGTGAAATCTTTTGGATTTAAACCGAAAATATCTTATGTACACAGTTTAGAGGGCATGAACATGGTAAAAATGAGACTAACAAGCTAGCTAGAATCCTTTAGATCTTTGTATAACTGGGTTATTTTCTGTACTACTTGTTTCCTGACAGTTTTATTCAATGAATTTAACTCAGCTTCTGGAGACAATCTTGTAATGCTAAAAGATATGAATTGAAGGACAGGCAGCAGTATTCAGATTTTGTAGTGCAGATCTCAATAAATTGAAATGAAAATTTTCACCATGTGCAACCCACACTTTGGAATTAAGCCATACGTTTCAAATTCAACACCATGGGAATTTAATGCTTTGCTTTCTTTTTGGTGAAAACTTTTTCCCACGACAGAAAAAACAAAGTTTTCCAGTCTTGGATCTTGAACTATTTGCCAGGTTTGCATGTTAAATGTACACATTTCTCAGCTCCAAAAAAAAAAAAAAAATTGCAGACTTTATCCAGGCTCCAGGGCCTGAACAATGTCAGTCTGAAACTCCTGAAGTTCAAATGTGCAATAATTGGAGTAAAAATAGATAAAGACTGTATGAACTAATTACGTTAAATTATGTTCGTCCTCGTGAGCTTTCTGAATAGGCAATTTTTAGCCATTTTTTTCCTTTTTCTTTTACTAGTTTTATCAAAATTTGGTAATGGATATCGACAGGCAGAATTGCAAAAGAGTTTCAGTGCTGTTGTAGCTAAGTTTCAAGACAAAATGGTTGAGTAGGTGAGTTTTCAGTGTGTGTTTTGTTTGATTAATCAGCTTTGTGATTACTGGTTTCATACGTTATCCTATTAGATTCATTAGGATCAAGTAGTGGCGTTTGAGATGACCCTCCACTAACACTTTTGCCCTACCCTAAAATATACTTTGATGATCAAAGTCTTTGGATTTGGTCTACTTCTTGCCAAACAGATTAATTAAATTGAACAATTTTGATTCTTCCACTGCTTCTTTTTGTTTTTTTATGAGATATTCCATGGTTCCCCTGCAACTAGCTACTTCTAGCTAATTTATCTACATTTTTTTTTATATATTTGAAATTATCGAAAAAAAAAAAATCAAGGTCTGAAATTCCCATCCCCTCTCATCTATCAAACTTCCTCAAATATATCAAAACAGTTACATAATTGTTTGGTGTTCACAAATTATAGTATGAAACAAAGAACACTAAAGTCGTGGTCATGAAATTTTTTACATATAAATATCTTATTAATTCAACTTAATCATAATTCAAAGACTCAATATTTCCCAATATCTAATTCTGTTTACTTGAGAAAAAAGAAAGTTGAGTTCAGTTTCAACCATTTGATTCTTTCTTCCACAAGTTGGTGAGATGGAGACAAACTTTGACTTAAACTAAAACCCCTTTACGGCTCAACCACTTCCCCACCGCACTGGTTGGTTCAATCAGGCCACCTTGAAGTACTCCAACAATGGCCATAAATTTTCTTTTTCTTTCCTTTTGGCTCTCAATGATTATGGTGGCACTTCATCAGAGACAAAGTAAACTAATCATTTTACTTGAATATGGTTGCGTGGGCATCCATCTAAAGTTCCAATTTTAGAGGCTTTGCTTTTGTATTCCTATAGAGATATTCTAATTTAATCATTATTTATGTAATCACAGGCTTGGTAAAAGGAGGAGAGAAAGATCATCCTGTTGTCTGTAAATGAATGATCATGCTTTTCGTATGCTCCTAAATTATAAGTGTTAAACTTTTGGAACTTTTGAAGTTCTTTTTTTAAGAAATGGGGAAGGATAACATTTTAACTTTTGGAATTTGTTTGATGGTGTTTTTAGGTGTTAGTAAAAGGGAAGTGGTCTCGTAATTGTTTGAAGGAAAATTTGAATCTGTAACAAGAAAGTACGATTAAAAAGTGTTAAAATTAGTATTTTGGTATGTATTTGGACACTTAAACTAAAAAAGTATTTGAATGTTTAGTAAAAGAATGTTTATAGTAAATACCGAGAAAGCTTCAAGAAAAAATAATACTTAATTTATACTATATTTTGAACTTTTTTTATTTTATATATGAAAGGAAAGGCGATAATATGATTAGGATAATTGATGATTGACAATGAATTTACGTGGAGCTCTACAAGAAGTCACATGGATGATTGTAGGTTGCATTTATTAATCTCAGATAAGTGTAAGTTGCATTTAATGATTTCAAATAAGTTAAAGGTCAGTTGATCTTATTTTGAAGTAATACCTCAATGAAACGTTAATGGAGGTAGTTGGGCGAACGAGCCTACTTTGTGGCAAGGATTATAGATATCATCTCTCATGTGCGATGATACAACAATGGAGTATTCATTGATTTAGCAATTATGATTTCAAATAAGTTAAAGGTCAGTTGATCTTATTTTGAAGTAATATCTCAATGAAATGTTAGTGGAGGTAGTTGGGCAAATGAGCCTACTTTGTGGCAAGGATTATATATATCCTCATGTGCGGTGATATAATAGTCTAAGTGTTTATTGATTTAGTAATTATGAGAGTTGTTTTTGTTAATTGAGTAAATAGACAGAACAAAATTTATTATAAAATTAAAAAAATAAAAGGATTTTCAATTATAATAATTTATTATCTTTGATTGAGTAATCAAGTCTTATATTCAATTTCATTATCATTGTTACATTTACATTCGAATACATATTTTTATTATTAACTTTAATATCATAATTTTAATAATTAATTTTACTGTCATCATTTTTAATATCCTTAAAATCCATCTCATTACTTATTTAAACGAACTTTAAAATTATACATGTTTATTTATAAATAGTATAGTTTGTTATAAATGTTACATCATTATTACATAAGAAAAAGAGACCTCACATTAAAATTAGATTGTTTCATTTGGGGGTTATGGTTTCTGTTGGGAGGGGTCATTTTCATGGAGGAGTTGCACACAAAGAAAGCATAATCCTCCCTTTCCCATCTGCCATGATGGAGACATTTTGTGCTTCTATTTCTTTAACTTAATCATACAATAAATAACAATTTGATTGGAATATTAGGTTTTAATGCTCCCAAATCTCATATTATAACATAACAAAAACATAATTTAATTAGTCTTCATTGTTGCTTTTGGATACTTAAAATTGCATTAAATTTGAGAATTTGGTTCAAGTAAATGTTTTTTCTTATTCAAAATGAATGCATTTTCTTTAATTTTATATTAGATTTTGTTTAACTCCATACTACTAATTTCTTAATTTATTTGTTTGATTTATTCATTCATTTTTATATTGGATGTAGCAATTTAAGATAAATTGTTTATCATTTGATTGTAATTATAAATTTTAATTTTTATGTAAATATTGATTAATGAATATTTATAAACTTTGATCAAAATTAATTAAAATTTTTATTTAATATGTTATTTTTATCAAATTAAAAAAATGTATATCAACAATGTAATTTTTTTATAAATATAATTTTTAAGGTATTAATAGGCACTTAAATACGACAAAATTTACATAAAGTTTTATGAGTGAAATTTGTTAACTCTTTTATCAAAAATAATTTAATAAAAATTTTAATAAAAAATTTAAATCGATAAATTACAAAAATTCAATGTAAAAATTAATAATATGTAAAAAATTATTAAAAATAATATTTATAATTCAAATTTGATTGATATTTATTTAATGATAAAATTTTTTTAATATTATAATATTTATGTAAATATATATATATCAAAATTTATTTAAATTTTATTAATTTATGTAACGAAATATTTTAATTTATTAATTTTTATTTTTATTTAATCATTCCCGACAAAAATTTTCACCAACCTGGTTAAAATTTTTCCTCAATATCCCTATCTTTCCTTAGTATTAGCCATAACTGTGCCACGTGGGATAAGACAAAACTGGTAATGCCCGCGAAATCTCAGGAGACAAAACAAAATGCTAAAAATAGGTAAAACAGACGGTAATTGAAAGAAGAAAAAAAGAAAGAAAAACAGAGAGAAAGAAGGAGATTTAAAAGGAGACTTTTGCAAACTAAGGATCCGCTTATAACGGAGACTCTCTCACAAATTCTTGTTCTCTATTTTTTTTCCTTTTTTTTCTCTGTTTCTCTCGTTTTTTTCAGCTCTGTTTGGGTCTCGGATAGAAATTGAAAAACAGAGACAGACACAGGGACAGAGACAGAGAGAGGGAAAGGATTCAAAGTTCCGAAGTGAAGGAACAGCTGTTCCTCGTCCATGCCGGGATTTTAACCTTTCTCTCTCCTCAGGTTCCTCTTTCAACGTTTCTCTTTCTTTGTTTTCCTTTCAAAATTCAAACATGATCGTTTTCATTAATATTTCATGCTTCAATGGAGCTTATCTTTTTCGTTTAAAGTTTCCTCTTTTTTACTTATTCTGTTGTGTTTTACAATTTTTATCATCGTTTCATCTTCGACATTTGAATGTATTCTTGTTTCATGATGACATTACGGATCTGGCGAATCATGTTAGTGTATTTAAGTAGCGTAAAATATTAAAATTCATGTATTTGTATCATATTTTAGTATATGTTGATATAAAAATATGAAATATATGTTTTTTGTTAAACTTATATATAATTTTTTTTTCATATCATATTGGTGTCGTGTTTTAAATTACTGAATCTTTACCTAGTTTTCTTAGTCAAAATTGAATCTTTTTCTAGTAATTTTGCAAATATCTTATATTTTACATTCATACTAATATTTGATATGTACTTATGGATCTCTTTGTGTTCAATGATCTAATTATGTGATAGAGGGTGGGGGGACTCTTGCATTTTTTTTTAATTTTTAATTTTCAAGTTAGTTTGTTTTGAATTTCAATATATTTTTAGACAAAATCATTTGTTCTTAGCCAGCAGTTTTTATCATAGGATTTAAATTTTTTATGTAGTTATGATAAAACCATTCTGGTTTTTTTAGTATTATTTTAATATTTTTTATACTCATTATTGTTTTTCAGGTAGGACAGTGTTCATTTTGTCAAGCTTCTTAAGCTCTTCAATGCCATATCTTTCCCTGGATAAGATTTTGCTTGAATAATGGAGCACCAAAGGCCTATTGTCTCCTTTCGAATGACTTAAATTGAAGGTATATGCACTTAGCTCACAAAGGAGCAAATTCTTAGTAAATAGTGGTAGGATTAAATCCTTTTTTCTCATAAAGCGATAATAAAACAAGTGCAAAGAAAAGTTGAAAATGTTTCTGCGTATTTGCTTTGCGTAGGAGGAATAATCAACGTCATAGTAGTAATTACGCTCCGCAGAATTTAACAAATAGATAGTGATTTGCCATGGTGTTTAGTAAAGTTCATTGATTTTATATAATTTTGTGCATTTCCTTCTCATGCAATGGATTGCAAGGTTGTTAGCGGCTGATGAATTTATCAGCTTTAAGAAATATGTGTAGGTTGTAGAAGTAGACATGCATTTTACACACGTACAGGTGAGGGAAAATGCATTTCTAGAAGATTGAATTCCCTCCTTTTGGTCACTATAATTGATGTCAAAATGAAAACAGTTGTCTGCTGCATTGGTGCATGGTTAATTGATATTAAGGTCCTCATGTTCGAAATTTGTACTGGACATCTCCGCCTTTTGATGTTTTATTTCTATATTTGCTTGAATTTTTTTTTTCATTTTTCTTGGATTGTTTGACAGGTCAGTGGTTTCCCTGGAGCTTATCTGCTTTTGTGCCTGCTTCTTCTAAGGTTGGCTTCACTAGTAGCAGTCTTTATAAAGGATCATCGACATAATGGGTGGCTGCGTCTCTGTCCACAGTGAACCGGCAGAACCTAAACCACACAAAAGACACTCTGGCAGATTTCATAAGCGCCATGGAAAGGTTGCCACTTCCATTCCTGATGTACGTATGAAAAGGCTGAGTGATGCTGGGAGTCATATCACAGATTTTGCTGTTAGTGAGTATGTTCATCTTGACTTTGAGAATGGTGCTTCAACCACCTGCAAGCGCTCTGAGGTGTCTAATATGACATTTCATCTAACCCAGCTGCAATGGAACCACAGTCAAATTGATGCCAATGGTCTCTTCTCTATCCATTTCTCTCTTTTACAAAATTTCCAATAATCGTACCCCGGGATAACATGATTCCCTTATTTGGTCATTCGTAGAGCCGACCCCAGAGTATGGGATATATGGCTTAGCATGTCGTTGTTGTATGCCCCGAGATAGTTTTAGTTATAAATCCGTCCATCCTTACGCACATACGTATGTATGGGGGAAAGTGATATGGGGTTGAAGCAACTGTCTTTTTGAACAATTGACAACTGTAAAAAGGAAATTATTTTGCAGGAAGATGCCAAGAGGAAGTATGGTTCGATTCTGTTAGCATTATAGAGTCTGAGTCAGATGATGATGCCGGTAGTGTTTACGGAGGTAATGCACTTGCATCTCATTGCAACCGAGTGATCATTTCTTTCAACTATGATTTTTGAGGTTTGATTGGTCACAAAAGCTTTACACTTTTTTTTTCTTTGTCTGTTGCCTCCAGATGCATTTCCTTCAGTAGGTAATGCAATTGGGAATATTTCTAATGCGCAAGTGCTTCAGTATGAAAGTGCATCATGCTTTGTGGATAATAGGTCTAAGTATGAAAGATTTTATGAAAGTTACAGCTTTAAGGGCCTGAAAGATGGCACAGTTGATTTGGGAGAGAAAACCCAAGAGAGCAGAAAGAAATCCACAGTTATCATGCTTTCTGTGAAGAGGAAATCCTTTGAAGGGGATGAAATCACAGAATTTTGTAAGTAAAACCTATAATTCATTGTATAAAACTGCATACGTTTTAGTTTTGATTAGAACTAACAAGTTAATAGCAGGTGCAGCTGAGAGGTACTTGTATCGTCCCAGAGCAGGACTTCTAATTCGTTGCTCAGGAGAGAAACCAACTCCAGGAAGCTGGTCAGAGATTTCTCCTTCACTTTTCAAGCTCCGTGGAGACAATTATTTTAGGCAAGCCATTTAGTTGCTGTTGATCGTTCCACATTCCACAATATATCTTATTGTTCATATGTAGAACTGAAGTTGAACCATATCTTGCAGAGATAAACAGAAGCTCCCTGCTCCAGACTGTAGCTCATACGTACCAATCGGGGTTGATTTATTTGTCTGCCCAAGGAAAGTGAATCACATTGCTCAACACCTTGAACTCCCACATGTAAAACCACATGAAAAAGTACCTGCACTTCTGATTGTTAATATACAGGTTATCTTTTCTCTCTTTGTCTCATGTTCGTGCATATCTTACACACCTTAACAATTCTCTTGATTTTAATTTGCTTACATGTTGGTTACTGTATCTTTTTCTCTGCCTTTTGTAAGTTGTTTGGTAGTCTTCTTGCAGGTGCCTACTTATCCTGCCTCCATGTTTCTTGGTGATGCCAATGGGGAAGGCTTGAGTCTTGTCTTATATTTTAAGGTGTCAGATACTTTTGACAAAGATATATCCCCTCACTTCCAGGACACCATAAAGGTATTTCCTTTCGAATTTTCTCAAACAACTTTACCGAGTCAAATGGCATATGTCATAATATTGGTTATTCATCTTCTTTCCACCTTGAAAAACATGTTAGTTGATGGTCATGGATGGTTGTACTCTGTTACAGAAATTTGTTGAGGATGAAATGGAAAAGGTTAAAGGGTTTACAAAAGAGTCCACTGTTCCTTTCAGAGAAAGGCTAAAAATTATGGCTGGTGTGGTTAACCCGGACGACCTCCAGTTAGGTTCCACTGAAAGGAAGCTTATTCAAGCTTATAACGATAAGCCGGTGCTTTCTCGCCCTCAACACAATTTTTACAAGGTAAACAATAACTTTTCTATTGCTGTTTTAGCTGCGTAGCGTGTTCTTAAAAATTCTACTTTAGACCCGGAGCATAGCTCAGTTAGTTCATGCAGCTTTGCATCTAGCAGGTTTGGAGTCAGATTTCCTTTATTAAAAAAAAAAATAATCTTCAAAATATAGGACAGTTTTTGTAGGAATTCAATTCCCTAGAGTCCAATGATATACACTCTAGACTAATATCATGATCAAATTTAACAAGTTCTAGCCATGTGTGGGCGGTGGTGGCAGTTCTAAGAGGGCATGATCACAGGGCTTTGTAATGCTCTAGGACAGACGGATACCACACCTGCCATTCTCTGATTTAGAAAATTGAATATAGAACCATTTTTCAACATCTGATTGATTAAAGTTGCCTGTGTTGTTTTTCATCCAGGGACCAAATTACTTTGAGATTGACTTGGATATACACCGCTTTAGTTACATCTCCAGGAAAGGACTTGAATCATTTCTAGAGCGTATGAAGAATGGAATAGTTAATCTGGGTTTGACTATTCAGGTAAGTTCTTGCCACTTTCTGTAATTTTAAGCAACCAGGATTTCAATAGGAGGAAATTAATTAAAGAAAAAGGTGAAGCAATTCATGCCATTATATTTTGTATGCTGCTAAGCACCCTGTTTCTGATTGAAAATGTTGGCAGGCACAAAAACCAGAAGAACTGCCCGAGCAAGCCTTGTGCTGTTTGCGGTTGAACAAGATTGATTTTGTAAATCGTGGCCAAATTCCTACCATTGTAACCGTCAAGGATGAATTATTTGAACAGACACCAGGAGAATGATGCATCTAAATCCAACAGTTCAAGGCAGAATTTTATGAAAATAAAAGAAATTTTTTGTTGAAAAATATGTGAAGTTCATTTTTGAATCCATAAGTGAAAATTGTTGGTAAATTCTAACTATTATCTAAGACATCTTTACGAGTATTCTTTGCATTCATTTATTTTGTTACTGCTGCCATTGTAGTTTCTATATCTACAACACCAGCAGTTACCAGAATATTGACACCAGATCTTTGTTGTAAGGTGCCTATTTTGGTTCAGTCAATTAGACCTAGCAATCTTAAATATGCACAGTGACTCGACACAAACATGATATAAAAATAAAATATGAAAATAACATGATTTAAAACATGATATAAAAATAAAACATGAAAATAACATGGTTTAAAATTTTAATAATTATTATATATAAATTTAATAATATTAAAATAATATATTTTATATTTTCGTATTGATATAAATTATAACATATAATTTTCATATAAAATAAGATATAAATACATAAATTTTAATATTTTACACGATATAAATACACAAATCAATCATATATTTACATTCAATGGGGACAATTTTCTGTTCACGAGAGTTTACTGCGAGATTTGCCCATTTTTCTTTTCAACCATATCATACATGGCTAAAGTTCACTTTCCTCCAAATGTAGACTCTGTCAAAGTGGCATAAATCTAAATATTGCACTAAAACAAGGATTAACATCACAAAACAACATAAAGTAGGCTGCACCTTGGGAAATCTGACAGACCAATTAACCAAAATTTTGGCACAGGAGATATATCATAAAGATTTTTGAGATCCATACATTATCGGCCAACGATCATATGAAACAACATTAATTCAGTATTTCCATGTACAAAAGAATGCATGGAATAACATAATTAAAATACAATATGCCAACTAAACTAGTTTACATACAACATTGCCTCCTAATTCAATCCAAGTGAGTTTGTTCCAAACTGACTTCTTTCTTATGTTTGTTTTTTCTTTTGTATATCATATCAGTTGGGTTGATGGCCTCCATTAAAACATCAGCCTTGAGTGTGAAATACAAACTTAGGCAAATAAAACAGAATTTGACTGATACATGGTAAATTTCCATGCTGTAGTGTACTCGTGATTCTTCCCCTTCCATAGCTGCAACTCGAAGAAATTATGTTATCTGCTCTTCTTTTAACTGTAAACGTGCTACAGGCTGTTGACTATTGCTCCCAAAATCTGCCCTGTTATTTATAGCATGCTTCACAGTTTCTATATTCTGCGTTCTTACTTGTAATGCATTAGTGTTGGCTGTGTTGTGGCTGCTAGTTCTGGCAGCTGGTACGTCATGATTATGTTTTCCCTCGTATGTTGTTATAACAGCCTTGGGATCTGCTGAAGCCCTCTCAACATGCTTACGGACATTGCATCCTGGGGTTGTACATTTATAGTAGCTTCTGTGGAACCAAAAAGATGTATCAGGAATAATACAAATAATCAAGAGAACAAAAAATATACTCATCTTTAGGAATGGAAAACAGGCATGTTGTAAAATGGATATGATTTATAAACACATTCATACCAAAAGAACAGAACAGTTGACAGGTTCTGGCAAAAACATTCAACATACAGCGTCTCCGTTGTCTATGATTGAAAAAGGTTAAGACACAATTGCTTAAAAAAAGTTCAAATTCTTTTTAAGAACTAACACCAGGGTTACAGGCAGTAGATAGTAATTTCTATTTTGCACAACCAGAGGCATTACCTTGGATAAGGATTGCCTTTGACAACTTTCTGTCCATACTTGCGCCACCTATAGCCATCATCCAAGAGATCAACTTCGCTTGTTGTCTGCACAATAATTCTAGGTTCTGTAACAGTCCTATGTGAAGAAGCTGGCTCTGAAACCCTAATTTCTGTACTTCTGCATATAAAGAAAGAAATTTTGTTGAAGAGAGAGCTCATAACTGATTCAATGGAGCATATAATAGGAATATAGAAATTTTTTCATACTGTCTTTTGGGCTCAGGTTCATCTTCATCTTTTTCATCTGCACCAGTTTCATTGTCACCTGCTTCCTCACTGTCACTCGTCCCGGAAAGATGTTCAGCTGTAGCTTGGCTAGATTCCCGGTCCCTCTTAGACGTTGAATAACCAGATGTCCGTTCTTTAATTATGTTCAAGTTGCCACTCTGAAGTTGGGAAGCTGATTCAGAATTTACTTGATTATTTGGATTTCCATCTAAGCTTCCACTATCTTTTGCACGTTTATTCGACTGAGGAGGTTGATGGTTGTGCTGTCCTTTGTAGATGATTTCAGTGACTTGGCCATCCAGTGATCTCTCAACCTTCTTCTTGACGGGACAACCAGGATGCGTGCACTTATAATAACTTCTAGGAAATTCACAGCCTTTTACCTGTTTCTGCCCATACTTTCGCCAGTTGTAGCCATCATTGGCAGGCTTATCAACTATAAATGAAACAGGTTGGGATCTCTGATCGGATTGAGATACATCTGATGGTTTCTTCATAGCAACACTGGAGTCTTGCAATGTGGTTAGCATCTGCTGGTTTGTGGTCGTACTGGCAGTAAAAGATGAAACCTGTGCCAAAGATGCAGCAGGTGCTGATGAACATTCAGCCTGGGTTTGCATATGTGAATGGGCTTGTGCAGCCTGGGCAGTGACCTGAGCTAGGGCCTGCTGGTGTGTCATTCCAAAAGGTCCCTATCCATTTCATAAATAGCTGAAATTGGTTAATGATTTATGAATTCTAAATAATTATAAACAAAGGGCAAAGTAATAAATTTTCTCTTAATTTTTTATCTTCTTTAGTCTTCACAACGAGAAATTAGGGAGTGAATCAGAGGCTCTACCAGTTGCACAACTAAAAGCTATCAAATATTTTTACAGTGTAGGTAGGACGAGTTCAATCAATTGATGGCAGGACAACTAAATCACCCACTTGAAAAATAACCATTCACCAACCATATTTATAAAAGACATTTATGTGTATTTTTTTTATATGCAAACACTTGGAAGTTAAAATGGATCAACATTCACATGATGAGATACAGTGTAGACTATGACTGCTAAGCCCTTCTATGCTTGTACTTGCTCTACTACTTTCACAGGCACTATGCAATATACAACAAACACATGGAAATAAAGGATGAATTCAAAGAGCATAGATAGTATATTCCTTCAAAATAACATGTTAAATAACAACCAGGAGAACATTTAAAGCAAATAAAATCTTGTCATCCATAATATGGGCATTAATGAAGGTTGGGGTAGAATTGCTATAACCTCATCATACTTTTTTAGATTATATTGGAAAACAAGCTTCTAATCTTGCAATAAATTGAAATTCAATCAAGATATATTCAACAAAATGAGCATGGAGATCAAAGCTTTCTACTTTAAGCCTATTATTGCAATGTGGCAATCAATCAAACCTTTGACTTCAAAACCATTGCAGATTTTAAATTAAGCATACACATATCAAATCCTCAGTTATTAAAGATAATTCCCAAAATACATGATGTTCCCACAAATAAGAACACACTGTCTTAGTCTAAAGCCATATCATTCTCTCCTTTCCTTCTTCAAACCATCCCCGGAATCGTTGATGTCTGTCTCCTCGCTCATACAAAGACTTACAAATCAACATACTCCAAATAGAAAGCCTAGCATATTTGCATATCCCTTTTGCCCAGCACATTCTTAAAAAGTTGTTCCTTTTAAATTAACATTAATCAAATGGGTTTCGAGTAGCAAGATCGAAAAAAGAATCCGATTCACTCCACAAGCAAAGTAGATTCCAAATCCTGATTTCACAACCTTCTTCTTTTGCTTTATAGCCAACACTGCCATAAGAAAAACAACAACAATAATAAAAGCTATTCCCATTTGCCTGGAATTAACAAACTCTGGTTTTCCTTCTTAAAAGCACCAATTCTAGAATACACCAATTATTCTTCCTCTCAAACAAACCAATCATAAAAAAAAAAGGGAATCAAATTTAACAATAAATTAACATGTCAATATTAAATGTTAAATACCACCTAAAAATCCTTCCTTTTTTAACAAATTATACTTAAAAAGTACCTGGGCACCAGGAGAAAACACACTAAACCCTGGAGACTCCAACAAGTTCGGCGGGCTCAACCCTTGTGGCACCGTAAACATAGGCTGCGGTTGCGCTATCACCAAACCAGCCGGCTTATTCTGCCTGAACCGCAACCCTGTGTTAGCTCCAATTTCAGCGCCGCTGACATCAGCCTGCTCTTCTGTCGTAGTAGGAGGAAAGTTCGGTCTTTGGATGGCTGCTGCAGTTGCCGGCGAGGCCATGGCACCAGCAAGTAGCTGAGAAAAGGACCTAAACTCGTCGGTGTCAGAGAAGAAGTTGGCAACAAGCGTCATGGGACCTGGGCTAAAGCCCATCAAGCCTGGTCCACCGTTGAATAAGGCCTCCGTGAAAGGCCGTGGTGGGAGAGTAATCGTCGGCCGTTGAGACATCACCGTTTTCGACGGTTTAGATGATGGCTTTTGCTCTTGGCTCTCAGCCATTAAAACATCAAACTAAAACCAAAAAAAAAAAAAAAACCTGCCTTTTGCTTCTCTGGGTTCTGTATTTCTAAGCTTCCATTTTGCTTTTTGTCTTTGGTTTGCGGATCTGAAACGAGTTCAGTGAAAAAAGTCCACGCCGCAGATACGTAAAAGCGCTTGCTTTCTTTTTCGGTTTTCAATTTTCTTTTTTCTTTTTTTTTTTGTCTTTCTTTCTTATGGGACTGTCTAAATTTTTTTAATGATGTCCGATAGCGCCATCGGATTGGCGGATTAGTCCACATGAATTTCCATTTATATCCCCAACGACTTTTGAAATCACGATTGCGCCACTCAGTTGACATTAAATGGGCACAGATTTTACCGCGGTAAATAAGGGTTGATCTGTCATTTTAGTTTGACAATTGGAAAGCTTAAAAAGAGCGGGTGAATTTGTTGTCGGTAGTTTTTAGTTGTTGAGGCAGTAATTGGGTAATTTTTGTTTAGGGTCTTTTTTATACAATTTTTTAATCCCAGCTAAAGTTTGCAAGTGAGGTTTAGAAGCAGACAGGATGATATTATAATAAGATATAAATATAATATAAATAAAATAGATATAATTGATATAATTTAAAATTTTAGTAATAATTATATATATTTAATAAAATAAAAATATATATTTTATATTTTTATATTAATATAAATAATGATATATAATTTTTATATAAATTACGGTATAAATATATAAATTTTAATATTTTATATAATATAAATGCATAATTCATTAAATTTAATTAAAATTTACGAAGATCATGATTGGAGCATGAAGAACTGTATCATTAACCACAAAATTTTTATACATGGAGAGGAAGATGAGAGTAATTAGAATTGCTAGATTAAAAAAATAATTATTTTATAAATTTATTAAATCAAATGTAAATAAAATATGTTTGAATTAATTGGTTATAAAAATTTTCTTACTTCTTACCTTTGTTGCAACTTATTTTCATATTGCAAATTCAAACATTGGATCACATGTAAGACTTTTGAGAACTTTTTGGGTGACTATTAATGAAAGCAATTGTACAAATTAACCACTATTATAAAGATTTAGGTGCATTTAAATGAACGATGAGATTGATTATAATATAATTAAAAATATTAATAAAAATAATTATAATTATAATTTAAAAAAATATAATAAAAAATTTATATTAATTTAATTGATAATACGATAAACTTAATCACATCATATAAAAAATATGGTCAAATCCGAACGAAAATCTAATCAATTTTGGATGGTGAGATTTAGGTCATGTCATAGAATATTTTTTTTACAAAAAAAAAATTAGTATTCAAATCATGATTGGAAGTTATAAAAGCTACAAAATCAAATTTAGTAGTTTTGAATTGAAATTTTAAAATTGAAAGTGAAAGATTTATAAAATAAAATAAAATAATATTTCATCACATAATTCACAACTTAATAATCTCCAATTATACAAATAAAACAGAAGGCATGTATCATGCTTCTATTTGTTGGTCAATTTCAGGAAACAAGCAACTATTGACAAACAGAAAACCATGAAAAAGGCCAATTTTTGGTCCCTTTTTAGAAAATTTTCCCAGGCAAAGAAAATCCTTAAGATTGGGTAATGGCTGTCTATTTGGTAATAAGTTACAATTGTAAAACTATGAAATAAGGGTGATAATGTTTTAAATCAAATTATATTTTATTTCTTTTTTTTTGGAGAATTTGTAATATTTTAAATTTTAAAAATTTGATTTGAATTTAAATTAATTATTTTTTAAAACCAATTCAATATGAATTTAATTTTATTGGTTTAATTCATTCGGTTTTTAAATTTTAAATTTTAAATTTTTTATATATTTAAATAAAATTATGTATAAAATAAATATTTTTATTTTATAAAATTTAAAATTATATATAAATTAATAAAAAGATATAAATTTATTTCATTGAATTTTTTTAAAATTTTTAAATTTTGATTTAAAATTTTATTTAAATTTACTATATATATTTAATATCTAAATTTAATTTAATTTGAATGAAAAAATCAATTAAAATCAAATCAAATGATATAATTTTAAATTGATTTTTTATTTTTTAATTTATTTTCTCACTCCTGCTGGGAAAGCAAGAAAACGTGAAGTTAACCCCAATAAAGGAAGGCATTTGAAAGAGGAGACTCGGGAGAGATCCGCCATTGCCACTGGCAACCCCACCAGGCAGGCACCAGCAAAGTCCAAGAGGCAATCACGTGGCAAGCCCATGCCAATGCAAAGGACAAGAAACGTGGGGTGGGGAAAGGAATTCGTGTACCATTTTGGATGACTTATTGGGTGTTTGTGTCTAAAGCCCTGAGCTGGCAAAAATGGCAGTAGCCATTATTATTATTATTATCACTATCATTATCATTATCATTTCTGCTGCCCCAACTTTGGGAAAGGGTTTGTGCAGTGCACGTAGGGCCATAGACCCGCCCACACGTCTTTGAGAAACTTTTTCAAGTACAATTGGCCACTATTTGTATTCCTTTTCTTTTGTTTTTGTTTTTGTCGGTTGGTGAGCCCGTGGTCAAGGGAATAAGAGAGGCCACCCCATCATTTTGTGTCCCATAGATTTTTACAATGTCCATTGCATTTTGTGCACGCAAATGCTAGAAGAGGGAGCTTTGGGTTAGGAGGAAGAAGGAAGTTGTATTTGAAACAAACGAGTGATCACCAAGGGTTGGCACAAGTGATAAAAAGGAGTGAAGTCTTGGTATATAAGTATCCGAATTCAAATCTTTTTGTAATTTTTCATATGTAAATAATTTATAAATTCAAATAATTCGTAAATTTTAGTTATATTGATGATTTGTTCTAAGCTTAAAAATAAAGTAATTACTCTTTTCTCTTAAATTTTTTCTCACCAAAATAAATAAATAAGGTAAAAGGGTTCACATACACACTACTTGATCTCACTTTGAGCTAAGCAAAATATGTTATCTTATCACAAATTGAATTGCATGTATATATATTATTGCATTAAGATAGAATATTGGAACAAAATTTTAATTGTGCATTTGTTTGGGGAAATGGTGTGGAAGCAAAGAAGTAAAAGAAGATGAAGACAAATATTTTCATAGTTATTTTTGACAAGGTGGAGATAAAGTAAAGAAGTCTAATTGGCCATTGCCCATTGCTCATATAATATTGTACTACATACTTAAAGTTCAAGCCATAGGAAAGAATTTAAAATTTAATTGGTTCATATAATTAATTTTAAAAAATAATATTTAATATATTTTAATTTTAAATTTAAGTACTTGTAATATTTTTTATTCTCAAATTATGATTTTTTTTAATAAAAAAATACAATAATAAATATCTCAATCTAAACCTATTAAGTACTTATATTAACTTTTTTTTTTAATCAATTGTTTAGGGGAAAAAAAAACTAATCTTGTAGATGTCAAATGTGAACATTTTCCTTAGAAACTACTAAGGGGTGATTGACCATTTTGCCATTTGGAGCTAACATTGGGCTTGAATTAATATCATGGTAAATAAATTCAAAATACAATTATTATTTCTACCCATTCAAATATAATAATATCCCATAAAAGAACTAACACTTTATGGTTTATGAGATAACATTATTACAATTCCTAAAAAAAAAGTTAAAATAATAAAAAAATTGAAAATTTATTATTTTAATGAAATAAAAATATATACTTTTGTTACACCTAAATAAGTTTTTAACTTTTAATTTACATTAAAAAATTTTAAAATTTAAATTATATTTAAATAAATTTTTATTTTTAATTTATATCTAAATAAACGCTTAATATAAATTAATTTTTTGTTTAAAATAAAATTTTATTTATAAATAAATTAAAAAAATAAAATCCTATTTAAATATAATAAAATATAAATATTTATTTAAAAATAAATAATTTAAGATTTTTTTAATATTTTACTCATATATATATATATATATATATATACACACACACAACAATGCTTCCTATTTATAAATAAACAACTTGACTCGGTTTAATCCGGTTCATTTGTAACTTAACTCGATGGCCAAGCTTATTCCTGAATGGGCTTGGTTCCGCAAGTCAAAGCTTGTAGCTTTGTACAGACTACAGTGTCAAGTGTTTGACACCACGCCATCGTAGATTCGGACACGACACGACGCGAGAGAACAAGAAGAAGAACAGGAACTCACAGTATACAGAAGATCGAAAATGGAAGAAATCAACCTTAATCAAACAATCCGTTGCATCGTCAAACTTGGTTTCGTCCTCTTTCTCTTTTTCTTTTCTTTTTTCCCAACAAAAAGTTTTCACTTTTCAACCTTAACAAGAACATAAAACCCTCGACCATGTTTTATTTTCATGCTATTGATGCCAATGTTGCCTTTTTTTTCCTTCATTAACTAGTTTTTTGGGTGTAAAACAGGAGGTTCAGCAATCACTTGTAAGAATGAGTTGGAGAAGATCAATGAAGAGAATCTTGAAACAGTTTCATCCCAGTTGAGGCAAGCAATGATTCTGGATTCTTGTTCAAAGAAGGTTATTGGGATGGATTGGAGTAAGAGAGATGGCGTTTTGGACGTTTCTTCTAGTTTAGGTGATTTTGGTGATCAGGGTCAGTTCACCGTGGATTTCAGTAGATTTGTCGTTGTGCACGGTGCAGGTGAGCTTTGATAGCTTCATGTTTTGATTAAGGGTTTTCTTAGTTGGATTGTTGTGATAATGGGTTAACAAGTAATGAGATTGTTTCCTTTTTTAATGTTTTAAGATTTGTTTTTGGATTTGGCTTTTGGGGTTTGAAAGTGATCTAGATTTAGTGGTTCAGATTCATTTTAAATTGGGATGTTCATTGGTGGTTTAGGCTTTATTAATTAATTAATTAATTTTCTTTTTATGTGATTATGTTGGTTGTAGGTTCTTTTGGGCATTTTCAGGCTAGCAAATCTGGGGTTCATAAAGGAGGATTGAAGCAACCTCTAGTCAAGGCTGGTTTTGTCGCAACGCGAATTTCTGTAAGATATACTGTTTGTTTCTCTCTAAACTTTGATTGCTTTCTATTGGAGTTATTTTGCTTTATCAGACATGCTTTCTGCAGTCCATGAAAAGATCAAATACTAAGCAATCTAGATACTGATGTCTTGCAACTGAAAGTGAAGCTTCAGTTATTCACTCTATAGAACTTGTTCTGATATATTGTCATTGTCCTATCGCAGATTATTCAGGGACATGAACTTTTTTCTCTTCCCATAGCTAATTTTCCTTGTGGTTCTTTTCCAGGTCACAACCCTTAATCTTGAAATTGTCAGAGCGCTAGCTAGAGGTACTGATCTAGTTACCACAACACATTTGCTTTAAAAGCATGCTACAATATCCTCCTACGGGTGTCATGCAAATGTTTTTCTTTATTTATGCTAAGTCTAATAGATGTTGCTAAAAAGATTTACTCAATGTGCTAGAATTGTTTATGTTGCATGTTGCTGCTTCAAATTAAGCTTAACCTTGTTAATCATCTCTACATACATATTCCTTGTCACCTTAACAAACTAGGGATCTGCTTTGGTGAGCTGAATTTTCTTTCATTGAATACTTGCAGTTATCTGCTTTTCCAATGTCATCTTTCTGCACTCTTTTTCTCTGAACATGCAACATGTCAGTAAACAAAGTTTGTGCTTTTCTTGCAGAGGGTATTCCTTCTATCGGCATGCCTCCATATACATGTGGATGGTCAACCTCTGAACGAAATGTTAGAAGCATCTATAAAGATTTATTTGTTAGATTATAAATCAGAATCAATTATGGAGCCAATTTCTGTTGACCTGTATGTTTCCTCAGGTAGCTTCTGCTGATTTGTCAGGGGTGGCCAAAGCAATAGACTCAGGCTTTATCCCTGTAAGTTTGTTTGAAATCTACTACTTGTTAATGGTATTTTCATTTAAATGAAAGCATAAGGGTATTTTAAGCTTATATGTATTTCATTTTAATTGCAATTTTGTGGATAAATCAGTTTTGTACGGATGCAAGCATATGCATGAATTTTTTTTCCCCATAGAATGTTGTGTAGACATTACAGAATTGCAAATGACAATGTTTTGACTGAAAGTGCATCCTCTGACATGGTAAAAGGATTTTCTTCTAAGAAGATGAGGAGAAAGTATAAACGGTTTGCACACATAATCAATTGTCAATTTCCTTCCTCTACCTCCCCACCACCACCCCCTTATAATTTAGATTAAAAAATGGATTGTTGCAATGCTTTAAGATCCCCTTGTTCCATTAATCCTTTTCCAAAATAACCTACTGCTCTAGGATATCGTAAACTCTATGGGATTCACTGGGGTAAATTAAATCTTAATAGTTGCAAAACAAGGATTATAAATGCAATATAGTAAACAAAAATGAAGAAATCTTGCTTTCACTAAGTCAAATGCTGTGACATTTGAAAATAAAATGTATGCTGCTATGATATTTCATAGCTAGGAACGTGTTACTTGTGTTTGATCTGCCACTAACCCCTTTCACGGAACAAATTTCAGCATAATCATATATTTAGCTGGAGTTACAACAGATTAGGTGATATATTAGTGTGTAGGTCCTATATGGACTTCAGCTTGATAACAAAGCAGCATCTATTAGACCATAACCTTGTTAAGCGTTCCTATAAATTGTCTAATATGGTGTTAATCTGTTACATGCTTTATAGGTTTTACATGGAGATGCAGTACTTGATGAGCTTCTGGTATGATCTCTCTAAACATATCAAACATCATTTTGTTATTCTCATATTCAACCTGTCTAATTTTTTGTTTAATCAGGGATGCACCATTTTGAGTGGAGATGTTATAATTCGTCATCTGGCAGAGCACCTGAGGCCTGAATATGTCGTCTTTCTTGTATCCTTCAGCCATGGAGTGAATTCGATTGATGCCTTTTTCTCCTCTTAAAATTGGTTTATTGACACTGCATGATGGATGTTAAACGTTGTTCTTCCATGCATGTTTTCCAATTAATGTGAGTTAAGACTGATGTTTTGGGTGTATATGACCGTCCACCAACCGATCCGAATGCAGTTCTTTTGAGAGAAATCGGTGAGCACTTGCTATTAACTGCAGATCTGACATATATAAATCTCGATGGGCATGACAATATTCATGTCTAATATCAGCCGTGGATGAAGATGGGAAGTGGTCTGTTGTGAACCCAACTCTTGAAAGCATGAATAAGCAAGGTAATGACATCAAATAATTACTTGTTTAAAGAGCTTTTCTAGTTATGCATTATCGTTCGAGACTGCACACTAGACTGAAAATTTTGATTTGTCAAACAGTTGAGATAACTGTAGCAGGCCATGATACAACTGGGGGAATGGCTACCAAAATATCTGAAGCTGCACTGATTGCAAAGCTAGGAATTGACGTTTATATAGTCAAGGTAAAGGTCAAGTCCCTCTCAATGCTTTTCTGTATTTTAAGAATGGATTTCTTTGGTTCATTGGCTTCAACGTTTTTGCAAACTTTCAGGCGGCCACAAGCCACTCATTGAGAGCGTTGAGTGGGGAACTGAGACGTAACGTACCAGACGACTGGCTTGGGACGATCATCCGGTTTTCAAGATAGGTATACAATTTGTTGAGAGCATTCTATTCGACTTTTCCAGGAATTGGGGCATATGGCTGATACAATGCACCTGACTTATAGGAAATATTTGACCGTAAAGAATCATGTAATCCAATGCATTGGATTGGGACTAAGAAACATCATTTTCACCTCGTACTAGTCAAAATTTCTCCCCTTAACGTTCCAAGTTTCCAATTCCACGGCTATGGCACGATCATTCCGCGTCCTGCATTTGCTGGGTTAGTTTGCTGCATCAAAGCAATTCACCATGCATCCATTCCGTCATCCCCTTTGCTTAAGCATTCTTTGACAGGATCATACTCAACGGATTTTCCAAACCCATAGATTTCAACACAATGAAAACAAGAAATAGGGAAACAGAATCAATTCGTGTATTAGACAGTCACTGAACAATATAACAAAAATATTGCTCATAGAAGGATAATTGATAGTGGCGAAATCATATTTATAGCTGGAGGCCACTTCTTTAACAAGATGTTCCTGAAACATAACTCCCACCATCCAAACCCACATAGAACCCCTCGGTAAAAAGTAAAAGCTAGTATTTATCTGTTTCATTAGAATTTCAAGGACTTGAGCTATGTGCATTCTCAAGGACGCCCGGGGCATATTTATTTGGGGCCAATGTCCTTCAGAGCACATATCTGCTCCTCTCCCATTGCAGACATGACAGTCACGACCAGATCCTTCCCCTCCGCGAATCCATCCTTGATCTGCATAGACCAAAGAAAACGCTCATCTTTTAAACCAATTGAAGAGACAACAGGATAAAACTTGGACATAGACATCAGTCATACAGAACCACCAGCTTTCACAATCCAAATAAACTTGTGAGGAATTTACCCATTTCACGATAGTAAAAAGATAGAAATCAGATACCATCTAACATGAATACTAACCTGCGTAAGCAGATTATCATCGGTTGGAAGCCTAAGATCATCCTTAGTGTTACCATTCTCAGTTAGCAGACTCACCTAATCAATTAACAAGTATTATAATCAAAACATAGACTAAAGCCACAAAAATCCAAAAACCAATCAACAAAGACAAAAGCATGATCTTACAAACCCATCCTCGGAGATATCAATCAGCTGGTAATCAGTACGGTTGACATGAGGAACCTGTAACAGGAACAAACAACACCATAATTCTCCGAACACTACAACAAAACCAATAATCACGGCAGTAGACTAAGACAAGGTAGAGCGAAACATACATCACAATTGTGAGAGGAGGGAACGATATCTTCGAGCTTTTTGGCTGTGAAGATATCAATTCCAACAAAGTGACATTTCGCGTGACCGTGCTTGCCTGTCTTGGAAGTTGAAACTTCCACAACCTGTAGAAACGTTTGAACAAGATAAACAAAAAAGGATCAAAGATTAAATCTTTCTTTCTTAATAAGGAATTATCCTCACTCGCCAAACGATTTCGAAGATCTAAGAATTATATCTAAAAACTTTGATAAATAGACAAAATTCTGGTGACCTAAAATAAAATAAATTTTCAGATCATAAACACAAATAGTTGAAAGATTAAAAAAAAAGTTGTAGATCAGAGAAGAGGAAACCCTAACCTTGCAAGGACGGCCTTTGATGACAATGTAACCGTTCTTCCGGATGGTGCCGGCCTGCTGTGGATAAGTCTTCGAAGCTCCGGCGTCAGCCTTCGACTCGAAGTGGTGCTCCTCGTCCGACATGGCGACGCTAAAAGAAATTTCAGGGCTTAGGGGAAAGATAGAGACAAGGATCAGAGCTTCGAATGGGAAAGTTGAAATGAGCAAAAGAAGAGAGGAAAAGAAGTGAAAGTGAAAAAGAGACGAATGATTCTGGAATGCTTATATGGCGGTGGAAATTTATGGAATGTAGGGGTTTTATTATTATTATTATTTTTCAAATGTGGGAAATTGGGTCAAGTACGTGGATGGGTTTGGGCCGTTGGATCATTGGCGATGTGGGGCCGGGATGGGATTGGAAATTAACTTTGACGTTTGCGTGTAACGGAAGCTGAGCTTGAGATGTTTACACGTGGCTGCTGTGGGCCCACTATCACATCAATTGAATATTTTAGCATCAACTCAGCATGCAAATTTAATTAAGTGACACGTATTTTTAAAAGTATATTAATCAATAAAATATATGATAAAATTTTAATTTTTTTGAAATAAAAATTATATTACAAAAAAAATTGATATGCAAAGTTGTAAACAAATTTAGTATAAGCGAATTTTGTTGTATTAATTGTTTTATTAGTAAATTTTAAAATATTATTTAGAATTATTTATTAATTTAATAAACAAACAAAAATTAAATTTATTTACTATTATTACTCTATTCACTTAAATCTTCAAATATAAATAAATTTTATTATATTTATGATTTATTAATTTATTTAACAAATTTTATAATATTATTTGGTGATTACATATTAAATTTAATAAAAAAATAATATTCATAAACCATTCATAAAATATTTTACACATTTATACTCATGTTCATATATTATTTTGATTTTATATTAAGAAGCAGATTTATTAATATTATTTTTAATATTTATTTATCATTTTTATTATTTGCTTTCTATCGTTTAAAACAATTGAATAATTTCATTTAGTGATTTCTTTCACTTTTTCATTCTTTTTAGTAATAAAATTGATTTTAATTTTGTCTTAAAAAAAAATAGTATCTGTATGTATTGACAAATGAATAATCCAAAGCCAAAGAAATTTTATACTCAGCTTGTCTACTTGAGATGTTTGATCCACAAAAGAGCAAACGAGAGAAATGACACGTTTCTTATAAAAATAAAATCAACCTTGAAATCTTTGGTTCTTGAATTTTGTTTTTCTTTGTTTATTTCAATATGCTTCTAATGATTTTGGCAAAAGAAAATAGAAAACGATAGGACAAAAAGCCTTTAGCAATTCCACCCTTACAGCACCAGGTATAAATAAGAACATTCATATTTTGATTTTAATCAAATTAATTGATTAAAATTAATTAATTAATTAATTATTAAATTAATTTTGAATGATTAATAAAAATAATTTTACAAAATTTTAATTTTGATTAATTTAATTCAAAAATTGAATTAATCAAAATTTTAATGAAATATAATAAAATTCAAATAAAAAATAAAAAATACATAAAATGGATTTTTTATATTTTAATATTTGAATATTTTATTAAATAATTTTATTTAATCGATTTAAAATATAATTTAATTTAAATATATTTATTATTTAATTAATTGAAAAAGTTAACTGTCAATTAATTTTTAAAATTAATAAATATATTTTGGTTAACAACAATAAAATAATTTAATTTAATTAATGTAATTTTAAATAATTTAATTGAAAATTATCAAACCGAACAAATGAACACCCCAGGCATAGATAGAAGTTCAACAAAGTAACAAGGCATGAAAGTGGTACAAAACATTACAGTTACAAGGCATAATACATAAGTTACACAACAAACAAGATTGTGTAGCATCTTCAGAATATGCGATAGAAGAAAGTTGTACATACAAGATTGTGTAGATGTGGATCATTTCTGTGATTGCCAAGCATGTCTGTTCAGTCATTGCCGACTTGAATTTCCAGCAGAAAGTGATTTGATGTAGTTGTCATCCATTTTATACACAGATATCTGAGGGGGCTTTTCTCTGTTACAGGCAAATTGCGGATGACAAATTAATAACTCTTGAACAGAGCCACTACCTCTTGGTTTTCAAAATTATTGTTATCAAACCAGGTGACTGTGAGATGTGACAGACTCTGTAAAGCTTGATGGAAAAATAGAAAATGGGCCAACCAAGATAATGCAATTCAGAAAATGATTGGTAGATAAGAAGTTCAGATAAATGAACAGAGAAAAAAATCAAATCAAGCAAAGATAAGACAATGGGCCATAAATTTGAGATGGTCCAAGGTTTAAAGAAATCAAGTGACAGCACCAAATCAAGATCAAATCAGAGGAAAGATTTGGAATGACAACTGACAAGAAGGCATAGAAAGACCAAACAAATTAGAAAAGTATGCAATTAAATCGTAGCTGTCCAGAAACATGGTATCAGTGGCAGGCTGGCAGCATATCTTATAGGACTCTTAACTGCTGGAATCTATGGACAAAAGCATGTTTAGCACCAATTAATGAACTCATGCGGTAGGCAGATTGTGGAAGGTCATGCAGCCTGCGAAGATTGTTAACATGGCAATAAGCCTTCCTTTCAAGAACAAGACACCAAGCAGAAGTGGAAGATATAAGCAGCAAGAGTCAAACTCTTATTGCACCATAATCTCTCAGTGACTCACACTTCTTTTCTATATCCTATTTATTATGGTCCCTTTGCTATCCTCTAAAGTAAACAAAGCTTATGGTCCTCTACAACTCACATATTGCCCCCGCAAGTGCATCATCTCTTCATATATACAAGCAAAATATTTTAATTCTTCAAGCAATATAAAAGACACCTGCTTAGAATATGATAACAAACAAACAGCATGAAAAAGATAGAAGATAGAAGCACAAGAAATGGAAGAATAACTGACATTTCAGTTGCCTCTTGGTAAGTATAGCTTGATGCAACAGCCAAAATTTGTCCTTCATGGTTGTATGTTAAGGATGCAACACTGTTTGAGCATCTAGGCAACTATAAGTAAGGAAAAACAGGGAAAAGATGTTAACTGAATAGAGAAACAATTAAGCTGGCAAACAAACATTTTTCTACTGGAAAAAGTTGTGGACCATGTATGGAGGTAGGAGAAAGCCAGAGCCCAGAATGTACTCGCGACGCTCTTGAACTTTTGAAATAGAGTGTTGCAGTGAAAGTCATTCAGTCGTAAAATATCTAAATGATTTCAACCCAGCGAAGCAAATCGATTTAGTACTACCACTATTATAGCAATAAACATTCCTTTCTTTTCTTTTTTCCTTAAGGAAAAAAAGCAGTTGGACCAAAATATTAGCATGAAAAATTAATAATACAAATAAAGTCAACATCATAATTTTCTGGGAATTATTACTTACTATCATCTACTTGCATTCTTTAACACTAGCTATCTGGCATGTGCCTTTTTGCCTCAAAGATTCAGAAAATATTCTGTTTTTTTTTTCTGAAATGTGCTATGCTATCAACCATCAGTTAAATAAGAATATCATCCCAAACTAAAACCACTGATTTAATAGACTGAGGAATCATAAGATGTGCTTATCACAAGTAACAGCACAAGAAGGAAAAAGAAACGCATAAGATTACCTCAAAGAGTCTTCTTCTACTTTTAGCATCCCATCCAGTGACATAACCCTCATTATCACCCGTAACAAAAGCACCTGAGATTCTAAAACAAAAGTACCATATAAATGCCAATATGCAACAATTTCCATAATCTATGAGAGGCTACTGATTGAAGAACACATACAATGGGTTGAATGCAATGTCATTCACCGGTACTAAATGGTTTCTTCTATCTCTTGATTTTGGATGACATCGGAAGCTATACCTGCAAGTAAGAGATGTATAAGGTAATGTGTCAAATAAGCCATTTTCTGGATTTTTTTTTTTTCATACTTATGCCAAAGGATAAAAGGCTTTTGAACAATATTCTTTTCTGTTTAGGTCTAGAGGAAATTTAAAGATTAAGTGTTTTAAGATGTATAAATGAAATGAATTTATTAGTTGATGCAGACCACGTTTTTCAATGCTCGACTGCTACAATGATCTAAAATTATACAATTTTCAAAACTGACCCCATGTTGTTTGAACTGGACAGATATGAGATCTCTAATTTTACTCGTCCATCTACTGATCCAACTGCATATCCTGCATGGACATGTAATCTTCTTTAAGGGCATTATTAAGAAAGTTGAAAGCCATATCAAAAAGTTGGTATTTTGAAGTTTACAAAATTCTGACAGAAGGCTGTGCTTAAAATCAATCAGATTCATTCATGTGAAATTCACTGCTTGCTTAAAATCTATCACATTCATTCATGCTTAAAATCTAACAGGTAGAGCTAACAAAGTCAAGAAATAATACCTTTGGAAAAGGAATTGAGCAGACACATCGTATTGGAACACCCATACAAGATTCATTTGATTCAACTGATTTGTCTAAGTTACGCAAGTCATAAATATCTACTGATGATCCAGCAGCTACTGTTAATTCAAATCCAGAGATTGACATGGACTCCACTTCTGCACCTAGATTTCCGAAGAATGCAAGGGGTTTTGCTCCACACATGTCCCAAGCTATGATCTTCTTATCAAAACCTGCAGTAATCACTTGACCTGAAATAAAAGAATAGAGTTTAACTTCTACTAGAACTAAATAGGAACATGTGAATGATAGATCTAAGGTTGTATAAAGGGCTTTTTGGATGTTCATCAGAATATATCTTGCAATTTGAACAGTCTTCATGGCCTCCAATAGACTACAAAACATTGTGCAGTCATGTGAAACCATAAACTCACAAAGAGCTTCTGAGAATAGTACTATTAACATTCTTTACAAACATAGATGCATATTTATGAGGTATATGTAATAAAAACTATAGCAGGACTCTGAAAAGCCTTTTGTTCTGAAGACCAAATTATTTCTCAGCTAAAACTTCTTTATCATAGCCCTGTTAAAACGCCAGTTTATGTAAACAACAAAAAAACCAAAACTCAGTTGTTCACCACCTTCTGTCAGGATAGTAGTTTTGTTAGTACTTAGGTTTTAGAAAACTTGATGCATAGGCTAGGATGCTTTCTTTCTTTTAAACTGTTATGAGCTTCAAAGGATAACAGAGAGGTTCAAATTACAAACTGCCCTTAGTTGAAATTACTTCTACACATATGTTAAAAGGTTTGCAGAAGGTTAAGAAAAGGGCACGACATATAGTTTCTTAGCTAGATGAATGGCAACCAAATTCAATTACAAAATGTAACCATCATTACTTGTTCAGACTATGGCCTCAGAGGTACATAGTATAAGTAACAATCAGGCATCTATAGCACAAAGCAGATGGATTAGCTGATTGAAACTGCAAAAAGATTAGCTGCAGGACATAAAAATAAGAGAAAGTTCCATAAATGCAAAATTTTTTTATTTCCAGCTATGATTATTGTAATATAGTTGCCGTGTTTTATCCCAGTATCTAAAGTAAGATATTGACACAAAAATCTGAAGTAGCAAACACAAACTCAAAAACAATAAAAATGACAGTGGAAATAAGGTGAATAACTTACGTGTTTCATTAGAATATTCTACACATGTTGCTATTTCATCATGATTTCCGATTCTATTGCTGATTCCTGAATGCAAGTCATACCTAGAAAAAATTTCCAAAAGTAATCAACACAAATTGCTTGCCTATCACAACTATTACACCAAAGTGCAATGCTATCACAATAAAAATGGTTTTCCATATTTAAAGAAGCTCCGTTGTGCTCATTCAACTTAGTAGTAGAAAACTACAATCAAAGAAGAAAACAATTAAGTAAAAGCTTGAATCGGATTTCGAATTCACTCAAGCAACTAAAAGGAAAAACCTTGTGATAGAGCCATCAGATCCAGCGCTGAATGCGACAGATTCCTCCTGGAAACAACAGTCGAGAAGCGCAGCCTCGGACGGAGCTTCTAATCTGAGCCGAGAACACTCCACATCGTAGAATCGAAGAATCTGCACGGGAAGATCAAAACCAGCTGCGATTAATCGCAATTCAAAACAAAAATAGAATGAAAAAGACCATCTGAGAAGATTATAACTAACGGAGTCCCAAGAAGAAACGAGGAGGTTGTTGGACAGCGGCGCGAATCGGATCCTAGAAATCGCGTCCCGGATCGGGTTATTGAATTCCAAACAAGATCCGTTCATCTCAAATGTTTTGAAAGAGAGTTCAATTCATAAAAGCAAGTGAAAGTTTCTAAAGTTCATCACAGCTTATTCGGTAGAACAAGAGAAACCCTAATTTGGGGAAGGAAACCCAAACATGGAGCCCGGAGGGAAGAAGTTTAAGACTGAAAAAAGAAGGCTGAATTTCGAAAATTCCCGCTTTCTGGTAAATTTAAATTAATAGTGAATTTACGAAACTATCCATTCTTTTGGATTCCTCAAAAGTCTAAATTACCCCTCTTGAGATCCGACATGCACATCTCATCTGACTTTTATTTCTTTGGTAAATTTCATTCAAGTCCTTGAATTTTGATCTTAATTCAACTCCAATCTACTAATTTCCGAATTGGACATCCAGCTCCAAAATTACAAAGGAGTCAACAAATTTGAGTAATTAGACATAACAAAGGTGTCACCTGCTTCACACGATGCTTCTTCATCGTTCATACTAAAACCCAAAGTGCATCAGCCTTTTTGAAAACTTAAATTTCTTCCTTTTGAACCTCTTAAAGCTTATTGATTGATTTATCTCAAAACAGAGCCGCATTGTCCTGTAATCCTGTTGATATTTTTAAGAAATAAATTTAAAGACCTGGGGATAAATTAAGGCTGCGTTATAAACTGATTATCGGATCGATAACCCGGATTTCAGAGTAGTAATGCAATTTATCTTGTCAAATAAAGGTGGAAAATAACTAACAATAATTAGTCAACAGCTATGTGATCTATTGATAGAATACTGGATTTTTAGTTCTAGTGATCAGGATTGAAATCCTGTCAGTATCAAAACTAGCAGTAATTATGCCCTCTATCCCAAGAAAAAAGCAGTGATGAATATTCAGTGCTCAAAATTCCTCGACTCTGACAGCATCCCGGGGTGCTTCATAAGCATCCTTAGGCCTTGATTTCTTAACTCCTGCAGTAAACCACACCTTGTCGGACTTATAGGTTTCAACTGCTACACTTGTGACTTTAACCCAAACTAGGACCTTTGTCTTCATTCCCTCAATACCTGTGAGCTTTCCCCTAAGGAGAATCGCTTTCACGCGGGTTGCATACCTTATAACAGAGGAATCCTTGAAGCTGATCTCGCATGGAGAGGACAAGTACACAATCAGCTTGGCCTTTGATTCATCAAATTCATAACAAACAACATTCTGGGGAAAAAGGCCTGGTGGTAAATTGTAATCGCGAAGGAGATCTGGCAAACTTTTCGTTGGCTTTCCTATAGGAGGAATAAAAACATATAGGTAAGAACTTATGAATTCTAAAACATAATGATTCTTCTGAAAAGAATTAATCTGCCCAAGACCCGTAAATGCATATCATATGATGGAGAAATCTATGAGAAGTTACTTTATTGCATTGTCATTGTATTCAAGAAAGCAAGCACAATCAAGTCATGCATAACACAACAAACAAAAGAAAGAAAAACTACTTGGAAAAAAAGAAGATGAGGCATGACAGAGGAGGATTTTAACCACAGATCGAACATCACATGAATGATGAAATATTGATACGTTCAAACAGGGTGGTCAATTGTAAGCAATTATTTGATAGTTGACTGTCACACTAGATATCTTCTTTATATTCCTTATCCAGAGATTGATGATATACGATAAATTGCTATGCTGTCTATGCTTCTGACCTTTCAGTTTGTTGAAAATCCATTTTGCCTTCTCTTCAACAGTATTTGAGAAAGCCTGCAGTAAGCAATGCTTCAGAGAATCAGTAAGATAAAGGAGCATAAACTTTATATATGCATAATGCATCGGCAAGCACACTTCAATGTTGATGTTAGTACTAATCTTCTTTTCTTGACACATTATGAGGAAATGATTTTGAAGAAAGTCGCTTCGAACTCAAAATGTTCAATTCATTCATTTGATAAACATATGTTGCATAAAACCTTCAATGAATCTTCAAAAGTTCAAATCAGAGATGCCTTTTCCCAACTATTTACTGATAAGATACACTAATTTTAACATCAGAAGTTATTATGGTTCTTGATATCTAGAAATCAACATGTTTAACAACATTCAATAATAAACTGGCCTTTGTCCTAAAAGTCTAGAGTCAGTTTGAAATGATACCACATGTAACAGGCAAACTTATGGGAAAATTTGGCAGCGGGGGAATCCTACCCCAAGACCAATACCCTCATGGCCCCAAACTAGAAATTATGCAAAACCAAAATCAAATCACATCTAAGACAAAATGCAATCTTTATCATCTGAAATGAAGAAATATTTGTCAACAGAGTTTAACACAAAAAAAAAAAGCAACCCAACTATAGCAATGGTCAAATATTTTGGTCTCTAGCTTCACATTTTCACCTAATAATACATTTTTTCAAATCTGTTTTCATTTATTTCATCACCCCATATCTGAAATCACTTTTTTTCCTTACAAAAAGAAACCACAAGATCTCACATTTCACCAGCAATTCCGAACCACCGACACAAAACTATCAAAAGGGTATCCTGATATCCGCCCACATTACACAATCCATGAACCAAAAACACTAACACAATGTTCAAGACAAAGCAAAAACAAAAACTTACAGTGAAGTCTTCAGTAATGTTAGAGAACTCTTCCTTGGCTTTTTTTGAGATCCATAACCCACCAACTTTCAAGCTTCCAACTTTTGTTAATGCTTTCTCCATTTCCTCCCTCTCTCTAAATAAAGAGTAAAGCTTTCCTCTTTTGAGTGAGTTAAAGAGTTGTGAACAAAAGCACAGGACAAATCCCAAAAGCAGAAAAGCTAGAGACAAATATCCACCCTCTGGCTTTACTGTGAAGAAGAAGAAAAAAAGCGGCTGCCTTGTAAGATGGGATTCTCGAGATTAACATTTTGTGAAGGGTGTTTCTGTAATTATGAGATGACAGTGAGAGCGCTAATCTGTCGTTTTTTTCCGGATTTTCTGCTAGTTGGTAAGGTATTTGAGTGTGGACTGTCATCTCATTTGGCTCCAATGCAAGTCTAATGTTTTTTTTTTTTTTTTTAAATTACTTATAATTTATTTTATTAAAAGAATTTTGTTAAATGGATTTATTTGATAAATAAAATTAAAGTTACATGAAATTACTTCATGTTAGAGTTCTAACTTTATATTTGTTCAATATATATTTTAAATATAAAATAAAAATTTTAATTTTAATCCTTCTAAATTTAAAATGCTGAACAATAACACTCTAATATTATAATATAATGATAGTGATGATTAAAAGATGCAATCAATCTCACACGGTGGGATCAAGTTTTATTAATTTTCCAGCTCAAAAGTTGACAATGACACCATTATACTTTAATAATTTGGGAAGACAATCCAATCTAAATTTAAAAAGTTTTCATCGAATCGTGTAATAATAAAAATTATATATATATTTATTTTTATATTTATATTAAAAGTAATTTTTTATATTTTAAAATATAATATTTTATTAAATTTAAATCAAATTAAATATAATTTTACTTAATACCAAATTCAATCAGGAGGATCGAATATGAAAAAAATTTAAAAAAATCGAATTAAATGGATTTAAATTTTATATATATAAAATTTGATAGAATTCAAGACAAATAAAAATTTATTCTAATCCGATCCACTGTCATCCCTAATAATAATCCAACAAATATAAGAATCTACAAAAGAGAAGCTGTCCTTGCTGAACTGAATGTGGATCTAATACAAGCTTGAAGCTTGCCATGCTGCTTGATAATCACGTGAGAGGGAAGAGTTATCGGATTCGAGCCCTTTTCCTGCTTGACGAAGAGCATTACCACTGGACATTTCCTGAGAAAGACACTGTGGTTTCTCTCCCTCTCCCTGGTATGTGGTGAAGGAAGCTAAAAATGGTGATGTTCGCTTCAGTGAAACCTTGGCAACAAGTATTCAACCTGAATTTCCTTTGTTAAGGGCATGATCCAATTGCCGGCAACTAAACTCGGCTTGATTTTGCATACAGGATTTGGACCTGCTGCATCACGAGGCCTTTAGCTCTTGACACCCACACTCTTTTTCCTTCTGCTTCCACTGTTTCATATGTCAGCAACTCTAGACCTGTCCTGTTAGATGCACATTTCGAAGGCAAGAGGAAATTTCTTAATGGCAAATACGAAGTAGCTAGCCCAAACAAAAAGGATGAAGTGGGGGAAATGTGAATGGAAGTTTACTTTGGTTCTAGTGGCATGCTCATAAGTTGCAGTTGAGATGTTCATGGGATGAATCGGGTCGGCCAAATATTTGATATTAATATTTATATAATTATTTAAATTTAGTTCGATTTAATATTTTTAATTTCAAAATTTTTAAATTTAACTCAAATAAAAAAATTACAAATTCACTTATTAAACTTAATTTATATAATAAAAAAATTTTTAAAACCTTTTTTTTAAATAAAATATAAAAATAAAATTTCATATATATATATATATATACTTATCTAATTATAATATTTTAATTTTATATATTTTATTCAAACTAAACTAGGTTAGGTTTGCGTTCTAATTCTTTTGTCCATGATTTGATCCGAAATTTAAATTGATCTAAAAATTATGTTTAAATTTATTTAACGAATTTTAATTTTTAGTCTAAATCTTTTTAAAATTTAGACAGAACTTCGAATTTGAATAGATAACCAACCTTTTGAACAAGTCTACCCTACATAGGGTCATCGAAATTTGCCTTTGCTAGAAATTTACCGTAGTGCATTCTTTCTGAAAACATCCCATATTCTCATTATATCTATGATTCTCAATTTAAATTCAGGTAAGAGCTGGCAGCAATCAAATGATGAACAGACCAGTTAAAGGCATACCGGCAACCAAATTGTATCGCAAATAGCAGTAAACCCACAATTACCATCATCTCCAGCTTCCATCAGTCTCGGTAGAAGCTGTCCAAAATACACATTCCAAGCCTTATTGTTTACGTTTAATTGAACCAGCAAAGTGATACAAAACCTAGTAGCATCAATCAGAAGAAATGGCCAAAGGTTAATGGACATGTCCAGTAACACAGCCTTACCTGTGTGTATTGCATAGGTGGAAGTATTAATGGTTGATCTGCTCACCTATCTGCAAAGAAAAACCATCAGAACATTCCTCTCATGATTTCTTCTGTTTACCTAACGTTTTCTCCATAGAAATAACACAACCTGAGCATGGAGCTTTTCAGTTTCCCTGGCCATGAAATCCATCCATGGAGAATTAATGCATCTTCACTATACGTGTATGGTAACAATATTTAGTTCTCTCCAAAAGGCTAAATATTATGCTATTATCTTGTCGAATTAGGGTCAGGAGCTCTCACTCTCATCCACCCTTTGCTTCTTCAAAAACCTGTATGTAAAGAATGCGAGCAACTGTCAGAAATAATTATCTCCATTAATGCACAAAGCTTTCTATAGCAATTTTTCGAAATTTATAGTAGTTATACTTCAATTACAAAGAACAAATTCTTTATTTTCCAACTACTTCCAAAACTAAATTCAAGTTTAATACTGCCTAATTTGAAAGTTACATAATACTAAGAGTTTAATAATCACAATAGGAATCATATAAATTGAGTTTTATCGTACTAAGAAAAAATTAAATATAGAAAAAAGCCAGCAAAGTGACAGCAAGTGTTTGGAAGTGTTTGCTTGTGTCTGGACGTTAGCTTTTGCAATGAGAAGGATAGAATCTGAGAAAAATGTGAGCTTAAAAAATACAAATCTGGTTAATTTCTAAGACTGCGGGGACATAATTTTTGAGTTACTTTCTCGAAAAAGCCATTGGGTAGAGCAAAGATGCTCTCTTTGCTCCTCCCTCGTTTCCTTGGAGTTCATGAAAATTTAGTTGCACTTTAACGTTGGAGACCATTAGCTGTGAGAAAAAAATTGAAAAAACTAAAAATTGATTTAAAATTATAATATTTGATTGAGTATAGGCCAATTTTTTATTATTTTATTCAAATTAAGTTTAGATATTAAATATATATATATATATATTAAATTTAGATCTAATTTTAATTTGAAATATGAAAAATTGAATAAAATTATTTCTTTTTATTAGTTTTTATATATTTTAAAATTTTATAAAATAAAAATAATTATGTTATATGTAAATATATTTAAATATATTACAAATCTTATAAAAATAATATATAAAAAATAATAAATAATAAATTTTAAAAATTAATGAACCGAATCAAAAAAATTTTATTGAAATCAAAACAATTTTAAAAAAATCAATTTGAATTCGAATCGAATTTAAAATTTTCATAATATTATATATTATAAAAAAAAATCAAATATAAATTCATCTGATTAAAATTGAATCAGAGTAATTTCGTTGCATGAATAATGGAAAAGGGTAGTTTCATTATTTTAGGGAAAACGAGAGGGTATGAGTAGGATTGGTAACCCAATTCGTTTCCGATGAATTTCGACTCGATCCAATCTCATAAAATCGATTTTTTTTTTTAAATTGGATTTCGGGTCAAGTTGGATAATGTTAAAAAAAAAAAATTAGGGCTGGGTCAGGTTAAAGTTTTAGACAAATACGACTCGACCAGATATCATATAAAAATTATTTTTTTAATTAATTATTTATATATATTTAAATATTTATATTTAAAAATAATATTTTATTAATTTTGAATCAAATCGAGTCATGTACGATTTATATAATATTAAATCAAATCGAATTCGAATATAAAAAAATTAAAAAATTTTTAAATTTAATTAAATTTAAATTTAATAAATATAAAATTAAATCAAATTTATAATGAATAAAAATTAATTTCGATTTGATTCGTTATTAACCTAAGTGCGAGTTAAAGCTTCTTTCTGGTTTTTGGCAGCCCAACACTCGTGGACACGATCGCCATAGGGATTTGACTTTTGAGAGTTGGTGTCGCCGCAAGGCTTTGATTTGCTAAGCCCAAAAACAAAAAAAGTGTACGGCCAATATTGGGATCTCCATGTTGAATTTACTAATTTAGGTTTGAAATGTTAAAATTACTTCTATGTCCCTCTATCAATGCCATGGCATGCTGTAATTGCTTTTTTTTTTTTTAAGCTATAAAAAGTTTTTAAGTTTTGTTCCGTATATATGATATATGTTTAGATTAATTTATATAAATTTATTTATGTAAAATTATTTATAAATTTATAACATTATTTACATTTTTTATGTCTATAATTTATTAAAATAATTTTAAAATTATAGTATATAAAGTTCACAATTATAATTTTATATTAATAAAAATAATAAGTAGAGCTTAACTCAGGTGATAAAAAGTAAAATAGAATTTAATTATGGATCATAAACTAATGTGAAAAGCCATGGTTTTAAAAGAAAAAAAAGGTTTGGCCACCAATCATTTAAGGCCAAAACAAAGTGATTAATTTGCATTTTCATGGAATTTTAATTTATTTGTAAATATCTGTATAATCTCGTATTAAAAATATATATATGTATGTATGTACATATTTAAAAAAGGCTGATCAGAGTGAGGCTAGTTAAGTAATAGTTATCTAAATGCCATAAGAAACTTAAAAGGAAGATTGATTTTGTTATACTATTATCATAAATTTCTTTTAGAGATCAAAAAGCCCTAAATCAGATATGATCTCATACTTAATAAAGTAATGAAATCGATACTTCGATTAATCGAATCATATTTACATGATGTTAATCTTTAAATCTAAAAAAAAAAATTATGAATTTATAACATCTATTGTTGTTTTCATCTATCTTTTGAACATGCATGCCACAAATCAAATTTCTTAATTTCTCTTCTATGTATGTATAAATAAGTATGCTTTCGTATCGCCAAACCTTATGTATGATCATATTATTTTATATATCGATAAAATTTTTTAAATTTTATATGTATAAGAGAAATTAAAATACATCACGTATTATTTTATAATAGTTATTGTGCTGGCATTATTAAATATAATATCTCATTTGCAAAAAAGGGTAATCCAGAATCTCTCATTTCTTAAGATTAAACTCTTATCCCTTATTTATATGAGCAATTTTTTTAGCCAATCAAGGCTTTAATTCCCCTTTACTTCATTCTTCCTTTATTTTTTGATGGATTTTTGGGGTTGTTACCTTTGGGAAGAAGCAGTGTTTGTTATAATAATGTAGCTAAAAAGCAAACTCAGAGGCCCAAAGTGTTTAGCTTTAATTCCTTTTTCTCATAGGCCCTTTTTTTTTATGTAAACAAATCTGAATAACTCAATTTTTTTTTTCAGATTTTATTCATCACTTTCTCACTTCTTTTTCTTTTCTTCCTTTCAACTATTCTATTATTTTTTTTAAACAAAAAATAATAAAGGATCAACCAATCAAAATCAACCACACCTATAACTGTAAAAAAAAACTTTAATTCCTTACAATGTTACTATCAGTTAAATAACTTACGTGATATAAATATTTAATAGAATTATAATATATATAATAAAAATTTAATTATCGTTACATTAATTATTGTTATATTATCAAAAATTATTCTTAAAAAATATAAAAATAAATGATATGACTGTAACTAGATTTTTATATTACATGTTATGCTTTTATTAAGTATTAATACAAAATTAATGGTATTAATTTAAAATATTAAAGTGTTTGATGAAAAAAAAAATTAAATTGACAAAACAATTTTTTTTATCTTTAATCTTATTTAAAGAAAAGTGAACAGAGAAGGGACCAATCAAAATCAACCACAACTACGGCTGTAATAAAAGCCTCTTCAAGAAAAAAGTGAACAGATGATATCGTAATTATGTCTGATTTTGAGGGGCATTTATTACTGAAAACTCTCTCCAGCACATCTCTGTCCTAAACCTCAAGAGACCTCATCATTCAGACAGTATCGGAGGACTCCACTTCCTGTCTGCTCTGCAGCATTAGCCAATTAAACACTGTTTAAAATGGAAAATCTCCAATGTAATTAACGCTAATTAATTACTACTGCCTACATGATTAGGAGATTTTGTTCTTTCTTTCCAAAGTCTTTTTGTTGCATTTTCACTTGCCTTTATAAATAAATAAATTAGTCATAATACTTAATAATATTATTAAAATTTCACATTGATTGAATATTATTAATAAATATATGAATTAATTGAATTAAATTTTAAATTTAATATTAAATTAAGCATTCGTAATAATGAATTTATATTATTTTGTTAAATATCTGTACCAATAGCAAGAAAGAGGAAGAGAATCTAGGCCATTTCTTTATAGTTACTCAAACAACAAAATAATATATATTGAGAAATAACAGAATTGTGAGAGAAGTGAAGGAAAAGCAGAGAATAAAAGGAGACCAGATGTTGACAAAATTCATGTCAACGTTCTTAGAAGGCCGTTTTGTTTGTGTGAAGATTGCTTATCGGGGATCTTTCTCTCTCTCTCTCTCTAACGCACGCCACAGCGAAGGTTTTTCTCCGGAAACAAAAATAAAAATTAGAACTTAAACGGTATCTTTTTTTTTTTAAGGGACAGAAAGGTTTGGCCCAGAAGAGCGAAATCTCCTGCTTTTCTTTTTGGTTCAACCTGATGACAATCTAACCTTTAACGGTGTTACAAAAACACCCACTTGGTTGTTTTAGCTGTATTGATTACTGTAATTTTGTTGTTGTTGTTGTTGTAAAGCTTTAATCTTTGAAGTTTGGAAGCTGTGAATTATCTATGATGGGGAAGTATAAAGCAAAATCCATGGGAGAATCTTGAAGGAGAGGTGATTAGAGGATGTGGGTCTGAGGTAAAATTGTTCTTTTTCACTTTCTGGTAAATTGACTTATTGATTTTATATATATATATATATATATATATATATTATATTATGATTTGGTTAATTGGGTTTTATTTATTCTTTTTTGCTGAAGTTTCTTTTATTTTTAAGTCTGATAAATTGTGGGGTTATGGTTACTTCGCAATTGAGTTAATTAAACCTATATTCTTAACTGTATGTTTGCTGATTTTTTGCTTCATCTAATCAGGATTTTTTAGCTTCTATTTTTGTGGTTTCTGGATTGGGGTTGATGGTACTTTTGATTTGATGGATGATCATAGCTTTTGTAATGATATGTTCAGATGTTAATATTTGCTAATATCTCATATTAGTTTAGGTATTAGTTACGTGGGTCTACTCTGTTAACTTTGCTTACTAATTTTAGCATCTTGCTTTCCCCTTCCTTAACAAACAGAATAGGATTTTGCTTTCTTGATCCTAGGGTTCCCAGCTTTCCTTCTTTGTCAGCACCTTTTTCTGCAAAATTCTGTCTTTATCTGGGAAGTTCAACTTGTATGAAGTGGGTTTGGTGATTAATTGATGATGTTGTAGCTTACTTTATACTTCTAAATGTTGGTTACACGTGTCTGCTTTTGGTGGTTAGTTATGAATTTATGATTATGGTACTTTTCCATAGATGATAGAGCAAAAACTTTTACAGTTTGGCTGAAACAATGTATTTAGTCTATGGAGATTTTCTACCAAAGAAAGGTTTGATGATTCCTTGGTTTAATGGCTATATTCCTTGGCGGCATTACTTATGAATTTGCCGTTTGGCTGAAACAATGTATTTCATGTATTCACATATTGCCAGTGCTTAGGGATTTATCAATGAGTTTGTGGAGACAGAATTTTCCTTATGCAGGCTCTTGTAATCATCTCATCTTCCAGTTCTCCACTCATCAACTTGAGCTTGCTTTGCTATTATTGAGTACTTATCAATCAAGAAATTAAGTTGATCTCTGGCACGACTAACATAATTGATGCCACCCTTTCCCTGGATTTTGTAGCCTACTTATGATTGTTATAGTATTTGCTCTCGTGTCACCTTAGTGTCCTGGAAACCTGAGGTTCATTTTGATTCCATTGGTGCATGAAACTGACTCATAATTGCTTGTGATTAATGTTATTTTGTTTGTTTCGGGGTTCAGGTGGGGTAGGATTCCTGCACTAGCAGTACAAAGGTGCCCTTTTCTGTTACAATGAATATCTTCCAGGCTTTTTAACAAAATGCATCGTTGTCAGAGAATTTTCTCACATTTTTCTTTAAATTGCTTTTATACTTGGAGAATATAGAGAAAGATTTGCTCTTTTGATAAATATGTTTAACCATTGTCTATGGTTTGTCTGGTTTGATAAATTATGTGAATGGATAGCACTGCAAGTAATTTCCTTAGGCAATTAACTATTAAGATTCTTGTAGTGATGATTGTTCATCATATGCTAAATTACTTAGACTTGTACTGATTTCAGGAATGGGAACAAAAGTGCAATCTAAAAGCTATTTGCCAGGATATTACTCAATGAGGTATCTCAACGAGGATTCTAACAGTTGTAGCTGGCCACTTCGTTATGGGGATAAAACCTTGACAAATGGTCAGTATTACACTAGCTTTTTCCCGAGGCCCAGTATAGATGCATATCCTAGGTATGATAAGGACGTATTGAAGAGAACAATGCTTGAGCATGAGGCTATATTTAAGAATCAGGTAATGAGGTCTCTGCAGTTTGTGTGCCTGTATTTAATTTTGTTTTACATGTCCTTCACCTGGCATGTTTCAATGAAGTTGAGAGTTGCTTGTTTATATACTTCATTTTGTTTTGTAGATAATTAAGTATCTGAGTTCTGTCTCTCTATCCAGGTGTCTGAGCTTCATTGCTTGTACAGGATACAAAGGGACTTAATGGATGAAATCAAAAAGAAAGAATTACAAAAAAATCGGATTCCTATTGAGCCATCATTATCCTCAAGTCCGTTAGCCTCACAAATTACAACTGAAGAGGCTCAGAAACAGCATATCCCCAGCTTCCCTGTGGCAAACTCTTTTTCTGGTAGACCATCGGTTTCTGTTGTTGAAGATAGTCATTCTCCCCTTAGTTCCATGAAGGGAAGCAGCATCCAAGTTGGTTCCTTTCTGTCCCAAAATGGAGGTAATTCAAAGGATGTTGAGGTGCTAGAGTGCAGACCCACAAAAGTGAGAAAGAAAATGTTTGATCTTCAACTGCCGGCAGACGAGTACATTGATACTGAAGAAGCAGAACAGTTCAGGGATGATACAAAATCTGGCATGTCAAATTATCTTCCAAATGGAAGTGGGAAAATTGGGCCTGAGAGTGGTGTGAAGCTATTTCGTGGTGATGTTGGGAAGACTGGTTGCCAAGGAGATGCTTCAAGATCTGATTCATATTTAAGGGGCAAGAATAGTTTGGCTGACTTGAATGAGCCTATTCAGATTGAAGAAACCAATGGTTCTGCAAATTTGCACTTTCTAGGCCATGGCCCCTATCATGGAGGCCGTGAACTCTCTGTTAAACCAAAGCAAGAGCCTTTTGGTTTGCCAAAAGACATTTCTGTGAATTCTCATCAACAAAGTGATAATAGGTCCATAAACAATATACATGTTGAGAACAATGGAAATGCTAGAGGATTCTTTTCCCATGTGCTTGAAGCAGGTAATGCTTACTTGTGAACTTGCAATCTATTCCTTTTTTCATTTGTTACCTATTAAGTCTTGTATTATCTTCTTTGGCTTTGTCCTGTTGGCAGTAGTATGGTTTCTATGCCACATCTTGTACGGATGATAATGGACAGTCATATTTCCAATTTTATGATTGAGCATGCTTGTAGTCAGTGGAGAAAATAAATTATGTGATGTTGTCTTTATTTTTGCTTGTAGACAGAAAAACTGATATTTGGGCTGTCCTTCAGATTGCAATTCTAAATTTATTTTTTATTATTCTCGTGTGAATATTATCTTGGTTTGTAGGGCATGGTAAAAGCAACTCAAAGTCTCTTTCTCAAGGTTTTCAGCCGCAGAAGTTGCCTGTATCTTCTCGACAGGTACAGGTTCCTTTGGACAAAGCTCATGATCCTCCAATGTTTTTGCTTGCTGATCAAAGCAAGACAGATCTCTCAAGAGAAAGAATGCTTCACTTTTTAGAAGTTTTGGAAAGAAATTGTGAAATCTCCAATAACAGCGATCCGGAGTCAATCATGACTTCAAATGCACCTAGTTTGAATACATTTGCTTCTTCTGATCTGGTAAAGCCATTGTCTCATTCGGTTTCTTCTTGGGAAAATTCTTCCAGTAGCTTAAGGCAGAAGTCAATGTCATTTTGGACTCACCCATTTTTGAGCTCATCCGGTCCTATTAGTAAGAGTTCTGTCATATCACCCCAGAGCAATGGGATTTTTGGAGAGAAGTGGCACATGAGTAGCAATTCTAGACTTAACCCGGGTTTTGGAAGTGAATTGCCAAATCGAAATGATTTTTATTATGGATCCTCATCAGGGTCCAAAGAACCTGCAATTCACTTCCCTTCAGTCAGTTACAATTATCTGAACTGTAGTAATTATAGTAAGGGGGTCTCTGAGCAGTTCAACAGTCATGGTTCAACTAAGCCCTACAACCTCTCAAATAGTGTTGATATGAAGTCTACAAGTGATGTGAATTTGAATGTGGTGCTATCAAACAGTTCATCTAATGTGCCAGTTTTGCAAGGAGGTCCTCAAATAGATGGAGGAAGAAAGCATGAGGACCATCTTCCAGGGTTGCCATGGCTACTAGCCAAGCCTGCTTGTAAGAATGAGGCCACAAGTTCAGGAAGGGATTTGAATGCTGGAGAATTGAGCTTCTCTCAATCTTTTCCAAAGCAGTCAACCAATAAAAATGAGACTGGAAATGGTTTAAGTCAAATTTTTACACAGGATGTAAAGTCAGTTTCGTTCTCCGATAATGTTGATGCCGGCAGGAGTGAAACAATTGCATGCCTGCGCAATAAAAAGATTCTAGGGAATCCCATTTTTGAAAAGAATTATGTTTCTAAGAATGAGTCTTCTTGTACCTCCCCGTATGTACCTGTTACTCAACCACCTGAAGGTGAAGCAGAAAATAGGGGGAGAAATAAGTTACTTGATATTAACTTACCTTGTGATGTGACTGTTCCTGATGTGAGCCAAGACATTGTTGCAGAGAATTCAGCCATGGAGAAGGAAGGAGATACAAAGTTATCAAGTTTCAGACATCAAATTGACTTGAACTCCAGTGTTGATGAGGATGAAGCTTCTTTTATACCCTCTGTTCTGAGCACCAGTATGAAGATGACTGGAGGGATAGATTTGGAAGCTCCAGTAGTTCCGGAGCCTGAGGATGTCATTCATGGTGAAGAATTACTGGAAAAGGCATGTGAATTACCTTTGCAATCAGAACAAAGCAAAGATGACTGCCTGCAGGATGAACTTTTTAAGAGTGCAGTAGAGGCAATAGTTGCCATCTCATCATCTGGTCAGTGCATTCATTTGGATGATGTCAATTGCTATTCATCTGAAACTTCTATGACAGACCACCTTAATTGGTTTGTCGAGACAATTTCCTCTTTCGGCGAGGATCTTGAGAGCAAGTTCGAGGCTCTTTTGAGAGGTAAAGATGGGGATCAAGAAGAATCTTCCTTAGAAGAGATTGATTTTTTTGAATCAAATATTTTGAAATTACCAGAAACCAAGGAAGAGGATTTTATGCCCAAGCCTCTGGTTCCTGAAAACTTTAAAGTGGAAGAAACAGGAACTACCTCTCTGTTAACAAGTCGAACACGAAAGGGCCAGGGAAGGCGAGGAAGGCAGCGGAGGGACTTCCAAAGGGACATCCTTCCAGGTCTTGCTTCCCTATCAAGGCATGAGGTAACAGAAGATCTTCAGACATTTGGAGGGCTTATGAGAGCAATGGGTCATTCATGGCATTCAGGATTGACAAGAAGAAACTCCACTAGAAGCGGTTGTGGCAGGGGGAGGCGACGGTCGGTAACTAACTCCTCTCCTGCTTTAGCAGCTGCCACAACTTGCACGCCATTGATGCAGCAACTTAATAGTATTGAAGTGGGATGGGGGAAGACAACTAGACGACCCCGCCGGCAAAAATGTGCCACAGGAAACCCTCCATCTCTTGCCTTAACCTAATTCCAGAAACGGGCTTTAATGTATTAATTGAGGATACTATAGAGGGAACTATGTCATTGTTGCTTCACTGGCTTTGAGAAGCGAGGTTATCATGATCCCTGGGGATTGCCTTTCTATATTTCTCAGCCTGAAATTTGGCTACACTTGCATTATCCTTTAATAATGTCGCATGATTTCTTACAAGATATATGACAGCATTCCTTCAGTTTGTGAATTTAGTGAAACCATATGGGTTCTCTTTGTATTTTAGGGTTGACTAACCATCAATGCTAACTCTAATGACATGCAAACTAATTTAACAGATAATCGGCACTGTTCTCAACACTTCTGATATTTCTATATTGGGATATTTTTCAAACTCCATTTCTCCATTTCCACTGGTTGAGTTGAGCTGCATCCACTTCTCTATCGATTATTGTTTTCTCGTTATTTTCAAACAAAGTAACCACGAAAACCACAAATTATCACTATTTATAATATCTAAAATATCAATACGAAATTTATACATTGATTGTAATATTTTTTTTTAATGATTAAGAGATTGTTATATATTTAATTTTTAATTTTTAATTTACTTTTTAACAAAAAAATTATTTATTAATCATTAAATTAAATTTAAATACTCGGGTGTAAAATTATATTTAAATTTAAAAAATCAAAATTTTATAATAATATTTTTTTCTGTTATGTGACTGATTTAATGTGCAACTTTGTTTTTCTTTTTAATTTTATAAATAATTTTTAATAAAAAAATTAATAAAAGGAGAGAAAGAAGACAGAGAGTGGGGAAGACGGAAGAAAGGGCACGTGGAGAGGGAATGTGGGGAATGAGGAAGATCTAACTTTTGTACGAAGCTTAGGACAGAAGAAAGCAGAAGCGTCCGTGTCGGCGTCAGAGTTGATTTGTTGTCCAATCTCTGTGGTGATAGTCAATTGCCTTGTCTTTAGACATGCTCTTGCCCAATCACCTTTCACCAATCAGTTTCAAACAACCGTTTCTTTTATTATTATATCATTCAACTTTCCTTTCCTTTGAGTGCGACTCTTACTTCTCTGTCCCTTTCCATCCTTTTCTTTTATTTTTACTTTTTGGATTTTCCTAAACTTTTTATTTGCAATGTGCCCCCCATATTTTATCTCTTTCTTTTGACATTTATTTATTTTGTTTAAATTTAACTATTCCTTAGGAGCTTGTGGCGAAGCCATTTTCCCTTCTCGAGATTAGGGTGGATAATCAAATTCGTTTTTTTTATAGGTTTCAATTCAATTTTATAGAGTTGATTTTTTTTTAAAATTAGTTTTCAGATTAGATTGAATAATGTTAAAAAATATCGAATTCAAATTTTAGATAAACTCGATCTGACTCGATCTGATAATATAAAAATAATTTTTAAATTATTTTTTATTTATATATTTATATAATTATATATTTAAATATTTATATTTAAAAAATAATATTTTATATTTTTTAAAAATAATATTTTATTAATTTCGGATCAAATCGAATCGGATACGATTTATGTAATATCAGATCGAGTTTAGATTCGAATATTAAAAAAATAAAAAAATTCGGATCAGATTGGATCGGATTCGGGACGAGTAAAAATCTGTCTCGATCCGACCCGTTACCATCCCTACTCAAAATAATCCAAATTAGAGCATGCTTGAAGTATGCTTACGAAAGTGATATATAAAAAATAATAATGATTTGGATTAGATTAAATTTGATTTAATTTATTTAAATAATATATAAAATTATAAAATTATAAATTTTATTTGAATTTAAATTGATTTTTTTAAATCGATTTAAATTAAATTAAATTTTATTGGTTTGATTAAATTTGATTCATCGATTTTTTAAATTTAAAATATTTTATATATATATATATATATTATTTTAATATATTTAAATAAATTTATATATTAAAAAAATATTTTTATTTTATAAAAATTTAAAAAAATATAAAAATTAATAAAATATATAATTTTATTTGATTTTATTTTTTATTTTTTACATTTCGATTTAAAATTTGATCTAAATTTAATCCAAACCAAATAAAAAAAACTTATCCAAACTAAATTACATATTATAATTTCAAATCAATTTTCATTTTTTTCAATTTTTTTTTTTCACCCCTGGTGCTACCATTCGTCTCAACACCGTTCAAGTACAGAATTACCATTTTGAGAACATCGGCAAACCATAAGAATTCCTTGTTGCAAAACTTTTCTCTTCGATCTAATCAAATATCATGCATGTTAATTCCGTTAAACCACATTGTGGGCACATATCAATTAGCGATTTCAGGACAAACTCATCTGAAAGGCCTCTTTGGATAATATGACCATGTATCTGATCTCCAAATTGAAATAAACCCGTGTCTGCACAAGCTGAGAGAGAACTTGCAAGGCTAAAAGAGTCAGGCTTTAGTCAATGCCTCTGTTAACAACCCTTTCTCAGTACAAATTGATATGAGCATATTCCATGAAACATCATAGTTGGGATCCATTTCATATAACCATGAACCAACCTTGCTAATTTTGAAAATCCCAACTCACCACCAGCCTCAGCTACACTAAACATTGGTATCGAGTCCGGTTTAATACCTTCCAAAACTATTAAACGAAACATCTCCGACCCTTCACTTGCCTTTTCATTCTCAACATAGCTCAAAATAATCAAACTCCACGAAAATATGTCTCTCATTGGCATTTCATCAAACACTCTCTTACCATAACTTAAGCATCCCATTTCGCCATAGATACAAAGAAATGAAGTCTGAATAACAGAATGTTTCTCAAACCCATTTTTTATTATGGCCCCATGCACAATTCCACCCAAACCCAGATCACCAAAACCAGAACAAGCCCTCAGAACGGAAGGAAATATGAAGTTATTAATTTGGACTTGGTTTTTGTTTTTCTTTGTACGATAGAGAAAAATGGCTTCTTGAAAGCAGTTATTTATTAGAACAGCCCACGTGAAAGAATCTGGGTTTGTGAAGTTTTAGAAAAACAAGTTTTGAAGATTGAAAGGAACCCACTTGGGCGTCGGATTCAATGAGCTTGGTGGAAGGGAGTGGGTGCCCAGAGACTAAGAAGTGGGCATGGAGTTGAGCTAATGATCTAAATAAAGGCATGTAAAGGGCGGTCATTGCAAACAGCAACTGGCTTCAGTTAAACGTGTTTTTGCTGTTAAATTTCATTCCAGAACAAAGTTCAGCTAAAATCAGAAAGATGCATAATTCTTGTAGACTAAGGATATTGGTGGTGCAACAATCTGAAAAAATCTGTGTATGTGTTTGTGAGAAAGACGATAAGACATTGTTACAGAGTCAACTGCAGAATTCAAACAGAAGCTCAGATCACATTGATATATTATTAATAAGCATTTATGATGAAACAAGAGAAAGAATATCACGTTCCTTATCCTAAAACAAACAAATCATTGCTCAATAAAATCAGAATTATTATTTCTACATGAGAAATACTTATCTACAAAATACAGTAGAAGAGAAATCAAACCAAGAATCAACGGCATTTGATCAGCTGGTGGAACTGGATATTAAATGTTTAGGGTCGATGATGTACATATTTCGTTCTGGGGTCTACTATAAGACCCTTTCCCCCATTCACTTCTAAATCGTGCCTGCCATAATCATATCGACAGAAACTTAGAATCATTTTGATTTTTGATTGTTGATCCACTGGCTCGCAAACAACCATTTCATATAAAAAAAGATTAATCATGAAAATCGTTGAATAAACCAATTGCACTATCGATACAATTATTAGGATTAAGCAAGGGTATGTTTAGTTTGAAATAATAAAAAGATTAAACTAGATCACTCAACTGAAACACGAAATCGGGGATGGTCAATTGCTCACGAGGAACATATGTGAATAGCTGCAGAAGCCTATCAACATATACCACTTTCTTCCACAACTGTAGATAAATTCCAAGAACATCAAGTTACAGCAAGATTCCTCAACAGATAAATCATTTTTCAATGAGAAATAATTAAGACATACCACATTGTCCACTAACATTTGCAGAGCAAAAATTGCAGCCTTCAAGTGAAAGGTAGGATGAAGAACATATATTGCCTATAGAAAACATATAAGACAATATAAAAAACTAAAGCTGTATATGAATATTCAGATTAGATAGAATCGTTAGTGCTGCATACATGCAAATTATGTTGGTGCTTCCGACCAAGTATTTGCTGCAATCTTCTCATCCATCCTAAATCTGGTTGGCTGGTTATTCCAGTAAAAAAATGTAACATGAGCAGGGATCAAAGAGAAATTCACATTCAAATTGACTGTTCTGAAAACACTTTACGACGAAGACCATATAATGGTGCTGTAGCTGTACCAAGAGAGGTATGTATTAATTATAATGAAAATTTCCCAATCTAGATTCTATTTTCCAAAGACAAGACACAACCTTTTTGTTTGTTTGATTGCATTTTTAATTATGCAATTGCTTATGAGCCCTCATTTGTTATCTCTTTCGGTGTCTAGGAATTGATCTAATATCAGAAACTTTTATATGCAATTTCAGAGAATGACTTGTATGACCAGCTGTCAAAAGTGTAAAAGAAATTATTGATCCTTGTTAAGTAAAATAACATGCAGTTGTACAAGTTCAATTTTTCAATAGCGTCGCACTGTTTCTTACCCTGACAGTGGCTGGCTTCCTATCTTTTTTAATATATTTAACCTTTGATGATCAGATAAAATCAGCTTTCACACCAGGAAAAAAAATGATGGCCTACAGCTATGATACTGAAATCTCTAAGGAAATGGGCATCCAGAATTTATTGTTTAAAAAAGCAATGGTTTTAAGATATTAGCATATAATTGCAAATATTGTTATAAGAAGAAATAGGTCAAAAAGCTTTCACTCAAAGAATTCAAACATTTAACCAAATCCACCAACCTTTAACCCCTGGTAGTTTCTTTAAAGTGCTTGAATTAAACCAAATTTCTCATAACCATACAATACTTACATTTGTAAAGATGCTGCAGAGTGGAAGTATACAATAGTATAAGGCTTCTGTATCAAGGGTTCAAATTCCTGAAATTAGAAAGCAAAAAGATGATCTTAGCTCAAAAGCAACTTTTCAATAAAAGTATACCATAAAATGTCTCCATAACCACAATTTCTTTCCCAAAATCAAGCAGTTTAAATGATGTGTATTCTATGAGACTATGTCTTGAAATTTCAAAAGTACAATCAAAGCAACTAGTAAGTTAATACCTTTACAACATAGAGAACAAAACGTTCAAGCTCAAGACACCGCAGCAGAAAATGTGCTCCAACAACAACCATAACAGGGCGACCTTCACTGTCCACTCCCCCACGATAACTGATATCAAACAAATAAGCTAAGTCTAAACCTTATATTCAGACCAGGACAAATCTAAAAATGTATGAAATTGACGACTTTCATACTATAAAAGAAACATGGTCCCACATATTGTTAATAAAGCCAAGACATAAAAATTGAACATAAAAGTCTCAAGACTTCAACTGTTTGTTCATTATCATAATGTGCTTCCAGAGACATTGATTGTACAGAACCCAATCATTCAATGGAAACATAAAGTTTAACCAATCCCAAAAATAATGAAATATAATAACAAGGAATGCTAACTCAAGATGGGAAAAAATGAAAGGAAATCAGCATAATACACTTACACAATTTTCATCTCTGCGATTTCAGAAAGATTAAGAGAATTTGCCTTAGCAAGGTATCTGGAGTGAAGTGAGTATTCTTCAGCAGCAGATAATGGAGGTCCACCGAGGTCACCAAGTCCAAGCATCTTAGCACAATTCCAACCACCTCGTCCTTCAGCAGTTTTTTCCCATTGTTCTTGGCGTCTCTGATCTGGATCTTTGATCAAGGACATGAAAGCGGGATCCAAATATGTATCCAAGTAATTTGAGTTCCTAAATGGATAACCATCATCCAATAAGGTCATTTAATGACTTGAAATCCAAATAGACTGTGATCATTTAGCAAAATCAAAACAGAACCACAATAATGGAAATAGAATACATGAAAACTGCCACAAAGCTACATGGAAACTCAGAGAAGCAAGAGTTTGATAGACTTCACAAATTCTAATTATCTAGCAACTAAACATAAATAAACTAGTAACAAGATTTACTTCTTGCTTTAATAATATCTTTCTCAAAACCTATCAAATCCACAAAACTGGAAAAACATATCTCACAGATGGTCAGAGCATATATCAAGGCATACATCCACATATGGCAACAAATAAAATGAAGAAATGCATAATTTCTAGAAAAGGAAAGGCAACTAGGTACATATGTTATCCAACAGATTTAAAACCAAAAGCTTTTATGTGTGTATTCATGCGTCCACATGCATGTGCATATCTGTGCAAGAGAGAGAGAGAGGGATCAAATAAAATGATGGAGAAATGCATAATCTCCAGAAATGACAGGCAAAGCAAAGCAGATTTCATTCAAAACCACCCTTCATAAGGTGTGTAGCTTTTGAACTAGTTCATGTATGCAAATGCATGCGAACATGTAAGAGTGACTGAGTGGCTAAGAGATAAACAGAGAAGTTTTAAATTTCCTTAAAACAGCTACAGTTGCAAGTGGTACTTGCCCACAGCAAGAAATATGCTCAAAGGGAATCCAAAATATTGAATAGAGACTACTCTGGTTATAACTTAAATTCACTATCACAAGAAACTTGTTGATTTATTACACTTGAGAACTACTTAGTCACTTAGATATATTAACCAATAAAATATTTGGAAAAAGCGCATATTAAATAAACAAATACACAAGGTCATGATATAGATACACCTACATTACAATATCTGCACATAATGATATTGATCAATCTAAGGCCAAGAAGAGAATACTAAAAAAGTATGGAAAGATTAAAGATTTTATCATGAAATAGAGTTAACTAACCTTTGTACCAAACCTACATCACTTACAGGGAGTTCAACTTGATCTTGGGGAGGCTTTGGGAGGATCTTTTTGGGCAATGGGTTTATTCTGATTTTACGCTCATCAATGATGGTCTCACCATTCTCATCCCCAATATCTGCAGGAAGCTTAGATATGGCCACCTCCTCCTCATGCTTATCTCGAGGAAAGTAAAGGGGAAGCAATCTACAATTTACAAAATTAATGAGAAGATACCTTAGGTATATAGCATTTTAAGCAAAAGCACAAGGAAAAATAATCATCCTCAAGATATGAAGGCATTATAACAATGCATCCAAAGAAGCAAGCCATCTTTGCAAGGTAGTAGAAATGAATAATAATAGTGGTACCTCTTATAGATCTCAGTATCAGATGATGTGCTGGTACAAAAAACAACAGCAGTGATTTTATCTTTATGCTTTTCAAGAAATCGCCGAACAGTCCCTGAAGAACAGGAAAATGTTTGAACCCAGAAACATCCAAAATCCAAAACAGTTTCAATAACATGTATGAAACACAGGCAACTAAATGCGAACAGAGAATTCTGTTTTTAAGAGGTTTAGCCCTTATCGGAAGCATGCATTAGCGATCAAAATTTCAGATGACATGTATGCCAATCAAAAGAAATGAACATTACACAAAATAGTCAATGGCACCAAAAACATTGTATTTTCTATAGCACATTGAAAGAGTCAACTTAGGAAAAATTAGAGGCACAATTGGCGTCACTCCATTGCAAACATTCAAAATATAACATCTTATAATATTATTTTTCTTGTTCATTTGATAAGAAAAACATTTCAACGCTCCCTTGGATTTTTATTCACCACTTTCTGTAATAACAGCATCATAATAATGAAATGAAATTGCAAAAAGTAAAAAAAAAAAATTTATATTCCAGATATTTTAGTTCACAAAACATCAACAGAATCAGACAAAGAGCTGTAACTTATAGAAAATTTTCTCACTTATAGCCACATGGGAAGCTGGTTCACGGGGATAGTTTTTAGCCTCTGTGTATATACAGCCCATAGCAATACTGCAAATGATACATGTAAAAAATAGTGAACATCTTACCCATAAAACAACAGATAGATGAACAAACTCAAGAAATACTTTATAGCATCTGCAATATACTAACCTCTGAAGACCATTTTCAATGAGAAGGTCAAGGCAAGATCGATAGCAATGACTCAGAGCATTTTCCGCAGCAGTATGATACTTTACTGCATACTTGGGACCAACAGTATGGATGACTCTCCTAACAATATGATACAAAAAACCATTAGTTTTCAGTCAAGACAGGATTTCATGACTAAAATTCAACTTATAACAGTTTTGGTGCAAACTGAATCAAATGGAATACTCAAATTCTAAAATAAGAAACATAAAAAGCAAGTCAGCACAGCTTCTCAAATGTGAGCTATGAACCACAGCTCATGCAGCATGATCACAACTGACCCATGCATTATCAAAAGAAAATGATGACATCATGCAATCATAAGCCTCAGTCTTCTACAATAATTGATGAAGAAATCAACAAACAAAGACACATGAAACAATTATAAGAAATATTATATAGGAAAATGTTACATTTCGTAATGTAAACAAATATGCATTATCAATCTAATTTCTTGAGAACTTCATTGAAGTGCAGTAGATGCAAGTGTCTAATAATATCTTTGTAGACACATCATCTCTATACATTCTCAAGTTATGCAAGAATGTGATACGCACCTAGCAGGAAGATCATATGCATTAGTAACTTTGGCCATTCCTGTTCTGCATCCACCCTGTCAATAAAAGGTATATCAAGTCATTATTGCTTCAGGTTTACTTATTCCCAACAACTTGCTTTAGAGTAAAAAAGATTTGTCAAACGATATAACAAAGCTTATAATACAGCTATCAATGTGGTGAAACAGATCATGAAATGCATCCATGGCAACAGTCCCCATATAATTTCTTCCCGATTAATTTTTAGCATACCAGTGTTTCACATTCTTCTGCAAGACCAGGTCCAGCAGCTGCATGCAAACCTTGACTACTGTGTGCTTCATCCAAGTTCTGCAACCAAGCATGCAAATAACAAATCAGAATATTTTCATCTTTAATTAATGATTTGTTCCTGGGTAAGGACCTTTGAGCCTTGATGGGATTAAAATATTAATTGAGTTCCTTGTATAAGAACAACTAAGGATCAAAGCTACTCACTCAAAGGTCACGCAAAAGTTAAGTAAAAAAGTTCCAACATTATTTACAACATTTTCCACATTGTTAGAGATACAAAGATGAAAGTTCAGGTCCTAAAGGACTACATATGCAAGTGTAAATGAATTACATATACTCATGTGTGGAACAAAAACACTAAGCTGGGTTCAGCTCTAAAATTTTGAATGAAGTTGTTAGGCACATGCAGGTCAACTTAGTGTATCCATGCGATAAGCAATCAAGCCTCCTTAAAGGTAGTCCTTTTTTGTATTATTTTGTTTATCAACTCAATCCTCATATAGCAATTCACTACAGATCCAATGTCACTAAAAGGTAGCCCTTTTTTATATTATTTTGTTTATCAACTCAATCCTCATATAGCAATTCACTACAGATCCAATGTTACTAACAGACTTCTTCTCATCATTTCGTTTCCATATTCACTTGACCATGTAACATACATGTGTAAGTTTGAAAAATGCAAGGTTCTCCATATCCAAGGATAAAGTAATTCATATGATTCATCAAAATATTATGCATCTGTACAGATCAGATAAGGCCGGGAAAACTCAGTGCTTACCTCATTTGTAGAATTAACAACAGCATCAACCTCAAGGTTCCACGGCTGTCCCCTCCACAAGTATATCTTTGAGTTTATTTCTTGATCAACAGGAAACCTCGATACCATACCATAGCTACTACTCTCCTCCCCAGGAAACGTTAAAGGATCGGGGAAATATGAATTTGAAAATGAAGGATCTTCATTCCCATACTCCAAATAAGACCTATACTCTGCATCACTCCACCGTGGGACTTGATCCAAGGTCACAACAGAGTCCCCATTCTCGGTCAGGACTCCCCCCCTGGTTGTGGCCGTAGCCACTGTCCGATGCATTGTAGCAGCTCCCAATCAGAGTCCCTAACAGTAGTGAACCCGAAGTGCTTTATGAGCTCAAACTTTAACAACCCACAAGAAGTAACGGACATTAAAAAACAATGGTAATTCACACGGAACCCCACCGCGATAAAATCTATAATTTGACCAAAAAAGTGGAGCTTTATCAATGAACATCAACAAATTGCAAGACTTTTTAACCTATTGATATATCAATCACCAGAACCCACTTTTTAAAAGTTCCCAAATTATCGAATTACCTTAATTTGATCCATGAAAATACAGGAACAAGCAAGAAATCCCAATCCCTTATACCCAATATTAAATAAATTTTAACAAAAACAAGCAACAATTACCAAATTAACTCTAAAAAAACTAAGCAATTACGTTTTGGGAACCCTATATCCGAAGTTTTCCTATAAAATTAAACAATTGACTAAGCCAAATTAAAATTCGAAGAAACTCATCAAAATTCATAGTTCGATTTATGAAAATAGAACGTACCCGAAATTAAGAAGCTGGGGAATAAAATATGATCTTTAATTTCGTTTGGGGTTTTGATTTTATTTATTTATTTATTAATGTGGAAAATACAACTATTATTGTAGGGCCAATGAGCTAGCGGCAGCGAACCTAGTTTTGGCCGGAAATGTATTTTGAGTTAAAAAAAAAAAAACAAACTTTATTTGATTGTCAGTAACTTTGTGGCCCTCTAAATTTCAATATATTCCGTTTGAGTCCCCTTCTTTTATAATTTAATGCTATTAAGTTAAATTTTGGCTTTTCAATAGAAAATTAGAGAGATTAAAAAGTGGATATTTAGGCATATTAAAATAATATTATCTCATAATTTTTTAAATGTGTCAATTAATGAGGGTAATAGAGTATTTTTCAAATTAAAGAGGGTAAGTGAGTTTTTTTAAAAAAATTTCATAATAAATGTATTTTATCTTATTCAAAATAATATAAGATTTTGTCTAATTTTTTAATAAGAGCGATAACGGAATGAAGATTAGATTAGATTTGATTATTTTGATTAATTTATAATATTTTAAATTTTTAAAATTTGAATTGAATTTAAAATAATGTTTTTTTTAAATCAAATTTTATTAATTAAATTTATCATTTTTTTTAACCCGAAAAAGTTTCAAATTGATTTTTAATTTTTTTTCTCAGCTTTACTTTTTTATTACTTAATCTTAAGAGGTACACAAATAAGAAGTTAACTAAGCTTATAAATACTCCTCAATTAGCATTGGGTTTACATGGTGACCTATCAGCTAATTGATTATACCATTCTGTTCTTGTTCCAGCTTTGGAAAAGTTTCTTGTAACATTTTCTCGCAATTTCCAGCAACCCCTAGAGCCTGTCTAGCCTCTTCACTGATTCTTGCATCTTCCAATTTTAACATGTTACTCCTGATCAGCTCCTTAATACTGTCGCAAATCTCCTTTCCCTTCACCGAAGTCCAAAACATACCCAACTCTTCATGTACAGCCCCCATCCACCTGCCTCTATCAGCTCTGAATTGATCATCTGGTTCCTATGTTGGGGCCATCCAAGTACAGGAATTCCATCCGCAATGGCTTATGAATCCACCAACAGCCTTGTGAGTTTAGTATCTCCTGCTGATTCACCCGTTCTTTTACTATCAATCCATTATTCTTAATCTTCTCCATTAGCTGGTGTCCGAGAGCCTCATCCAAACCCTCTTCTTCTTCTTTGTCTCCTACCTTACTATTCACCACCCGGACGGATATATATTGAGTCAGCACTAGCCCATTGCTTAACTCTCTTATTTGCTCTTTTGTTTTGACATAGGTGTCCTACTGCCAAAGCTGACAAAAACTACTGACCCTTCCTTTTGGGCCTCGAGCCACTTCAATGGTGCAAAAGAAGATTGCCCCTCAAACTCTAAGGGCAGAAAATGGCCAACAGGAAACAATGGATGCAATCCTTCTATTACTTTTCTACCCATAAGCATCTCCAGAGATTGCTTTCACGAGCCCTTCAAAAGAGTTAATCAACACCCCATTGATATTCTTGACACTCTGACTGTTGACCGAGAAATTTTTGTAAAGAAACTGTTCGAGTCTAGAAGTGTTGGAGGAAGTGACGACATGGGAATCGGTGAATCAAGGCCCGGAATTCTAATTCTATCACCAAACTGAGAAGAACCACCTTCAGTCTTGGAGAGGAATCGAGGGGAAGTATGCGAAACGGGAGAACATTGATTCTGGCTGGTGTTGTGAAGAGAATGTAGTTAGGGAAACAGAGATTAGCAGTGACTGGAATGACAGAGGGCATTAAGGTCATATCAATGATGATAAACGAGAGGGGTGGAGATTGAGATGAGATGAGATGAGGGGATCGAGACTAGAGCTTGAAAGGGTCATTGCAATTGGCAGTTACGGGATAAAGAGGGAGCCAGGGAGGAGCATAAACTTCTTCCAGTAACTTGAGGAAAGCCAGAGAAGAAATTAGAGATAAATTGAGATTCAGCAGAGGAAACTATAGGGTGTGTAGTGATTAAAGTGACCTGACATTGTTGGCGGATAAGAAAGGCAGCAAGTCGAAGGAAAGGTAGCAGATGACCCATGCCAGAACTAGGGAGGAGAGCAATATGAAGATGGGAGTCGATACCATCAGAGTTTGCCATGTTAGCTAAACCTGGAAATTCAAAAGCTGAAGCCTGGATGGGTAGAGAAAATGGGTGAGGATCGTTTGTTCTTATGCCGTGGAGTTTTGGTACTTGGCGAAGACAACCTCCGTCCCAATTTCACAAATCATCATAGAATTGGGACCACCTCCTTGTTTTTCTACTCATCGGCCAATAAGGAGTTTGGCCAACTATCCTTCTTGGTGTAGAATTTATTGATGACTAGAAGTCATAGTAACACAAATGGGTGGTCAAGTTTCAGCCAGTAGCCTGAAGTAGTTGACAGGAAAATAAAAGGCGTATGAAGGATATAGCATTTGCTCCTTACTGACCAGTAAGCAAATAAAAGTCCAAAACAAGCAAGGACCCAAAAGAAGAAAGGACAAACAGGGTTCACCCATTACTAATAATGTCGTCATCATAACAAAATGACTATTTTTTTAGAAAAAAAAATATAAATCGAACTTTTTGAGTGAAAGTGTATGTACTTACCATTGAACTAAATATGAATTTGTCCCTTACCTGATAGTAGTTCAGCATTGGTGCAAATATCAATCACACGAGAAACAGGCAAAGATAGATGTACCCCAAAGGGGTGACCTGAGAACACAAGCTGATGCTGCATTAGCATTTTGCCCTCTTTTTCATGGCAGCTTGGCAAGGCCTAGCCAGGCCGAATCACCTGTGTTCTTAGGTGGCACCCCCTCGGGGCAAACCATCTTGGCTTGCAGGCAGCAGGCAGGCTCTGGGGTTAAGAATTTAGGATGGGTTGCCATTTGCCAGGGTTGGTTCTCCCCTTAAATACAAGGTGTTTGTGAAAATTTGCATGATGACACAGTGTGGTCATGCTGCTTATTGATGTCGAATGGATGTTGACATCCTTTGTAGCGCCATCAAACTTAATTGCCTTAACCATACTTAAGAATGTAATCAAGTAATTATAAAAAATAAAACTTTTAAATTGAAAATAAAGTCAAAATCTGGACAAGAGACTTAATCACTTAGCCAGAGACTTTTTTTTTTTTTTGGGTTTTCAGCTTTGGTAAAGTTCTTTGTTGTCATTGTGTTATTATTTCCTTTTTCTGTCTCGATGTGGGATTTTGCTTCCAATGCCATTGCAAGCATTGGGCTGAAGAGTTCAAAAGAGGCGAGTCAAGCTTGTTCTGAGTCAAAATTGTATCTTGGAGCTCCAACCTGCTGTTTGAAACTCCCCACTAAGCAAATCGATATCCCCTTGCTCGTTCCTTGTCTGTCGATGGCGCTTACTACTTTTATCATGGGCCGAGACTCAATTTTTAGATTTATGCGGTTTTAAGATCTAGACATATTTTTTCGGTGTTTTAAATCAATTTATTTATTACGATTTATATCTTTATAAAATATTATCCAAGACACTTGTGATTTCAAAATTTTTTTTTTTTATAAAAAATATTTCGAAAAAAATATATGAATTTTTGTATCTTAAGATCAATTTTAATATTCAATCAATGTGAAATTCTTAACTTCACTCTTAGACCGTGATACTTTCACTCCGGCTTGTTTATGACAGGACACTCCACCGGTTGGCTCTCCGACATGTAATAAAACATGCTCTCTAACTAATAAAGCATGTTTTACTTACAGAATTAAGAACATCTTGTAACTTATTCCACCTCAAATTACTGAACCAAAAACAGAAAAATTAAAGAAATCAAAGTTCAAAAAACCTAACAAAAACTACCATTTATTCCATAACAAAACAATAAAGAACATACAATGTTTGATTTAAACTAAGAGAAACACAAGGCAACATACAGTATTTTCAGACATTTGAGCCGTCCGATTTGAGGTTGGATCACTGTCATATGCAACAATCATAGATATTTTTATATAACTTTCAATTAGTTCATTGAAAAAAAGGAATAAAAAAATCAAATAAAAAAATTTAAAAATTAAAAGAAAAAAGAAAAAGAATATTAAGAAAAGAAATCAGGAAACTTACCGTCTCGTTTAAGAGTTTTGGAAAAGGAAAGGTCGGGAAACAGAGAGAAAATGAATGGCAGAGCAAATATACGAGCCATTTTTTCCCAGATTCTTCTTTTAAAAAAAAAAAAAAAAACATTATGGGTATTGAAGAATGAAGGACATCATAGTTCAGAGTTAAAGGGGAAATTTTGATAAAATTAGAAATCTGAGTTAAACAGATTTTGGGCTGAAGTAGGAGTTTAATTGATGAAGCTTGTATCAATATAATATTAAATTTGATTTCGATCTTTATTTAAAATTAAAAAATTGATTTGAATTAGATCGAATTTTTTTTTAATTTAAGTTTGATTTGAAATAATAATTAAATTATTCGAATTCGTTTGATTAATATATAAAAATAAATTTAATTTTTATATTTAATAAAAATTTAATTATTTATATTCGAGTTCGATATATTTATTATTTAAAATATATTAAAATATAAAAATTTAATTAGATTCATGAGTTATTTGAATTAGATATAAAAATATTTGAATTCGATTTAATCGATAAATTAAATTAATTAAATTCAAACTCAATTTAATTATAATTAAATAAAATTTAAATTTTATTCGAATAGAATTTGAATAATTATTTAAATATATAAAAATAAAATATAAAAATAATATTATTTAAAGGTTTAATAAAATAAAATAATATATTTTAAAATTTTATATTAATATAAATAATAATAAATAATTTTAATATTTCATATTATATAAATATAGAATCGTCGTATTTACGCTAAATAGGAAACTATGCTCATGTGTCGGTTATTATTTTATTTTTTAGTATTTTTCTGATTGGTTGAGACGAAGAAATGTGGGCCCATCTTTTTACATGCTTTTTCAACGTCGGTAGTTAGTTAGGTTCCAGGTGGCCCGTTTGTTTACTCCCATTGGCTGATTATATGACTGACTTCTAACAAGCAATTCATAAGTAAAATTAATTTTTTTTTACTAATATTCTTTTTTATGTTTTATTCTTAAAACAAATTTTGGGAAGCAAAACTAAGTAACAAAAATCAAGTACAAGAAGAATTTTATAATTCTTGCAAACATAAAATAGGATTTAAAATTTGTGTATTTTTATATAAGGGTAGCAAAAATGGGAATAAGCCAAACTTTCTTTTCATAATTTTTATAGAAAAAAATTGTAATTTGAAAATAAAAAAAAGAGTTATAAATGTTAAAATTTGAATTAAAGTAGTTAAAATATTATTTTTTAAAAATAATTATATAAATAAATTAAATTATATTTTGACTTCTCATATTATGATAAAAAGAATTCAATTGATTTTAATTCTTACTTTTAAAATGAGATTTTTTTTCTTATGAAATAGGAAGTGAAAATTTGAACTTGAACCCTAGATCATGATTACATAGATTTGGATACATATTTGGTACTTCCTCTATTCCATTTTTTTTTTTTTTGGAATGTCTCAAAATTATGTTTTTTTTTTTTACATCTAAAACATTTATTTTTTTATATTTTAAAATTATTTTTTTAACATTAAAAATTATGAAACTTTAATTTATATTAAATGTATTAAAATTAAAATTTTTTTCTTAAATTTCATAAAAGTCAATGTAAGACAAACAAATAAAGACAAAGAGAGTAAGATTTTACCATTTATAATTAATAAAGTTAAAGAAAAAAATTTGCAAAACTTGCATGCTAACCACTTAGCCTTTTTCCAAATTTCTTCATGCATTGATTTCACTTAGTTTCCTATCAAAAGGGACTATTTTTAGCCACCTAATTTTTTATCCAATTTACATGCCTAAAATTTAATTCAGCCTATTTAGTAGAACCCAACTCTTAACAATCACATTAGTATTAAGTAAATGAAATGCTAAAAATCCATCAAAATAAAATATATAGTTTCATTATCAATTATTAAAACTCTATTTGTTTGATGTTTTTATTTTATTTTTAATATTTTCCATTCATATTTTGTAAAAGCATCAATCAAACGGAACTTAATTTTAAAAAAATGAAAAAGATAATAGGTAATAATTTTAAAAAAAAAGTACAAAGATTTAAACCATATAGTCATAGATTTAACCTTGTTTTTACAACACATTGACTACATCAATATATTTATTGCAAAGCTACATGGCTCCACAAAAAGGTCATATGTCTTACCCAAGACCTAACAATATCTCCTTCACAATGTCAATTAATGAAACTCATGGGTTTCTCTTGAATTCAACTCCCCTCTTCCTCTGATCCTTCTCCCTTTGAAGCATGAACCAGTCACTAAGAAACAGCAACGATACGCCATTTCCTTGCTTGTTTCTTTTGTGTTTTTGCTGTCTCCTCCAAATTTTGTCTATCCTTTTAATGGCAACAACTATGTAGTTGTATCTTTTTTCGTCACTAAAAGTAATAGGATAGAACCCAAAGACCAAAAACAAGTGTGGAAATAGCAATCGTCTGTAAAGAAACAGTGAAAAAACAGAAGAAAATAGCTAATAATGTCTAATACTAAATTGAGCATCACCGCCTACGTCCTTTCCTTGGTATAACTGCTAGTTACCGCTGAATTATCCAGTAAAGGAAACGGAAAGGGCAGCCGCATATAAACTCCATGCAAGAAAGGTAAGAAGAATTGCAAAGAAAGCAAAATCTTGGAGAAATTATAGGTACTAGATATAAAAGATGGTGTATAAACAAAACGGTGACATGATGGGGTTGAGTTGAGGTTTTCAGTTGTGAAGAGGGTTGGGTCCTGAGGGAACAAGTCTCTTTTCCACACCATATCTTGGATCAATTTCATTGAGTTCCGGTTGTGGTGGTGGTTTTGGTGACAATGATGGAAAGGAAGGTTGGAATTTGTGGATTCTTTGAAGCTGAAAACACAAAGAACGTTGCTGTGCGCGAGAGAAAGAACTACAAGAACGGAACCTGGAGTCATGTTGCTGGCGGTGGAGATGGTGGTTCGGGTGGTTTCTTGAAGAAGTTCGAGGCGGAGTTGAGTTACAAGGTTGGAGGAGGAGGAGGAAGAGGAGGAGAAGTATAAAGATCAAAAGGCGGTAACAAGACATGGTGGGCGGCTGGCTTGTTTCAGGATAACGAAGACCTTTTCTTCTTCTGTTTCGTGAGAGAGATAAAAAAAAAGTGATTGTCGAATGGAGGGGTTTAGTGGGGGGACAAAGGGAGTGAGACTACAGAAGGAAAGATAGTGATAGAAGGGAGTGTTTTAATGCAAGGCAAGACGCACATGAAAGGATATAATTGACCACGGACAAGCTAGTTATAGGGGGGCAAATTTCATTATTTCTCATCAAATCAGTCACGTATATTTGTAGGTGTACGGTTACTGATCCTGGAATACCGCACAATTTTTGAACTCCCTGTGAATCTACTTATAACTTTTCCAAGTCCAACCATTGCAAAACTTATCCGAAAAAACTGATTGTAGTTTACCCCGTTTCCATGTTTTCGCCGAGTGCTTTTCTCCGAGTTTTTAATCCCTCATCCTTGGTTTCTCCACCCTTATATATCCCTGTAAAACAGTAACTATCAGACAGGGTTGATGTTCATTGATGAATAATGTTAAAGTTTCCTCATAGCTTTTCAAGCCTGGTGCTGACAATCCGAGGTCTTCCCTGCTGCTGCTGTCGAGATAAATGGGGATGGAATGTACATATGCATGTTAATTAAAATTGAAAAATGAATTCGGAAGTAGAAACATCAACATCCCTGGAGCAAACAGGATCTGAACTTTCATTGATTGTCCACTCCCAGTTTTTTTATCTTCTGGAAACCCTGTTCCATTTTTTTGACGGAAACCCAACTGCGTCAGAGGAATAGTATGTATAAATGATAATCTGAACTTGTACCTAAAATAGTTGGGTTAATCAAACAAAGGGTACTTTTTCTATTGGATATCCTTGATGGCATTTGCCAAATATCTTGGCTAAATTGCAGATCATGTCGTAATCAATATGTAACATTGATGCCAAGATATTCTTGTTTTAACTTCAAGATCCTTCAGTCAGATAAGTGAAATGATGACAAGTTTTTTTCTTTCCTAATTAGGAAGTTATATTTAGTCTTATTTTCAATGTTTGAATTATAATTAAGTGGATTGGGAGACCAAAAAGTGAAAAATCGAATGAAATAAAAAAATTTAATATATATATATATATAAATATATATACTTTCATGTCTTATAAATGAATTTATGGGACATATTTGTTAAATTGTAAAATAGAATTAAGTTAAAAAGTTTGTATATATTGTTTTATTGCATATATGGATATTGGAAATCTAGACGTGTTAGATACCATCACTTAAAAGGTGATTGCAGAAACGAATTGAGCTTAGTTCCATATTCCATTGGATTAATTTTTTTTCTAACAACTAAAAGGTTCTTCTAATGGCTTCTTTCCTACCTACTCGATTTCCTATTTTTGCAGCTGAAAATTACATTAGGTTGGAGTCAAGGGCGTGTAAGTTCAACTTGAATGACTCTAGTCACTACCCAAAATGCCCTGATTCTAGACCTCATTTGATTGTTTCTAGCTCAAAAATGCACATACTTGAGTTATTGCTGCGATACATGTGAAGAACACTGAAGAAAAATCTTGTATCATTCCACTTAAAACAATGGAGTAAATCATTAATGACAAATGTTTTCTCGGATGGGATGGAAAATGGAAAAAGAAATGTTAAAACTTCTAAATATAGGTTTGTGAAGCGAATTTGGTAAGCTCTGCAACTTTTCACTTCGCAAGCAACTGACGAGAACGTTGGTTGGCACCTTTCACTCGAGAGTTCAGTTCATCCACATCATCATGGAGATGATCAAGAGCTTTATTTTGTCTGCACTCACCAAATCATTGAACGATAATATGAGACAGGCTATGTAACTGAGAACAGGTGGAAAAATTATCTTTCCTTGATGGTGCATTTCAACAGATATGAAAATATCCCTCAAAAGAAAAGTTAAAAGAGCTTATTGCAAATACTACTGGGAAGCCTGTTGAGAAAAAGTTCACCACGAAATGCAGATTTCAAGCAATGCAAGGGGCATTTCAATTCAAGCATTTCAAAGCAGTGCAGAAGTTTGCTAGTACTTGGACATGATAAGAGAGAGACAACAGACCTTTCAAGTTCAGATCCCATGTCAACAGCCATGCCTTTTAGATCACCCAAGATATTACTTAGATCTGAAAGTGCATCGTCTTGCTTTGTCTTCTCAAGCTGGAATTCGATAACCAATTAATCTTATTGCAAGCAGAATTTTACTAAAAATTTGTATACACATCATAATACTAACCTCAACTTTCTGTATGGCGTCAGTTGGTTCAGGAGGAGGTATCTTACTTCCTGGCTGAGCTTTAGGTACAGGAGCCAGACCCAACTTTTCTCTCTGTTCCTTCCGGTTTTCGCTTTCCTTAGATGAATTATCTGCCAAAACAATGCAATAAACGATCTGTCATACTAAAATCCAACTACCTTTTGAACATTTGCATATTTCAGTTGAAGCTTCAATACTAACTAGAAGAAATAGTATTAGAAGAAAACCTGAGGTGATCACAGGCCCTGTAATTTCTTTGGTCTTCTTTGGCTTCCATGGCATAGAAAACATGCCGCCTAGACTATTCAAAAGCTTCTCACCCTAATATTTGCAAAGTTTATAGAATCTAGTTAAAAGGAATTTTAGAACACAAGAACAACAATATGAATTCTTTTTCTTTTTTGAAAACAACAACAACATGAATTCTAAATAGGAGTTTGACTGCTAAAAAGAAGTTGTTCTTAGAAAATAAAGTGCTAGTCTATTTCTAATTCTAAATGACAAATAACAAAGTATTTTCAATAATAATCAGAATAGACACAAAAATGACAAAAGCTTGGCTCTTTTGATCATTTGATTGCACCTAGTAGTGGACTGTCTTTCTATATAGAAAATCTAATAACATTATATGATCCAAAAGCCAGAAGATTATACATAACATGGAAATATGTCTAATTTGACCCACTTTTTTTTTTTTCTTGTGGATATGAATAGCTTATAAGAATCAAAAGTATACAGTTTCTTGTACACTAAAACATGCTTAAGCCCTAGAAATTCTGTGAGTCTCAGACAATTTCATTAACTTAAAGCCTTATTAATGAACAGATGATATACATGTTACTTCATGTCAAATACACAAATTATCTGATATAATGGCAATTAAAGGGGCCAATAATGATTAACATCCAGACTATGATGAAATTTTAATGCAAATCAGAGAGCTGGGCTTCATTTCAATTACCAAAATTGTCCTACAACAAATAGGCTATAAGGTTAAAAGGTGTTCATTATGTTAACTGTAGTCTCTTACTCTCCTCCCTCTCCAACTACCTTCTGCCGATCTGTGTATACAAACTTGAAGCAAAATACATGCTATATGGAACTTACCTTATGCAAATCCTTATCCATCTGAACAGCCATCACGTGGGTCCTTTCAATTTGCTGTCCTTGCTTATGCAAAGTATCAAGTGTCCTTGTAGCATCCTCTCTGATGTTCTCAGCAATCTTCAAGCAGTTATTAACAGTATTTGTTGTCTCCTCAGCCTTGTAGACAGCATAATTCTCTAGGTCTTCCATAGTCTGGTTCTGTAGTCCTCCAGAGTCGTGGAAATCATTTTTGTATCTATCTCTATCTCTCGCTGGTGATGGCCTAGTAGATGCTGAAGTTTGCTTTCTTCTTCCATGGTCATCATCATTCAAATCTGGGATTAAGAGCACAGGCCCAGAAGAAGTTCTAGCTGGTGTAACAGTGCTCTTGTTATCTTCAGTATCTGAATCAAATGGGTTGGAACCAGAACCAGCTGGTGGGTCCACTGACTTCTGCCTAGGTCTCATAAATCCAAACATTTTCTCAAGTGTAAAATTTTCTGTTTGGGAATCTAAAAGCCAATGAAGGAAAATGACAGGAACGCCTTGAAAGTTGAATCTTTGACAAATGGTACCTGAGAAACAAGCAATTGTTTCATAAAAGCAAGTGATTCTCCACAAACAAAAAGAGGAAAAAAAAACAAATACAAGCAAAATAAACAAAAGAGTACCTTAAAAAAACTTGGAATTGAACAAAAATGAAGAGAAAAAAAAAGAAATTGATACACAAACCCAAGAAAAAAATGGGAAAGAGTAAGAGAGGGAGAGAGGGTTTTCTTTTTTTTTTAAATTTTGATTACTATTTATTGATTTGTTGTCTCTTTGATCTCTATCTTTGATCAAACAAATGGGAGGCCCCCCGAAAAAAGAGAGCATGCCCCTTTGCAATAGCTTCCAAAACTGCGGGAGGTCTCCTTTTTTAAGACCGTTGGAGTTTGAATTTCTGTTGCATTTTCCCAATTTGAGACAAAAATTTATAGTTTTTTTTAAATGCTTTCTAATTTTAGATTTTATTGTTAAATGGGGTACCCAAGCCCCAGTCCAATAATGGTTTAGTCAGATTCAACCCTTTTATCTCAACTACATATATTTACATGAAGAAAAGATTTTCATTAAAAAAAAAAAAGAAAGATAATTACTTTATTATTCATCAATATGCCAGGGACATCCGGACCCTGGAGGATTGATCCTTTGTGCCGCGGGGATTAATATTTGTGTCGAAGTTCAACATCATACCCGTTGAATGTCACTTTTTAAAACGATTGTACTCCAGATTCAATGAGTTATACAGGATTAAATGATCACTATATAGGAACTAGAGTTGGAAAGTCTGGAATTGAGATCTGCCAAGATTTATGCAGACAGTCGACAATTGTTGTGATTTACAGTGAGCAAGATTCTTACCAAGGTTCAATGAATGTCTGCCTAGTCATTTCCTGCAGCAAGTCCAAGTAAAAAAACCCTGAGTTATTTAAGCTTGAACCATAACTTGATGTGATTTTATAATTAGCTACACAAAGTATTGTGCTAGGATTGTCCAAAAATCTGAAGATCTCTGAGGACAAGTTCAAGGGAACTTCTCTGGCCAGCAGATCTTATTTTTCAAAGTTGATTTAGAATTTTGATGGTTTGACCCTACCAAATACAAGTTTTGAGCCTAATTTTGATTTTCTATCATCTCCTAATGGGCTCATCTATGATTGGATCATGACCCAAAAAGGATAAAGCTTCTTATAGGACAAAAAAATTCAATGGCCTCAAATCAGTTGCTTAATGATTCAACACATGACCATCAAAATAAAAGCCCATCCAAGCTCTTTCTGTTTCTCTCTCTCAAGCAAACACAATCAAAGGATAATATAATAATAAGCAACAAACACAAGGACAAGGGACATGGTGTGATGGAATAAAGATAAAAAATTTCTACCACCCTGTCAAATTAGAATGTAGAAAGCACAAGAAACATAAAACAATTGAGATTTTGGGTTGATTTTGTTTAATGGTAGTTGACAATGCAACCACCTTTGAGCCACAATACTTGAAATAGTAAGTGAAAGATGAGCTTTGGTTCCTCATTAGTCCAAAAACTCATTATCTTCAAACTTGTATTCAAGCTCAAGAGTAAGTCCAACCACTCCATGTATTGCCCTCTTTCAATGCCTCAATAGCTTAACAAGAAACATTTTCATTTCACAAAGTCAACTAAGCTGCCTAGTATGGGGGCTGGCCTAAATTCTTGAATTATATTCAATGGAAGAGAACAATGTGATAAACTAAGTTCATCTGATCCAATTATGACCCATCATCCCTATCATAGGTTTTTGGAACTTATGCTCACTCCATTGTAGGCAGAACCTTGCCTTTGTTACAAAGAAGAGAGCATTAAAGGCATTTCCATGAGTATGTTTCAAAAGAGAGTTGAAACAAAGGGACCCAACCGAACGTTTGGATAGTTTTAACAGATATATGTAGCAATTAAATGTGAGTGTCCAGTTCTTGGGCACGTAAATTTTAGAGGAAACTTCTGTTCCACTCCATAGAATGACACTTTCTTTAATGTTTCCCTCATAAAGCAGGTGGTCCTTGATGCTTTTAAAACAACACTTCAACAGTTAGATTGGCTACATCAATGACAAAATATGATTGCCAATATCAAAGATTTAAAGGTAAATGTTTTATCATACAAGTTCAAAAACAGAAGCCGCTGGCCCTTTGAGTTTGATTCCTACAAGACTCTATTTGACAGATTTGAAGCAACCCAGAGCTGAAAGTACATTAACATGGAAAGTGGTGTAATCAAGAGGAAACAAACTTGATAACGTTTCAAGATAAAATAGACAAAGAATTCAAAGTCGTAAGAATGAAGATATAATCCAAGAACATAGATAAAATAAAAAGAAAACAACTTTCAAGTTCAAAAGCAAAGACCAACTTGAATATTCCGAAGACAAGGAGAAACACAAAAAAAAAAAAAAAAGACTGTCTATACACTCTAAAATCTCTTGCATCATGATGAACCAACCTATGCCCACAAATTTTCCCATTTTGAGATCAAACCCACCATGCCACCGCCAAGAGTCATGCTTCTGGTGCTTCCAATCTACAATGGCATGAACCCAGAATTCCCCATTGCATCTTCCTCAACAGGAGCTGGAAGGTTAAGATCAATTAGACCTGGCATTTCTGGTGAGTCTTGCTTGATCACCAATGTTCTGTCCTCGGAACCTCCAACAAAATGGGACCTCTTGTGACCTCCTAAAGCTTGGCCTGACTTGAAAACTCTGAAGCAGAATGGGCACTCATGCCCCTTGTTTTTCTTTGATCCCATTCTTTTCCAAGCATTGCCAGATGAACCACGAGGAGTACTTAGACTTTTGCCATGTGAAGACTTGGTAATTTTGCTATCAGTCATTGGAACACGAAAAGAATCATTTGCTAAGCTATCTTCACCGCTCTCATTTATTGACTCGCTGCAGTCATTGACCTTTGTATGGCTTGCTCTGTGTCCTCCAAGAGCCCTGTGGGAATCGAAGGTCTTGTTGCAGGTCAAACACTCATATTTGCTTCCCTTTGGAGAACTGTTCCACCAAAATTCAGGACTGTGATAATCATTCTTGGCACTTCTTCTTAAATCATACTTAGTCAAAGCTCTACCTGCTTGATTATCTCCTACTTCACTAACCAAATCCTTTGGGAATTCAGCTTTGACACATTTGAATTTACTCAAACTCTTCCTAAATTTTGCATCAAAGTCCTCAAATCCAGATCCAGACTCAAGTTTCTTAAATTCAACATTCTTGAGAAACCCATCCACAGAAACATCTGATTCCACCTTCTTGGGTCCATTCCTAAAATACCCAGAATCGGAATTCTCAGAAGGACCAGACTCAGCAGATTTCAACTTACCGTCTCTTTGTTTTTTCATCTTCACAAACTCACCACCGTTAGGAACACATTTCATGTCATTCTTAATAGTTATCCTCACATCAATAGACGATGACTTGGCTTCCAAAACGACAGAATTGTTATCTGAAGAGTCAGCAACTGAATTCAATCCTTTCTTGCAGCCAGAATCCCTCGACAGCATCATCAAACACATAGCCACCTCTTCTTGTTCTTGCTCTATCTCTGATACAGATGAAGAACCATTTGCCAAAGAAACTGAATTATTAGAGTAAACGCCAATTGTCTTGTACCTTATTCTTTTGGATCTCCTCCTCCTATTTGGAGCTGATGTTTCAGTATCTGACTGACTATCCATTATCAGCTTCTGCTTTTCACTATTACTTGAATGATCCTCAAACTTCTGAAAGGCCCTCTCTTTCTCTGAGTGACAAGCCATGTGGCCACAAAGAGCTTTCAATGATTGGAAACCCTTACCACATTCTTTACAAATCATCTCTTTGAGTGCAGAAGCGTCGCCTGAATCAGAAAACTTCTTGGTTTTCTTGGGGTTCTCCCTCAGACCATAACTAGATTGACCACCAGCTTCAGCCTCAGCAGCTCTCTTGATGTTTCTTGCATTACTGCTGGAGAAAAGCTTGTTTATGGAGAGTTCAGCTGCTCCTTCCTCTGCTTCAGCAGAATTCTCATTATTCATATGAGTCCTTATGTGACCACCTAAGGACTTCCCACATGGGTACCTCTTGTTGCAAAACTTGCAAACAAACTTCTTCTCTTGATTTTGTTCCATTAAAAATCAATGGAGGGTGATCACTGAAAAACAGAAAATACCCACTAAAGGAAATACGATCAGTAGCTCATTTCTTACCTCAAATCTTCGAAAGACAGCATTTTTCATGATCTTTGCTGTGAGCAAGAAGACACCTTGAATGGTGAAGAAGCATAGAAAACGAGAACTAAAATCCAGATCAGGGAGCAGAAAAAACAGATCACAAAGTTTCTTGCTTTTGTTTCAGTGGAGATGATCAGAAGAGAATCAGGAGTTGAGATGTGACTGCTCTTAGTTTCAAGTACAACAAAGAGATCCGACCCACAAAAAGATCCTCTCTAAATCCCATTTTTTTTCACGTCAACACCTTCCAATGTTTAAACAAAAAGACTAAAATACTTTAATGGCTTTTGAAATGGAAAAATCAAAATTTTAAAGGAGACGAGACGCTAATGATGGCGATGAACAGGCCTATAAGAAGAACAATCAAAGCAAAAAACCATGACCCTTTCTCTTTCTCTCTCTCTCCTTTGTTTTTGTGTTGTAATTGGAGGAGACTTCCATGCATGGAAGCAAAAGATTAAAAAGGGAAGAAAAGATTGGCAGCACGTGTACTCAAATGAGAACCATCCGGTGATGGATTGAATGGTCAAGATTTCAGGGCTCTTTTTCATATTTTTAGGGGGTTGAGGATCCCAACGAGTGAGAAGTACTAGATAAATGGATTACATTTACATAGCAAATACCAAACTGAGGCTGCTGCGACAGCCGAACCATGCCTTTGTCTTGCTTGCAAGTTCACACAAGTGAAAGGTCAGAATCTCCATTTGCCCCCACTGAAAGGGATCATGCACATCAGCATATGCAAAGATGTTACATTATGGTTGGCCCCTCCAATTTTTCTTTATTCTTTCTTCTCATTTCTTCTTTATTTTTTGTAATATATATGTATATATTTCTTCTATTTGTTGTATTATTATTTATTTGGAATTCTATGTTTATATTACACTAAAATAATCAATCAGTGATATTTTCGAATTCAAAATTTAATTTAAATGATTTATACAATTATTATTAAAAAATGACATAAAAATATGAAATTCAAACTTTAATACTTATAATATATTTTTTATTCTCAAAATACAATCTTTTTTATAAAAATTTTTAAACTTTCACCGAAAAATAAATAGCTAAATTTAAGTTTTCAATTGAGTCATTTCTGTAAAATTAATTTTGGGCATATGTATCTTGGATTAAAAATGGTCTGCATCTTACTATTGGATTAGGCATTACACATTAAATCATGGCCATCACTAGTGATTGGCTTCCATTATCTATAATGGCTAACTTAACCAGATGTCAAAAACCGTAACCATTCATGAAAAAAGGATATTGGCAAGAAAAAAATTATGATAGCAAAATGATTGTCTTAAGTTATTTACGCAAAAAGAAAATTGATGATCCAAGGCTTGGAGTAGTGGGAATAATGTAGTTGAAAAGCATAGTGTCCATGCTTAGCTGTGCCAAATCTCACCCTGATAAAACCATTTTAGTCCACTTGGAAATTCAGGCTGCAATTTCACAGCCGAAATGCCTTAATATAAAAGATAAACAAGTTCCCTTTCTTTGATCCCATTCAAGATCACTCTTGTATTGATCTCCAATGTGAATGTGATGTTGCAGTCCATTTCATCTTTTCTTTATTTAGTATTCTCTGCCCCCATGTCTGTCGTGCAATGTAGCTTCTTTTACTAGGTTCATTTTTTTATGCATGCACTGAGGTCGGAGGACTTAATTTGTTCATCAAGAAGCTTGCCTTGGACCAACATTTATTGCCCCATAAATTCCACCAGGTGGAAACTAGTGCCAAAGTCTTTCTTTGCATGAAAGATCAATAGTAAGTGTTAGAATTTCAATTCAAATTTATTGAATATTATCTCTTACAGATAATTATATAAATTTTTTGAACTAAACTCCGGATTCATAACTAATGCAAAAGTTGATTATGAAAATATCGTATGTAAGAATCTTCTTCAACCCTTTGAAGTTATTTAAAGGTAGAGAGGGAGAGAGTAGCCTTTTCTTGTTTTGTTTTACCAAGTCGTCGATTTCCTTCGGATTAGATTGACTTTGGATATAAGAAGACGATTCCACCGATAATGAGGCCAACAAAGTGAAGTCAGTTTGAAAGGTATGACTATGAATATAACTGGCCTGCTGATAGATGATTCTCAAAAGACTTGGCAAAATGTCTAATTTTGTTGGTTTCCTACTACTAACTTGACAGGCTTATTAGTTGACGCGATACCCATCCCATTTTGCACGCAATGCTAACACGGTTGAAAACCAGAACTAATCAGGTTTATTCTTAATGGGGAAGGTTTCTTTCTCCCTCTCGCTTACTTCCCAAACTCAGCTGTCACCAAAACTAGAGCTTGGAACCTCCTTTTAGGGTTAACTTATCGGTCGGCAGATTTGAGGTTACAGTCTTAACCTGTCAGAATGAGGAATGCTTTAACAAGAAGCAAGGCCAGGTTAGAGCCAGCACAATCAGCAGCTTTGAGGTTACAGTCTAACCAGCCAGAACGTTTTAACAAGAAGCAGGGCCAAGTTAGAACCAGCATAATGCCTTTCATCAGTCCTAGAAACACAATCCCCGATACTAACACAATAAAGCCAAAAATCACCATAATACATGAACCATCTTCAAACTTAATTTTCTCTTATTAAAAAAAATTAAGATGAAAGAAATAATACAAAACAAGAAAGCCTCTCATTGGTATATTGTTTGGTAATGAATTCATCTATACAAGAGCCATGTATATTTATATAAGCTATCACCAGTATTTTTATACAAGTCAATGTCATTCAATCGAAGTTACTTTATTCACAGAAAATTCTAACAAATTTGAGCTAAATAGTCCAAGAAAAGACTACCCGTAGCTTTTGACACCACAGAGTGTAGAGTGCTGTGCTGCTGTGCCATTTACAAAAGCAGAAAGATCCCATTAAGAGCACTGCTGAAGCAAAATACATTTAGTAAATGAATTTACAGGGAAAAAAGTAAGAAAAAAATTTTAAAACCAAAATCTCAGCCTCCTCTCAGGATAAAATTCGGGACTTCTCAAGAGCTACCATCTGATGCTTATTCATTTCTCGTCTTGCTGTCCCAACTGTCTTGTCCAAAAATCTCTTCAATAATGTTGCACGTCGGCTGGAGATCAATACCTTTTGTTGAAGCTGAAGGATACCTAGCATCCCAGATTTTCGCATCACAGGTATCCAATAAATATACATGGTTCACCAGCTCACTAGACCCATCTAGTTTACCTTGCAAACACTTGTTAAGGTCGCTCTTCCCCCCACTAACATGCAAATTGGCCTTTGTATGCGAGTCAACCATATTTGGCTGAAACTCAAAAGACATGCATGAGTCATCCTGGACATTGAAATCCTCCCCTATTCCTGAAATCTTGTTTGTTTGTTGAAAAGCAGGATCAAACCTGCTCTCATCAAATGACTTAGCAGCATGTCCTTTTACCAAAAGATTTACACCATAATTCTCTCTTGTTGCAGCATTGCTATAATCTCCAACACCACTATCACCATCAGAGTCACCACTCTCATCATCATCATCCTCATCATTGTCATCGTCATCATCATCATCATCATCTTCAAGACACTGCCCTTCATGATTTAACAGATCTTCCTGATCAGCAAAAGACTCAATAGCAGAATTGTCATCTTCCTCTGAAGCTTGAACTTCATAAGCCTGTTGACTTCCATGCCACTCATCATCGTCGCTGTCAATGTCCAGAATACTGGATCTGTTCTGAACAGCTCGTCTCTGATGGATAAAGACATTGAAATAATAGCTGACAAGCTCCCTCTTGGAACGTGATGGGAACACCACTGACAAGTGCTTCCAAAACTTCTTACCTAATGATGCAGGATTACTATAAACAACCTCATTAAAGATATCTTCATCTTCTTCACTCCATTTATATGCTACATCATCGCCCATGTCATAAAACCCCAGCTTCATAAATTTTTCATGCCCAAGGGATTTTCGTAGTTTTTCTCGTGCTTCCGTCACATGCTGTCGCACACATCTAAAAGATCCCCTATCCAGGCAGCTACAGTCAGCTCTCCCGGCACCAACTTTGCCACTGTTGTTTGCAGACAAATCTGAGTCAGGCATTGGAATGACACATGTCCCCATCAGAATCTCTTCATTGTCATTATCAGTGGTGTCTGATGCATCATTCTGAGCAAGCTTGTCCTTCTTTATGTGGCTACCCCATGATGGAACATTGGCTTGATGATTTGGCCCAAGAGGAACTTGTCTTCGAGGAGACCGATCCAAGAGTAAAGAATAGGCATCCTCAACAGAAGCAAATGTTCTTCGTGGGAAAAAAAAGTCAAAATATTCTGAAGAAACATGCGAAATAGCTGCTGCCCCATTACCTGTATCTTCCTCACTAGAAGTGCTAGTGACCAAAGACAAGGGAGCACTAGTCTCAAAATCCTTGTCAACCAAATTTGCATCATTATTAAGAGCACCCCTTTCAAATGCTTCATTGCTTTGGTATTTACCAAATCCATTCTCAACCTCTATTGCATTACACAGAGGAAGATCACATCAATGTTAAAACCATGCAGCAGAATATGAATCATTCACATGAAAACAAGCAGAACAGTCACACAAGACATTACCTGAAATATGAGGCTTCTGAGGAGTATTGCTACAATGAATTGTATCAACAAAAAGAGTCAGCTTGTTGCTATAGTCAAACTGCCTTGGATTCTTGAAAGGAAGTTCCTGCAGCTCCTCATCATCAAAAGGCCGCTTAAATCCCATTTACAACCTGTGGGACGAACAATTAATTATGAAGACAAGGTAAAATAAATAAATATGCAAGTCAATCACAGGGCTTACTAGGCAATGCACAGTGACACATAGTAAGACAAAAAATACATGCAATAGCGGACAAAAAAGAGCACTTTAAAAAATAAGCACAAACTAAAATAAACATAGTCAATTATGAATGATAAAAGCAAGAATTAATATATTAACCACTTAAAAATGAAAAAAAAAAAAAAACTTAAATTACGTAAAATCAATTACCTCTAAATTGTGTTGAATTGACTTTAAGCTACTTGAAATGGAACTGAAAAAATCAGGGATCAATTAAAAGCCCAAGAAGCCTAAATTGAGACAAGGGTAGCAGTTAATTACGCACTAAAATTGATTTCCCTATGGAAACAGGCGGTTTCCCTAAATTTGACTACCAGCAGAAGCCCTAAATTTACAAGAAAACCCTAACCCTAAATTCCCAATTGGCCGAGGAAACGACAAAATTACGGCATAAAACTCCTCCAAACAATAACGCCGCAACGTAAAACACCAAAACCCTCTAAGAATTTACAGAGAAACGAAACTAACAGGACCGAACAAATCCAAACCCAGAACGGAAACCGAATCGAGAACAATCGGACAAAATTAGACCGAATCAAAGAGGGAAATCAACATAAATCGAAGTGAAAACTAAACCCATAGACGTCGAGCAGCAAAAAGGACACAATCGAGGAGATTGAACAACCCTAACCCTAGAAAGGCGAAAAACCAACGGCTGCGATAGAAAGATAGATCGACGGAAAGAGAAGAACGAGAATCGACAAGATATGTACGTGATTTACAGATTAGAGGAAGAAATTAGGAGAAAATCGGAGATCGATTTTCGGGCTAAGTTGGGGATCGAGAAAGAGGGGTAAACATGCGATAAGGGAAAGAGAGGACACGGTTCGGGTGCTTTTTGTATACGAGGCGGTCCAATACGGAAACCGGATTGGGTTAATTTTAGCTTTTTGCGTTTTTCACTCCATTTATTTTATGCTAAACCGGTCCGGTTCTCATTGAAATTACCTAAAAGTCCTCATATAATGGTACTTAAATTTAAAAATATATTAATTATTGAATGGATTTTTTAATCACGAGGATTTTCGGTTGAAGTTTAGTATTTTATTTAGAGTTTTCGAATTTAAGATGATAAATAAAACCAAATTTATAATTTAAGTCAATTGTTTTATGTAATTAATTTTAAAATATAATAATAAATAAATTTTGAATTTAAATTTTAATATTTACAATTAATATTTTTTAATCTTAGATTATAATATTTTTTATATAAAAAAAGAAATATATGAAATAAAAAATGTACCTATTATTATGTACTCTAACCAATTGAAAAGCTAAATCAAAGAACAAGAATATTAGCAGTCCATGTCTTAAACCAATAATGTAGTTTCCATTTCATCTCAACCAATTTTGGTGTACAATGGCCTGTGCCTAAAAACATTAGGATCCTATTGAGTATTGACATCAATCTTAATATACACTTATCAACAGAAATTAAAAGTTATAATGATTTAGATTGGATTGAATTTGATTTAATTTTTATGAATAATGTATAGTATTATAAATTTTTAAAATTCGATTAGAATCTAAACTGATATTTTTTTGAAATCGATATAATTCGAATTGAATTTTATTTGTTTGGTTGATTAGTTTTTAAATTAATTTTTTTTATTTTATATATATTTTAATAGAATTTTAATATATTATAAGATATTTATGTATAAAATAATTAGTTTTATTTTATAAAAATTTAAAAAATATATAAAATTAATAAAAATATATAATTAAGTTTGGTTCAATTTTTTATACTTTTTACATTTCAATCCAAATTTAATATTTACATTCAATATTTGAACTAAATAAAAAAAAAATCGATTCGAATCAAACACCATAATTTCAAATTGATTTTCAAATTTTTTTTTCACCCTTGAACCGAAAGTCCTTCAGCTGCCCCTTATTCCATCCAATTTTGGGGAACACAAGAGATTAGGGAAACAACCTCAATTTAGATTTTGGCTTTTAAACTTGGTCGGGGGAAGGAGGAAGACTAGGATTATAGCATAATTTAGCACTTCAAATGTTAAAAAAAACTATAGAAATTAAGAAAACCTCTGTTAATAGCTCATCGAGGCCTCATGACCAAGAATAATGTAACATCTCCATACAACATCATTAAAAAATTCACTTTCAGTTTCAGGAAATCTCTGAATATACAAGTATCATGCACAAGATAACTTGTGTAAAATTCTCTGGTAAAGGTTTTATTACATTAAGCCAAGAACAAATCAGATACTCTACCGGTTAAAGACAGATCCAAACACTACTGTTTCATGTAACCCCATATATGTAGAAATAATGGAATACTAAAACTAGAAGAAACAAAATGTAATTGGGAAAAAATATATGTAATCGTGTCATCGCTCTCTCAATGATCAGTCTAGCCCAACGCCCGTAAATGTTGCTCCAGGATATGCTCTATGCCACAGCAGGCATGTCCTTAAGCCATGGATCCAATGGTTTGCCAATGGAGTAGACAATAAACCCAATTTCCCTCAGCTTAGCTACATCCACAATGTTCCGACCGTCATAGACAAATGCAGGCTTCTGCATGTTATCATAAATCCTTTGGTAATCAAGAGTTTTAAACTCATCCCACTCTGTCAGTATGCAAATCCCATGAGCATCCTTTGTTGCCGCATAGGCATCCCAAACAACATTAACTTGCTTGATAGAAGCAGGGCTCATTGGCTGAAGATGAACTGGATGGTCCCAATCGAACTTCTTCATTGAAAGATCCCTCTGAATCTGCTCTTCGTTGACTTGAGGGTCGTATATGCTCAGTCTAGCCTTGTCACCTAACAGCCCTTTGCACCACATCGATTGCTGGGGTCTCCCTAGTGTCACCAGTGTCCTTCTTGAAAGCAAATCCAAGAATGGCAATCTTCTTCCCTGAAACGGTGTTAAACATTGAGGAAACAATCCGGTTCACAAAACGAGTTTTCTGGTAGTCATTCACTTTAATGACTTGTTTCCAGTAATTTGCTACCTCAGGGAGGCCATTGCACTCACAGATATAGACCAAGTTCAGAATATCCTTTTGGAAACAAGATCCACCAAAACCCACACTAGCATTCAAGAATTTGGGTCCTATTCTTGTATCCTTCCCAACAGCATGAGACACTTGGCTCACATCAGCACCAGTTGCCTCACACAATGCTGACATAGCATTAACAGAAGAGATTCTCTGTGCCAAGAAGGCATTGGCAGCAAGCTTCGACAGCTCAGCTGACCAGAGGTTGGTGCATATGATCCGGTCCACAGGAACCCAGTGGGCATAAACATCCCTCAATGCTTCAATTGCCCTTTTGCCTTCTGGGGTCTCCCTGCCTCCAATAAGAACACGGTCAGGATTGAACAGGTCCTGAATTGCAGTTCCCTCAGCAAGGAATTCAGGATTGGAGAGAATCTGAAAGTCGATGCCTTTGCTATTGTGGGTCAAAATTTTCTCTATTGCCTCAGCTGTTTTAACAGGGACTGTTGACTTCTCAACCACAATCTTGTTAGATTTCGATACATCAGCAATCATACGAGCAGCACTCTCCCAGTAGGTCAGATCAGCGGCTTTCCCAGCTCCAAGACCTTGAGTTTTGGTTGGGGTGTTCACTGAAACAAACACTATATCAGCCTCAGAAACATGCTTCTCCACATCAGTGCTAAAGTAAAGGTTATTTCCTCTGCACTGCTTCACCACATCATCAAGACCCGGCTCGTAAATGGGGAGTGCATCACTATTCCAGGCATTAATTCTTGACACAGAAATATCCACAACAGCCACTTCAATTTCTGGGCATTTCAGTGCAATGACAGCCATGGTTGGCCCACCGACATATCCAGCTCCAATGCAACAGATCTTCACCATTTTCGATATCCTACAACACAAACCACTCAATTTAAGGAAAAAAAAAAAAAACAACCCGAAATACATCTCATTCCAATGTTTGAAGCATGTAAGCACATTACTTAGCTGAGATCAATCTCTCAAGTAAACAAAAATGAATTTCTTTCAGAAAAAAGTTGGGTTTTTAAATCATAATTCCAAGAAAAAATACAAGAAAAATAGTAATTAAATGGTGAGAAAAGTCAGATCTAATGACTAAAGATCCAAAATATAAACAGGCTAATAAAAAATGCGGTCAATCAACCAATTCTTTTTAACAGGAAACAAGAATTTCAGTAAACAAATTTAAGAACGGGATCTAACAAAAAAAAAAAAAACAATGGAAACAGCAACAGATCTGCCAAATAACAAAACCCAAATACCAGAAATCAAAAAACAAATGAAGTAAGCCATAACATAAACCAACAGGAAAAAAAAAAAAAGAGTTTGATAGGGAAAACCAAAACCCAGAACAAATGAACCAAGTGGAGATCAAATTACCTATCTGGGTCTTGAGCTATTGGATCAAAGATAGGATAAAAATGAAGAAAAGAGAAAATCTGGGTGTAGAAGAAGAATGAGGAGATCCAGGACCTTTCCACTGATTTTATACTCAGCTAAATTACCTTCAAGATCCAACCACTTGGGTGCGTCCACGGTCCATAGTACTTTTTTTTTTATTAATAATATTCTTACACGTTTTCCTTTTCCCTTAACCCATCAAAATCGCATACTTAATTACCGACAATTTTATTAATTAATTGTTCAAAGTATGTTAAAGTTTTTTTTTTTTTTTTCAAGAAAAGAAAAAAGGTTAAGCCAGCATTATTGTTGTTGATGTAAAGCTGTGATTAAGGTTTTTTTTATTTAATTTTTTAAGAAGATGACACATCCACAATAACTAAATTAAATATTAGAGTACGATCAAATTTGTATTTTTTATATTTTTTATTGGATTGCATGGCTCATAAAATGCAAGAATTATAGTATGAATTTAGATTTTTAAAAAAAACCCATAATTTATGAGCCAAATTATATTTTATAAGTAAATAAATGGATTTATTAATCTTCAATAAAAAAAATTAAAAGATCAATAATTTTTTTATTTATTGTTGAAACGTCAAACTCTTAATTTTAATAATTTTAATATAAAAAAATATTAAATGGCAGTTAGTGAGTCCAAATGGAAGGAAATGAAGTGAATTATTTGTGAACTATGATGGTTGAGTTGGACCTATATTATTATGAAATTTTTAAATACAAATGTTGGAATATTCAGAGTATTTGGAAGCTGTTTCAATGCTAGACGTGCAAGACACTAAAAGTTGATTTGTTAAACATCAAACAAGAGAATTTGTCAGAGAAATTGCCTTGTTTAAAGTTGGTTCCAATCTTAGGGACCACTTTCATGCCATTGATGTGATTCAAAAGGCAGCTCCATCTGCAAATTTTGCATCATTTTAATTGAATTATAAAGATTGAGTGGTTTAAGGGTTGATCTTATTTTCATGTACATTGCTCAAATCAAATATAATATATATAGAATTCATGATTCAATTAATTAACATAATCGCTTTTAAAAAAATAATATTTTGTACATTTGTAATTCAAAATAATTCAAAATATATGTGAAAATGAAGAGTTGAAGAGCTGACTGGCCTTGAAACTGATTTGGAGCCTAACATGAACGCAGATGCCCCTTGTTTGTAAGTTTGATTCCAAGGAATAGAAATCAGTCATGTACATTGGCTATGCTTCCATTGTAAATAACACAATTTCACCCGAAAAAAAAAAACGTGTGAGTAAAGTCATCTTCATCAGAAGAGGTTAACTTCAAATATAAAACAGTCTAAGACATTAAGGTTTTGAAAGGACCTGACACCATGAATATAACATGCCCTTTAATTTGTACAAAAATTTCCAAAATACATGTGAAGCAACAATAAGACAGCATTGTCCTAGAAGGACCCCAATATTTAGACAAAATAAGTTCATGGAACAAGAGTACCTTGCCCATGGCCATGGCTTGTCTGCCAAAATGTTCAGCTTCCTGGGTCTTAGGGTTTAGATTTGTTTTCTTTCCATTTAATGATTTATACCTTTCATAATGTTGGGCCGGTTTAGGTTTTGGGTCCCATTATCCAGGCAATTGGAGGAACTCTTACTGGTATGCCTATTGGCCATGGTTTACCAAGCATCGACAAGCCAAGGTTTACTTTTATAGGATCTGTTGATGTGCTTGATGTCAACTGTTTCAAGGAAAGTTCAGGTACTGTCTAATCAGTAATAATGTAGTGCACATAATTGCAGGGGTTCTGGATGAGTTGCAGATTTTGTCGGTTTGATAAATCAGGTGCTCTGCCATTCCCCCATGGTGCTGATTGCTGAACAAATACCAATTATTGCAGTAATGAACAGATGGTTCTCTCTCCCCAGGGTACGGTGGAGGGAAAGCTTTTGCCACACCTGATGACAATGGAACCTACATGGAATTCTGTTGGAATTTTGAGCTCTATCGTCCGTTTAAGTGATCAAAAGTGTCATCAAACTCTTATCATCCTCATCATCTCGGGTCCTTTTATATGCTTTTTACTGACAGTTCCGGCATTAATGAGTGAAGTTGGGTTTTTAGCCCAACAAGATGCACTACCGGGTTTTTGGAACAGCAAACTTTTAGCAGGGATCATTGAAACCAGCTCCTGAAAACTGAGATTTTCTTGGTACAACAGGACAAGGGAGAAGTGATTGCAGCATTACCAAATGAGCCAACGTTGAAAGTCTCTGGAAAACTGAGTTGTCCCTGCTTTCTACACACTAACTTGCTGGGAGAAAATGAGATCTTGAGTGATCTGATAGTGTCCAGGAATTTGGATAAGCGATGGAATTGAAAATAATAATAAAAATTATATTATAGTTACAATTGAAAAAATATTATAATTGTGATTAAAAAATTAATAAAAAATCTTATTAAATAAATTTTATTAAAATTAACATTTAAATTTAATTGATTATACGATAAACTCATTCATGTCACATCAAAATTACGACAAAATCCAAACTTAACCTTAATATTTGGGCATAACAGTGGTCACAGCTCATTTTCTGCTACTGGTACCTTGGATATGTAGCAAAGCTAAACCATTGAATTGAACCAAATCAATCCTCCAAATTGCATAACAAGCTGAAAGGTAACTTTTAATCTTTTAACCCTTTTATTTTATTGCTTTTGGTTTTTTCAATCAAATTACAGTAAAAATTACTACTCCTTATTATAATAATGTTAAAATAATAAAAAAAACTCTTAAATTTTATAATTTTACTTAGATAAGTGTTTACATTTTTATTGCATTCAAATAAATTTTTAATCTTTCTTTTGTAATCAAATAAATTTTTAATCTTTAATTTTTATTCAAATAAGTCCTTAAATTTTTAATTTGTACCTAAATAAGTTCTTAACATGAATCATTCTTTCATTTGAAATAAGAATTTATTTGAATATAAATCAAAATATAAAAATTTATTTAAATATAATAAAATTTTAAAAATTTATTTAAAAAAATAATTCAAAGCTTTTTTAATATTTTAACCATACAATAATTAAACAGTTATTCACCATAAACATCACCATGGCCAAAATCTAACATAAAGGTACTCTTTTATTAATGAGAAAGTTTGAAAATTTTTTAAAGTTTGAATATAAAACATTGCACTTTTGTTTTTAAAGTGTACGTGTTGAGTTAAATTAGAGAGGTAAAACCTTAAAATCACAGAAAAGAAAAAGAAAATGCTTAAGAATAAATATTGGAGATGTTTCTTAACATTTATACTCCGACGCTTAAATTAAAAATTGATTAGAGAGATAAATAAGAAGAAAAATATAAAGAGTAGAAGAGTATAAGATGATCTAAATATTATCTGAATGATCTTATTTATAACTAGAAGGTGAGAGATTTCAAATAGTTTAAACTGCTTAAGGTCAATCCTATAATCAGAAGTGACTTGAAAGATCGAGTTGAACTAAATGTTAATTATCCACTCGAAGAATAAGTCAATATTGAGGGAACTTTGCTAGACAAATTGGTGAGATAGCCAAGTTGGCATTAGAATCTCATATCGATTTGCAATATCAAGTTAGCTTAAAAATTTGAAAATACCCTTAATTATTTATTGATAAATTTTAATGAAAAAAAAATGAACAAAACGCTTATTGAACCTAAAAACGCTTCTAACATAAATTTTATATAGTTTACATGTAAATATCATTATTTCTATCTCCTCATTTATAAATTCGAAAGATTTAATATATCTAAAGTCACACATGTAATCAAGACTAGACTAAAAACCAACATCTTTGCTAGTAATAATAAAGGATAACTGTTGAATTAAGGGCTAAATTAAGTAGACAAGTGGACATAATAGCTTTAAGACCAAAATAATTGGATACATTACATAATTAGTGGCCTCCATTTGGCACTCATTTTTTAATAAGTGAAAAGTGAAAATAATTTTTATTTTATTTTTTTTGACGGCCAAATCATAATAGTTAATTCCACGTGGCCCCACAAAATGAAGATCACGACACGAACGGGCCAATCAGTAACTACATCATCATTATATTCAATATAAATACGCATAAAATGTAACAATTATAATATTATTATAATTTCCATTATTAAAATCATTTTCATATTAAATGAATCATAATTAATTAAAATCATTTCTAACAGTGAGAGCCTTTAGATCTGATTATTATATTAACCATAAAAAATTTTAAAAATGCTTTTTTTTTTCTCACATCAAAATCACTTCTCTTTCGCGCTGTCTCTCTCTCCATTTGTCAATTTCGGGCTTCTGTTCTTTTTTTGTTTATGCTTCTTCGATGATCTTGATCTTTTATGCTATCCTTTTTGGGATCTGACTTTCTTTTAACGAGATTCTATAAACGGAAAGCCTCGCATTTTAAGAAAATTTCTGTTTTAAGAAAACTGTTGTTAGATTCAATCATCATTTCATCTACCAAACTGACCGTTAAAGAATCAAAGTTTCCTTCTTTTTGATACTGATTTTGGTGGATCATTTGCAGCTTGATGTGATTGATCACTTGCTGGAGACTCAGGCATTGGCATTGCTCAAAGTAGAGTTTCGATCGGCTCTGTTTGGATGCCGGTAAAAGATACTGCGGTAAATTTCGGTTTGGTTTGGATTAGGAGTTCAATTTTGGGTCGAATAAAATTCATATTGATTTTCGTGGTTTTTCTCTACTACTGGTTATGGTGGATTTATAGTGATCTTGGATTTTTTACTGTTTGTTTATCTGTTGCTTGTGATGGTTGGGGAAAGAACAGTGCGGGGAGGAGTGTAGAGCAGGTGGTTTCAATGCTTGTTGGACTAATCCGGATTCATGGTAACATATGTAGAAGCTTATATGTTAAGCTAAAGGGATTGGTTATTTAGTGGTTTTCCATACTTCAATTCTTTAAAGCTTTGGACATGAGAAGCCCCAGCCTCAATAAACTATCTATCATTTTCGGCCCTAGACCACCAATCAGTTGGCTGTTATTGTGCTTTGTCAGTGTGCTTGTGTTAATTGCGGTCTTTGGATCGTCATCTTCTAATTCCTTTGACTCTGTAACTTTCACTCTGGTACCTGAGATTTATACAAACTATAGAAGGCTAAAGGAACAAGCGGCAGTTGATTATTTTGAGCTGAGAACTCTCTCTTTTGGAGCTAGTCGCCAAAGGGAACTTGGCTTTTGTGGCAAAGAAAGAGAAAATTATGTTCCTTGTTACAATGTCACAGCAAATTTGTTATTAGGGTTTAAAGATGGAGAGGAGTTTGATCGACATTGTGAAGTGTCAAGACAAGGAAAGTGGTGTTTAATTGGCCCTCCGAAGGATTTTAAGATTCCACTCCGTTGGCCTGCTGGAAGAGATGTCATATGGAGTGGAAATGTCAAGATAACCAAAGATCAATTCCTTTCTTCTGGAAGCAAGACAAAGAGGTATTTATTAAATGCATCTGGATGCTCTGTAGGTAGAGAAAGTATCAGGCTTATCTCCTTTTGTTACGAACTTTACCTTTTAGAATTTGCTAGTGTATGTTCTTTGTAGCAGCTTATATATTCTTTTTTCTCTGTTGGTTATGTGATCAATAACAGTTTTCTAAGTTACCTACATAATCTTTTAAAAACTGTCTAGAATGATGTTGCTAGAAGAGAATCAACTTGCTTTTCACTCTGAATATGGCTTAGTCTTTGATGGTGTCAAAGATTATTCTCGCCAGATTGCAGAGATGATGGGACTGGGAAGTGACTCTGAATTTTTTCAAGCCGGTGTAAGTCTGTATTTTGTTTTATGATAATGTCTTATAATTTTAACCTTTTGGGGTACCATGAGCGTTGAGAGTTTGGTAGTTTTGGAGTAAAATATTTTAGCTTGTTATACCTACAAATATGAGAAAGATACTGTCTGTTCTTCAAGGGGAACTAAAACAATCAGCACTATATGGTATTAAATACTCCTACTTTGGTTACAGGTTCGCACTGTACTTGATATTGGTTGTGGATTTGGAAGTTTTGGAGCTCATTTAGTTTCGCTAAAGTTGATGGCTCTTTGTATTGCTGCATATGAGGCAACCAGAAGCCAAGTTCAATTAGCACTTGAGAGAGGTCTTCCAGCAATGATTGGAAATTTCATATCAAGACAGCTGCCATATCCATCATTGTCATTTGACATGGTTCATTGTGCTCAGTGCGGTATTGTTTGGGACAAGAAAGGTACTTTCAGAGTTTAATAGTAAGCTTGCTTTCTGTAATTTATTGGTAATCTCCATGTCCTGTTTCATTATAGAGTTGTTTTGTTGAAAGTGCAGTGCTTTGTACGGATGCACTAAATTACAGTGTAGTGCACTGTTAACAGTGCTTTAAGATTAATAATACTGCTAGCCATGAAATGTATTTGAGTGCTGAAACTTCCTCCTCCAAACTTTGATGAAAAGGACAATATCAAAGGAAAAGAAAAGGTATAATGCACGTGGCCTGAATTGTCTAAAGTCTTACTGTTAGATGTATGTATGATCTTAATGTATTGTGCATGTACCTATCTATAATCAATAATAGGCAAGTGTAGCTGCCTTTGTAAAATTACTTATGCTTTGCTTTCTAACTATGACTTTGTAAAACAGAGGGGATGTTTCTTATAGAAGTAGATCGGTTACTCAAGCCTGGAGGTTATTTTGTTTTAACCTCACCCGCAAGTAAGCCAAGTGGAAGTGCAACAGGTACAAAGAAAATAAACATGTTAACACCACTGGAACAATTCACTCAAAAAATTTGTTGGAGTCTTATTGCTCAGCAGGATGAAACCTTCATCTGGCAGAAAACTGCTGATACACATTGCTATTCTTTTCGGTGAGCATACACTGATAATTTTCACTCATCTCTGAATAACTCTTTATTGAATTGCATTAGGGAACAGGCTTTTAATTCAGTAAAACTGTTTTTAGGTTGTCTTACCTTTTACTTTGAATTAGTTATATTTGTTCTCTTAACTTTTAACAGTTATACCTGTGCTAATGTCTTTCTAAATTTCTTTTCTTGAATATAGCAAGCAGAATGATGTACCCCTTTGCAGAGAAGGTGATGATGCTCCCTATTATCATGCCTTGATGCCATGTATTACTGGAACTTCCAGCAAACGCTGGATTCCTATTCAGAACAGGTCCTCTAGCTCATATTTGAGCTCTGCGGAGCTTGAAGTTCATGGAAAGTATTGTTCCAACCCATTTTTTTTCTCCCTGCAGCTGCATTTTCATTTTGCTGTTGTGTTGCGACATGCAATCCACAGTTTGTGCAGTAGATGGCTGTCTTTGTCTAGCATATTGATGTAAATTAATCCTTTCAGGAGTCAGTTCAGAAGATTTCTTTGAAGACTTGCAAGTTTGGAAATTAGCTTTAAAAAATTATTGGTCTTTGCTTACACCATTAATTTTCTCTGACCATCCCAAGAGGCCAGGTGATGAAGATCCATTGCCTCCATTTAACATGGTACTCAATGTGATGGACATGAACGCTCATTATGGGGGTTTAAATGCTGCATTCCTGGAGGAAAAGAAATCAGCGTGGGTGATGAATGTTGTGCCTGTTTGGGCACGCAATACGCTTCCTCTCATTCTAGACCAAGGTTTTCCCGGCGTTTTGCACAACTGGTTAGATTTTTACAACTTCATGAAAGTAATTAGTTTGAGTTGATAGTTATGAGCTGGTTTGGAGTTTAAAATTTAACACCTTTGTTTTAGTTATAGATATCTTCACAAGTTTTTAGGAGTGAACTTGCTCATTTTGTTCCCGGAAAAAAATAATATTAAAGTTTGTCGATCATAAAAATTCTGTTAAAATAGTTTATTTCAGTTTGGATTCATTCTTAAAATTGAATACTACTGTTTCCTATGATTTTCTGTATATAAAGAATCTTCAGTTGAACTATATTTGACTTATTTGCTCAAATCATGGTGGCAAGTAAAACATGGTTAACTCTAGTAGACTGCTAATAAAATTTACATTTGAAGTCTGTATGTACAGTTTTTCTCTCTTTGAGTGCCAGTTTAATATTCAAAAATTCCTTTTTTTTGTTTTTCAAGATTAGTTATTTCTGACATGCATCTATGTGTCATTCTATTGAATGCTGAAAGAAATTTTTTTTTTAGCTGATATATATGGTGGTGTTCAGGTGTGAACCCTTCCCAACATATCCTCGAACATATGACATGCTTCATGCAAATGGGCTCCTCTCACATCTCACTTCAGAGAGGTGCAGTTTGATGGACTTATTTGTAGAGATGGATCGAATTCTGCGTCCTGAGGTATTTTCACTTTTTCTGGGATTGTGCTTGAAACTCAATGCAGGGTCCTTTTTTTTCATTCCGTTTTTATTCTGGAATTACCTCTGACACCTCTCGACTCTTTGTTAGATTGTTTGAAGGAAAAACTACCATTTTCTTGGTTTTGCTTATGTTTTTATATTATACTCAACATCATAATCCTCCTCAACAAGCCCCTGTACAAAAATATATTGATATTTTTTAATCAATGCCCTACAATGCCATTGCATTTGATGTGCCCTAGAATATGTTGTATTAATGAATAGTTTCTGAAATAGTTATTACTTATGTGAACAACTGATTTTCAGGGTTGGGTTGTGCTCTCTGATAAATTGGAAGCTATAGAGTTGGCGCGTTCACATGCTACACAGATACGATGGGATGCAAGGGTGATTGACCTTCAGAATGGTAGTGATAAGCGGCTACTTGTCTGTCAGAAACCATTTGCGAGAAAATGATTGATCTAGCACCAGAAGGTCTCGAGACTGTGGAAGTGTAAAACTTTTTTTTGATCTGGTAATCCTCTAATAATCTACCAAAATACCTTCTGTGACTATCGCATGCATGCATGGTCAAAATTAAATGTTACACATAGTGCTGAGCCTTAAATTAGTTGATATCTCATGACATTGGAACTGAGTTGCCTTTGGTTCTTAGAGCTGTCCTTTGCTTCCTCAGCAAATAAAAAGCTAGCCAGATTTTAATGCTACGAACACTAGAGGGAAAGGGAATCCATTCTTTATTTATTTATTTTCACGGAGGCAATCGAATCTGCTCAAGTTTTCTATGGTATCATGGACCAAGCTGAAGAGCTAATGGCTGGTCCAATGGTTGTAAATACTACATACAAAGATAATTAAGACTTCCTATAAAACCTAGGTGTTGGCAATTACAGAAGCCTCATCTCACATGTATTTGTCAAAAGATAATAAGGTGGTATTATGTCTTAGAACTGATGGTGTTGTTTTTTGGGCAGAGGATGAACTATAGGCAGCATCACAATGTGAGATATGCTCTAGAGTCTCAACAGGTTTGATATTAATGACTGAACAAGGCGCATGCTGGAGGGCTGTAGATTAGAAAAGAGGTTTGCTGCAAAAGTACTGCAATTCTTTTTCATTTTCATTTTTTTTTTCTGTCAAGGTATTTGTAGCAATTTATTCATCCATTTTTTCCTTGGTCTTAATTTTGAGTTTGCTTATTTCTTTATTATTTGACATTGAATTCCACCTTGTATTGAACCATCATTGCTGTGCGATGGCCACGAAATGTGATAATTACAAATAGATCAACCAAGGTCTCTTTCTCTCCAATGGATTTTTGAGGTTTATGTGTACTTTACACTTGTTTTGTTTAACATTTTGGTCAGATCAAAATCGGACCACAAATTGTTTCAGCTCTCCATTTACAGTCCTTGCATCACTGAGTGGTATTCAAAGGCTAGCCAAAGCATGGAAAGAAATATCAGAACCCCATGAATGAAGCTTGCCTCGGAGAAAAGGAAAGTCGTCTCGGAAAACTTGAAAAGCATAGTATTAGTTGCAGCGCACCTTTTTCTTTTTGAAGAAGGTTCGCATGACTCTATTGCACTCTGTCTCTTCTCCTATCTCTAGTGGCCATTTTCTGTCCATATCTCTCCAATATATCAGCCAAATCAAACAACCCCACTTCCCTTAATTTCTTGCCCACCTCCTCAAACATAACTACACCTTCCTCATTTGAGTAATAGTGCAAGAATTTATTGTAATCAAATCTAGGCACCTCCATTCCTCCTTTCATCGTTCTCTCCACATATTTTGTGGCCTCTAGCCTCTTCCCAGCCTTGATCAAACCTCCAACAAAAATTGTATCGAAATTCACCAATGGGTCATGTCCTTTCCTCCCTCTCTTCCCCAAATGACCTTGTAACAACATTATATAGGTGTGCATTATAGGCTCACACTCTCTCTTTATCATCTCTCTAAACACTTGTGTTGCCTCACTTGCCTTCCTCAGCCTTAAAAGCCCCTTTATTAGTCCATGGTAAACACTGATATCCGGCTTCTCAATCCCTTCCGCAATCCTATAGGCCTCTCTGATCCTCCCTCTTGCTATAAGCCCATAAATAATCGAAGCCAAGGTCAAATTATCTGCTTGGATCCCTCTTTGGCACATTTCCTCGAACACCCCATTGGCTTGCTCAATCTTGCCTCTGTTACACATCCACTTGATAACAAGCCTGTAACTTGAAAGCCCCAAATCATCCATTCTCTTAGCTCTCATCATTTGGAAAACCTTCATTGCCTCATCATACTTGTTAGTCCTCAAAAGTGACTCCATCATTGTCTCCACAACCTCAACATCAGGCTCAAACCCTTCATCCACCATCAAATTCCAAATCTTTGAAGCCTCAATCAAATCACCCACATCACAAAATCCCCATATCAACCATTTATAAGTAACCCCATTTGGCTTAACCCACTCTTTCAACTTGAAAGTCACAAACTTTGCCTCTTCCACAAGCTTATCTTTACATAAACTGTCCACTACCTTATTTAAAGTCTCCAACTTGTATCCAAGCCCAAACCCATTCATCAAATGAAAAAACTCCACACATTTCTTCAACTCCCTAGCTGAAGCTAGAGTCCTTAAAGCTATCCTAAAAGTCTTATCATTAACCAAACCAAGTTTTCCCATTTCTTGACAAGTTTCCCAGAAAACGTCAATGTTTCTGGATTTCCCAAAGACATCCAACATTTTGTTGAAAGTGAGGGAGTTGTGAATGAAGTGAGGGAGTTTTTGGGTGTAGAGGAAGAAACGATAGATGGGGCGCCATAAGTAAGGGAAAGTGTTGCAAACTTGAAGGAAGAATTCAGGGTTGATAGAGGAAGCGGAAGAAGAGAGGGAAGAGTGGAGGCGTGAGTCAGGTGAGTTCTGCTGTTGGTACAGGATGGTGCAGACTCTGAGGAGAACGGATTGGTCGATTGGGGTTATGCGGCTAGGAGGGTTTTGGGACTTGCTAAGCTGGGGGTGAGTTGACTCGGTGGCCATGAGACGGAGATGGGGATTGGACAAGGGTTTAAGCAGGGATTGTAATCTTCTTGTCAACATTTTCAGTTAGAGAAACCAGGTTTCAGTTCCATCCAAAAGCAAAAGGAGAAAGCAAATTATAAATGGAGGTGCATTTTTCAGTTCTCAGGGCTGGAAATGTATTTCATCCTCGGACCTGCTCCGCATCTACTTCCGGCGACCTAAACATTATCCGTGACAGGACATAAATATAATAAAAAAAAATTGAGAGTGATATTATTTAAAATTTTAATAATAATTATATATAAATTTAATGTAATTAAAAAATATATTTTATATTTTAATATGATCAAAAATAAATTTAATGTGGTCAAAAAATTATATTTTATATTTTTATGTTAATATAAATTATAATATATAATTTTTATATAAAATATAATATAAATATATAAATTTTAAAATTTTATATAATACAGATATATGAATCATCAAATAAATATATATAAATGATAAAAACTATGTATCTTGACTCCACGTTAAATAGAAATAACATTTTGTTCATGAATTTGAACCCTTTTAGTCAAGGAATTTTTTTTTATGGTAAAAGGATTAATATATATATATATATATATTAAATTGGTTTAAGTAAATTTAGTGAGGTTAGAATTAATGAATTTATGATAAATTATTTTTTTATAATTTTTTAATAAATTTAAATTTAAATAATTATTTGAATTTAGTTAAATAGATATATTTATATTAAATTTAACAAATTTATAATAAATAATTGTCTTATAATTTTGAATAAATTTAAACTTAAATAATAATAAAAAAAATTTATCACTAGAATAGAATATAAATCAAATATTGATGAATTTAACCAAAGATTATTAAACAATAACTAGAAAAAAATTAATAGTTTGACTAAATTTGTAGAAATTAAGTAAAAGGTGTCAAAAAAAAAAAAAAGGAAGCATTATTAAATTCCAAAAAAGCCCATCCCACAGAAAGGGATTTGAACAAATCTAAGTGAAAGGAAATGACAAAGAAATAACGAATAGCGCGCTCCGTCTTTCAAAGTCTCCTCCAAACATTGCTCCTTCTTTTTCTCTCCTTTATATAAAACAATCCTCTTTAACACTTCCTCTCCCATTCCTCATTTTCTTTTCTTTTTTTCATTGTTCCTTTCTTCTTTCTCTTCCTTTGAATCACTCTGTTTTTTTTTTTTTTTTTCCCTTTCTTTCAATCTCTATATCGACGATGTCTAATATAGAAAACGGGAGAGAGACTCTTGTTTACTTGGCCAAACTCGCCGAACAAGCTGAACGTTACGAAGGTAATCAAAAACACTAATTCCATTGGTTTCAAATTTCTTTCGTTTAAGAATCTCAGCATCTGCGATGCGATATAATAATTGCTATTTAATGATAGTATCGTTTTATGTTCATAAATAGTGATATAATGAAAAATTATGATCATAATATAACGCTAAGATCGTTATTTATATATTTTTAATATATTTATAAATTTTATAATATATTGATTTTGAATTACAAAATATATGAAAAATAATTTTAACTTATAAATATAAAATTAAATATCATAAATAAATATTATTATATTAAGTTATTTTTTTACTTTATTTTTTAATAAATTATGAAAATTTTAAAAAAATTCACGATTGCATAATTATGATTGTTATTATCTTCCGTAATAATGATAAATACGACGCAATAAAAAAATATAGCCGTGATCGCATTTTAAATGCATGTTTGAATTTGATTGGTGAAACAGAAATGGTGGAGAGCATGAAACAAGTGGCGAAACTTGATTGCGAGCTGACTGTGGAAGAAAGGAACCTTCTTTCCGTGGGTTACAAGAATGTGATTGGTGCACGAAGAGCTTCTTGGCGGATCATCTCTTCGATTGAGCAAAAGGAGGAATCGAGAGGAAATAAAGATAATGTTAAGCTGATCAAAGGTTACCATCAAAAGGTAGAGGAAGAGCTTTCCAAGATTTGCACTGACATTTTGGGCATCATCGACAAGCATCTCATCCCTTCTTCTACCTCCAGTGAAGCCACTGTTTTTTACTACAAGATGTAAGTTTTTTTTCCCTTTCCAATTAACTAGTGTTGTATTGGTCCAGATATAATCCGAACCGAGTAAATTTAAAGATGATAAATACATTTGAATTTGTCCAATTTTGATTTGGTTCAATTTTATAAAATTAATTTTTTTATTTTTAAAAATTAGATTTTGAGTTAAGTCAAATTGATTTTTTTGAAAAAAAAAATTATGGTCCGGTTTTAAGTTAATTCGACTCGGTATATTTATAAAGAATATTTTTTTATTATTTATTTAATTTTGATATTTATATATATATGTTATATTAATAAAATTATTATATAATATTTTAATTTAAGATATTAACTTAATAAAAATATTATATTTATATATAATGAAGACATAATTTATATTAAAAAATAATATTTTATAAATATTATATTAAATTAAAATTATTAAATTAATTTTAAGTAAAGTTGATTACGAATTTAAACATATATAAATTGGGTCGAATATAAAAAAAATAATATTTTAATATTAGATGGGGATCAAATATTTATTTAATAAAATCACGTTGGAATCCAATCGAATAAAAATTTGCTTCGAATAGATCTGTTGGCATCACTAAGTAAATCAGTTTGGGTAAGATTGTGATTTGTGTGCACACACTTCCCTTGGGGTTCAAGGAACACCTATCCTTCTGGTCAGGTAGCAAAAATCTAATCTTGATTTGATTTGCTTTGTCATAGGCATGTATAAAAGGAGGATAGTAAGGGCATGAGATTTTATTGATCTCAGCATGTATCTGAATATGCTTTTGCTTATCAATTTCCAAGTTATACTTTTGATTGAGGAAATTTAATGGTTTTTTTAATTGGATTCAGGAAAGGTGATTACTATCGGTATGTTGCTGAGTTCAAGACAGATCAGGAGAGGAAAGAGGCTGCTGAACAGTCATTGAAAGGTTATGAGGTATGTTACTCCTTCTCAAATAAAGATCATCATAGATCATACTATTTGATTGTAGTGCTCTTCACTTCTACTGCGGACTCAGCTGACTTCCCTTCTTTTTCTGTTGCTATTTTCGTCTATCAGGCTGCTTCTGCCACTGCAAACACAGATCTTTCTTCAACCCACCCAATTCGTCTTGGCCTTGCCCTTAACTTCTCTGTCTTTTATTATGAGATAATGAATTCTCCCGAGAGGTATGGACTCCATATATATATCAAAATGGTTTTCGATATTCGAATTGCTTGACCATTTTCATATCATGTTTTCTTATTTGAAACTTGCAGGGCCTGTCATTTGGCTAAGCAAGCCTTTGATGAAGCCATTGCGGAGTTGGATACATTGAGTGAGGAGTCATACAAGGATAGCACCCTAATTATGCAGCTTCTGAGAGACAACCTTACCCTGTGGACTTCTGATCTGCCTGAAGATGGAGGTATTGTATAATTTTGAAGTAAATCACTTGGTTTTACTACATTGTCTAGTTATTGAGGAACTTCACCTTGCTGACTAGTTTTCAAGACCAGAAAGACAGGATACATAGTAGCAATGACACAGGACAAGTGTTTATGGTTTATTATTGGGTTAATGTTTTGAACCGCCTCTAAACTTTAAAAATCTCTAGCGTGATATTTGGATTATGAACCTATTAATTAATGTAATACTTGTAAACCTGTTTGTCAATAATGTGTCATTATTTGGAGCTAGCCAGGTGAGTACCACACGAGTTAAAAATTTTATAGTTTATGAACTACATTGAAGATTTTTAAAGTTAAAAGCATCGAATTGAACATTTCACTATAGTTCACAAACTATTCAAGACATTAACCCTTCATTATTTCTGGCTTCCTATCACATCATAGACAGAGTTTTAGTTCTTCTCCCAGTTGTCCTGTCTTAGACATTACATGAACCAATGCAGGTGAAGACGGTGTAAACGGTGACGATGTTAAGCCTACTGCTGAAGCTGAGGTAAAAGGAGAGGTGAGGGCTTGCAATGATTTCTTCTTTAGGAATTTATTATTTTTTATTACCCTTTCGCCTTCCTCACACAAAAAAAGCCTAATTGGTTTTTGCAGAAACATTGATGAGGAATCCTGGAGCCTGCATGGGGCACAATTCAATGTTTATAGTACTTTCCAGAACTGGGTTCTTATGGCTTTTCTCACAAGAGGATTGGATCAACTAGTTTAGCCCTTTTACAATGCTAAACGATCATTTTCAGTACAACCAAAACCAGATGAAGAAATGGATCAGTTGATCTAACCATAGTTTACCTTTCACTGTTATTTTCCACTTTTGTTGCTTTTGATTTTATTTAATGTTCTCTAATACGAAATACTTGTTTAAATTATGGATGTTTTGTTAAATTTGTTTAATATTGTATCCTCCTCCATTGTCTGTTTGCCCTGTTTTTTGGCTTTTATTGTGTTACAGCTTCTATGGTTCAAACTCAGGTTGATCAATTGAAGGAGGCTTTATGAAATAAGTGCCTGTTGGAAAGTTGGTATGATTCAGAACATGCATAAGTATATAGGTACACTATTTGACATGGCAATTTTTGTATTTTACACGTATTTGACATAAACAAACACGACATGAATAAAAAAATTATCACATCTTCATGCTTGATGGCGTTGTTTGATGGCAAATTGATGAACATACCAGTTCAAGGCTGGTTAATACTTTGATAGGCACTAAGCATGCTTGTCATCAATTTGAGAAAAAAATTTGATGAAAAAAGCCAAAGTTTAAGGATAATCTGAGAAAAAAATTTGTAAACATCAGATATCGAAGATCAATCTTGCAAGAATTCCTTCCCTAAAAAGCTGAGTGAACCATTTGAATTCCGAGTAAGCGCTCTTCCTTCTCAAAAGCAATATAATAAGCTAAAGAAAAGATCAATCCCCGTGACCAGGTTTATCTTTTTCTGTCAGCTCTTTTAAGAGCCAAAAGACTCGTGACTGTCATCCCAGAAAAGGAAAAAGAAGAGTAAGAGCAAGTTATGGAAGGATTTCTTCAAAAATAAGATCTCAAAATATTCTAGAGCCAATAATTACATATCATCAAAATTGCAACCTAATTTTTATTTTTTTACAATATTCTGCAATATGATCAAGAAGCATCAGATCAGGTAAAGAACAAAGTCTAGGACAAATGTGGATGACCCCCAAAATTGAGTTAAGGTTCTTCCTTGACAAAATAACTTTGTGGCAAACAAAAGTCTTCCTCATGATTTAGGATATCCCACTCTTCATCATCTGGTTTCTGAAATTTACAAAAGAAACAAGAGGTGATCAACAACTGCCTTTTGATATGATCAAAAGCAAAAGCAATTGTTGAAAGTTAAAGCAGAAAATAAATACACAACAAATTATCCGGTAAGAAATAATCAGGGTAGTGAAAGTTTCTCTTTGAATTAGGCATTAGAATTAAATTTTAAAAAATATGGAGCAGCAACAAACATTAACTACAGCATTTCAGTGTTTTAGAAAGTACTTTCCTCATCTATGAGTCTACACCACAGCAAGGTACTAATACTTCTGTTAAAATAAAAAAAAAAAAATCATGCTCCAATTTTTCTGGTTCCATCCATTATCAACATGTGAGCCACACTTGACTCAAGACTATCTATATCCAACCACAATGAGTGAAAACAAATTATTGAACTAGGCACCCAGTCAACCACTACATAATCATATTTGTAGATCACATCACAAACTAGGCATTCATCAATATATCAATTTATACAAATATGGAACTGTCCAAGAAAGTAATCAATGCAAAACCTCATCTTCAACAGAATATCAAACTAATTGATGGACATGAAAAATGAATGATTGAACAAGTAGTTACCAGCACTTCTAAGTTGTAGAAACGATCTAGCAACTGCAAAACCTCATCTGGAGAAAAATGCCGGTCAAGACTGTGACAAAATTTAGCAAATGATAAGAGAATGTAATACAAAAAATAAAGATCAACCAAAAGCTTTGCATCAAAAGAGGGGATTGATATGGAGCACAAAGAACAGGAGGCAGAACAAACCTTCTTCGCAGGAATTCCATCAGACCATAGAGGACAAAGTGGCGATGCATGCCTGCAGAGAAGCATATTCAGTTTGCAGTTATGCATTCATGTAGAGACCAATTGCTAAATAGCAAATGAATCCCAGTTGTTTTACCATAAACATATACATTAACTGCTAAATGCATCAAATTTTTTTACTATATACAAGTTATTTGCACCAGCTCTAGTGGTTCAACGCTTAACATAGATCCCTAAACGATAAACATGACAAGCGCCATTGATTCTAAATCTACCAGAACAAATAGACAGTCAAGTAAAAAATGGAAATGAAAGCTCACTTTTTTACTACCAAGACCAACACAAAACATGGGCTTTTGGCGAAAAGATTCCTTAACTATTTTCCACAACAGCAAATGAAAGGAATCAACATTTGAATTGATCACACCATTACCAGTAGAGAAACGTGGTAAAAGCATGAAATGGATGCCCTGATTATACTTCCCAAAGGTCTCTCTATCACTAGCATGTTGTAGTAATTCACAATTTGAATTATACAGACAAATTTCCATAATATTTCACTTTTAGAATTCAGACAAAATGCAATTCTTTTTTTTTTTTTTTTGCAGTTAATTTGTAAGATTTAATAATGCCTTTTGCTCCGCCTCTATTATTTTCATGGCAACGTTGCAAATTTAAACTGAAATACAAACGAATTTCTTCATTATAGAAACAATTAATAAATAAAACTAAAACAATTGAAAATTTAAAAAAACAAAAGCGAAAAACGTGCCTCGTAATTTGACGGGAGGATAAATTTCAAGTGCTTCCAATAGCCTCAGCTCCAATTCTACCTGTTGTTGCTCCTATTAAATAAAAAATTTAAAATAAACTAAAATCAACGAAAATATTAATAATTTTTATAAAACAGAGAAAAGAAGAACGCCGAGAGATAGAGAAAGACCTTAGGTACAGAGGAGGCGGAGGAAGGCGGAGCTTTGCAAGGGGAATGTACAGAAACGCCATCTTGTTCCTCTTCTTTTTCTCTTCCACATCCACCCTCCATCCCCTCTTATTTATTTATTTATTTTTCACTCGTCAAAACTACGTGAAAAATATTTCTAATTTTCCAGATTAAACTTAAAAAATTGAAACAAATTTGTATTCTTTCGATTTCGGCTTAGGGATTTTGTGTTTGATCCAAAATGTACTACCCATGCCAATTTTCTTTTGTTTGTTCCATTAATGGGCCTGGCCCATTATTCTTCTCTTTAATTATTTTCCCTTCCCTTCACACTTACTTTTTCTCTTTCGATATTTTTTAATGTTGTTAATATTATTTATTTTAAGTTAAATATTTTATAAAATATAAAAATTATTATATTATAATTTATGTTAATATATTAAATATGAAATATATTTTTTAATTTTTATAAAATGTATTTATAATTTTTATTAAAATTTTATTTTTTAGATTTTTTATTACTATTATTTTACTGTGTTTAAAATTGATAAATATATTTTAATAATTTTCATATAAGTTTGCCTAAGAGAAATAAAAGGGACAAACAAAAATTTGGATTTTTCTCTATATAATTAAAGTAACATTAGGAATAATAATAACCGATCAAATTTAGTTCAATTCTTTTTTATAATGTATATAATTATAAATTTTTAAAATTTGATTTGAATTCAAATCGAATTTTTATACTATTAGATTCGAATCATATTTTATCTATTTGATTTGGTTCATAAATTTTTAAATTTTATTTTTTATATATTATTTTAAGATAATTTTTAATATATTTAAATAAATTTAATTATAAAATAATTATTTTTATTTTATAAAAATTTAAAAAATTAATAAAAATATATAATTTAATTATGTTTGATTTTTTATATTTTTTATTTTATGATCTTAAATATGATCTGAATTTATTATATATATTTAATATTCGAATTTAATCTATATCAAATTAAAAAAATTGATTTAAATTAAATCGAACATTATAACTTTAAATCAATTTGTCCTTTTTTTTTTTTTTCTCTCCCCAAGTAGGCATAACAAATGGCCAAAGCCCAAAATAGCTCTTAAGAATTCTGAGCCACAGAAAACTAGAGGCAATGGCCAATGAAGGCTTTGCTTTCTCAACTTCTGAAGAATCCACCAATCTTGAGTTGAGTTGCATCCCATGGCATCCACCACTGCTCTTCAAGCTTCATATTCTCTCTTACTCAAACCCCAAAACATAACTCACCTGCTAGAACACCTGAGAAGAGCAAGAACTAGAAGGACAAACAGCAGTAGTAGCCTGAGCGTTTTTGCAACACGAGGGCCAAGCAAATCCCAAAGAGCACCTCCAGGAGTTGATACGAGAATCCACTGGGATAATGAAGATGAAGGGTCTATTGGAGGGCCATCGATTTCACAGCAAACCAAGGAGAAGCTGAATCCAGAAGAGGAACAAAACAATCTCCTCGGTGACAAGTTTGCTCAATTACTCCTTTGGTTCTCATTACCAGTAAGTGTTGTTTATAAGCCAATTAGTTTTCTTTTAATTCACAAGCTTTTCGTTTTCTCCCAAGGGCTAAAACAAAATGATTCAAGAACCAGAATAGAGCAACAATCAAAGCACCAGTCCCCATTTTTCATGGAAAATCATTATGATGGAAACCTGGAACTTAAAATTGTTCAGTTAATATTATTCCTAACTGATCCTATTGACATCGATCATTCAGGTTCTTGGGAGTGTCAGCGGAAGCAGACTTGGAAGAGATTAAGGCAGCTTACAGAAAGCTATCAAAAGATTACCATGCATCCAGACACAACTTCACTTCCATTGAAAGCAGCTTGAAAAATTCATGAAACTAAGAGAGGTTTATTATAATCAATTAAGTCCTTAAATATTTATTTTCACTCAATTTAATCCTCGATTACATGGAATGGATGTTTACGGGTAACAAATTTTAGCCTAATAAAAGTTCAATAGGTGAAAATATATATTTTATGACTTAATTGATTGTAATAAATAAATAAAAATAAAATGATTATTTAATTTTAATTATTTAAGTTTAGTTTGAGATTTTTTGAAACTTTTATGCCTAATCATTAAAATAAATTTACAATTGTTCAAATGTATTGCTTGTGAAGAATTTTTTTCATAATTATAAATAAACCAATTTAATTTTTATAATTATATTTGTAATTATAAAACAAATAAAAAGGAAAATTAATTTTTAAAAAAAGTGCTTGGATTAAATTAAATTAGAGGCGACTGTGAAAAGCAACATAATTACAAAAATGTAATGCAATTTGCTACATAAATAAGAGATTTGTTAATCTAAAAAAATATTAAAATTGGGGGTACAATGAAAAAAATAAGTGGGTGTGATACTCTATTAGTGGAGATCTGTACTTAATTTGTGAGGTATTATTCATTTATGATTTTATCTCATTTCATATATTTGAGTTTAAATCTTTACATATATATTATAACGGAATTTTAGATTATCTCGATATAAGATTTGAGCATTACAAACTCTTCCTATTAAAATTTGATGTTTCCGTTAAGCTCAATATAACACATACAAATCTATTGAATCACACTAAATGTCGATCAAGTTCAACACAAAGCACACATAGATTACAAAATCATACAAGACGTTAAGATTCTAGAGGTAGTTCTCACGATATAATACTTAACTCTTGTAGAATTTTAAATGTGACTCATATTATGTAGTACTTAGCTCCTGTTTGATTGGTGATCACTCTAATACTATTTATGGAGACTCGCATCAAATTTACGATGTATTATTCATTTTAACCTAAAAATCTTACGATTTTATCCCATAAAAAGTACCTTACGAAATTGAAATTAAACCTTTACATATATATTATAATAGAATCTTAGATTATCTTGATATGAGATTGGGACGTTATCCTAACCATTTAGAGTAGTGGTAAAATAAGTTATGATAACCTAAAACTGCAGCACATGACAATTCAAATTAATAATTCAGGTTGACATCTTAAACAAATGCTTCCATGAAAAAAAAAAATAAGACATGAAGTTTATATAGCCTGGCTGACATCTCACCAAACATGGAGAGTACCTCACAACCATACCATAATATATAAATTAATTTCCCTGGTTTAGGAAATATGATTCAATATTTTAAGGCCTTGTCCCCAAAAGAATATTATATATATATTTCAAAAGAGATCATGTTTTAGAGACCAAAGATATATATTATAGATATTAATATTTGAATGAATATTTGATTCATTAAATGATATTTCTTATAAATTCAATTGAGATAAATTTGAATTAAAAAATTAAATATTTTAAAAGCATTATTATTAGCATTAATGGCTCATTCACTTTTTTTTTTGGTTTTATTTTAATAAATTTGACTCTAAATCATACTATTTATTTTATCACAAGTTATTTCATGATAAATAATTCAAAATAGATTTGATAATTCAAAGCATGATATGATGATATAATACGAATATGATATGAAAATAAGACATAAAAATTAAAATTTTAGTAATAATTATATATGAGTTTAACAAAATAAAAAAATATTTTACATTTTTATATCGACATAAATTATGACACGTAATTTTCGTATAAAATACGATACGAATATATAAATTTTTATATTTTACATGATACGATACATAAATTATCAAGTCTAATTTAAAATTTGAAAAGAGAGAAAAAATGATAAATGTGAATTTTATTTCATTTTTTTTAAATTTGGATTGTTATATGTTTAGACATTTTATCATTTTTCTAGGCCAAATGTGACGGTTGAAAAAGAAAACTAGACTAAATCAAAAGATTCAACCCTTTTTTACCTCTATTAATCTTCATATTTTATACTAGTTAATTATTAAAACAAGTTATTCTTTTTGATCAATTTCTCTTTTTGTCCAATCTTCTCTCTTTTGTACCAAACACCAAAAGTTTTATAATTTCTTCTAACATGTTTTCATTGTTGCCATTAGATCTGCGGTAAGTGCTGACTCGTATTGCACATTGCTGAGCCTTCAAGGTAGACTTAAGACTTCAAAGGGTTGAATTTGAATGGCAAAACAGACAAATCATTGAATTTCATAACATTTAACACAATCTTGTTTGAATGTTGGGTCTTGTGGGTTACATAGAAGCTGAGATACCGTGAAACAACATCCATCCATATACAATGTACAGCGTAGAATCAAAGTTCATTAATTTATACTGCCATTCAGAAAAGTTGAACAAGAAGGGAACACCACATATGCAATGCAAGTTCTTCGTGACAGCACATTGATGAAAGATCTCAGAAAAAGGGTCCCCCAATGGCAGGGCCATCGGACATCAGTTTCAACCTCACTTTCACTCTACCAACCTGAACCGGGTTGGGTGGTTGGGTTAAGTTTTGATGCTTCACTTGGGTTAATGACCGTTTGAGAAAAAATATATATGAAATAATATGAACATGGATGATATACATAGAAATACTGAAAAAACAGTCAAATACATGACAAAAACCTTTTGTTTAAGGGCTTTGCTCAGTTTCCCAGACCACTTAAACGTATCCAATACAATAAACATTGGTATACTGTAATAAGTACCCTCTATATATATATATATATATATATATATATATATATCTATCAGATACAGACACCCACTACCACCAGTCACTACCCACCGACCACCATCATACTTTCTTTCTTATTGTTTGTCTAGAAGTCTCCATTCTCTCTATCTCTCTCTTTTCTTTCTGCTATCTTTGATTGAAGTTTGAATCAACTATATTAAAAGTCAGTTAATTTCTCGAATTTTCGTCTCCAAATCTTGCATCAACCATGGCTCTTTTAATTTGCCTAGTGCTTGTCTTTGCCATGACTGGGCACTCAAGTAAGCTCATTGGTTTTTGTGATTTTCTTTCTTACTTTTAAAACTTTTTTCTGTTCTTTTTCAACTTCAGATTAGATATAACGATTTTTTGAGTTATCATAACTCAAGATTTCTGATATGGGTTCTCTTCTTTGCTTAAGAAATATTCAGATGGTTTCTTAAAAGATTTCTTCTTTTCATCTCTTTTTGTAAAGAATTTTGATAGAGAATCTTTTGTATCTTTTTTTCTTGTTTGAATGCAATAGAAAAAAGTTTTCATTTTTCATAGTGCTATTGAATGTTTTTCGGATTGAGCTGTTAGAAGCTAACTTTGTTTTTGGTTTTGGGTGTTGCGTTTTCTTTCTATAGGTGCTACTTATTGCTTATGTAAAGATGGGGTGAGTGATCAAGCTCTCCAAAAGACCCTGGATTATGCTTGTGGAGCTGGAGCTGATTGTACTGCAATCCTCCAAAATGGTGCCTGCTATAATCCCAACACTCTGAAAGATCACTGCAACTATGCTGTCAATAGTTATTTCCAAAACAAAGGTCAAGTTACAGGAAGCTGTGATTTTTCTGGCGCTGCTACAGTTAGTTCTAATCCTCCTACCAGTAAGTCCCTTAACCTATCCTTTCTGTTACCACATATTTCTTTCTTCTTTCCTTTTATTTTTGGATTTTTGCTAATTTTTTTGGCACAAAATTTGCAGATATTGCTTCCACGTGCAGCTATCCCTCAAGGTATGCCTCTCAGCTTGTTGATTCTGCAGTGAGGTTTCAGAATCGCTTTCACATCTAAGTTCCCTTCTGATATGTTCCAGTGAACACTTGTGATTGTCAAAACTAGAATCTGCCACTTTGAATGAAAAATTTTTATCAAGTTTCCAAATATCCTCTATGTTTTCTCTTATGTCTTAGCTTTGGGATTTTTCTGTTAGGTACAACCAACATTGTAGATATGATCTGGATTTTGCTTTCAGAAGCAATTTACAACTCTGTCAATTTTCATTAAATAATTTGTATGATGATCAATTAAGTAAAGAGTCGCTCTAGCCCCTCCCAAATAGCGAAATCATCTTTCTTTGATTCCTCTGGAAGGAGGCTGGTCGCATCATCTTTGTTTCTGGTTTACAGCTGTGAGCTGTCATGATCTGATATTTCAGAAGTTGTTTGTCTTCTTTCTTATCAAAGTATTTTTTATTCCTTGTAACCAAAAAAAAAAGTTTTTTGATTCCCCATTTTCTGTTGGACATCTGTTATATTCTCATGTTAGCATGTTTCCACGTTCCTTTCATAGCACGAGTGCTTTTAGGTCTAGTGGGTCTGTAAAATTTTCTAATACACCAGGGCTTTTTTTTAACAGTAAAGCATCCAACATTCTATTTTTTTGTGCTAAATTTTGGCAGTAGCACTGGCACAACCCCAACTACTGGGACAACAACAGGGACTCCACCCACAGGGACAACCACAGGGACTCCAACAGTTTTTGGTGGTGGCACCACCCTTGGCCCAACAGGAACAACCACGGGCATCAACGATGCAAGTGATGCGGTGGCTCTCTTCAGAAGCACTAACATTTTCGTCACCTTTATTATCACCCTTTGGATTGTAAGATTGTCTTGGATTTGAAGCTGAAGAAAAGGTTGAAGGGGTAACGGTTTGATGTCCGGATGAGATTTTGCTATGACAGTAATACTAACATTGGTGTATGTAAGTATCATCCACTAGAGGCAACCCCCCCCCCCCCCCCCCCCCCCCGGTCCCCCTTTATGGCTTTTTTTCTTTTTCCTTTTTTGTTTCTTTCCTGCTGCTTATGTGAAAAAAGCTTTGGAATTTAATTCCCTTTAGCCATTGTAGAAGTAGAACCTGATACTGCTTTTTAGATTTTTCTTTCTCCTTATCTAGAGAGAGGCACTATTTTTTTTTTAATTTAATGAAAATTTGGCACCCCTCATGGTACTTTGTTCATTTCAAGCTTCAATAAGTGACTGGTTTTTTTTTTTTTTTATTTGAATTGGTGGATCGTGATGTATCTAACGTCAAAACTATAGTAGAATTATTGACATTTGACGTGGCATGCATGGCCTAAATTTGTAGGTTATTGTTAATGAGTTTATTATAGGCCATAGGTTTTTGACTTACCTGGCAACCTTTCGGTTACAAGCACACTGGAAAGAAATTGAAGCCTTTTAGTACGATTTTGACGTGAGAATCTGGTTTTCAGGGAAATTTGTTTCACGCGTGTGATTGTATATATCCCCGGATTTTCCTTATTGCCAAACGGAGAAAGACGTTTTGATAGAACTCTTTTCCTAGAAATGTTCCCTACATTGCTCATCTCACTCTCTCAACAATTTCATGAAGAAAAAGAATCACATCATATAAGAGAGTGAACTGAGGTTTGACATGTCAAAGGGTGCATAAAAACATGTAAATGTGTCCAAGGCTCCATTGAGAGTGTGACAGGGAGCATTTCCATTGCATCAGGGGTGCGTTTAGACGCCATTTATGACTGAACCCAACTCTTTCTGTGGTCTCGTATGTGATTCTAATATAACTATGTTGAAGTTTAGATACGTAACATCTTTGTTCAAAGTAGATGGATGATTACTGAATGCTTGGAAAACCATAGGAAGGTATTTCGGATTAAACAGAAGGAATTGCTAAAGAAGCAAGTGTATAGAAGGATGCTTGAATCTTGATGAGCAGTAAATAACAACTGCCATTGAGTAGAAATGACGATGAAATTGTACTCAAATTTGCATTCAAAGTTTGGAATCAGTACAGGGAATGAGAGAATTAAAGTCATGAAAAAGTTTCACAAGCAACAAGCCTCAACAACAATAACAATTAGATCTGCAACTTCCTATTTCCCTTTACAGAAATGTCGTTGTGTCTACGTCAGAACATTTCTACAGCTCTTGCTAAACATACAGGAAGAAAGGATTAATACACTTGTACTTCATTCTATGACACCGGTGGTTGTGTTGGTGCCGGCAGCGGCAGCAACGGTGGTTGAGCATCCTCTTTAACCGGTGTACTAATGTCCATTGCTGCAAGTCCTTCTAGCTCTTGGATTGCGCCAATGGCACTGATGTTGCTTTCACCGGTGAACTGAGGCTTTAGTACTCCAACTGCTTGCTTCACTTTTGATTGCTGCAATCAACATTATAAAATCATAAATGACGAGTTTTCCCTTTTTCTTCTTCTTATATATAAAACTATCATATTTATATATACCAACATACTACTACAACTCAATCTTATATCACTATCAATGGTGTCTGATTTTATTGCTTCCCTTTGACCTAGTTGTCTCCCTCACAACATGTCTTTACCACTATTCACTTGTGTCTTCTCTATTATTAACATGATGATGATAAATATTTGAAATTTAAAGAAAAACACATCTCACTGCCAGGCATGGGCATGCTTGCTTGTAACAAACTAGAAGCCATGAGGAAATCATCCGACTTACAAAGAATTCAAGTTTTCTCTTAAGATCTCCATATGCTGCTGCTAACGCCTTTGATTCAGCTCCATGAGTTGTCTTGTTATGAAAAAAAAAAACAACGTCCGAGGACAATGACATTAGTTACAACAACATCATCTCAGTCATACCATTGACACTTCCTAGTTCTAGTCTTCTACTAAAAAACCGGACAAATGAAGTGGTTTTACCTTCTTGGGGCGGCCTGGTTTTACAGTTGTTTTCTTGGGCCTGATGGGCTTAGCAGTGATCATCTTGGGTGGTCGACCTCTCCGCTTTCCAGGGATCACGACGCCAGCAGCTCCAGCTGCGGCCTTGGGCCTTCCTCTGGGCCTTGGTAAATCAGCAACAGTAGCAGTAGCAGCAGCAGCAGTAACATCAGCATAGGGAACAGCCATGGGTTGACCCTGGATCGACATAAGAGCCTGTGGAGGTAACTGGTTCAAGGCCTTAGGCGGCCGTCCACGGCCCCTTTTCATCGCATTAGCCCCCGCCACTGACCTCACCGTCTTCGGTTTCCTTGGTCGACCCGGACTCTTCTTAGGCCCACTTTTGGGTGGCCGACCCTGGCCCTTTATAGCCCCAAGTTGACCAACGGGCCCATTTTTTCTAGGCCTACCGGAGGTCTTAGGCCCATCGGTAACCGAAACAGATTGCAGCTGAGAGTTGGGTTCGGCAGTAGGAAGGGGCTTGGGAGGACGGCCGCGGCCTCGTTTGGATCCAGGAGAAGCATCTGCAGTAGAATCCGGAATCGAACCTTCAGATCTAGCGGTGGAAGCAAGCTTGTAAGATTTCTTCACCATAACCAGAAGACCGTTATTTTTCAAGCGCTTCAAGTTGTGAGTCAACAAGGCTGGGTGTGTCGGTGGCAAGTCCTTGTAAGCTGACTCTATGAACTTAGCTATGGCCCTTTTGCTTGACCCATTCTTCTCTTTTAAAGCCTCAATAGCCTCACATATCATGTCTGGGTAAGGAGGATGGTTGAAACTCGAAGGCAGACCGGCAACTGTCGTCGTTGGGTTGGCCACGACGGGGATTATGGGCTGGGGAGGAGGGTCTATGGAGATGGAAGAAAATGGAGGGTCCATTTTTGGCTATGGGTGAAAATTTTGGTAAAGGGATAATAATTCTGGTTGATAGAGAAAAAAAAATTTTTTTTTTGAAAAAAGTAGTTGGTGGTGCTTCTCAATTATTCAGTGTAAATGAAAAAAAAAGGAAACATGGGCCGGGGAGTGATCGGGGGATAAGGGGTTTACCCGAGGATGGAAGAGAGAAACAAGAGGTTTTGAAGGGTCAATTTTTGGATATGGATGAAAATTTTGGAAAGTATGTATATATATTTTTTATTTTTTTTAAGTTTAAAAATAAAAAAATTACGTCATTTTGAAAACCATCGATTTATAAAAAATTTTATAAATCTTTAAAAATTTTTTGAATTTATAAATTATTAATCAATAAAAAATTATAAAATTTATATTTTATATTCAGATTTTAAATCTTAATTATTTGTATCAAATCACTTATTTAAATATTATTTAAAAAGTTTATATTTAAATATATTTAATATTTTTATTGTCAAAGATTTCGGTTCAAAAAAAAAAAAAAAGTAAGAAAATGCATTTTATTGTTGAAGAATGCATTTTTTAAATTGTTTTTAAAACGTTGAATTCAAATAAAATTTAAAAATATTAATATATATATTAAAAGGAAAAATTAATTAAGTTGGTGTTGTTATCTGCAGTTACTCCCTCCACACCCCCGCTCCTGGATCAGGTGGACCCCACATATTACAACGGGCATGATTTTCAGACAAACTTTTTTTTTTTTTTTTTTGAAAAATTTTCGAACAGCTCCAACTTCATAATCCGAGGTCTCTTTGAATAGCTTGGCAACTTGCTCACTCGTTCCATCTCTACGTAAGCAAAAGTAGCCTCTCACCAAAAAAAAAAAAAAAAATCATTATGAAAAACATCCGAAAGCACAATCCAATAATTTTATTTGACTGTTTTTTTCTTCATGTTTTTTACGAGTGTAATCGAACATGATTCTTTACAAATTATTCGAAATATATTTAATTTTTATTCATTTATTAAATTTAATAATTAAGTAATATTTTTATATTTATTTGTTAAATGAATTAAATATAAAAAAATTCATTCAATTCGTTTATATTAGTAAACAATTTTGTTTAAAATTGGTTTTAAAATTGGTTCATTTATTATTTGTTTATGATAGTATTAATAAAATTATTTTTTATTTTTTAGTTTAATTTTATTTTAAAATTCTTTTATATTCATTAAGATTTATTTTTATTTGTTTAAAGTTTATTTATTTAAATTTATTTATTTATAATTTATTTATTGTTCATGAATATATTAAGTTATATATTTTCATGAATATAATTTTTTAATATTCATAAACAAATTTGTTTAACCTAACTGAACCGAATACGAAAAAAAATTTATTTAATTTGTTTATATTCGTGAAAATTTTCGTTTAAAGTTTGTTTTAAAATTTATTTATTAATTATTCATTTGTTGTTCGTTTATAATATTACTAACAAAATTATATTTTTATCATTTATCTTAATCTTATTAAAAGTTCGTTTATATTTGTTTGGATTTATTTTTGTTCATTTAAAGTTTGTTTGTTTGTTTGTTTAAATTTATTTAGTTACAATTTATTTATTATTTATGAATATATTTATTTATATATATACGTGAACATATTATTTAATATTCACGAATGAATTAATTTAATTTAACTAAATTAAATACAAATCGAACACGAATATCCTATCCTTTAAATGAATCGAACTCAAACGAATAGAGCAATTTTTTTACCTAACATGAATTAAACTAAAACACTTCTAAAAATAAACAAATAAACTACAGACATACATCCATTCATTAATGTTTGGTTCATGTTTATAGGCCTGCATGTTTTTCAGTTCTTTTTATGTGTATGCATGTTCACATTTTTCAGCTTGCACTGTGGTGTTCCTTCTTTTTAAGCTTTTGAATGGGAGTATATATGAATTAATGAACTTTGATTCTACGTTGTAAATTATATATGGGGATAACTCTCGGTTTGCAGCCCAGCTGGATTCTCATCTTCTATTTGTAAAAATGGATTAAAACAAGAGGAACAACCAACAACAATGATCCAAGTGATGCTATGGCTCTCTTCAAAGCCACCAACAACATTTTCTTCACTTTTGGTAGAAAGCAGCAACAGTCCTAACATGAAAGGAATTGCAGTAAATTTCGCCAAACACAACAAGTAGAAACGAAGAGAACCATTGTGATTAACATGTCAAGCGATATGGCATTGTTGAAATCTAAATATGCTGCATCTTTGTTTCCGGTACGATGAATGAATTGTTAAACATTCTGATACGATATATGAAAATTTAGTAAGTAAACCCTCGTTAATCAATTAATCGGCAAATATTGATGGATTTTATTGATAGATTTTTCATCAGTAATCATCGATGAAATAGCATTACCGACAACACTAACAGAATTTTTTCGTTGTATTACCGACGAAAAATTTCATCGATAAAACTTAATTTTCTGGGTTTACGTTCTGATTTATGCAGGTTGTTCTAACAAAGCCATATGATTTGAAAACACAATGATAAAATAACTGATAAGATGTATAGATCTAACATATCTTGGCAAGGCTAAGTTATATTGTTACCATTAAGTTGCAGAAGAGCACTATCAGATCAAGCATACAGTGAAAATCATAGCTAAATATGGTTCGAGCAGAAAGCCAGAGAAAGAATATACACCTTCATTACATAGGGACGAACTGAGCCTTTTTTATGGCAGTGATCGGCCGTTGGGTTTTGGTTTTGTATTTCGGGAACAACGTCGAAGCGGGGCGGGCGGTGAGGGTGAGGATTTTTCGTCACGAGGGAGTGGAATTAGCGTCGCCTGTGGGCTGCCTCCTCCATGAAGTAAATGAACAACGTCGGCGCCGGGCTGGCTGTGAGGGTGAGGATTTTTCGTCACCAGGGAGTGGAATTAGCGTCGCCTGGGGGCTGCCTCCTCCATGAAGTGAGTGATTGACCGTACTTATAACTGATTACCAACTGAAAACTGATAGCCACGTAATCTGAGGTTTGCGCTTAGACGTATCTTTGTAATGGAACTTTAGCCTCAAGCGAGTGGATGGCGCGTGTGATAGCGCCTTTCGTCTTACTTTCTGTCAATGCTCGTCAAACGCAGGAACATCCTCCAAAAAAATGAGGCAAGTTCGAATGATCCGACATCATATGTTTCGTCAAAAAAACATTACATTTTCGTAAGAAAAAAAAAGGGGGAAATTTCCCTGAATTTCATCATTCAGTTCATGCTAATTCTTGGTTGGACTTTTTTTTTTTCTTTAAGAGAAAATATATTCAAATCTTTTTTAGTCTATAGTCATGGAATGGGTGGCCTTTTCTTCTAACTAGTTGTTTCTGGGTGCTTGTGGAATGGGACAGACAAAGAACATTCCAGCTCTTTGAATAAATAATAATTGTTTATGTTTGAGAATGAATGTATTTTTTTTTTATAAAAAAAATCGTACTTGAGGATGAAGTAATATTTATAAATATTAAAATATAAATTTAAATATATTATTAGTAGATTTAGTAATTCATATATTCGTGTCATGTAATTCATATTTTTTTATGAAAATTACATATCATAATTCATGTTGATGCGAAAATATAAAATATGTATATATTTTTTGTTTTATTAAATCTATTTATGGTTTTTACAAAACTTTTAAATTATATCATTTTTTATTTTTTATTCATATTATTTTCGTATTATATTATCATATCGTATTTAAAATTGATAAATCTAATCATTATAATTATTTGTAAAAATAAAAAATCACAAATAATTTTGTTACCCTTCTATCAAGTTATCATCTTCATTTAGAGATGTGATAATGTCATTAAATTAATCTAATCTTATCTTGATTTGAGTTTGATTTGAATCTAGATAACACTTTTTTCTTTTTTTCAATTTTGACTTAAAAAGTAATTTAATTGTTTAAACTTGACTTAATTGGACTCAACCTCAATTATTATGAACATAAATAAGGGATTTAAAAATAAAAACTCAATTCAAGTTTAAATTTGAGTTTCATTTCAAAATTCAAATAAAATATTGAATTAATTATAATAAACTATTCAAATTTAATTTAATAATAAATGAATCATACTTGAGTATTATTTAAATATTTAAATTAACTTAATTAATTTACGAATAACTCGATTGTTTATCTATTTAATTTTATTTTTAAAATAAAAAATTGAAAATCAATAAAAGTTATGTGTTTTATAAATTAAGTAAAAAAAATCTTGAAAATCTTTATTTATGCATATTTTGTATCACTATCATGATATTATTTCAAGAAAAGTAAAAAGAAAAAAATATTTTAGTTCTTTGTAAAGGTATGGAAAATAATGAATTGTTTACTTTTTCTTTTCCACAAAACTTTCCTCCAAAGTTCGTTGCTTGTACAATAGAAAATGAATCAAATAGGAAATGAATCAAACATTTCATGATACTTGCTTATACGCATTAATTTTAAAGAAAATCAATACATTTAAGATTGTATATCGATCTGACCCTTTTTATTTAATTTATTAATAAAAAATTTTGTTTTTTATTTTAATTAATTAATTTCTTTCTAATGTTTCTTCTCATAGTCATTTTTTATTATTTATAATATGATCCAAAAATAAAATATGTTCATTAAATCAGGCTATTAAAAATATAATACTATTTATTTTATTTATTTGATGTTTAAAAATTTTGAATGTTAAATATGAATAATTTTAAAATATATATGTTGATGGGTTTTTATATTTGGGATTTCAATATATTAGATTTAATTTTATTTATTTGATATTTGAAAATATTTTATTTATACATACAAAATAATAAAAAATTAATAAATCCACGTGTTCAACGTCAACGGCCACGTTTAATCCGACGATAGCAGCTTCAGCTATATATATAGGCAATAATAAATGAATATTAATCAAATTCAATTGTCATTGTGTTTCGAATAAAGGTCAAAGGCGAAAGCAGTGTTACATTCTAACCGCCATGGATCCTCCTCACCAACAGAGATCCGAAACCACACCGACATCGCCATCGCCACCCCCACCGTCTCCTCCAGCTCAAAGAGGCGATTCTTTTCCAATCATCATGATTGTCTTTACTTTTGTAGTTATTGGCTCCTTGGTAATTAAACGTCTTCTCTCTCCGCATTCTATACGTATACGCTCATTGTCTTTGTGAACAACGCTTTTGATTGCTTCTTATTGATTTATGGATGTCTTAGCTTCATTATTAGTACTTCTTTTCCAAATCACGATTCATTTTAATGAAGTTCGATCAAAAGGTGATATCTTTTTTTATTATTAATAAATGTTTTGTTTGCTTTTTTTGAGTGATGATTTTAATTCTTTTAGGTTTTTTTATTTAAGTTTAATCTTCCTTATATTCTTTTTCTCTTGAGTTTGATTGGCAGTGATTTTTCTGACATGGTGTCAAGTTATCCTTTTTTTTTTTTTTTCTTTGAAGAACATTTTGTTTAATGTTTATTTCTGATTGTGTCAAACATCTCTTGTTTGATTTAAACCTAAATTCATCATTAAGGAGATACATCACTTAACAATTTAAAGCTCGTTTATCACAGTATTAAATCGATTGTTTTCTGAAGCCCCCGCTTGATTTAGCCTAGAGCTTTATTTATTGTTCTTTTAATTTGTAAAGGATACTTCTCATGACAGAGGGGATTGCTTCTCCGTATGGAAATTGCTACACTACAGAGTTGCTTAGTTTGATTTATTTTTGAGAGTTGCTATAATCTAAACATCTATATAAGCTCATATGAAAGGCAACAATTTCCTTGGGCTCTTCAACTGGAGAATTTTGCTTCTTAGGTTGTAGAAACAAATGTGCAAGATTATTTGCCAAAGCCACTTTAGCACCGAAATTAATGAGGTATAACGATGACATTTTCAGGCAATGAATCCATCATCTTCGAATATTAAAAATACCTTTTCCATTTTGCATCAAGTCCCAGAAGGTCATGTTGGGGTGTATTGGAGGGGTGGTGCTCTTCTAAAGACGATAACAGAGCCAGGTTAGGCTTGAGTCTTCTTTTTATGATTCACAATAGCTGGTTGCTTGTGTTGGTTTTGTCTGCAGCCTTCTTAAGTTTACAGTAATCAGGTTTCCATTTGAAGATGCCTCTGATAACCCATTATGAGCCCGTTCTAGTTACTCTGCAAACAGATCAGGTTTTTTTTTTTTTTGCAAAAATTGTGAAAATTATCTATCATTTGGCCTTCATAATAATATCCTATTTCTTTTTTCATTTAAAAAAAATGTAGGTGAGGGATATTCCATGTGGTACGAAAGGGGGAGTGATGATCAACTTTGAAAAGATAGAGGTAAGGCTGTAAACTATTCTTAATTCATATTATATGTGTAGTTTAAGGTCTGAGTCTGACTTTCTTCCTTCATTGATATTGTTTGAATTACATCTGTTTCAGGTTGTCAATCGGCTTAAAAAAGATTATGTGTATGAAACGCTGTTCAACTATGGTGTGCATTATGACAACACATGGATATATGACAAGATCCATCATGAGATCAATCAGTTTTGCAGCTGTCATACTCTTCAACAAGTTTATATAGATGTGTTTGATCAGGTAAGAAAGGATGCAAACTGAACCATGCTCTTTAAGGCTAAGGTTGCCAGTTCCATTCGCCCACGACTACAAGATAAATGAAGTGTATTTAAACTATAATGCCCTTTTTCTATGACATATGTGATGCAACTTAAAGCTATAACAGAATACTAAGCCTATTGAAGTGTTTTTTGGGAGTTTACTATATTCTGATCCCTTAAACAAAGATTTAATATTCACCTGTTAAAGTGCCTTGAGCTTATTTTTTCATGTTTGAATTGTCCGTAGGATTGTGCTGTATAAATTTTTTTTCTTTCCTCACCTTCCTCTTCTTGTAATAATATTTCTTAAGGTTTTGTCAACTAAATCAAAATTTGATGTTTCAGATTGATGAAAAGATGAAGGATGCTCTACAGGGTGATTGCACACGCTATGCTCCAGGAATTGAAATTCTTAGTGTACGTGTTACAAAGCCCACTATACCTGACAGCATTAGAAGAAATTATGAACAAATGGAAGAGGAACGCACCAAGGTATATAACTTTCTAATCTTCTATAAGCACATAACTTTACTGTTTGCTTGTCTAGTACTTTTTGATAATTTTATGATTTATATCAATCTATAATGCTATTCTGCAGGTTTTAATATCTATTGAGAGACAAAAGGTAGTTGAGAAAGAGGTAGAGACACAGAAAAAGATGGCTATTAGTGAAGCTGAGAAGGCTGCCACTGTTAGCAAGATCCTGATGGAACAGAAGCTGATGGAGAAGGAGAGTGCCAGGAGGCAGCAGGAAATTGAGAACCAAATGTACATAGCTCGTGAAAAGAGTCTAGCAGATGCTGGTTTTTATCGGTAAAATAATCTTTTAAAATCATTTTTTACTTTTATTTTTTTCTAACTTGGAGTAAGAGCTATGTGAAATGATGCTGTAGAGGTGTTGATATTTCAGTCCTCTCTCTGCATTTTTCAGTGTAATGAAAGAAGCTGAGGCAAACAAATTGAAGCTGACTCCTGAATTTCTTGAACTCAAGTTTATTGAGGCCATTGCTGATAACACAAAAATTTTCTTTGGGGACAAGGTCTGCCTTTTCTTCTCACTTTGTCCCTTTGTCTTTCTTTGTGAGCCTGGCTCATATATTTGTTCTGCAGGTGCCCAATATGGTTTTCGATCAAAGGCTGCTTGGTAACTTCCTTCATAATGTGTCAAGACAGGTGCCTGGTGTGAGGCAAATTAAGTCAGATGCTTAAGTTCCAATAATTTCCATAAAGTGAAATGATCAGCACAACTTATATACAACATAGAAAGAAAGTCACTTGAATGGATTTTCTCAAGCTACATTTTTGGCTAATCATCCTTTTTTCTGGATGGTATATAAGTGAGTCTTTTTTTTTTTTTTTTTTTCCATTTTTTTTGGATGAAATATTGGAGAGAGACTCGATATATTGCTTTTTGTTACCAGAAAATAAAGGCAGAATAATTTTTTTTTTTTTTACATTTGTTCATGATTGTTTAATTTGTAAAATGTGTTGGTTTTCTTCCTCTTTGTTTCTGTTGTCAATATGCTTATTGGTTTTTATTCAAGTTCTTATACATGTGATTGCAAGTTAATAGTAGGCAAAAACAATTCTATTTCTGTGTTCTAGTCATCCACGGATTCTCATTCACATTGGCTCAGGTAATTTCTTGGTGTTTGCTTGAGAGATAATAGTATAATACTAGAGCAAAGTTCGTCTCTAAAATGAACTTGCTACAGCTTAGATCATCGTCATTATGGTTATTAGTTAAGGCTGTTAAAGATTGAATTTTAATTATCAAACATTAAAAATATGGTTTTTTTTTTTTATATAAAAAAGATCACAATTTAAGAATAATTGTAAATATTTGAGTTTGAACTTCAAATTTATTAAAAGTTATTTTTTTAGGATAATTATATGTGTCACTTAAATTAAGTTTTAAATTTAAAATATAATATTTTATTAATAAATCACGTAAATTTAAAATTAATATGAAAAAATAAATTATATTTTATTATTTTATATTTATTTTTTAAAATTCTTAATTTAATTTGAATCCCACGTGAAACATGAGCAAAGTTTTTTTTTGACACTTATTAGTTTTATACAATATTTGGATAAATATTAATAAAAGAAAGGAAAGAAAATGAAAGGAAAATAAAAGAAAATTTTTTAAAAGAAAAGAAAAAAATATATGTACTTCTTATTTGGATAATTAAAATTAATAAAAGAAAGAAAAAAAAAATTTTAATAACTATTATTTGAATAAAGAGGAAAAAGAAAGAAAATGATTTATTATAATAATTTTTTTCAATTATAATGTTTTATTTTTTGTGATTTTAAAATACTTTTAAATCATGATATGTTTATTATTTTGTTTGACTTTATAATTATTGTTATATAAGTAGTTTTTATATTTAAAAAGACATGTGAAGCTTACTTAAAAAAAAGAGATGATTTTAAAAAAATTATAAAAAAAATTGTGATGTGATTAGGTTTTTTTTATTAAATTTTTAATATTAAAAAAAAGATAGATATAATAGTTTTATTTATAAAATAAAAATTTTTAAACTTTTTTTAGCTTTTTCGTCAAATTGAATTATTAAAAAAATAAAAATTATAAAAAAATAAAAAATTATTGAGTTTCAATTTTTTTCTTTTCTTTTAAATTAAAACTTTATGCAAATAAAGAAATAATTTTTCTATTTTTATTGCTTTTTTTATTTTCCTTTCTTTCCCTTCCCTCAATCCAATCGTTATGGAATTTCATTTTTGGAAATTCCATTTGAGCGGGAAATCAATTGGCTTATTAATCCAAATTCTAATTCAACAACGCACTGCGCATGGGTCAGGACAACTGGCCAATTATTCAACAGATGATTCAGATTTTATGAAATTTCTCAAACAAGATCATCAATTTCTCACGACATATTGACTTGAAGTAAGTACCTATGACTAAGCCAATCAACGAACCGATGAAAAGCAGCGTGCAATGATCCAAGATTTTCTGAACTGACTATAAATCCAAAAGAATCTCTTTCCAAGATTCTATATCAAGACATCACGGTACCCTTTTTGTTTTATGAGTCAATCAATGCCTTTTCCCTTTGCAGATTGTTTTTTCTTCTTTGTTATTTGCACTTCTCCAAGTCCTCCCTCAGTTTGCAGCTTTGTTCTAAGGCACTTCTCCGAAAGTTTCTGACCATTAAACTGGTTAAGGTAAAAGCTTCATAGTTCATACTTTCCAAATGGTTTGGATTATTGAATTTCTGATTATGGGTTTGTTCAGTTGACTTTTTAATTCTTGCTCTGAATCTGTTTTTCCTCAGGCTATGCTTGCTTTGCTGTCTGTTTGCTGGCATATTCTTCTTTTCTGGATTTTTTTTTGCCTTATCTTTCTGAAATATGAGCTGTCAACCAGTCATTTCTGAGGTGTCCAATCTACTTAGAAGAGCTTGCACTGTCCTCTCTATATCTGTGTTTTTGCTTATATAAAGGCTTCTTGTTTTCCAGTAGTTGTTAGCTTGATTGGATGCCAATTGCCAGCTGCTTGGAGCCTGGCGTGCAATGGTATTTCGGGAAACCAATGGGGTTTAGAAATGAAAGGGTTTCTTCTACTTGGAATTCCTTAATTCTGGGGAATCTCCATGACTCCATGTAGGGCTTAACAGGCCAGTAAATTTACTAAATTTGACCAAATGAAAGATGGATTAGACACCAAGCCTTCTTCTTTATAACAGGATTTTCCAGGCATTGCATCCTTGATCTCTTTACCAACTAAGAGGATTGTTTTTAGTGGTTTGAAAATGTATCTGGTGGAAAACAAAGGAGGTGCCATAGCCTGCATGCTACTGGCTCTGTTCATTTGAAAATGTACAAGGATTGCAACGTCATATTTTGAAAAGAAAAGGGAAATCTTTTTTCCTTGGCCAAAATTTGTCAACTTTCTTTTTAACATTACTCCATTTCCATATTTATTCTTTTATAGCATGTGAATTGTGAAGATGGTGCTAGTTTGTCTTTAAAAATTCGAAGAGAAAAATACATCCAGCTTGAGCACTTGTAACTGACTCTTCACTCTCGAGTCCAATCTGATATCACTACAAATTCATTAGTCTAAAGTGAACCTGAAATGCACCTCACCACTACTAACTCCTGTACATGAATCTTGTTTTTTGACCTCCGCAGCCTTACTTGCAACTGGCGGACCGTCCTCTTCTCATAGCACTTTGTGATCTTCGGCTACTGATGTCCTTAAACAACCTGCCGTATCTGCTATCTCATGTTTGAGTTGGGAGGTAATAAACCACTTGGACCGCTATCTCTGAAACTTGCCTCGACAAAAATACAGGTGAGAGCTTTCAAGCTGACTGATAGGGCACCTTTTTCTTTGTCTATATATTTATTTGGCTAGAAGGTAGAAGAAGTTCCAAATAATTGGAACTCTTCAACATAGACTTTTGAGTATTGGTATCAAAGAAAAACTTGCTAACAAAGAGGTAGAATCCATTTACTATTATTGATGAGATGTGTGTCAAGGTTTTTTGATTGATAAAAGGTTAAATCAAAAGATCTAACATTTACCTAATTTTCAATTAAAGATTTTAACTTTAATTTGATTCAATGTAAAATATAACGTTTTTGAATTTGTTCAAATAAACTTTCTATTAGGCTGTGATTTACACACGCACAAAAAAGCGTGAATTACTGTTCTGCAATATAATAAACAGTAAAATTTAGCAAAAAACTGTATCTTCTCCTGCTTCTCTTCTCAAGTGAACTCTGTTTTCCTGTTCTTTCTAGCCGAAGAACAAATACTTAGAAGTCAATTTTTTTCTCCATTGATTTCACCGTTTGTCTTCATCCTTCACCAGCAGCATAGCTTTTTCATGGCTGAGATTAGAATTTCCGGTTCAACCCCTCTTCTATGTTCTTCTTTCTTAAATCTCTAAATCAAAACCCAATTACAACCTAAAAAATAAAGAGCTCAAGAATCACAGAATCTCACTGTCAGAATCCAACGCCTTTCGCCATTTATTCGCCGTTTATTGTGTTGCCGATAGATTAGTGCTTCCTCCCTTTTCTAGCTCTGTTTTAAAACCCAGAAATTCTCAAAAAAATGAAACCCAGAAAAACTTCTTGTTGAGAAATTCTCAAAAAGAATCAAACCCAAAAGAAATTCCCAAAAATAACCAAATCCAGAAAAAACCCTTACTGATGAATTTTAGAATCTTGCTGCTGTAGTTGCTTCTGTGTATTGGAACCTCTTATTGGATCAATTGCTTATTTGAGGCTAGTTGCTGATTGCTTATCTTGTTGATAATGAATTTGCTTTGTTGATTGCCTAACAAAAAAATTTTCTTAACCCAAAAAACTTCTAGAACAATTGATTTATTGTGTAATTTTTCCTCTCTTCAAAGATTCAAAAACTTTGCCCAATTTTCTTGCTTTTCAATGACTTGATTGTGAATTGCTATTGTCTAGCCTCCCTTGCTTGATTGTTCAAGGATAATTGTGGTACTTAATTTTGCTCTCTGCCTCCCTATTGATCATCAATTCTGTGTTCAACTTTTGTATTTTTCTCATTAGAGTTAATAGGTTTAACAGAAAATGATATCTGGATAATAGACTTGACAGCGCGTGTAAGTCATTGTAACTTAATCTTTATTTAAATAAATTTGAAAACATCATATCTTACATTGAATTAAATTAAAATTGAAATCTTTAATTAAGCAACCACTCAAATTTTTAATTTCAGAGCATTTATCCTTGATAAAATAAAAAAGAAGCATGATATATGGAATTAATTTATAGCATAAAAAAAGAGCTAAACCATCAAACATTCTTGGCTCCTAAAGTATTCAGAGAGTACACTCTACCCAGGGATCAGCAACTCGTTTCTCCTTTTCTTTTGGATAATTGAGACTGCTAGGAATTAAAACTTAAGTTTCATATTTTAATAATACACCACACGGTTATTGACAACTTGATTCTTATTCATGGGTTGGTTTTAACAACACTTTCTTTTGTTCCTGTATCAACTTGTAATAATCTGCTTGATGATTGTAGAATATATAAGTAGATACTAAGGGATTAAAGGATTAGTCCAATTGTGATAAAAGGAGAGGAAAATTTAAGTGCTCAATCTGAATGATAAATGCATATATTTCTCTTCTCAAAAGAGTGGGATTTCAATCCTCCTTTCCCTAAAATAATTTTAAAAAATAAAAGTCAAAAAATCATTTCCTTGGCTTGAAGAATCTTACTTAGTAACGTCTCTTGGTTTTTTCCCACGTTTGGTTTTGACTAGGTTCGATATACCTCAAAGGCCAAAGGCAGAAAAGTCCACCCTTGTCTGGCTCTGAGCTTAGGTACTCTTTTCTATATGGCGATTGGCCGTGGTTAAATAAACTTTCGTTGTCATATCTCTTTCTTTCCACTTTACCCTCTTCTTATATTACTGCCAGCTGCATGAGATATAGAATCCAGTATTTCTTTCAAGGCAACCGTTATTTTCATATTTGGTTGGTTTTCAGCTTCAGTTGGGAACTTCATCATTTTTTCCAAGTATGATGAATTAATCTCACTAATATAAGGTGCCCTGCCGAATCCGACTCCATAAAAAAACCAGCTGGTTCTTCCAATTATGGAACATGATGTTGTCACAAACCAATGAGCTTAGGTTGATCAATGTATGAACATATGTATACTCGGTTTTCAAACAAGGATGCCAATTTCTGGGGTCTTATTGGCTTGAAAAATGTTAAACCTCTCGACTTTTCAACACTATGGATGGTGACAAGAAAGAAGAAACGTCCAAATTTATAAAACAAGTTGCGTTCAAATGAATCTTGTTTCATAAAGTAAGCTATAAAACTGACGATTGGATGTTGGAATCAGCATATATTTTTATGCATAAACTGTTCAGTAAGTACTTTGGATCAGCCGCCTCAAATATTCTATAAAGTTCTTTTGTTCAAGATCCGGTGTTTTGAGCTAAAGTTTGAAAGGTATCAATTGATACAGTTTTCAAAGTTTAAGCCTAAAAGTGTTATCTGTCAAAGGTTTCAAACATCTTGCTTTTTTGAAGTCGTGGGGTCTCTAAAAAGGTTCTTTTTTCTCATTTCTGACTTGCTGCTTCTCTTCTTTCTCACTAGTCCTCTCAGCCCATTGAAGACTTGATTGTTTCTTTGCCAAAAGGCTTCTTTTTGTACAACTTTTGTTTTTTTCGCAGAGGTCAGCAAGCTAGTGGGGTTTGGTGAACTTGGGCTTTGAAAATTCCAGCTTTTAAACTATAATTTTTCATGGTTTTAGGATTACCAGACATTTCTTCTTCAATCAGGCTTCAACCTTAGAGGATTGTATCTTCAGTAAATTGAAGATGTATCTAGTGGAGAGCAAAGGAGGTGCAATAGCTTGTATGCTGCTTGCTCTTTTCTTCTTGGGCACATGGCCTGCTATTATCACTCTGCTAGAAAGACGAGGACGCCTTCCTCAACACACTTACCTTGATTATACAATGACAAATCTCTTGGCTGCTGTCATTATAGCTTTAACATTTGGTCAGATAGGGGACAGCACGGTCGAAAGACCCAATTTTTTTGCTCAACTTTCTCAGGTGAGTTTCCTCTTTGGCTTTGAGTTTTGTGGTTCAAGTGGACTGTTAATCTATGTTCTGAATCTGTTGGATGATTCTTGGCTAGCAGGAAAGATTCTAATAACTAATAAGCTTCTAGTAACCATTTATTATTTCACATATCTGAGTATGTGTACAGAACTAAATGGGTTATTTTCCTTTTAAATGATTGATATAGCATTGTTCTCTACATTTTTTTTTTTTTGGTTGAAAATGGCATAATATGAATAGTTTGAACTGGTTGTTATTGTCATGGGAATTGATGCAGGATAATTGGCCCTCTATTTTGTTTGCAATGGCTGGTGGGGTGGTTCTCAGCCTGGGAAACCTTTCCACACAATATGCATGGGCTTTTGTTGGTTTATCAGTTGTACAAGTGATTTCATCAAGCATGACTGTTGTAATAGGTTACTGATCGAACACTAAAAAGAACTTGAATTTTTTTATCTCATTGTAGAGTGCAACATTTCTGACTTTTTTTTATACTTTTTTTCTTTGATTCTAACAGGTACAACCTTGAATTACTTCTTAGATGACAGAATCAACAGAGCTGAGATCCTTTTCCCAGGTGTTGGTTGCTTCCTTCTAGCAGTTTGTCTTGCATCAGCTGTTCACTCATCCAATTCAGCTGATAACAAAGCAAAACTTAGCAGTTGGTCAAATGATAACGAAACAGGGAGAGAGTATGCTTCATTCCTTCATATACATTGGCTAAACATATCATATGATCTTTTCAAATTGTTATGACTATTGATTTGATATATTTTCATTTCCTGTTTCATTAGTTTGTTATTATATATGCAATTGATGAGACTGATCAGTGTCGTTAGCCAAAACATTTTTAATTTTAGATAAAAGTTTGATTTCTTATGCTGGAAAATAATACTGCTTCACAAAATCAACCATTTGCCAATATGCCAGGGCTGCGCTTTCAGCTGTTTCCGAAGAAGCAATTCCAAGCAAGGGTAAGAAGCATCCTGGATCTCAAGCATAACACTTCATATCTGTCTTTCTAATTCCATTTACTAAGCCTCCTTTTGTTATATAACAGTGACAAAGGATCTAGAAAATGGGAATGTTCCTGTACGCAAGGCAAAAGCAGGAACAGCGACCTTCCTGATAGAGCTTGAGGAAAGAAGGTCAATCAAGGTTGGAAGTTTCACTTCACCATTTACTTGGTCTTGGTAACTCGAAGGGCACATTTTTTCATTCTCTGCCAAAGTAGTCTTGTGGTTTGATTAACTCTTCTTTACAGGTGTTTGGAAAGAGCACTTTCATTGGACTGTCCTTAACTTTCTTCGCTGGCGTTTGCTTCTCCCTCTTCTCACCAGCAATCAACCTGGCAACAAATGATCAATGGCACACTTTGAAGGAAGGGGTTCCTAAGTTGGTTGTCTACACAGCATTTTTCTACTTCTCACTCTCCTGTTTTGTGATTGCTCTCATCCTAAATATCAGCTTCCTTTACCATCCAGCTCTGGGAGTACCCAAATCATCCTTTAAGGCCTATCTAAAAGACTGGAATGGCCGAGGCTGGGCCTTCTTGGCCGGTCTTCTATGTGGTTTTGGGAATGGTCTCCAGTTCATGGGTGGCCAAGCTGCAGGCTATGCTGCAGCGGACGCTGTTCAGGTTCGATTTAAGATCATCTCAAACGCAAAAGCACATTTGCACGTTACATATCACTTACTATCATATGTGAATTCAAATACTTAAATCGTTCATGGTATCAGGCACTTCCACTGGTGAGCACATTTTGGGGAGTAATTCTGTTCGGAGAGTATCGCAGATCATCACGAAGAACATATATATTGCTATTCAGCATGTTGTTCATGTTCATTGCTGCTGTTGGAGTACTTATGGCATCAGCTGGACATAGGAAATGAAAATGCAGCTTTAAAACCACAACTTAGATTAGAGTCAAATATACTTCATGACTACAGCCTGTTTGCTGGTTCATATCCAAGACCTTACATCATGAAAAATATATGATTTGGTTAGGTGCTTTTTGCGCCAAAGGATTTGCTTGTGCTTAACAAAGCCAATAATTGTATTGTTTAGACATTGGATAACAAACTTTTATTTTTCATGATGTTGTTTTGAATGTTATGTTTATAAATTATTAGAGAAATGAAATTTGGAGAATATAGAATGAGGAAGATCTATCCTTTACCTTTTCTATATGGAGATGTATCTTTATTTTATAACAGACTCTTTGTTTCATTAAAAAAGGAAAAAAATTTCCAATGATCAAAACATATTGAATTACCTAACAATATAACTGAATATATGAATATAATCTGAATATGAAGATTAACTCAGATGATTCATGCAATTATTATTGTTAAGAGATGAAATTCAACAAATCCGAAATTTAAATCTCAAATACTGTGACCTCCTTTGTTAAAAAAAAAAAAAAACAATATTCTTAGAATAAACCACTTTTCTGTAGAAAAGTTTTTTATATATACCATGGACAGCAAGGCTTGGAAGGAAATCTGGAGTTTTGAGGGTGTTTGAGGGTGGAGTTTGAGGGTGCCTGACAAAAGCAAGGTCTTCCTACGGAGAGCCCGCTTAAATGCTTTGCCTTGATAATTTGTGGAGAAGAAAGTGTGCAGGAAGCTCATTGTATGAGCTATGTCAGATGGAAGGGTCAGTGGAAAATATGCTTCTGCTTTGTCAATGGACGAGAGGGGCTATGGATTGAAGATTATAAGAGAAAATGTCAAGACTTTTGATCAATGGTTGAACTTTGGTAATATAAAATACATAAAGCAAAATAATTATGTGATTTTTGAGTCTCCAACTCATAGCCTCGACTTTCTTTGCTGGATTCCATCTCTTCAGACATGACAGTTTAAACCAGGTTAAAATTTTTGCACCATTGAAGCAGTGGATGAAAAGGTGATGTTGATATCTCAAACTGAGGTATCATCCATGATTTTCATTTTTCTTCAATTTACTCCAATAGAACAGCCATCAACCATTCTCATGAGGTAGACTGAAGAAACCTAGTCAGTTTTTTCATCCAGTGACTCACAGTGCCAGTGTGCCTTCCAGATGATTGAGGGAGAGAGAAGCCTTTAAGTTTTCCAACCAGATGACTTTAGCTGCAAAATGAGAAGAAATTAAAAGGAGATTCGATGTATCTTGACCGAGAAAAAGAGTCCACCAGAAACAAAAGCAACAGTAGAACCTGACTATCACGAGGAAAAACCTAGTCTTTACATGAGTTTAGCTCCATTATTTATCCATCAACTGAAATGCATTTCATTTTTCCATTTAAAGAAAAAACTTTTCATTTCACACAGCTGGAGGATAAGTAGACCAGATATAATTGCTGATGCATCAGAGATAGAGCCCAATATACACAGCAAGGTTGTGTTGCATTGTCCCAAGTATTGAAGATGCTTTTCAAATAATGCACAAAGAGCTGACAATTCATAAAAGTTTGGTTCCCCATAAACTCTTCTTATAGCTTTTCAAAATATCGTTCATCTTTGCAAACTAACTTTCCGTTCCTATGGTTTGGCTAATAAAGGCCCAAGGAGATTCAAAAAACATTTGGGGCATTTAGGACAAACTCATAGACATACCTTTTGAATAAAAGTTTCATACTGCTTATCCATCCATTATTGGCTCTCCAAGTGTAGAGATCTTTTTCCATCCATAAGGTTGGCCATAACAAGTGCATGAATATATGACTTCAAGATATCTGCAGCCGTTGAATCTTTGTGCATGATGACGCTGACGATTCCCTTCCTCTCCACCAGTGAATACTTTGCTAGATAGACCAATAGTAATAATATAGCTAGAATGAGTGAGAATGTTAATACAAATAAAAGTGGAGTATTACAACAATGAGTAAAAGTTCAACCTTTCTTGTAAAATGATCCAGCTGAATTCAGAAGGTTGGCCCTGTTTGAGATTATCATTACACTTGTCAGTTCCATACCGAATCATAAAAATGACTAAGAGCAGTACTCTTGAAGGAGCTTGTTTAAGGCCGATTTTGATCGACATTCACCAAGATCAAGTATCATGATAATTTTTGAATGTGCCTCTAGCAGTTAATGCTGAAGCACTATCAAAACATCACTTCTATCAAGACAATGCAGATGGTACGCAACCCTTGTTGTATAATTAATATAAACTTAAATACTCACATTTCTATGTGATCAAGAGAGGAAACCCTTAACCCTAATTTTACATTTGTGTGCAGGAGCTTAGCACTCTTTGACAACCTTAAAGTGGCCCATAAAGGCAAAACATGCTCCATGGTTGAGACCTGTTTAGGAGAGAGAACTGAAAGTGTATTCAGGAATAGGCGCTGACATCAACTTTTAAAAATAAGATGGCACATTGAAATCATTAAGAATTTGGAAAAAAGAAAAAGAAAACATAATTTCATATTGAGCTTATGGAAGCAATAAATTGGATGTATTTTCCGGCTAAATAGCCCATGGACATTTTAACAATGAAGCTCGTGCAAGATTACATAGGATGTTATCATTAATAATTTTCAAGATATGGTGCTTATGCGGTAAATTGGTTTGTCAGAAAGAATAATCTCACAGAATTTACTCTAAACACATTGAATTTGCCTTTGTAAATGTATGGAGTAGCCTGATATTTGACTATGCATGGCTGGCTGACAATGATAGACAGCTTTTCCATGACAGTTAAATCCAGGACCACAATTCAATAAAAAATGGCCTAAAGGGAACAATAGTGATAGGTGTGTTTACTACCTTGGCCATTTTATATGAAATGTTGTAGAAGAATTGAGCTCCTCTCAAAGTTCAGTGAATCTAAAGCAAGGCCCTGGATAGCTTTGTAATTTGCTACGCACAGGGAAAAATAAAACAAGAATTGCATGTGTTAGCTGTATTTAACTGCTACAGATTACAGGAGACTCTATGTCAACCAAACTTACCATACATATGGAACATTGTCAGGGAGAGAAAAGAAAACCAAATAGCTAGTGGGTTTTCTGTAGTAATGCGAGCAAGAAGCATTCCCAATGCCATGCCAATCATTGTTGCCATTGTCTCTTGGCTTCCTTCCCGCCAATATTTTTGAAACAAATAAATACTCAGTACTCAAAACTAGCCCTTCATACAATAGCGCTTTCCATTGTCATCATAAGAATCACTTTTGAGGTACCTTGGCAGATATATCTGCTGTATATTTTGGAGGGCAAAATGTTGTGTCAAGGCAGCTCTGGTAGCTCCACTAGCAACACCAGCTGAGTAGGGAAACAATGTAGGAAAACAAAGAATTAGAAGTTCAAATTGAGCTTCCTCCATAACAGAAAATGTTTCACAATTACACAACAAGAAGAAACTTCATAGGTAGCAAAGTGACTATTGCAAAAACCAAATGTGTCGCATAGCAATTGTATTATGCATGTACAAATTGCTCAAAAGAACTGATAAGTAAGGTCTCAGCACACTTGGTGGTTATAAAGTTCTTAGATGCAAGGAGTTCAGAAACTTACTGAATGATCTTGACAAACTCCCTAAGCAAACAATGAAAATAAAAGCTGAAGGAAACAAAGGAGAAAGAAGATCCATCAACATTCCTGCAATGAAGACAGAAGCCTTAGTTGCTATTTGATGTTAAAAAATTCAGGAGATAAAAAAACCACTAATAATCCCTGCACCCAAATATATAATCAGAAGTCAGAGCTGGCTTCAATGACACAGATATCAAAACCGAGAATAAGGCAAGTAGAGGCATCAATCATCCAGACGGAAATTTTAAAATGATTCACCTGAATAATACAGGATTCCTACCTCAATATTGAATATAAGAGCCATTACCCAACAAACTTAGAGCCAAAAGCTAGATTCCAGTGCACAAGAATCAAAGCAGCCTCCACACTAATGTGTGTTCTATCCTCTATCCATGCACATATATTAGCACCCATGTAAATGCATACATGTAGGGGGGAGAGAGAAAGGTCAAAGATCTACAGTCATTCTTTTGAGCTGCAATGCAATTTTTTCCACTTCTGAAACATAAGTAGTTGTGAACTAGTGACCTGGTTCCATTCCCAGGTCAAAAATAAGTTGAAAACCAAAAGACACGCTAGAAGGAGGGCTTGAACCTCCGACCTTGTGGTTAACAGCCACACGCTCTGACCAACTGAGCTATTCCAGCTGGTTGGTGAGGTTAGCCACCTAAATATCTATATCTTATATATAGAACAGAATCATTACCTATTATGTTCTTAATGTATGTTGAAACTCCCTACAAAAATAATATATATAAAAAAAAATATTGAAACTTTAGTGGATAAGGATTACTAATGTAAGTATTGCCCAACTGCCCATCAATGTTCTTTTACCTGCAAAGAGTCCCATACTTGAAAAGGGACATAATATGCAGTCACACTGCCTGGGAAACCTGTATTCAAGCTGACTTTCGGAATTCAAAAGAAAACAAACGAAAAGAACCATATTACCCAAGAAAAAAATAGATCTTTTTTTATTTTTTAATTATATAATACCAAATAATAGGAACAAACAGAAAGAAGAAACTTGCCTCGGGGACAAATGCATCGAGGAATCAATTAGCTGATCTGCTTCAACCAAATAAAAATAAAACAAAAGAACAACTTAGGAAAGGGAAAAAAAAAAAAAAAAAGAGAAAGAGAAAGGGAAAATCAATGAAAGGAGCTGAAAGGAGAAAGAAAGATCTGTTGATTTGTAGAGAAGGGAAGATAGTGATAGTGGCAGTTTTGAAACGCTTGGTAGAAGAAGATCCGTTCCCTTACTTCCATGCCCAACTTCTTGTTATGCTATGTTATGTTATGTTTTTTCTTTTTTCCACTTCTGAAACATAAGCAGTTGCAACTAGTGATCTGAGTCGACTTTAGTCTTCATTTATTTTACCAAATATATTAAAGAAAAATTATCTCAAATTGAAAAAAAAAAAAACCGCTAGAAGGAGGGCTTGAACCTCCGACCTTGTGGTTAACAGCCACACGCTCTAACCAACTGAGCTATTCCAGCTTCTTCGAATAAGCTACCTAAATTTCTATTACTTATGTTAACAACAGAACCAAGAGCGATCCATCATCAATCGGACATTAATGGTTGAGGGCTTCAGTTGGATACAGGAATATGTAACGCACTGATAGAAGCAACCATGACGAGTCAAGATTTTCAGTATTCAGTCTGCTTTTACATTGTTTAGGGATATCATATGAGAGATGCAAGACTACCTTATTTGAAAAGGAGTTACTATAATGACAGGTCTGATGGAGAATCAAAGACCTGAGTTTATGGCTGCTTTTGTAGATGAAGTTGTTGAAGACCCTCGCATTGAAGTAAAAAACTCGTGACTGCAACTCAATTATTCATGCTTGCAAAGCTGGACGGTTGGAAGATCCTAGGAGGACTTTCAGAAGGATGGCTTTGCTGCGGTTTGAGCCAAATGATCAAACATATTTGTTCCTGATTAACGGTTATGTGACTGCAGAGAAATATTTCACTGCTTTAATGCTCTGGAATGAGGTTAAACGGAAATTTCTTTGATCACAACCGTAAACCCATTCTTTCTTTTATCTTATTCTTCGTAGTCTTTGCGGTGTTCTGGATTTTGCTTCTTGTTTAAGGAAGATGGCATCATCTCATACATGTTGAAATCGAAAGTGGGTATTGAAGTCCTTCTGAGGGTGTTGCTGGAAAGCCTCTCTAAGAAGTTCCTGCTGTTAACAGGAAATTTTACCTTAAATGTCTCCAGTTCATGGGAGGCCAAGCTGCAGGCTATGCTGCAGCAGACACTGTTCAGGTTCGATTTAAAGATCATTTCACCCGCAAAAGCACATCGTTACTTGACTTGCACGTTACATATCAATTACTATCATATTTGAATTCAAATGCTTAAATCGTTGATGGTAACAGGCACTTCCACTGGTGAGCACATTTTGGGGAGTAAGTATCGCAGATCATCACGAAAAACATATATATTGGTATTCAGCATGTTGTTCATGTTCATTGCTGCTGTTGGAATGCTTATGGCATCAGCTGGACATAGGAAATGAAAATGCAGCTTTAAAACCACAACTTAGATTAGAGTCAAATATACTTCATGACTGCAGCCTGTTTGCTGGTTCATGTCCAAGACCTCACATCATAAAAAATATATTGTTTGCTTACGTGCTTTTTGCTCAAAAGAATTTGTTTGTGCTCAACAATGCCAACAATTATCGTATGGACTTTGGATAATAAACTTTTATTTTTAATGATGTTAATTTGAATGTTATGTATATAAATTATTAGAGAAATGAAAATTGAAAATTATAGAATGAGGAAAATCTATCCTTACTTTTTCTGTAAGGAGATATATCTTTATTTTATAACAAATTCTTTGTTTCATTAAAAAAAAAAAAGACTTTTCGATGATCAAAACTTATCGAATTACCTAATAATATAACTGAATACATAGAGATATTTTGAATTTAAAGTTTAACTCAATTCATTTATACAACTATCATTTTTAAGAGATAACATTCAACTGATCCGAAATTCAAATCTCTAATATCGTTACCTCTTTTGTTAAAAAAAAAAAAAAAATGACAATCTTCTTAGAATAAACCACTTTATTGTAAAAAAAGTTTTTATATATATCATGGACGGCAAGGCTTGGAAGGAGATCTGGAGTTTGAAGGTGCCTGGCAAAATCAAGGTCTTTCTATAAAGAGCCAACTCAAATGCTTTACCTTGATAATTTGTGGAGAAGAAAGTGTGCAGGAAGCTCATTGTGTGGGATGTGTTAGATGGAAGATTCAGTGGAAAATATGCTTCTGCTTTGTCAATGGACGAGAGGGGCTATGGATTGAAGATTATAAGAGAAAATGTCAAGACTTTTGATCAATGGTTGAACTTTGGTAATATAAAATACATAAAGCAAAATAATTATGTCATTTTTGAGTCTCCAACTCATAGCCTCAACTTTCTTTGCTGGATTCCATCTCTCCAGACATGACAGTTTAAACGAGGTTAAAATTTTTGCACCATTGAAGCAGTGGATGAAAAGGTGACGTTGATATCTCAAACTGAGGTATCATCCATGATTTTCATTTTTCTTCAATTTACTCCAGTAGAACAGCCATCAACCATTCTCATGAGGTAGACTGAAGAAACCTAGTCAGTTTTTTCATCCAATGACTCACAGTGCCAGTGTGCCTTCCAGATGATTGAGGGAGAGAGAAGCCTTTAAGTTTTCCAACCCAGATGACTTTAGCTGCAAAATGAGAAGAAATTAAAAGGAGATTCGATGTATCTTGACCGAGAAAAGAGTCCACCAGAAACAAAAGCAACAGTAGAACCTGACTATCACGAGGAAAAACCTAGTCTTTACATGAGTTTAGCTCCATTATTTATCCATCAACTGAAATGCATTTCATTTTTCCATTTAAAGAAAAAACTTTTCATTTCACACAGCTGGAGGATAAGTAGACCAGATATAATTGCTGATGCATCAGAGATAGAGCCCAATATACACAGCAAGGTTGTGTTGCATTGTCCCAAGTATTGAAGATGCTTTTCAAATAATGCACAAAGAGCTGACAATTCATAAAAGTTTGGTTCCCCATAAACTCTTCTTATAGCTTTTCAAAATATCGTTCATCTTTGCAAACTAACTTTCCGTTCCTATGGTTTGGCTAATAAAGGCCCAAGGAGATTCAAAAAACATTTTGGGGCATTTAGGACAAACTCATAGACATACCTTTTGAATAAAAGTTTCATACTGCTTATCCATCCATTATTGGCTCTCCAAGTGTAGAGATCTTTTTCCATCCATAAGGTTGGCCATAACAAGTGCATGAATATATGACTTCAAGATATCTGCAGCCGTTGAATCTTTGTGCATGATGACGCTGACGATTCCCTTCCTCTCCACCAGTGAATACTTTGCTAGATAGACCAATAGTAATAATATAGCTAGAATGAGTGAGAATGTTAATACAAATAAAAGTGGAGTATTACAACAATGAGTAAAAGTTCAACCTTTCTTGTAAAATGATCCAGCTGAATTCAGAAGGTTGGCCCTGTTTGAGATTATCATTACACTTGTCAGTTCCATACCGAATCATAAAAATGACTAAGAGCAGTACTCTTGAAGGAGCTTGTTTAAGGCCGATTTTGATCGACATTCACCAAGATCAAGTATCATGATAATTTTTGAATGTGCCTCTAGCAGTTAATGCTGAAGCACTATCAAAACATCACTTCTATCAAGACAATGCAGATGGTACGCAACCCTTGTTGTATAATTAATATAAACTTAAATACTCACATTTCTATGTGATCAAGAGAGGAAACCCTTAACCCTAATTTTACATTTGTGTGCAGGAGCTTAGCACTCTTTGACAACCTTAAAGTGGCCCATAAAGGCAAAACATGCTCCATGGTTGAGACCTGTTTAGGAGAGAGAACTGAAAGTGTATTCAGGAATAGGCGCTGACATCAACTTTTAAAAATAAGATGGCACATGAAATCATTAAGAATTTGGAAAAAAGAAAAAGAAAACATAATTCATATTGAGCTTATGGAAGCAATAAAATTGGATGTATTTTCCGGCTAAATAGCCCATGGACATTTTAACAATGAAGCTCGTGCAAGATTACATAGGATGTTATCATTAATAATTTTCAAGATATGGTGCTTATGCGGTAAATTGGTTTTGTCAGAAAGAATAATCTCACAGAATTTACTCTAAACACATTGAATTTGCCTTTGTAAATGTATGGAGTAGCCTGATATTTGACTATGCATGGCTGGCTGACAATGATAGACAGCTTTCCATGACAGTTAAATCCAGGACCACAATTCAATAAAAAATGGCCTAAAGGGAACAATAGTGATAGGTTGTGTTTACTACCTTGGCCATTTTATATGAAATGTTGTAGAAGAATTGAGCTCCTCTCAAAGTTCAGTGAATCTAAAGCAAGGCCCTGGATAGCTTTGTAATTTGCTACGCACAGGGAAAAATAAAACAAGAATTGCATGTGTTAGCTGTATTTAACTGCTACAGATTACAGGAGACTCTATGTCAACCAAACTTACCATACATATGGAACATTGTCAGGGAGAGAAAAGAAAACCAAATAGCTAGTGGGTTTTCTGTAGTAATGCGAGCAAGAAGCATTCCCAATGCCATGCCAATCATTGTTGCCATTGTCTCTTGGCTTCCTTCCCGCCAATATTTTTGAAACAAATAAATACTCAGTACTCAAAACTAGCCCTTCATACAATAGCGCTTTCCATTGTCATCATAAGAATCACTTTTGAGGTACCTTGGCAGATATATCTGCTGTATATTTTGGAGGGCAAAATGTTGTGTCAAGGCAGCTCTGGTAGCTCCACTAGCAACACCAGCTGAGTAGGGAAACAATGTAGGAAAACAAAGAATTAGAAGTTCAAATTGAGCTTCCTCCATAACAGAAAATGTTTCACAATTACACAACAAGAAGAAACTTCATAGGTAGCAAAGTGACTATTGCAAAAACCAAATGTGTCGCATAGCAATTGTATTATGCATGTACAAATTGCTCAAAAGAACTGATAAGTAAGGTCTCAGCACACTTGGGGTTATAAAGTTCTTAGATGCAAGGAGTTCAGAAACTTACTGAATGATCTTGACAAACTCCCTAAGCAAACAATGAAAATAAAAGCTGAAGGAAACAAAGGAGAAAGAAGATCCATCAACATTCCTGCAATGAAGACAGAAGCCTTAGTTGCTATTTGATGTTAAAAAATTCAGGAGATAAAAAACCCACTAATAATCCCTGCACCCAAATATATAATCAGAAGTCAGAGCTGGCTTCAATGACACAGATATCAAAACCGAGAATAAGGCAAGTAGAGGCATCAATCATCCAGACGGAAATTTTAAAATGATTCACCTGAATAATACAGGATTCCTACCTCAATATTGAATATAAGAGCCATTACCCAACAAACTTAGAGCCAAAAGCTAGATTCCAGTGCACAAGAATCAAAGCAGCCTCCACACTAATGTGTGTTCTATCCTCTATCCATGCACATATATTAGCACCCATGTAAATGCATACATGTAGGGGGGAGAGAGAAAGGTCAAAGATCTACAGTCATTCTTTTGAGCTGCAATGCAATTTTTTCCACTTCTGAAACATAAGTAGTTGTGAACTAGTGACCTGGTTCCATTCCCAGGTCAAAAATAAGTTGAAAACAAAAGACACGCTAGAAGGAGGGCTTGAACCTCCGACCTTGGTTAACAAGCCACACGCTCTGACCAAACTGAGCTATTCCAGCTGGTTGGTGAGGTTAGCCACCTAAATATCTATATCTTATATATAGAACAGAATCATTACCTATTATGTTCTTAATGTATGTTGAAACTCCCTACAAAAATAATATATATAAAAAAAAAATATTGAAACTTTAGTGGATAAGGATTACTAATGTAAGTATTGCCCAACTGCCCATCAATGTTCTTTTACCTGCAAAGAGTCCCATACTTGAAAAGGGACATAATATGCAGTCACACTGCCTGGGAAACCTGTATTCAAGCTGACTTTCGGAATTCAAAAGAAAACAAACGAAAAGAACCATATTACCCAAGAAAAAAATAGATTTTTTTTTTAATTTTTTAATTATATAATACCAAATAATAGGAACAAACAGAAAGAAGAAACTTGCCTCGGGGACAAATGCATCGAGGAATCAATTAGCTGATCTGCTTCAACCAAATAAAAACAAAACAAAAGAACAACTTAGGAAAGGGAAAAAAAAAAAAAAAAAGAAAAAGAGAAAGGGAAAATCAATGAAAGGAGCTGAAAGGAGAAAGAAAGATCTGTTGATTTGTAGAGAAGGGGAGATAGTGATAGTGGCAGTTTTGAAACGCTTGGTAGAAGAAGATCCGTTCCCTTAATTCGATTATGAATTGCTGCTCCGCCTTTTTTGAGGCTTCCATGCCCAACTTCTTGTTATGCTATGTTATGTTATGTTTTTTCTTTTTTCCACTTCTGAAACATAAGTAGTTGCAACTAGTGATCTGAGTCGACTTCAGTCTTCATTTATTTTACCAAATATATTAAAGAAAAATTATCTCAAATTAAAAAAAAAGAAAAACCGCTAGAAGGAGGGCTTGAACCTCCGACCTTGTGGTTAACAGCCACACGCTCTAACCAACTGAGCTATTCCAGCTTCGTTAAATAACCTACCTAATTTTTTATATCTTATGTTAAGAACAGAACCAAGAGCGATCCATGATCAATCGGACATTAATGGTTGAGGGCTTCAGTTGGATACAGGAGTAACGCACTGATAGAAGCAACCATGACGAGTCAAGATATTCAGTATTCGGTCTGCTTTTTCATTGTGTAGGGATATCATATGAGAGATGCAAGACTACCTTATTTGAAAAGGAGTTACTATAATGACAGGTCTGATGGAGAATCAAAGACCTGAGTTGATGGCTGCTTTTGTAGATGAAGTTGTTGAAGACCCTCGCATTGAAGTAAAAATCTCGTGACTGCAACTCAATTAATCATGCTTGTAAAACTGGACGGTTGGAAGATCCTAGGAGGACTTTCAGAAGGATGGCTTTGCTGCGGTTTCAGCCAAATGATCAAACATATTTGTTCCTGATTAATGGTTATGTGACTGCAGAGAAATATTTCACTGTTTTAATGCTATGGAATGAGGTTAAACGGAAATTTCTTTGATCACAACCCTAAACCCATTCTTTCTTTTATCTTATTCTTCGTAGTCTTTGCGGTGTTCTGGATTTTGCTTCTTGTTTAAGGAAGATGGCATCATCTGATACATGTTGAAATCGAAAGTGGGTATTGAAGTCCTTCTGAGGGTGTTGCTGGAAAGCCTCTCTAAGAAATTCCTGCTGTTAACAGGAAATTTTACCTTAAATGTCTCCAGTTCATGGGAGGCCAAGCTGCAGGCTATGCTGCAGCAGACACTGTTCAGGTTCGATTTAAAGATCATTTCACCCGCAAAAGCACATCGTTACTTGACTTGCACGTTACATATCAATTACTATCATATTTGAATTCAAATGCTTAAATCGTTGATGGTAACAGGCACTTCCACTGGTGAGCACATTTTGGGGAGTAAGTATCGCAGATCATCACGAAAAACATATATATTGGTATTCAGCATGTTGTTCATGTTCATTGCTGCTGTTGGAATGCTTATGGCATCAGCTGGACATAGGAAATGAAAATGCAGCTTTAAAACCACAACTTAGATTAGAGTCAAATATACTTCATGACTGCAGCCTGTTTGCTGGTTCATGTCCAAGACCTCACATCATAAAAACTATATGGTTTGCTTAGGTGCTTTTTGCTCAAAAGAATTTGTTTGTGCTCAACAATGCCAACAATTATCGTATGGACTTTGGATAATAAACTTTTATTTTTAATGATGTTAATTTGAATGTTATGTATATAAATTATTAGAGAAATGAAAATTGGAGATTATAGAATGAGGAAAATCTATCCTTACTTTTTTTGGAAGGAGATATATCTTTATTTTATAACAAATTTTTTATTTCATTAAAAAAAAAAAAACTTTTCGATGATCACAACTTATCGAATAACCTAATAATATAACTGAATACATAAAGATATTTTGAATTTAAAATTCAACCCAGTTCATTTATGTAACTATTATCCTTAAGAGATGATATTCAACAGATCCGAAATTCAAGTCTCCAATATTGTTACCTCCTTTGTTAAAAAGAAAAAAAAATGACAATCTTCTTTGAATAAACCACCTTATTGTAAAAAAAGTTTTTATATATATCATGGACGGCAAGGCTTGGAAGGAAATCTGGAGTTTGAAGGTGCCTGGCAAAATCAAGGTCTTCCTATAAAGAGCCAACTCAAATGCTTTACCTTGATAATTTGTGGAGAAGAAAGTGTGCAGGAAGCTCATTGTGTGGGATGTGTTAGATGGAAGATTCAGTGGAAAATATGCTTCTGCTTTGTCAATGGACGAGAGGGGCTATGGATTGAAGATTATAAGAGAAAATGTCAAGACTTTTGATCAATGGTTGAACTTTGGTAATATAAAATACATAAAGCAAAATAATTATGTGATTTTTGAGTCTCCAACTCATAGCCTCAACTTTCTTTGCTGGATTCCATCTCTTCAGACATGACAGTTTAAACCAGGTTAAAATTTTTGCACCATTGAAGCAGTGGATGAAAAGGTGATGTTGATATCTCAAACTGAGGTATCATCCACGATTTTCATTTTTCTTCAATTTAGTCCAGTAGAACAGCCATCAACCATTCTCATGAGGTAGACTGAAGAAACCTAGTCAGTTTTTTCATCCAATGACTCACAGTGCCAGTGTGCCTTCCAGATGATTGAGGGAGAGAGAAGCCTTTCAGTTTTCCAACCAGATGACTTTAGCTGCAAAATGAGAAGAAATTAAAAGGAGATTCGATGTATCTTGACCGAGAAAAAGAGTACACCAGAAACAAAAGCAACATTAGAACCTGACTATCACGAGGAAAAACCTAGTCTTTACATGAGTTTAGCTCCATTATTTATCCATCAACTGATAAGCATTTCATTTTTCCATTTAAAGAAAAAACTTTTCATTTCACATGGCTGGGGGATATGGTACGCCAGATATAGACTCTGATGCATCTGATATAGAGCCAAATATAAACAGCAAGGTGTATTGCATTGTCCCAAGTACTGAAGATGCCTTTCAAATAATGCACAAAGAGCTGATATTTCATAAAAGTTCGGTTCCCCATAAACTCTTCTTATAGCTTTTAAAAGTATTATTCATCTTTGCGAAGTCAACCAACTTTCTGTTTCTATAGTTTGGTTAATAAAGGCCCAAGGAGGTTCAAAAAACATTAGGGGCATTTAGGACAAACTCATAGACATACCTTTTGAATAAAAATTTCATACTGCTTATCCATCCATGATTGGCTCTCCAGGTGTAGAGATCTTTTTCCATCCACAAGGTTGGCCATAACAAGTGCATGAATATATGACTTCAAGATATCTGCAGCTGTTGAATCTTTGTGCATGATGACGCTAACGATTCCCTTCCTCTCCACCAGTAAATACTTTGCTAGATAGACCAATGGTAATAATATAGCTAGAATGAGTGAGAATTTTAATACAAATAAAAGTGGAGTATTACAAAATATGAGTAAACGTTCAACCTTTCTTGTAAAATGATCCAGCTGAATTCAGAAGGTTGACCCTGCTTGAGATTATCATTACACTTGTCAGTTCCATACAGAATCATAAAAATGATAAGAGCAGCAATCTTGAAGGAGAAGGTTGAAGGCCGATTTTAATTGACATGCATCAAGATCAAGTGATCATGATAATTTTTGAATGTTCTATAGCAGTTAATGTGGAAGCACTATCAAAACATCAATTCTATCAAGACAATGCAGATGGTAGGCAACCCTTGTTGTGTAATTAATATAAACTTAAATACTCACATTTCTATGTGATCAAGAGAGGAAACCCTTAACCCTAATTTTACATCTGTGTGCAGGAGCTTAGCACTCTTTGACAACCTTAAAGTGGTCCATAAGGGCAAAACATGCTCCATGGTTGAGACCTGTTTAGGAGAAAGAACTGGAAGTGTATTCAGGAATAGGAGCTGCCATCAACTTTTAAAAATAAGATGGCACATGAAATCATTAAGAATTTGGAAATAGGCTGAAAAAAGAAAAAGAAAACATAATTCATATTGAACTCACAGAAGCAATAAAATTGGATGTATTTTCTTGCTAAATAGCCCATGGACATTTTAACAATGAAGCTTGTGCAAGATTACTTAGGATGTTATCATTAATAATTTTCAAGATATGGTGCTTATGCACTAAATTGGTTTTGTCAGAAAGAAAAATCACAAAGAATTTACGCTAAATACCATGAATTTGCCTTTGTAAATGTATAGAGTAGCCTGATATTGACTATGCATGGCTAGCTGACAATGATAGACAGCTTTCCATGGCAGTTAAATCCAGGACCACAATTCAATAAAAAATGGCCTAAAGGGAACAATAGTGATAGGTTGTGTTTACTACCTTGGCCAGTTTCTATGAAATGTTGTAGAAGAATTGAGCTCCTCTCAAAGTTCAGTGAATCTAAAGCAAGGCACTCGACAGCTTTGTAATTTGCTATGCACAGGGAAAAACAAAACAATAATTGCATGTGTTAGCTGTATTTAACTGCTACAGATTACAGGAGTCTCTATGTCAACCAAACTTACCATACATATGGAACATTGTCAGGGAGAGAAAAGAAAACCAAATAGCTAGTGGGTTTTCTGTAGTCATGCGAGCAAGAAGCATTCCCAATGCCATGCCAACCATTGTTGCCATTGTCTCTTGGCTTCCTTCCTGCCAATATTTTTGAAACAAATAAATACTCAGTACTCAAAACTAGCCCTTTACACAATAGCTCTTTCCATTGTCATCCAAACATAAGAATCACTTTTGAGGTACCTTGGCAGATATATCTGCTGCATTATTTTGGAGGGCAAAATGCTGTGTCAAAGCAGCTCTGGTAGCTCCACTAGCAACACCGGCTGGGTAGGGAAACGATGTAGGAAAACAAAGAATTAGAAGTTCAAATTGAGCTTCCTTTGTAACAGAAATTGTTTCACTGTTACACAAGAAGAAGACACTTCATAGGTAGTAAAGTGACTATTGCAAAAACCAAATGTGTCGCATAGCAACTGCATTATGCATGTACAAATGGCTCAAAATAACTGATAAGTAAGGTCTCAGCAGACTTAGTGGTTATAAGTTCTTAGATGCAAGGAGTTTAGAAACTTACTGAATGATCTTGACAAGCTGCCTAAGCAAACAATGAAAACAAAAGCTGAAGGAAACAAAGGAGAAAGAAGATCCATCAACATTCCTGCAATGAACATGGAAGCCTTAGTTGTTATATGAAGTTAAAAAATTCAGGAGATAATAAAACTACTAATAATCTCCGCAACCAAGTATATAATCAGAAGTCAGAACTGGCTTCAATGACACAGATACCAAAAACCAGAACAAGGTAAGTAGAGGCATCAATCATCCAGAGGGAAGTTTTAAAATGATACACCTGAATAATACAGGATTTCTAACTCAATATCGAATATAAGAGAAATTACCCAACAAACTTATAGCCATAAGCTATATCCCATGCACATATATTTGCACCCATGTAAATGCATACATGCAGGGGGGAGAGAGAAAGGTCAAAGATCTGCAGTGCAAGGCAATTTCTTCAGAAGAAACATTGACATACCTAAATCATTCATGAGATCAGCAACCAAACGCCACATTTTAGCATTGCTATCAAGATTTGAGCCCTAAAGAAAAAGCATTACAGTGTTAGACTCTCAACGTGAACTTGAAAAGCCTGATAAAGAACAAAAATGCAATCAAAGAAGTCTAAATGAGCAAACCTGGTAAAATGTGAATAGGATGCCTCCAAGCATTCCTGTTAGATCTCTCAGGAACCACTGCAACAATTACAATAACCAAAACTTATTATCAGAAGGCATAAACTCACTTCATATCATTTAGGATTTGATAGAAATCCCAACTATGAGAAATCATGTATAACAATATGGGAAAGATTGATATAGAAATGTAAATTGGATGCCAATTCTACCTGAAATGTTGCACCAATAATAGTTGCTGATTTCTCACCAACTCCAATAGCACTCAAAAGAGCCTGAGAAAGAAGTTAAAGTAAACACAAATCATCAACATAGAGTCTATACTCTATACACAATTCAGAACAAGCCCAATATTAATTGAATTTGACCCTTACTTGGGTAGACAGCATTGTTCTTATGTATGTTGAAAGTCCCTACAAATGTAATATAAACAAAAAAAAAGATTGAAACTTTAGTGGATAAGGATTACTAATATAAGTAGTACCCAGCTGCCCATCAATGTTCTTTTACCTGCAAAGAGTCCCATACTTGGAAAGGGACATAATCTGGAGTCACACTGCCTGGGAAACCCTGCATTCAAGCTGACTTTCAGAATTCAAAAGAAAAAAAACGAAAAGAACCATATTACCCAAGAAACAAAATAGATTTTTTTTTATTTTTTTAATTACATAATACCCAATAATAGGAACAGACAGAAAGAAGAAACTTGCCTCGGGGACAAATGCATCGAGGAATCGCCTCCAAACATGGTTGAATCGATTAGCTGATCTGCTTCAACCAAATAAAAACAAAACAAAAGAACAACTTGGCAAAGGGAAAAAAAAGGAGAAAGAGAAAGAGAAATCAATGAAAAGAGTTGAAAAGAGGAAAGAAAGACCTGTTGATTTGCAGAGAAGGGGAGATACTGATGGTGGCAGTTTTGAAAAGCTTGGTAGAAGAAGATCCGTTCCATTCTTCGATTATGAGTTGCTGCTCTGTCTTTTTCGAGGCTTCCATAACTAGCTTCTTGTCATGCTATGTTATGATTTTGTTTTTCGACTTCTGAAACATAAGCAGTTGTGAACTAGTTATCTGGTTCGGCGTCTGTCTTCAAACTAATGCACTTGGTTCCATTCCCAGGTCAATAAAACATGGTCGTTGACCCCTTTTTATCTGAAAATAAGTTTAAAGCCAAAACAAGCGCTAGAAGGAGGGCTTGAACCTCGGACCTTGTGGTTAACAGCCACACGCTCTAACCATCTGAGCTATTCCAGCTGGTTGGTAAGATTAGCCACCTAAATATTTATATCTTATCTAGAGAATAAAACAATTCCTTTCCTTGTTCTCATGTATGTTGAAAGTCCCTACAAATGGATTATAAACAAAAAAAAAAAAAGATTGAAACTTCAGTGGGTGAGGATTACTAATATAAGTAGTGTCCAACTGCCCATCAATGTTCTCTTACCTGCAGAGAGTCCCATACTTATAAAGGGCCATAATCCGTAGTCACACTGCCTGGAAACCCTGCATTCAAGCTGACTTTCAGAATTCAAAAGAAAACAAACGAAAAGAACCATATTACCTTTAAAATTTTTTAATTGCATAATACCAAATAATAGGAACAAACAGAAAGAAGAAACTTGCCTAGGGGACAAATGCATCGAGGAATTGTCTCCAAACATGGTTGAATCGATTAGCTGATCTGCTTCAACCAAATAAAAACAAAACAAAAGAACAACTTGGCAAAGGGAAAAAAAAAGAGAAAGAGAAAGAGAAAATCAATGAAAAGAGTTGAAAGGAGAAAAAAAGACCTGTTGATTTGTAGAGAGGGGGAGAGAGTGATAATGGCAGTTTTGAAAAGCTTGGCAGAAGAAGATCCGTTCCATTCTTCGATTATGAGTTGCTGCTCTGTCCTTTTTGGGGCTTCCATGCCCAACTTCTTGTCATGCTACGTTATGTTTTTTCTTTTTTTCCACTTCTGAAACATAAGTAGCTGTGAACTTGTGATCTGGGTCGGCTTCTGTCTTCAAACTAATGCACTTGGTTCCATTCCCAGGTCATGCTGGTTGACCCCTTTTTTAATCGGAAAATAATTAAATAAGTTTTATTCCTTTCATTTATTTTTACAAATATATTAAAGAAAAATTATCTCAAATTGAAAATAAAAGAGAAACGCTAGAAGGAGGGCTTGAACCTCCGACCTTGTGGTTAACAGCCACACGCTCTAACCAACTGAGCTATTCCAGCTGCTTGGTGCGGATTAGCTACCTAATTTCCTATAGCTTATGTTGAGAACAAGGGATCCATGATCTATCGGACATGAATGGTTGAGGGCTTCAGTTGGATACAGGAATATATGATTTTCAGTATTCAGTGCTTTTACATTGTTTAGGGATATCATATGCGAGATGCAAGACCACCTTATTTGACAAGGAGTTAACTTACTTTTTGAAAAGGAGTTACCTTACTACAATGGCAGGTCCGATGGAGAATCAAAGACCTGAGGTGATGGCTGCATTTGTAGATGAAGTTGTTGAAGACCCTCGCAATGAAGTAAAAAACTCATGACTGCAACTCAATTATTCATGCCTTCTGTAAAGCTGGACGGTTGGAAGATCCTAGGAGGACTTTCAGAAGGATGGCTTTGCTGCGGTTTCAGCCAAATGATCAAACATATTTGTTCCTGATTAATGGTTATGTTACTGCAGAGAAATATTTCACTGTTTTAATGCTATGGAATGAGGTTAAACGGAAATTTCTTTGATCACAACCCTAAACCCATTCTTTCTTTTATCTTATTCTTCGTAGTCTTTGCGGTGTTCTGGATTTTGCTTCTTGTTTAGGGAAGATGGCATCATCTCATACATGTTGAAATCGAAAGTGGGTATTGAAGTCCTTCTGAGGGTGTTGCTGGAAAGCCTCTTTAAGAAGTTCCTGCTGTTAACAGGAAATTTTACCTTAAATATCTCATCTAATTTAAGGTTTTTTTTTTTTTTTGCTTTCCATCAACGAAACAGATTGTCATTAGAGTGAGATTTTGTTGTGGACATAACTGATATTCAATTTTTGGATAACAGCTGTAATATCTACTTTGGTCGAATCCGTTCCCTACAGTTCATTTGAAACGATGAACATCCTCCATTGTAAGAAAATTTCCTGTCAGGCAACGGCTTTGAAAAGGCCCGTTTTTAGCAAACAGAAGCGGTGGAGCCCATTAATCCTCATACCCACGTGCCCTGCCCGACATCACACGTGACAGCAAGTTCAACGTTAAACTCAGACAGTTTCACTTTGTTTTTAAATCTTTAAAATTCGAATCTTCCGGGGATAGATTCGATGTTTGCTTTTATAAGAGTTTTGCTTACATATCATTTACCCTTCAACTTGTTTGCTCTTATTGATTGATCAGAGAATTCCCAAAGTCCATATTCCTTGAACTCTTCATATGATTTAATCTTATTGATTGCTTCCCCTGCTCAGTCCAATCCTTTTTCTCTTTTTATCTCTTAAACTTTAGTGTCTTTTAGGGTACCCAATTACTTATTATAATCAAACTTGTAGATGCAGGAATCTACCTTTTGACTTTAATATTTTATTTATTTAGTTGTATCTGTTTATGTATGCCCTTTAAGGGATTGGTTCATTACAAATAGCAATGTCCTGTTGGTTTTTTTGATGTTATCTTTTGAAACTACCTTTTGGGTTTGTTTTCAGGCAGAGTTGGGTTCTTTTTCTTGTCTGTAACTCAGAGGTTTTTCTTTTGTGATTGGTTTCAGATATTTGGTGGGATGATGGAATTGAGATTGATTTTCTTGTCAATTCTTTTCATTCTCGCAACACTTGAAGAGGCTGCTTCTCATGGAGATCAGCCTCTTTCAACGATTGCTGTTCAAAAGGCAACTTTTGCTCTCAACCTTCAAGCTTACATAAAAGTCACTCCTACAGTTCTTGGGTTGAATGTAAGTTTTTGTAGTTGAAAAACTACACATTTTTTCAGGAAGGAAAAGATTAGTTTCCTCCATTAAGAAAAAGAATAATCACCCAATAGACATTTAGGATTATGTGCATTACAAAACTGTATATAAACGTTCATAAGTGTTTCAGGGGCAAAATGCAGATTGGGTGACAGTGGAGTTTAGTTCTCCTAATCCATCAGTTGATGATTGGATTGGAGTGTTTTCTCCTTCCAATTTCAGGTAAAACATGTGTCTTTATCACATTTCCAGGTTGCCGAGACGTGGGATCTCATTATAGTCAACATCCAGAACCTTTTGAATCATGTTTTCAGATGTTCAATCTAGAAACTAATCTGTTTCAAATTTTCCAGCGCTTCTTCTTGTCCTGCTTCAGCAGATAATCCATGGGTAGCCCCTCCACTATTGTGTTCAGCACCTATTAAGGTTTCCACTGCCGCTTGCCTGTGATTTTGCTTTCTACTTTGCTGAAATACCTGCTATTTGTGAAATGGGAATGCAAAAGGATGTGAACTTGAACTTTCTGACCTCTTCTTGCAGTATCAGTATGCAAACTACAGTACTCCCAAGTATAAAGAAACCGGAAAAGGGTCATTGAAACTTCAGTTGATTAACCAGAGATCTGACTTCTCGTTGGTGCTATTTTCTGGCGGTTTGTTAAATGTATGCTTATAATTGTCTTTCTATATTATGCATATTCATTCGAAGAACAATTTGTCTCATTATAATACAAGCCAAATAGTGGGTCTGCTGGTGTTTCAATAGTGTGTGTAGCTAAATAAAATTTTTGTGATTCTTCCCGTTTTACACAAGTAGCAGCTAATGTGTGCGCGTGTATACGGGCTGGCTGTTCATAATTATACCTGGAAAATATTTCACTTTCATCAGTCTAATTATTCTCTTTCATCATCTTTACTTATTTCAGTTGGCATTTTCTAATCAATTCTATATGAGAACTAGGGCTACTTGTTGGGTTCCAACCTTGATCATCCTATCAACTGTTTATTTGCATAACTCCATTTTTCTTGATTATATAATAGCCAAAGGTGGTGGCGGTGTCAAATAAAGTTTCTTTCTCAAATCCAAATGCACCAGTTTACCCACGATTAGCTCAAGGAAAAGTATGGAACGAAGTAAGTCCAATTTCTCCTTTTTTTGTCTCAATTTGTAAGTGAAACATAGAAGTACATGAAGGTTGTTATGCTGCATGTTTCAGATACCAACATAAAAGATTTTCATTGCGTGCACCCTTCTTTTTTTTATCTATTGACAAGCTACTAATATTGTGAACAATTGATTAGATGTTATAAAGCTTTATGATGTTGTCCTGCGTAGTACTATTTTGTTTTCGAGTTAACATTTTCTTGGGGAGATAATACAATTGAAAGTTGATTTTCAGATGACTGTTACCTGGACCAGTGGATATGGGATCGGTGAAGCTGTACCTTTTGTTGAATGGGGTCCAAAAGGAGGACTGCCAAAGCGATCGCCAGCTGGAACACTTACTTTTGATAGGAACAGCATGTGTGGTGTGTAACTCATTTACCCAAGTTATGCTTTGCAAGATATGTCAGAGTTCCATCTATGCCTGTATGTGATCTTGAAATGAATGTTATGCTTTATCTTGGAAATAGATTCCCTGCAAGCATTGAAGATTAGATATCAAGTGGGTTAAAAGAACCGTGATGTAAAAGAAAACATATAAAACACTTCCAATTATAAGAACGAAGAGGAAGAGAAGGATGACTTGAAGATCTTGGATCTATTTTTATTGATTTGTATGTTAGCATTAAATGTTTTCCAAGTTCTAGCAAGTAGAGCTAGTAAGTTGATCGTTCTTACAATCTAGAATTCAGCAATATCATAGACAATTGCTTATCTGTTTCTTCTGTGTATCCGTATAGTTTTATGAAATTCCTATATTATAAGCTAAGACAGTTTGTGCTAATCCGTTTACTTATATGTTGAAAATCCCCAAAAACCTTGTGTTTGTTGTTTCTCGAGTCAAAGGCATATGATTGGTGTTATCATATTAATGTGCTCAGGTGAGCCAGCAAGGACAGTAGGATGGCGAGATCCTGGGTTTATACACACCAGTTTCCTGAAGGAGTTGTGGCCCAACACACTGTATGTTACATTTTTTTTCTAGCTTAAAATATTAGATTCTGGCTTTGCTACAATAAAGTTAAAAAATGTTGGTAAAGCTTTGTCATTGGAGTAGCATTTTTGTGCTACAATAAAGTTCACTGAATGATTTCTAGAGTAACCTGGATCAGTTTAACAGAACTCAAAAAATGAATGATTAACTTGTCTTCTACATGCTGCTGAAATTTGTTATTGAACTTGCAGGTACACCTACAAGCTTGGACATATTTTGTCCAATGGAATATATGTTTGGAGTCAAGAATACAACTTTAGAGCATCTCCTTATCCCGGTCAAAATTCTTTACAACGTGTTGTCATTTTTGGAGACATGGGAAAGGTTTGAACTTTTCTTGGAAACTCTAAGTACATGCAAAGAAAGCTGTTTTTGTCGGTTGCATTAATATATGACTTCAATAACATTTTACTATGCATACTATTGCTTTGATAGTCTTGTGTCCCTATATATTGGTATCCAAGCATATGTAATCTTAGATTCTATGTATTTCTTTTTTGCTTCCTAAATACTACCATATACTAAGATGCTCAGAAATGGCGTAACTTTGCAACATTTTGAGCAAAGAAAAAGGAGAGGCAGACTTGGGGCTGCCTCTTTTCTAAGTGAAGCATGATCGTTGTATGTTCTTTTCAAAGATTTTGTAGTGCTAACGTTTCCATCAAATATGCTGCTAAAGTGTTTAAACTTTTATTTGAAGCTAGCTATGAAGCCTAAATTTTAACCAATAAACAATTACCATGATACACTATAGGATGAAGCTGATGGTTCCAATGAATACAATGATTTCCAACATGGTGCTCTTAACACAACAAAGCAGCTTATTCGAGACTTGAATAACATTGATATAATATTCCACATTGGAGACATATGTTATGCAAACGGATACCTTTCACAGTGGGATCAGTTCACCGCACAGGTTGAGCCGATTGCATCAAATGTGCCTTACATGATTGCAAGGTCTGCCATAACTTAACCGGTCTGCTTGTTTTGAGCATATATATATATATATATATATATATCTGCTTCATCTTAAACGGAAACTGGTGGTCTGTTCTCTCAGTGGTAACCATGAGCGTGACTGGCCGGGAACAGGATCCTTCTATGGGAACAAGGATTCTGGAGGAGAATGTGGCGTGTTGGCAGAGACTATGTTTTATGTTCCTACCAAGAACAGGGCAAAGTTCTGGTACTAGAATTTTATGACAATATCGTATATTTTTAGCTGTCCTCCTTTTTAAGAAATTATGACCTTATAATCTTCTGCTGACATTCACAACTTTGACCTTTGTGCGCAATTACAAGATTCTCTAGAAGTATATAAAATATGTAGCCAGTGAAAATGTCTTCCATTTGTAAGTAATCTTTTTTCAATTAAAATAGAGTTCAGAAATTCATGATTTTGTTTCAGATATAATACCTTTACTGCAATTTATGGCATTGCTTAGAGTCTAACCCGTGCATGCCGAGCAAAAGAAAATGCTGCCTCTTCCTTTATTCTATCAGTAAACATTTCCTTTGAGATACATCCCACATTCTATCTGATTACCTCACAGAACCAGCAATCAAATGGTTCTGTATAGGATGCTTCATGAAGTGTTGATAGATTGTCTACTTCTGTCAGGTACTCCACTGACTATGGCATGTTCCGGTTCTGTGTTGCTGACACAGAACATGATTGGAGGGAGGGGACAGAGCAATACCAATTCATAGAGCACTGCCTTGCATCTGTTGATAGACAAAAGCAACCATGGCTGATCTTCCTTGCACATAGAGTATTGGGCTATTCTTCTGCTACCTTTTATGCTGATACAGGATCTTTTGGGGAGCCAATGGGAAGGGAGAGCCTTCAAAAACTTTGGCAGAAGTACAAAGTTGACATTGCCATCTATGGCCATGCACACCACTATGAAAGGACGTGTCCAATTTACCAGGTACATCGATCTTCACACAGTGATGAAACTGTTATGCATGCATTTTCATTCTTTGTTTCTGGAAATCATCTTATCTAAAGGAAACTTTTTCCAGCTGTAAATCAACTTAAAATTTAAAATGTGGAATCTTCAAGTTTATTTTAATGTTGATACGTTTTGCAAGTTGATGACACCTATTTTAGTCTCTTGTTGAAGGTAAACTTTTGATAGGAAAAGTAAATTTAGGCAGCTTGTTCATCCGAAATCTTCCCTTTCAACCTACAACATGTCTCACCTACTTTAGATACACCGGTCATAAATAATTCACAATGAAGTCACTTGACATAAAAATTGGTAAATGTCTGCAATGTGCTGTCCTTGTATCTGCTAGTTACTTGTCAAACACATCATTCTTTCAGCAAACATTTTTTCAATCTGATGCAACTTCACCAAAAGACTTTAACCGGTTCTCAATGCTAGCTGCTGAAACACGATTGCTGTGAGTGCTGCTGAGATAATTACTTTGTTAGTAACACGAGAGCATCCGAAGATCAAATCCTTTGCTTTAGGAAACAAAAAAGCAAACAGAAGCATTAATCTGCATACTGATTTCATTTATAGCATCAAATGCAGTTGTCTTCGTTATATTTTTTGAGTGTTATTAGTAGCTTAGAGAATATATTTTCTTAACATATGTCCAACTTTCAGTATGCAATCAAATAAAAGCAGGGACCTAATTTGAAATTCAACTCTTTGATTACTCACTATTGAACTGATCACTGCTGCAGAATATATGCACCAACAATGAGAAACAACGTTACCAAGGCACCTTGAATGGGACAATACATGTGGTTGCTGGTGGTGGTGGAGCAGGCCTTGCAGAATTTACCACCCTAAACACCAAATGGAGTTTCTTCAAAGACTATGATTATGGATTCGTAAAACTCACAGCATTCGACCATTCAAACCTCTTATTCGAGTATAAGAAGAGTAGCGATGGAAAAGTTTATGATTCTTTCTCAATATCCCGGGATTATAGGGACATCTTGGCTTGCACTGTAGATAGCTGCCCAAGTGTGACCCTTGCCTCATGATAGGTTTTCTTTCAAGCTGTGCCATTTCCATTTAATAATTCAAGTTCCAAAATTCTCAAATATTTATTTTTATTTAATTAAATCTTTAAATATATATTATTATCTAATTAAGTATTCCATTAGATAAAAATTAGTAATTATGATTAATCAATTTGATGAAAATGAATATTTGAATACTCGAGTGATTATAATAAAATAAAATTTTTAATATTTATTTAATTTTAATTTAAGTTTTTCTTATTAGCTTCAATTCATATTATTTGTTAAATTGAAAAACTAATTTTTAATCAATTATTATATGTCATGAGTTTAGACCTAATGATTGTATATTTGTATAATATAAAATATTAAAATTTATATATTTATATCGTATTTTATATAAAAATTATATGTAATAATTCGTATCAACATAAAATAATAAAATATAATTTTTTTATTTTATTAAATACATATATAATTATTATTATAATTTTAACTTATCATTTTTATTTCTTATTTTTGTGTTAAATTTGTTTAATAAAAAATAAATTCGACTTTCATATTTAATTTTATATTTGATTATATATTTAAATTCAAATTGATATATAAAAATAAAATTATTAAAATATATTAAAATTTAAAAATTTAATCACATTCATGAATTATACGAGTCAATTATTAAAATTTTTTAAGCTCTAACTTTTTTTTTAAATCAAATTGTTTAAATTCAATTAGACGATAATTAAATTAAATTTAAATTTTATCCTAAACAAACTAATTTATGTATCTTCTGTACCCCGTGATTAGAAGCTTTGTTTTGTGCAGTTACGTTGTGATTTTCAACCAGGAATCATGATATATGAGTACTAACTCCATAATATTTTTCCTGGATACAGAAAAGCATTGATTGAACCAATGGAATTGAGGAGAGTTAATGTGATGTGACCTCTCAACAACGACGCAGCTTCCTGGTAACAGTAAGATATTCCACGTTGACCTACAAAGACAAAAGGAAACAAAGGAGTGAGACCCACAATCTGCCTGGTCTTTCCAGGAGCCGCCGTGTGTTGACAGCTCTGTTGTTTTAGTTGACCGGCAGTTGGACCCCACCTCCGTCACCCTTTAGTCTACCTGGGTCCCTCTCCCCTCATTCTATTTGCAGAAAAAAAAAAAAAAAACCTGAAATAAGAACCAAAGAAAATACAGAGCAAAGCTGGAGACCCAGACTTTCCACAACCCCATCAAAGTAAAAAAAAAAGAACTTTCTCCTCCAGAGGCAAAGACTCCTTTTTCTCCAATAGAAATAACACATTTTTCTTTATTTTTTAGTCCAAAAATAATCAAAATTTTTTTCTACCCTTAAGAAACAGAGAGAGTGATTTTTGGTCGTTTGGGTGGACTCTTTCAAGAAAAGAGAGATATTTCTGTTGTTGGATTGTTTTTGTTTTCTCAGGAAACAAACATGAAATGTTATCTGTTTTGTAAAGATTTGATCTTGTTTGTGTTTCAACTGTTTGTTGTCTTCTCCTTGGTTTCAGGGAAGTTGGTTCCTGAGAAAAGAATCTTGTTAGAGTTCAAAAGTTCTGTTTTTGATCCTTCTGGGATTCTTTCAAGCTGGAACTCTTCAAAGAACCCAAATCACTGCTCCTGGTTTGGAGTTTCATGCAATTCAAGGTCTCAGGTCATTTCCATCAACATCCCTGGTGGTTGTGGTGAAGGTTTTAAAGGTAACTTTACTCAAGCTTGTTCTTGTTCTTCAAAGCTGTCTAAGTTTCCATTTTATGGTTTTGGATTGAGAAGGAGGGCATGTTCGAATGGGAAATTAGTGGGAAACCTGTCACCTTTGATTGGTAACCTTAAGGAACTTAGAGTTTTGTCTCTTGCATTTAATGACTTTGGTGGTGAACTTCCTTTAGAAATATGGGGTTTAGAGAAATTAGAAGAACTTGATCTTGAAGGGAATTCATTTACTGGGAAGTTGCCTAATGAGTTTGTGGGGTTGAGAAATTTGCGGGTTTTGAATCTTGGATTTAATGAACTAGAAGGGGAGATTTCAGGATCTTTGTCAAAATGTGTGGATTTGGAGGTTTTCAGTTTAGCTGGGAATAAACTGAAAGGGTATATGCCTGGTTATTTTGGTAGTTTCTATAAGTTAAAGGGGCTTTATTTGTCTAATAATCAGCTAAATGGGTTGATGCTTGATGATTTTGGAGGTAATTGTCGGTATCTAGAGCATCTTGATCTGTCAGGGAATTTCCTAGTTGGGAGTATTCCCAGTAGTTTGGGGAATTGTCGACAGTTACGGACTCTTTTGTTGTTTTCGAACATGTTGGATGGTGTTATTCCTAATGAGCTTGGTCAGCTGCATAAGCTTGAGATTCTTGATGTTTCTAGAAACAACCTTAGCGGTTTGATCCCCATGGAGCTTGGAAATTGTGTTAAGTTGTCGGTTCTTGTCCTTTCTAATCTCTTTGATCCTGTGCTGACTGGGAAGAGTTCAAGTGAAGAGCTGTCCTTTAGATTGCTGCTTGCTACTACCAATGAGTATAATCATTTTCAAGGCTCCCTTCCAGTGGGACTTACAACCCTTCCAAAGCTTAAAGTACTTTGGATGCCCAAGGCGAATCTTGAGGGTAAGTTACCAAGAAATTGGAGTGCTTGTGAGAACTTGGAAATTGTGAACTTAGCTCAGAACCACTTCAGAGGGGAAATCTTGGGAGTATTCAATGGATGCAAGAAACTACAACATCTAGATTTGAGCTCGAACAGGCTAACTGGGGAGCTCAATGAGAAACTTCCAGTTCCTTGTATGACACTTTTTGATATCAGTGGAAACCTCATGTCAGGATCAATCCCTAGGTTTAATTACAGTGTATGCCCCTGCTTTTTCTCCTTGAGTTATGAACTTCGCCAAGCCCATGATCCAGCTTCTGTGTATCTGTCATTCTTTACATATAAAATACATCTTACAATGCTTTTGCCATTTTCTGGTTCTAAAGCTGTGTTGATTCACAATTTTGGTGGAAATAACTTCTCGGGTTCTCTCCCACGGCTACCAATTGCACCAACAAGATTGGGTAAGCAGACTGATTATGCATTTCTTGCTAGTGGAAACAAGCTCACTGGATCATTTCCTGGAAGTTTATTTGGAAACTGTAATAAGCTCCATGGGATGATTGCTAATGTTAGCAAGAACAGATTGTCTGGTCATATTCCGCCAGGAATTGGTGCAATCTGCAGATCACTTAGATTTTTGGATGTCTCTGAGAATCAGATTGCGGGGGTGATTCCCCAAAGTTTCAGGGACTTGAAGTCTCTTGTTTTCCTTGACCTAAGTGGAAATAAATTTAGAGGTCCGATTCCTGAAGGGCTCCATCAGTTGAAGCATCTCAAACATCTCTCCTTGGCAAGCAACAATCTGACTGGTGCCATTCCTTCTAGTTTTGGGCAGTTTCGCTCCCTTGAAGTATTAGAACTTTCGTCAAATTCGCTATCTGGTGAGATTCCACGAGGTCTTGTCAATCTGAGAAACCTAACATCTCTTCAGCTCAACAATAATAAACTCTCAGGGGAAATCCCTTCTGGTTTGTCTAACATGAAATCACTTTCTATGCTTACTTTCAACAACCTCTCAGGTTCATTACCATTGAATGGTGATGCTGTGAATTCTACCAGCGATCATGGAAAGCCTTTCCTTCATTCACACTATGTATTCTCGCTTTCTGTTCGATCTGTTGATGTGACAACAGACACTGAAGATTCACAAACTGGTGTACCTTCTCCTTCGGGTAACACAACTGTTAACAAAAGTTTAGATTCCATCGAGATTGCATCCATAGCATCTGCCTCTGCCATAGTTTCAGTTCTTCTAGTTCTAGTTGTCCTCTTCTTTTACAGCAGGAAATGGGTTCCAACATCCAGGGTTCAGGTTTCTGAATCAAGGGAAATTACAGTTTTTGTTGACATTGGGGTTCCATTTACATATGAAACTATCGTGCAGGCAACAGTGAATTTTAGTGCCAGCAAATGCATTGGTAGTGGAGGTTTTGGTGCCACTTACAAGGCTGAAATAGCTCCAGGAACCCTAGTGGCTGTGAAAAGGCTTGCTGTTGGAAGGTTCCAAGGTGTTCGGCAGTTCCATGCTGAGATAAAGACCCTTGAAAGTATGAGACATCCTAATCTTGTAACTCTAATAGGGTACCATGCCAGTGAGACGGAGATGTTTCTCATATATAATTATTTGTCACGTGGTAATTTAGAAAATTTTATTCAGGAAAGGTCCACAGAAGCTGTAGATTGGAAGATTATTCACAAGATTGCTCTGGATATAGCCCATGCACTTGCATATCTGCATGACCAATGCACTCCAAAGGTTCTGCACCGTGATGTCAAGCCAAGTAACATATTGTTGGACAATGATTGTAATGCTTATCTGTCTGACTTTGGATTATCAAGGCTTTTGGGTACCTCTGAGACGCATGCAACAACCAGTGTAGCTGGCACATTTGGATATGTTGCACCAGAGTATGCTATGACCTGTCGTGTATCTGAGAAGGCTGATGTTTACAGCTATGGAGTTGTGCTGCTTGAGTTGATATCAGATAAGAAAGCTTTGGATCCTTCATTCTCCTCATGTGCAAATGGTTTTAATATTGTCTCTTGGGCCTGCATGCTGCTGCGACAAGGTCAGGCAAAGGATGTGTTCACTACTAGGTTATGGGATACAGGTCCTCACGACCATCTGGTAGAACTGCTGCATTTGGCCATCACATGTACAGTTGATAGCCTCTCAACCAGGCCAACTATGAGGCAAGTTGTCCAAAGGTTGAAACGAATTCAACCTTCTTTGGTAAGATAATGTGGTTTCTGGGTGCATGCCATGATCTAGAAGGAACAAGTTAAGTGTACAAATCATAACAAACTTGTAATTTGTACATTAGCACCTAAAATCCGAACTGTAAAGTTCAGGGGTTCTTGTTTTGGTTGGAATAAGTTTCCTGTTCCCCTTGCTTAGGACAATCCTTATTGATATGAAGAAAATAGCATATGTGAATTTTGGGGAAAAAATGCTTTTGGAGGCTGCTTTATACATGTGTTCCACCAGTTCTCTTTAAACTCCAATTATAAAACACATATTCCAATTCAATTAAACTCCCAAATAAACTCTTAATAGTTGTATTTTAACGAGTATTTTAATTAAAAACATGTATACATATGTGACTATTTTTAATTAATTCCTTACAATAATATTGTTTTTCTAAAGATTTTGTTATTTGTCATTTCACTTTTTAAATTAGTAATTTAAATTGAATCTTGTCTTTTTTTTTTTTGAATGAATAATAAAACATAGGAAAAACCAACTTTCCAAGATAATCTTATCAAAGTAAACTCAGATAAAGAAAAAGGAATAATAATTCCACAGATTATTCTTTTCCAAAAACCAAAACTCAAAAAGCCACCATCTGCCTACCTAAGACAAGTTTTTAATAACTCTATAGACTTTAAAAGTAGAAATAAAAAGTAAAGACTACTTTTTTCTTGTTTTTTCCTTTTTGGTGCTAAAAAGTAAAGACCTTTTAACTTTCACGCCCATCATGGCGAACAGCAACTCTTTGTCCACCATTTTGATAAATTTTCTAGTTAGAATCTCCATTTCGCCCATTACTGCCCCGAGTGAAGTTCCCACGGCCCCTGAAGTTGTCATGTCGGTAACCATTTTCATCTCTATAACCACCCCTACCCGGTTTCCCACCATTATTGGCTCCTGCAAATACCAAGGTAGTCATATTGAGACACAACTCATCAAAAAAGCTGATACCACTGTTATAATTATTTGCTTTTAGTTTATTCAACGGAGTTTCTAGTTTAGTTGGGATGCTTTATTCAGTTTAGAGTTCTAATAAGAGAATCTTTCACACACTTTTACCATGCATGTAAATAAATTACATCATGTTCTAAATATATATTTATGACATGAAATCTTGCTTTTCATAAAATAAAAAAATATTAACACAAAAGTGCACAAGTACAAGAAGATTGTTAACTTGCCTCGCTTTTCTTCAATATTAGCTTGTCGGTTGCCAATGGTAATTGGAGAAGCCTGAAATTATGGGAATTGAAAATTTAGACATGCATATCATAGTTCCTCATGCAGCACAGAATGAAATTTTATCTAATTATACATGTGAGATGCAAGAAATTTATGAAACAGGAGAGTAAACACACCAACAACTGTCTGAATTAGTCAGGGTTTATCCAAAAATCTAATTTTTCAAAAATCTAATTGAACTTAAGACCGATGATAGGTCATAGGAGAAGGCAAGACAATACCATGACAGCACTTTGCACAGAAGTAGAAGATTCAAATTCTACAAAGCCAAAGCAGTTTTTGTTGTCCTGAAGACATAAAATCCAAGTGAAGCTTGTCAGTGTTATGCCAAAAACATACAAAACTCTGGAAAGGGACAGAAGCAATTCTAAAACAGAACAGACCTTAAAGCTTCTGACTTGAATACCATTGGGTTTAATTGGTCCAAATTTTTGGAAAACCTCCCTAAGCAATTCCTCGGTTGCATTCAAAGGCAAGTTTGCAACAAATATGGAAGTATTCTTTCCTGAAACAAGTGGAAATGAGGAGTGTGAATGAAAAAAAAGAGGCTTTTCTGCAATGCATAATTTTTAAACCACTGGATACTTGTCAATTTGAAGAACAATGAACAAAAACCTGAAAAGTCATTGTTCCTTTCCAAGGCCTTGTTGCTTTTAGGAGTTGATGCCTCAGTTGCTGCAGTTCTACGTGACTGCTCCACTTGTTTAGGTTTTGGAGGTGGAGCTCTCACAATAAATGGAGCAGAATTCTTCGACAATGCATGTACCTGAAACAATTATTAAAAAAAGAAAAGTGATAAATTCTACCCAAGGAAGCTTCCCAATTGCACTATGCATTCTAATAGAATAAACTATTTCCCCATTTCAAATAAGTGGTATATAAATGCTCGTATGCATTATGAACTCACAACTGATAGATATGACTTCTTTGGAGCATCATCCTGAATTCTAGGGGAAGCAGTCTGGCTCAGAGGATGAGAGTCATTCTGATCTTCTTCAGTTGAAGGTACTAGCTGTTCAGCAACAACGCCATTCTCTGTAACAGAAACCTTGCCATTATCCAATGAATAACTGACTTCTTTGCAAATGTTATCGCCATTTCCAGATGGGGCAGCAGTATGATTTGCCACGTCATTCTTTGGCATGTGAGTTAGCTCTGCAATCAAGAGCTAAAAATTAAACATTATCCCTTTAAAGGATGAAAATTCATAATGAAACTGATGCATAAAACTCACCAGGATCTGGGGACAAAACAGCCTGAATGTTCTCATCAACATCGTTATTTGCCACACCCACTAGTTCTTTGTCATCAACATACCTGAATACATCGTTTAAGACATAATAGCCTCCCTCTTGTGGAGCTAGAAAGAATGACTGCGTAAATTTCCTCCTCACATCATCCTTTCCAATCAAAGAGCCAGTAACTAAAACAAACACACCATTTGCATATGAAAATTGAGCATCAGCAAAAGATATCTCTGCCTTATAACTCTGGTAGTCCAATGAGAGAATCAACTCATTTATATCCTGTTTCAATCATTACCAAAATTATTGTAAATTGGTGTAAACATGAACCAAATAAAATACGATGATTCCTGATGCATTGTTTGCAAATAGAAACTTACTTTCATGGTAGTCACAGACTTCATCACACCATTGGGATCAGGGCGGCTTAGCACGCTCAAGTCCAGATAAAATTTATAAGCCTGTGTAGGGTCATTGTGAAGAACAGTATAGAACTGCTTCACAAAGGCATTCCCAATCCCTTGAGCGTCAGAAGGGGAAGTTTCCGATTGCGTTGTCATCTACCAACAGAAAACACTAAATCATAAGTATTTAAGCACAGAAGATGTAAGAACCTAACATAACGTAACCCTTTCAAGAACTACTCAATTATTGAGAATTTAGAGACACGGGAATTGTCAATATCTTTTACAAGAATCTCAAAGCGTACAAAATATTTATATCAAAAACACGTAAAAACTTCAAAACCCTAAAGTCCAGACCTTTTCCAGTAAATTAAATCATGAAATTAATATGAATCGAATTGATTAGCAAAATTGATTCATTAGTCACCAAAATCAAATCTTCACTATAAATAAAAATAAGATCAATTAAACAATTTAATCATGGATAATCATATATTACCATAAAGGGTCATAGCATTCCAAATTCTAAAAAGATAAATAAATTTAATGAAAAATCAGATTAAATATTAAAACTTTGCTTGATTCAGGCTATCCTTGCCATATAAAAAAAAAATTTACAATCAAAATAAACAAACATTCATGTTGAACCCAGATCCATCAATAATTAAACAACAAATACATGCAATCTAAAACCATATAAAAAAAGAAAAAAATATGGGTACCTTGAGAAAAACAGTGCCCTGCCAGCACTGGGAAGAATAGATAGAGTGAAGAGAGATTATCAAAAGAAGCAGTTACCTACAAATCTCGAAAAAGGAGGTGCTTAATGAGATTTTATAGAGATTTTATTTTATTTTATTTCCCTGAATCCGACTTTATATACATTGGAGGGAAATTCTCGTATTCTAGGTGAGGTTTGCTGGTTTTGAAAGTGGGTCCCTTCGCTTATCGCTGTCGACGATTATGTGGACATAGGAATTTTGAATGGTCCTGATCTGCTCAGGATCTGGTGCTTTTATGAGTTTGACGGTTCTGATTTGATTATAGTTCGAACATTGAATGGATTAAAGTGATAACTCGAGTAAAAAACGCGCTTAAGTGGAAGGTGAAGCGTGCCATTTCCAGATTTCGTATTAGTTAGAGAGCGTGCAGAGAACGCGAAAAGGAAAGGCGGTGCTTATTACTTTTAACTACATGCACAAAATGCCTGAAATCCAGGCTAGCATTTCGTTGTTAATGAAACCGTGATCAGTGAAGGACCAATTACATACTGAGACGTAAGCACAAGAGTACGGCTCCGCTGATCGGTTGATTTTGAAATAGATAACATGACGTCAGTCCCTTGCCGTTAAGGTGACGGTCCAATCAAAAGCCTCCTTCTCACACCTCACCGAAAGAGTCAGTGAAAATAGGGATCTTTGACTTTAGTTGAATGTTGACTGCACATATCCGAATCCAATGTGGGGTCCGCTCTGATCAAATTGACAATAATACCCCTGATCTTAACACTAATTTACTTTTCCCCGGAGCGTCCAAATTCCAACCTATTTTCTCTTTCTTCTAAGTTCATCTATTGAACTCTCGTCCCTGGTGTAATTGAATCGAATAATATAATAAAAATTTTAAATTTAAATTTAATTTAAAATTTATTATTTGAAATTTGATTTAAATTGGACTAAACTTTAATTTTTAAATTTAAATTGATTCAAAATAAAAATTAACTTATTTGAATTTATTTGATTAAATTTATTTAATAAAATATAATTAATTTTTATATTTAATTTTAAATTCAATTATATATTTAAATTCGAATCAATATATATATATATAAATAAAATAATAATTTTTAATTAAAATAATAAATATATTAAAATTTAAAACTCCATTACGTTCATCAGCTATTCGAACTAAACGTTAACACTAAATTTAATAAATTAAACTACTTAAACTGGACTGGACAATAATCGAATTCCAATTTTATCACAAGTATAACTTGCAAGCTTGATGTATCATTTACACCGACTCTTAGCAGCAGCAATAGCAATAGCATCATCGTTAACGGCGAGAAAAGTAGCGTAATTGAGGAGCAGTGGAAAGCTGAGGAAGCAATTGGAGGGAACGCCCAGGCTCTCCAATCCTTGAGAGAACTCATCGTTTTCACTCTTCTCTACTCTCGTGAAGCCCAAATGCTTGGCCTCAAAGTATCCAGCTTTACCTTTCTTCACTTTTTTATTTTCTCAATCTATAGCTTTGGTTTCGAGTTATTGGTTTCTGGGTTTTCTTTCAGTGGCCTCGTGGTTTGCTCCTATAGGGTCCACCAGGCACCGGGAAGGTAAGTGTCTTTATCAAACTATCTATCTCTCTCTTTTTTTCCTCTTCTTCAATTTTATCACCTTCTATGAATATCAAGAAAGCTAATATATAGTATTAGTTGTTGTTCTAAAACGGGTGATTTTCTATCTATTGCCAGTAGAGGGGAAAAAGGGAGAAAGATGATTAATTTGGTTTTGTTTGCCATGATAGACAAGCTTGGTAATTGCAATTGTTTGGGAATCCGGTGCCCATTTAATAGTTCTCAGGTACTGCATTTTTTTCCATTGATCTTTGTAATGATATGGAATTGCATCTATATGGTGCAAAAGTTATGTGTTCGAGTAGTTTGTTTTGTCATATTTTACTTTCAGTTGGTTTTATGATTTTTGGTTGTGTCTTGTAGTCCACATTCTGGAGAAAGTGAGAGAATTTTGCGGGAAGCTTTATCAAATGCACTATCCCATGCAAATTCGGGCAAACCATCTGTTATTTTTATTGATGAAATAGATGCACTCTGCCCTCGTTGTGTTTGAGGTATTGTAAGAAGTCAGAGCCACAACGAATGAATTTTTGAGAAAGAAGTTGAGAATTCATGGAATTGGAAATGAAACAAATGTATGATGGTTGATATCTTGGACTCGGTTATTGGGGGGAAAACAGAATGTATAACTAAAGTTGTATATGCCATTTTCTTTATCTACATTGCACTATAGGTTGCTATGGATGGCTCTCTTGGCTAAAAAAATTCATATTTTGATAATTGCAAAATTTGAGCAAAACCATCATACATAGTATGTTTTTCAGGATATGTGCGCATCTGCGCTTTGCATGTAATCAAGTGATGCTATTCTGAAGCACACTTTGGTTTCATTGAACTAACTATGCTTCAAATGCAGATGTGAGCAGGATGTTCGACTAACTATGCAACTCTTTACACTGATGGACTCCAATAAACCCTCACGAACTTCTGTTCCAAGATTTGTTGTGGTTACATCAATTAACAGGTTTTCTCTAATTCAGGTTGTGAGACACCATTCTTTTGTACGAGTTATGGAATACTCAGCCTTGTTTATGTTGAACTTATTGGTAAGCTTCTCTAGATTTTGCATAATGATTCAAACGGCATTCATATTGTTTGTCCTCTTATGCTAATATTGGATACTGATTAAATTGTATCATGCTTACTACTCTCCACTACGTTCTAAGCATTTCTCCAAGAGGCTTAAGGGTTTCTTGCTCTTATTTTTATTATTTACTAGTATCCTTCATTTATTGTTGGTTATGATGCTATTTGTTGTCAATTTAAATGCATTGGGCTTATAAATTTTGTACAGTCAATTGATCTCCTTAGTTTAATTCCTAATTTTTGCTAAAAAAATCCAGGCTATAATGTCTTAACTGATGGTATGGTGACACACTCATAGAGGGCTAGTTGCAGTCGCTCCTAACCTATTAGATTGAACTTTGTGGAAGTCATTATTTTTGTGCCTCAAGAGTGGATGCAATCGACCCAGCTCTAAGGAGGTTAGGACGCTTTGATGCTGAAGTTGAAGTTACCACGCCTAATGAAGAAGAACAATTTCAAAATTTCAAGGTAAGAATGAATTTCCCATGCATCTATGTTCCTTATATGTGTTGCTTTGCTTACTTCCACCAATCAGACACGCTAACTATATGAACATTTGTAAGCATGAGTTGGCACTGTAATAGTTGCTTGATTGGCATCCTGACTCACATTGCTTCAAGTCTTAAAGCATTTGTAGTCATTGTTTGCAGCTTTACACAAAGAAGGTTCCTTTGGATCCCAGTGTTGACTTGCAAGCTGTAGCTGCATCTTGCAATGGATATATTGGGGCTGCTTTGGAAGCTTTATGTCGTGAAGCAACCATGTTTGCAGTTAAAAGGTCCACGGATATAGGTGAAAACCCAGGTTTTCTTAGCTTAACAATGGAAGACTGGAAGCTTGCTAAGTTCATGGTTGGCCCAATCATAACAAGAGGTGTTACTGTGGAAATTCCAAAGCTGTCTTGGGAAGATATTGGAGGACTCAAAGACTTGAAGGTGAGCATTACATGTTTATTTAGTACTGGGATTCCTGGATTTCATTTTACATAAATTCATGAACAGAAAAAGCTCCGGCAAGCTGTTGAGTGGCCTATCAAACATTCAGCTGCATTTGCAAGGCTTCGGATATCACCTATGCATGGAATTCTTCTGCATGGACCTCCAGGATGCTCGACAAAAAAAACTCTTTCTAAAGCTGCTGCTCAAGCTGCCCAAGCTTCTTTTTTCTCTTTGAGGTTAGATAATCTTTTACTGTATAAATATGCTTCCAAGTCTGACATGCTTATCTACGTAAAATCTCAGCAGATAATGAAAGCTTCTACAAATGACCTACTAGTCTGTAGAGTTAGGATTTAATATGTTTACATTTGGCCTGTTGGCTTCAGGTGCAGAGGTACAGTCAATGTATGTTGTAGAGGGTGAAGCTTTGTTGCAAAATACATTTGTAGAGTACGTCTGGCAGCACCAAGCATAATTTTCTTTGATGAAGCTGCTGTTGCTGCTGCTAATTGGTTAATATGGAGTATTTTACTTGATAGAGTCATTGAAAGACCAAGGGTCTTTCTGTAAAATGTAGATTTTCTTGTATTCTAGGATTTTGTGTGCAACTCTTTCTGAAAAAGTTTAGAAATATGTTTTTTTCATGTTTTTTCTGTTTGTTAGACAAATATCCATCTGAGAAATAAGGATGTTGTCTAGTTTTCTTTGTGTGATTAGAATCCCTTTTTTCAAAAAATAAAAAAGGAGTCTAATCTGAATTAACTCTTTTTCAGGGGATTCTTGTTTTAGCTGCTACCAATTGACCTCATGCAATTGATGCTGCACTCATGCGCCCTGGACAATTGATCTGGTAAAAAACCCTGTTCTATCGTATGTCTGACTTGTGACTTTGCTGTTTCCCATTTCCAATGCAATCATATGGTTCCTCATTCCTTTCTAGCCTTTGAAAGGTGAAGCAATTGGAGTACACTATTAAATCTGGCATTTCTTCATCTAATTCATAGTTAGATATTCTGAAGTTTCTAGTTATGTGCCATGCATCAGAAAATACCTGAGCTCATTAAACTGTTGTTCGAATGGTCTTTAATCGGAACCTTGAAACAGAGAAGCAAAAAAAGCTTTGGGGCCATATCTATCATTTCCAACTTTTATTATCATGAACTATAGTTGCTTTATGTACCGCTACCTGATTTGGAATCTCGGTATGAGATCCTTTGTGTACATACACGGAACATGAAAACCGGGAATGACGTTGATTTGAGAAGAACAGCAGAAGAGACAAAGCTCTTCATGGGAGCCAAATAGGACGGTCGGTTTGTGCAGGCAATCCGGAACTGAGGGAAAACATATCTGCAACCATAGTCAGCAATCAACATTTCCAAACAGTGAACGAGATTGAATCTTATTCATCATTTACGAAAGACCAAGCCTCGATATCCCCAGCTGCCAAGTTCGAACCTAGTAGCAGCACCCAACATCAAGCCACAAGGCTAAAACCAAGTAATTCATGGTGTCTCTAGCATTTCCAATTGGTGTTCTAAGTGTCATGTTGCTTGTTGCTGGTAGATATCTGTTCATGTACACTGGACAAACTCTATATGAATTATTAGTGATTACATATTTGTAACAATTGTTTATTTATGGAGCTTTTCGTTTTTTTCCTTCTCATTGAATATGATATTGCTGAAGTTTTAGCAAAAGAATACATGCATCTATTTTCTTTTTATATAAATTTTATTAAGAAATTTAATTTTCAATTTCAATAATGACATTTTAAGGTAGTAGTATAATTTTCTTAAAACAACTTATCATTAAATAGATAAAATAATTTAAAACATAATATGATGACATAATATGAATATGATATGAATATAAGACACGTTATATGAACATAAAAAATGAATATAAAAAATGAATATAACGTAACTTAAAATGTTAATAATAATTATATCTAAATTTAATAAAATAAAAAATATATATTTTATTTTTTTACATGAATTATAACATAAAATTTTTGTGTAAAATATGATAAAAATATACAAATTTTAATATTTTACATAATATAAATATATAAATAATTAAATTTAAATTTAATTATTTCATGTTATCATGTTATCGGTTTAAAGAAATTGACATCACAGTCTCTTTTTTTTCTTGGGTATGCTTTTTTTGCAAAAAAAAAAAATCTGTTCTTGTCTAAATTTTTTTTTTTTTTAAAGAAAACGGTTGTCTAAAATCTTTAAAAAGGAAAAGTTAAAATACCACGTGGCGCGTCTCTACTGGCTTACTAAAACATCGTCGCCAAACAGCAACTGTTACTGGAAGCAATGGAAACGACGCCGTTCAATTCTCTGATTCCATTTTAGCGGGTTTAGATTTTGTAACAGGTAGAAAAGGGTTTTTAAGTTTCTTCTTTTTCAGTTGGAGAGCAAAGATGCCTTCAATGGCGCAAACCCAAAAGCCCAACGGCAACCTCTCCTTTAACCACACCAATAACAACAACAATAACAACAAACCCAACTTCTTTTCTAGGTCTATTCTTCACTTTTCTTTCTTTTTCTTGCTTTTTTTTTTTTCGCTCAGAAAAACTGAATAAAAATTCAATTTTTGAATCTAATAATTACTTGAATTTGCAGGAGACAAAAGATTTTAGAGCAGCGGAAGTCCCTTCCTATTGCTTCAGGTTGTTAGATTACTAAAGTCTCTTCCTTTATTATTACGTTTTTGCTTTTCTATTATAAAAGGGTTGTTCCTTTTGCTTGTGTAGTTGAGAGAAGACTTATTGAGGAGGTTCGAAAACATGATATTTTGATTATTGTTGGTGAAACAGGAAGTGGGAAAACAACCCGTGAGTATTAGTATTCTTTGGTTTTTTTTTTTTTTTTCTTTTTTGCTGTTGAATTTGATAATATGGTGATATTTATGGGCTGGCATATTTCTATGTAGAGATACCTCAGTTTTTATTCAATGCTGGGTTCTGTCGTGATGGGAAATGTATTGGGGTAACGCAGCCTAGGCGTGTTGCTGCTGTTACCGTTGCAAAAAGGGTAGCTGATGAATGTGGTGTTGAGTTAGGCCAGAAAGTTGGGTATTCTATTAGGTTTGAGGATGTCACTTCTAGCTCAACAAGGATCAAGTACATGACAGATGGATTACTTCTTAGGTAATCTTTTTTTTTTTTTGCTTGGTAATGACACGTTGGTTTTTATATGGTTTTAGAACATATAGATGAATTGTTAATGAACATTAGAAATATTGTCAAGTTATAATATGGTGGATTGACTACTCTTCGGGATTGTCATTTTTGATAATTTAGTCAGGTGTGAGCTGATATGAGGTTTTTTGTGCTTTCAGGGAGGCACTTTTGGATCCTTATCTTAGTAGGTATTCAGTGATAATTGTTGATGAAGCTCATGAGAGAACTGTCCACACTGATGTATTGTTGGGTTTACTGAAAAGGGTACAAAACGTGAGGTCCAAATATATAAAAGACCACACTAGTGTTGGTCATAAGAGGGCAAGCAATGGTGCAATATTGGAGAAAGAAAATGCGGATCCATCCATCAGTATTTTAAAGCAATGCCAGGGAAGAAAATTAACACCTTTGAAAGTAATCATAATGTCTGCCAGCTTGGATGCACGTGTTTTCTCTGAATACTTTGGTGGTGCAAGAGCCGTTCACATTCAAGGGCGACAGTTTCCAGTGGATGTATTTTATACTGTTGATCCCCAGACAGATTATTTAGATTCAGCTATTGTCACCATATTCCAGGTTTGTTGTCAATACTCATTAGGATTGTTATCATTGGTACTGCATCTTTGCACTGGTTCTGGCATTCAAAGTTCATGTTGAATGGCTGCTGATTTTTGTTTACCAGAATTCTTTTGTGGTTATCAATTTTAATCGGCCATCTATATTTCTGCATTTATTCTGTTCTCAATCTGTCTATTGTTTTTTCTGAATTGATAAATTACTTTGTTTATCATAATTTTTTGTTCTTTAGTTATGATAAATGTTGAAGGTATACTTATATGCATTTTTATAAATTTGTGGGAATCTATCTCCTTGTCTTTTCCCAAACAATGCACATTATGGAAGCATTGAAATATTTTTGTTAAATATTAATCATATGGGTCCTGATATGTACCTTTCTTCACTTTATTAGATTCATTCAGAGGAGGCGCCTGGTGACATTCTTGTATTTTTGACTGGGCAAGAAGAGATTGAATCTGTTGAAAAACAAATCCAGGAGAATTTAAAACAATTACCTGAAGATAGGCGAAAAATATCAACAGTTTCTATATTCTCATCTCTTCCTTCAGAACAGCAAATGCGAGTTTTTGCACCTGCTCCTGCAGGGTTCCGTAAGGTAGCTTCATAATTATCTTAGATTATGTGTACAATCTGGTGACCTTCATGTATAGTAATTAATGTAGGAAATACACACTGTGCATAATGTTTCCACTTGCCGGTATGAGAATTATCTGCAATGTAATACGCATACATTACCAAATTCATTTTTAACCAGACTGTTCTTAATGTTAAAAAAATATAGAGATTGCAAGTGTATATATTCTCCAAATTCTATGTAGATCATACTGGTAAAATTTTACAGCTTGTATCTTTACACTATAACGCAGTTTTACCTTAAAGATGTATTTGGCTTGAATAACACTCTAGTCTTCTACACTTTTTTTGTCGTCTGACGTCTTATTTTTTTTTCCTTTTTTCATTTTAGTTTGTCAGGTAAAATTCTCAAGCTGTAAGTGAAAAAAGTATTTGATGAAACGTTCATTCGGGTGATCAGTTAATCATTTCATTGCATTTTTATGTTTAGGTTATACTGGCAACCAATATTGCGGAGACATCAGTGACAATTCCTGGAATTAAGTATGTTATAGATCCTGGAGTTGTTAAAGCACGCTCCTATGATCCAGTCAAAGGGATGGAATCGTTGATTATTGTTCCAACCTCAAAAGCACAAGCAATCCAGAGAAGGTAGGGGGTGAACAATAAACATTCTTTTTAGATTTAAGCCTTAGTTGATATCAGTTTATTGAGTGGTTTGTTGAGGGAGTCATAACTCATGGTGTGTTGCTAGTATTTTTTCTTAAACTGTTGATTCTATTTTATATGCTTCTATATGGTGACTTGCATTTCATTTTTTCTTGATGTTTGACTTATTTGTATGGCCTTTTTCTCTTGTAAGGTTCTTGACAAACGTGAATGGTTAAAATGATGGTTTTTCTAATATAAATCATAATGATAATAATTTTCTTGCTGTAGTGGACGTGCAGGGCGTGAAGGACCTGGGAAGTGTTTCCGTCTCTACCGAGAGAGTGAGTTTGAGAAGCTTGAGGATTCAACCAAGCCTGAGATTAAGCGGTGCAACCTCTCGAATGTCATTTTGCAACTTAAGGCCCTTGGCATCGATGATATATTTGGGTTTGACTTCATAGAGAAACCCTCAAGGTGAACTTCTTTAGAGGTTTTCCTTAATTTAGTTGTATATCTATGCATTTTTGTTGACGAGTTATTGCTTGAGCCTTTGAGCATCAATAGAACTTAATTAGGTTAATTTCAGCTAATTGTGTAGATCTCTTTTGCTTTATCTATCGTTATTTACAGATCATACAATATCGTTTGTGATGAAAACATCTACCCAATCTGAATTTTGTTCTTCCTCTTTCCTTGTAGTAGTTTGTAGTGTCCCCAGCTTGAAAGTTATCCATCCACTATGGACAACCAGATGGCAGGCCTACTTTTTGTTGTTCTTAGTAATATTAATGAAAAAAACAGTGCATCCAAAAATTTAGTTAAAATTGATGTCAACCTGTTTCTGCAGTTGGTTGGATCTTGAAGTTTGTTTTGGGCTGTTTATAATTTGGTAAAAACCATGTCTTCTTGAGATCTTAACATAAAATCATAATACATATCATTGTCTGCTGAGGATCTTTGCCAAACATAGTCATGATAGTCATGACTCATGAGAGAGGTGATCTACATGTCTAATAATTTAACATTCTGTACAAGCATCTGCTTTGAAGACTTGAACCCCTCTTCCACTCATTTAGTCATTCCTTAAAATAGGCCTTTTCTCAAAATGTCCTTTCTCTCTTTTGTTCTCATATGTTATAATTGGCTTCTTGGGTTCATCAATTTGTGTCTGCTGTTTGAGTCTTACATTACTTGTTTGAAAGATAATGTCGGTAACCATTCAGAAAATTTGGATAAATTGGATTTGGTTTATTGCTGCTTAATTTTCCCTTTTTTATATGGTATATAACGATGAGTGGCTCTTATTCATATTTGAACAGGGCAGCTATTAAAAAATCAGTGGAGGAGTTGATCTTGCTAGGCGCTTTTACAGATGAATACAAACTATCAGATCCAGTTGGTCATCAAATGGCTCGGCTTCCATTAGATCCCATTTATTCTAAAGCTCTCATCCTAGCTAGCCAGTTCAACTGCCTGGAAGAAATGTTGATTGCTGTTGCAATGCTCTCAGTAGAATCTATTTTTTATGAGCCACGTGAGAAGTTAGATGAAGTATGCGCTTGTCTGTTATTATTTTCATGCATGTGGACTTAGATGTTTTGCTCTAGTTCTAGGTTCTTTTCACCCTATTAATGATAAAGAAAAGCATAACGTACTTTTTCTTATTGTACAGGCAAGAACTGCAAAGAAATGCTTTGCAAGTCCTGAGGGAGACCATCTCACTTTGATTAATGTATATCGAGCATCTAATGAGTTATTGGAGAAAAATTCAGAGGTTGGCAAGGAAAAGCGTATAAAAATTCTCAGAAAATGGTGCAAGGAAAATTTTATCAATAGCCGTTCTTTAAGACATGCCCGTGACATCCACAGGTTGGACACACTCACTCATATTTAATTTGTTGGATTTCTCCTTTCACACACAATAGACACACTCCTGTTAAACAAGGGTCCAGGGAACCTTTTCAAAAGCTCTTATACGTTAGGAGTGTAAATGATAAATTACGGCTTGCAAGCTACTCAGGCTTGGCTCAGTCATTGTTGAGCTTAGCTCGAGCTCTAGCGGCTCGACTTATCAAGCAAGTTGAGTTTGAGTATCTTAATGCCTGACTCAAATGACTTGCGAGTTTAATCGAGCTTTTATATTTTCATATATATTTTTATTATTTTAATTAGAAAATTACTATTTTGCCTTTATATATATATATATATATATATATATATATCAATTTGAGCTCAAGCTCGAGTTCAAGTATAAGCACAAATAATCGAGTTTGAAGTCGAATATAGGAATTGAATTCGTTCTGTATTTGGTAAACGAGTCTCATTAAGTGAACTCAAGTAGTTCGATTTTTATTTTGAGTTGAGCTCAAGCTTAAAAATTAAACTTGTTCAAACTTAAACCGAGTTTTGAATAATGAGTTTTGAGTCAAGCTCAAGCTTCTCAGTATATCAGCTCGGCTCAGCTCAATTTCACCTCTACTATACATCTAATAAATTGGTAATTAGTAATTCTTGTGCTTTTTTTCTTGGCAATGTTGTCACCAAAAACCTGTAAGTATTGATCTCTAAATTAATTAGGTGCTTTATTGCAGTCAAATCTGGCGACATGTTGAACAGATGGGCCTTTGTATTTCTTCTTGTGGAGATGACACACTTCAGTTCCGCAGATGCCTTGCAGCTGCTTTTTTCCTCAATGCGGCTTTGAAGCAGCCTGAAGGAACATACAGGTTTACTTTTGGCAAGCTTGTCGATGTTTATCTAGTCGTAACTCTTTATAGTGGAGCATTCATTTTTAAGGATATACTCAATATTTTCTAACTTGTTCTCCCCTTGTTTTATGGTCACTTTTATCCTATTAGATCAGCATTTATTGTTAGTTTAGTTATTCAATAGGTCCTTACAAGAGCTCTCTCACATTTACCTAATCAAATGGCAGGGCTTTGGCAAGTGGTGAGGTGGTGCAGATCCACCCTACATCTGTATTATTCCGGACAAAAGCTGACTGCATTATTTTCAACGAGTTTGTCAAAACTACTAATAAGTACATCCGCAACATAACAATAATTGATGGCTTTTGGTTGACTGAGCTAGCCCCCCACTATTATGCCAAGCAGTAATAATATTTCTGGTATGAGTACTAACCAATAATATTCTTGGGTATTATTTTGGTTCATCATTTGATCATGTTGTTGACGCTCTAAAACAATGACATTACATGTTTGCATTGGAACTGGATAATTTCTGCTGAATATTTTCCAACATATTAGGGGTGGAAAAGAAGAATGCCTTTGCAGAGTCCATTATAGAATGGTTTAATCTGAGTTGTACGGTAGTCGTTTACAAATAATACATGCACAATCTATATTTGTGCCTAGCTTTGTAAAATTTTAAGGTTTAGGATCGATGTTTTGGCTCTTAGCTTAAATGTTGGAAAATGAACTTGATCTTATATGATATATATTTAATAATTAAGCCACTTCACACTTTTCTATGGTCACTTCTCATGCCTCTTTGACATCTAATAATTCCCAGAGCTGCTGACTCTGATATTTTAAGTTACGTCCTGCGACAGCAAAAGATGTTGGTTGGAGGTTTGGCATTCTTAACTAGATATCTATTGTTTACATTTGAGATAAGTGGCCTTGATGCAATCGTTTCAACATTGAAATTTAGTTATGCCCTCACGGTTCAAATTTTGAGTGCTGTCACAGATAGGATAGCTGAGAAATTTTGGAAATAGTCTCAACTTCTGAATAGCTATAGCTTTCTGATGGAGTTCCATGGAATTTCTGATGCGTAGGTTGACGAAGGGAAGGCTTTTTCCATTCATGAACATTGGCATCTCTGCTGAAGCAATCCAAACTGCAGATCTCAAGAAGTTGACAGCATATTTGAGTTGATAGTAGGACTTACAGTTTACCAACTCCCTCCACATGACAGGCTAGTTTTTACCAGTTTTAGTTGTTTGTATTTTCTTCATACAATCACATTCCTCTACCTGTAAAGTTACAAAGCCAATTGGCTGCCTGCCCCTCGTGTAGTTGTTGCTCCTCATTTTAGAATCAAGAATACCTGTAAAGCCTTAAGAGTATTGATTAAACCTAGTTTGCTTGAATCATAAATATTCTTATTATTATTTTTAACAGATTGTAATGTTTCTATGTATTTCTTTAGGGAGCGAGGGTAATCATCTTGTTGGCTAGATGATTTGCCAATTAAATTTTATCTCTTTCAATGAATGAATACCCATATGAGTTTGATTTTATATATTATTAGTGAAATTTTTTTAATTTTACAATCGAGATAAAAAGATTGGTATTTTTTTTATTTTTTAATATATTTTAAATAATATGTATTGATTTGCTAATTCTATTAGAAGAATCTAAAAATTTAATTGTACATGAAATAATTTTTTAAAATATAAAAATTATGCTACACATTTTAAATGATATCATCTATATGTTCATGTTCTCCACCGACTAATAGCGGAGGTCAATAAAAAGTACACCAAATTCCTGATTAAATTTTAATTTTCATTCAAAGTGGAATCTCATGGGGAGAACTTAGTAAATTGGGTTGGTCCAAAATTCATCATATACCTAATTATGTAGTTTTACATTAGAATAAGATTAAGATTACATCTTTTCAGACATGTTTTTATCATTCTTTTTTCTTGTTTCTACTCAAACCGCCCAACATTAATCTTGTAAGATGGTTCAATTGTTTTTTTTTTTTTTAACATCTTCAACATATAATTAATAAAAAAATTAGGACAACGGATTTATATTGCAACTTTGCTGTCTTGGTTTATAAGCTAAGTCTTTGCTTTGATTTTGTATAAATATGTAAGAAAACTCGTAAGGACAAAATTAAACCCATGATGTAACTCCGGCCATTATTAAATATTTTTTTTATCAATTAATATATATATTTAAAAATAATGAGTTTGAGGGAGTTATACACATAATGTCATTTTCAATCAAATAAATAATAAGAGAGAAGATTTAAAGGTATATTAAGAATAAAAAAAAAAAAGGGAAAAACATAAAGACTTGTCTTGATAAAATTATTAAGTTAAAGAGCTTATTGGCCAACAAAATTTCATGCAAAAACAACCTTCAAGCTTCTGTCTCTGTTTTATTCAGAAGAACAACAACTGAAGATAGGCGGAGGTTGTTATGGGAAATGCGTTTGGTTGCATCTTGCCTGACGGTGCAAACGCGTCATCGAAGAGAGTTTCAAGCAGGCAGGATCCTCCGGCCCCTCCACGCCCTCTAACTTTACCCTTCCCCTCCTCTGCCTCCGCCTCCTCCTCCTCCTCCTGGACTCCTTTCTTCAATGGAAGCAGGCCGAGCTTGTCATCTCCATTTCCTTCTACTTCTTCAAGGAAGAAGAAGAAAAACAAGAGGGGATCATCGTCAGGGAGTCTTAACCTTGACGACCATGAGTCTTCTATTATCCAAGAACAAGCTATTGCCGCTGCCTTATTGTATCGACATCATCAGATAAACGGTTCCCTTCCTTTTATCCGATCAACTTCGGTTGTTCATCCCTCACCGGGTTCAAAGAAACAACGTTTCCCGAGGAGTTCAAGCACCAGGCAACCTTCACCATCCGATCCTATGATAAACCGTCAACAACTCGTTCATAGCCAGCAGGTTTGACTTCGATGATATTCAATAACTTTGGGTTTTTTTTAGATTTTTCTCTTATTTGTTGCATATATATATATATATATATATATATATTCTCATGGTTATAAATCATAATATTTAGTTTGAACATAATCTATTTTATAAAAAAAAGTGTAGCAGCTATATATATTCATATATATGGAAGATATTTCATGAATAATTTCAATTTAATTCTTTGTTTTATTTTTTATTAATTGAAAACTCACGAGGGGTTGCTTAAAAAATTAACCGTAAAAATTTTAATTGAGAATTTAAATAAATAAATAAATTATTTTGACAAATGCATTATAAGTTTGTTTTAGATTGAAGTGTGAATTTACGATTTTACTTGATTACATCAATTTTAATGAACTTAATTCTTAAATTTTTATTGAAAATTAATTAAAAAACAATTGATAACTATTTGTCATTAATTTCGACCACAAAGTCTTTTTGACATGAATGCTAACTTGATTTTTATTTTGTCACATAACACACATTAACACAGAAAAACATTTACTTTTTATAAAAAAATATTAAAAGAAGTTTTTACATTAATTTACTATATTATCATTAAAAAGTTATAATAAAATCTTACAATATTAGATATATATATATATATATATATATGTGTGTGTGTGTGTGTGTGTGAATTTAGGTGGTGAATTACTCTTTTATAATTTGAATATTGCCTCAGTCAATCATTTTTAGCCATAACAGTTGACTAAGTTGGTCAAAGTGTTGATTCTCTGATATTTTATCAACCTCTTCTAGAAATCATTTGGTAGTGGTGACCTTATCATTATTGCAGAAATTATAGTCATGGGAGATTTTCTATTTGGTTCAAATGGATTGGTCATCCATTATATTGCCATAAAATTAGTACATGAGATCATCATCATTCAAAATTTCAAACTTTTCATTGTCTAATCCACATTTATTTTCCATCTTGGAATTGTCATATGGTTGAAAACTGAAAAGTTCAACAAAATAGGGCTGATAGGTGGACTTTGGCCACCTTTGAATTTTGCAGAAAGAAAGTATATATTTTCCATGAATATAATTTCTCTTTTTTTTTTTCATATATATTTGAGATTGTTAGGATCGAACCGTAAAACTGATGAATAAAATTTTTCATATTTATTATGTATGTATATATAAATTTAAGTAAAATGATTGATATATTGGAACTTAGCTAGCTAGTTCATCAACATTCTTCCTCCAGGTAGAGAACATGGATGGTGTTGAAACTAAGCATTTTGTGCTTGTCCATGGAGGTGGGTTTGGTGCTTGGTGTTGGTATAAAACAATGACACTTTTGGAGGAAAATGGATTTCAAGTTGATGCTGTTGACTTAACTGGTTCTGGAGTTAGTTCTTTTGATACCAACAGCATTACTTCTTTGGCACAGTATGTAAAACCACTCACTGATATCTTTGATAAGCTAGAAGACGGGAAGAAGGTTGGTGAATTTCATATTTCAAAGTTACTTCAAGAGAAAAAAAAAATGCTGCAGCCTGTAGATTAATTATGGTTGATTGACCATGCCAGAATTTGGTTCCTTGGTTTGAAAATGCAGGTCATTTTGGTGGGACATGATTTTGGTGGTGCTTGTATATCTTTTGTGATGGAGTTATATCCATCTAAGATTGCAAAAGCTGTTTTTATAGCTGCAGCAATGTTAACTTGTGGTCAGAGTACCCTGGATATATTCTCCCAACAGGTTTGATTTGCGGCACTTTACACATTGAATTCAAGAAAGAATCAGCTAGCAATAGAAAGATCCAAACTGCCTCTGATTAATTACCTTAATAATCAGACACAACTCAAGTAACTGATGAACTGATGAACAAACTTTGCTACATTCATGATTTGTTGGTTTAATTAACGAACTCTGAAATGTTATTAGTGATCATTTGTTAAGTTTAATAAACAAATATTAACAAACAGATAAAGGGTATATTCACTAACTGTTTGTCGAATCTTTCACTTCCATGTTACAAACGAATAGAATATGAAAAACTTTACTATATTCGTAATCTGTTTGTTTAATTAACGTACCCTAAAATATTGTTTGTGATTGTTTGTTAAACTAATAAATGAACAGAAACCCTATCTTGCTGTGATAGAAAGTGGTAAGACTCGAAGGCTAAGTTCCTGATCCTGATATGAAGTTAATTGAACTGCTGTGCAATGTAATCTAATACTTTGCTCTATTCCAGATGGATTCAAATGATCTAATGCGACAGGCTCAGATATTTTTGTATGCCAATGGTAATAATAACCCTCCAACAGCTGTTGATCTCGACAAAACATTGTTGAGAGACTTGTTCTTCAATCAAAGTTCTGCCAAGGTATTGTTTCCAAAAACATCATAGATACATTGAGAATTTGGGATTGTAATGTCATTGCAAAGGATGATAAATGATTTTCTTCCAGGATGTTGCCCTGGCATCAGTATCAATGAGACCAATTCCTTTCGCACCGGTTTTAGAGAAGCTTTCTCTTTCTGATATGAACTATGGCTCCATCCGACGTTTCTATATAAAAACTCAAGAAGATTGTGCCATTACCATCCCTTTACAGGATGCCATGATAAAATCCAACCCACCAGAACAAGTTTTCCAACTTAAGGGTTCTGATCATGCCCCTTTTTTCGCAAGGCCTCAAGGGTTACACAAGATACTTGCAGAAATAGCAAAGATTCCACCAAAGCAAGCCTGTGGCAGTACACCTGAGCTAAGGCATCTTTTGGAATATGACACATTCTGATCTGCAACTGCTGCATTTTGTGATATTTGCCATCAGAACCATGTCCATGCATGTGAGATTAAAACTAACCCACCATCAAATTATTCATAATCATGTGCATGCATATATATATATGCTGTTGTATTCCTATTTGTAATGTGCAAATTCTGTCATCCAGCATTTTTACTTGTACCTCTATATTGTTGATAAAATCTATGATTCCCGTATTAACAACCATTTTTATGAGGAACATAAACCAACTTAGACATCATTCCTTACAGAAAAAACAAAATGATTTTGAACCCACAGCTCAACTCAGTTACTTCAGTAACTTCATGCAATTATCTCTTCGACACCTGCAACTGCTTTTTTATTCTCATATTATGATCTCTTTTGTGCTAAAAAAACAAAATGATTTCTCCTCTGCTTTGGCCAGCTACATAATTGGGTCAATTACATGATAATTATATGGAAAATAACTAAATTATACAGCAAAAAGCTGAGTTTATACCTCCTCATTGGTGCCATGGCCTACCAAAAAACTTGCTAACAAGAATCTACTACCAACCACCAATGCAAAATGATAAGGGAAGAATAAAAAACCTGTAGCTGAGATTTTTGCCTTTAGATTTGGTACCATCATACCTACCTACCAGATTTACAGATGTTCAGCCTAGCAAATTTTAACACCATTTCAAATCCAAGTTAGATGCAATGAATTTGTGCATAACTTAATGAAACCCATTTTCCCTTCATTATGAATCTGTTGAAATTTCATTACCAAAATTTTCAACACACTTTGTCCTTGGTGATATGCTATTAAAAGGTTCATCCCCCTTTAATTTTTTTTAGTTTGAGGATAGTAATTAATAAACTTGGTAAGGGAGGAATTATTTTCTTACCAACTTTCAATCATTACAATGGATATTTCCAAAATAAAATTTTAAATGTATTAAATTGATATAAATATTACATTTTTTAAATCATTCATCCAATAAAACTTAGATACCTTTGATCATTTTATATAAAAATTTTTAAATTCTACAAAAAAAAAAAGTTCCACTTGTGACAAAAAAAAAAAAGAAGAGAAAAAGACAATATTAGGAGACAAACGACAGCGTTTTCTCATCATTTCAGTTTGCAGATTGCTGGTTGCACAGGTGATGCCAGATAATCTCCCCCACATCTTTGGGAGAGAAAAAAAATAAAAAAAATTGAAAATTGATTTAAAATTATAATATTTGATTTGATTGGGATTGATTTTTTTTTTTTTATCAAAATGTGTCACAAATTTTTGAGAATTTAATCTTTTTAATGTTATTTTAAGAAATTTAATCTTTGTAATATATATTTTTTTAAATTTCAATTTAATGGTTAATAATTTTAGAAATTAAACTTTCTAAAAAAATAATATTATAAAGATTATATTCTTTTAAATAATACTATAAGAATTAAATTTCTAAAAATAAAAAAGCAAAAAAATCTATGGCACATTTAATATTTTTTTATATTATCTTTGGATTAAATTTATATATTAAATTTAAATTATATTTTAGACCAAAATGTAAAAAATAAAAAAATCAAATCAAATTGAATTAATTATATATATATTTTAATTTTTATATATTTTAAATTTTTATAATATAAATTAATTATTTTATAGAAAAATTTATTTTAATATATTATAAATTTTATTAAATTAATATAAAATAAAATTTTAAAATAGATGAATTAAATTGAATTAAATTTATAAAATTTAATCTAAATCGAATTGATTTTAAAAAATTTAATTTAAATTTATATTAAAATTTAAAATTTTATAATATTATATATTATATTCAAAATTAAATTGTCATTATCAGCCTTATCCATGCCAATCCTAACTTACAAGCTAAGCTAAAATTTTCACTCCCCATTTTTGGCTAATTTCACTATAAACAATTTCAAACTCCTCACACTTGCCACTATAAGACAAAATCAAAAAGCGTGGAATAAGCAAAAATCAGAAGTGAACTTATCATATTTCATTTACTAAGGAATAGTCGTTTTTTCAATCCTCAAATAACAAAAACGCTCGCTTTTCTTTTTTGGGTGCAGTTGGCCAGTTGCTGTGACTCTGTGACCTACATACTGTCACGCCCTTGCACTTTATCACTCTCTCCAGATCTGATCTCAAAAAATAAAAATCAAGGTAATTTCAAAATCCTAGCCTTAGATCTCCTCTTCTTCGTCGTATTTCAAAGGTTTAGTGTGTCATTCACTGAGTTCAGCCGTCAATTTCTTGATTCTAATCGTTTTATTTACTGTATCTGATTCGATGCTTTTCACTTTGGCTACTCATTTTTTGTGTTTCAATTTGTTTGTTTGATGTTTTTCTTTTTGGATTAGAAGTAGTGAGTCAAAGCTTTTGATTGTGACGTTTTTTTTCTTATTCTGAATCGTTGATTATGTCGATGTTGTTGTCATATTATTTGATTTTTTTTAATGTGTTAGAAATTATTAGTTTTTTATTTTATTTTATGCTAATTGTATGGGAAATTCTGTGAAATTATGAATTATATGCTCTGTTTGCTGTAGTTGAAATGTAAATGGCATTCAATTGTGCTATGGAGTATTCAATCTTCTTGATTTTGAGTGAGGAATATGTGCTATACTCGAAATCAAACTATGAAAGGAAAAGGAGACGGTTTAAAAATGAGAACCAGTGTGTTATAATGGAACAAATGTTCATAGGACCTCGCGATATGTGGTTTTATCCTTTATGGCTAAGCATTGGGGCATTTCATTGAGTGTTACTTGGATAGAAAGAATCTTGTTTGGAAGTGGTATTCAAGACCGGCATTGCATTTCGGAAGTGAAAGGGGGTGTGAACTGTGAAGTCTAGGAATAACATTGCTGAAAATATTTTTTGTCAAGAATTGTGATGGAAGTTCCTTCAGTATGCTTGTTTTGCTTCATGTCTTCTGCTTGTACTGAACAATATAGTTTAAAATGTCCGTTGGTGTTGTCGATTGATTTATATTCATTCCTTTAGTGGTAAAATTGGATTATAGATTCTTACTTTGTCTTTCATCCCTCCCTGTGTGATAGGTTTTTAACTTCATTTCCTTGTAAGCTGGAAAAGATGGGTCGTGGAGTTAGCTGTGGTGGTGGGCAGAGCTCATTGGGCTATCTGTTTGGGAGTGGAGAAGCTCCAAAACCAGCCACAAATGACTCCCAAGCTGCTCCAACTGAAGCACCTGCTGTCTCAAAACCTTCTCCTGCTCCTGCTCCTGCTCCTGCTCCTCAGCCAGTAGATATTACCAAGCAAATTCCTGCTGGTATTAACAGTATGCATGCTGATAGTCAGAACACTGGCAGTTTCATTACGGTATAACCCCTTTGTGACTGCATTATGAGTCCTTAAAATTGTATGATACTAGAAGGCTTGCCCTTTTGGTGGTGTAAGTAGTTATGCAGAATAGATGTCTGGGTAGTTCAGAAAGAGCTAATTATGTGCTTTTGATAAATGCCTTGAAAATATGATTTTTGCTTGTTAGAAACTTAAATCTTATTGAGGAGAAACAATAAGTGAGGAATTGTCATGCCTGCATCATTAAGTAATGTGTATCAAAGTTCCGGGAATTAGGTTGGAAGCTTTGAATCTTTTTATAGTTTAATTATTGTTTGGGATTAACACATCCGGTAAAAGTATAATTTGTTATATTTGTACACTTTTCGTTAATTACTGTTCGAAGATAGCTGAAATATGTAATGTTTTATCCCAAGTGTCCGTCTCTCCTTCCTTGACCCTAGTGATAAATGACTAAATAACTTTGAAGTATTAACTGTTTTCCAAGGGAATTGGCTTGGAAAATCGATAATTGAATATACAGGGAGGATATCATTCCAATGTGTGTTGGAAGCTATAATATTATGCTTGTAAAACTTGTGGTAAGATATTAGATAAATACTTGCTTTGATGGTGTTTATAATTGATTTTGCTGTTTAAATCAACCAGTTACTACCCTTTTATGGATTAATGTCTGTATTCATCCGCCTAAGGTTATTCAGGGTGTATTGAAATTAAGTTTACGGGACAGGTTGAACTCCTATAATAACTTATGTCATTGTCATTTTTTTTTCCGTGGATGCAGGATCGACCTTCCACCAAAATTCATGCTGCCCCTGGAGGTGGATCTTCTCTGGGCTACCTTTTTGGTGGGGGACCTGGGGGTAGTAAATGAGATTGTGTCTTCATATATGAGGAATGAAAACTTAAGTCGCATGTGGTGTAATATACAGGTTTTGTGGTTGTTGTTCAGTGTATTCAATCAAGAGTTCTCCAGATTAGATGCACAAACATCTATTTCAGAGCTCAGTTACTATGAAAAACAATGTTATATATGTATAATTCTGTCATTTTACCTTGTCTCTCAGTCTCTTTATCCTCAAGTTACAAGTACAAGGCTAAAAGTGTTCGATTCTAGTATCATCTAGCATGTGTCGATTGCATATTTTTTGGGTTTTACATGTGTTAATATGTATTTTACGTGTGTTGATATGAATCAAGTGTGACATTGTAACATGAAAAATTAAGTCTATTTAACCCTTTACTTTGGTCACTGTTGATCAAATTTGGACAAGTTATTCTTCATATATACTTTAATTCAAGATATAAGAAAATTTCTTGTTTTTTCCTACTCATTTTGCAGGAAAATGCAAAATTATTTAAAATAATTTTCATCTTTTTTTACAAAATTACTAGAAAACAAGAGCCTTGAATTATGGTAATTGCAGTGTTTTTAGATGAACGTTGATTTCATATATTTATTTATTAATCATTTTTAATAATTACTTATAGAGGCCATGTGTATGGAAGGCTCAATTAAGGGAATTTCTGTGACTCATATTTCTTGGTGATTAAACACTGACTATTTGAAAAGAAAATTAGGCTTTGACCTGGAAAGGCCCAAAAGAATCCAGCGCATCTCACGTGGAGGGGCCCATTTAATTTTCCATTTAAGAAATTACTGTTTTTTATTATTATTATTTTTTGATCCAGGGCAACGGCTATCTGCGATTCTCTCGTTCACTGATCTGAGTTCTCTGACTTTTGACGCGCTGACACTCCCTGGGTGGGAAAAGGAAAGGAATGGATTATCCGCACGGCTCTCGCCGGGGCCGTAATGCCGCGGCCAAACACGAGTTATACTCAACGGTTGTCATCCACTCTGGATCCGAATCAGAATCCGACTCCGATTCCCGTAAATCCAAACCTAACCCGCAACCGCCTCGCGAACCGGACCCTTACGCCACAATGCTTTTTAAAGACGGAGACGAAGAAGACGAAGACGACTCCTCCCTCCCTCCTCTCCTTAAACGTCTGCCTAAAGACTTCGGCGGCGGAGGCGGCGGTCCTGCCGACTTCGACGACGATGACGAAGCTGGAGATTTCGGAACTGTGATCGTGAAAACCGATCGCGGACGTAAAACTCGCGGTCAAACGTCCTATTTGTTTAAGCCACCGGCGGCGGCGGTGGTGAGCCCGATGAGGGCAAGGAGAGATGAAGTGGACGTTGATGATGACGAGGAGGATGAGGATGGTGACGGGGAAGGTTTTGGGACGTTTGTGGTGAGATCGACGGTGAGGAATGAGAAGGAAGGGAGCGGGACGGTGGTGAAGAGAGCAGTGGCGAGTATGGGAGAGTTAGGGTTTGGGAAGCAAAAGAGATCTACTTCGAGTGCGTCTTTGCAAGGGGAAGAGAATCGGTTCTTTCAAAACAGTAAGGTTTCCTCAAGCTCGATTCCCGATAGCGTTACTAGAGAAGATCCTTCCACTAAATATGAGTTGCTCAATGAGCTCGGTGAGTTTTTAATTGTACTTTTTAAAGCTAATTGAATGATAATTATCATGTAAATGCTAAGGGAACTGTGGTTTCTTTAATGAATGGGAATTCATCTGATTTTATTGAGATTGAAACGAAAGGAAAAATTTGTAACTGATATTGGATTTTTGGGTTGCAGGGAAAGGATCTTACGGGGCTGTTTACAAGGCTAGAGATATAAGAACTTCAGAGCTTGTTGCCATTAAAGTTATATCTTTAAGCGAAGGGGTGTGTATGATTTTCTTGTTTGTATTTGATATACTTGATGGCGTTGGCAGGATGAATCACTGGCAATTGAACTTTTATGTTTGTTTATTTGTAGGAAGAAGGGTATGAAGAAATTCGTGGTGAAATTGAGATGTTGCAACAATGTAGTCATCCAAATGTTGTTCGGTACCTTGGGAGCTACCAAGGGGAAGAATATCTTTGGGTTGGTGCAATAAGCAATTTTCTCCATCAAATTTTTGTTTCAGGATAGTTTGAGTTAATTTCAGTTGCTAGGTGCATTGCTTTGTAAGTTCTTTTGAAGCATTTGCTCTTTACTGATAGCTGGTTATTGGAATAACTTATTTCCGTGTTTTGGACAGATAGTAATGGAATACTGTGGAGGTGGAAGTGTTGCTGATTTGATGAATGTTACGGAGGAGCCTTTAGAGGAGTATCAGATAGCATATATCTGTCGGGAAGCTTTAAAGGTATTATTGAATCCATTGAGTTTGGAAATAAATAATACTGGTCACAAGGAACCTAAGTATCGTATGGTTGTAGAGATTCCTTTTAAAGCATGTAGAAAACCAAAGTGACATTCTTCCTTTCTATTATTGTGTCAAAATGGAGATTCTTTCCTTAACCATATTTACTTAATATGAAATTGCCACCAATGTTATCAAACTTCTTTTTCTCTGTGTACTTTGAGTACCTCTTTTTGTGTGTTTCTGCTGTCATGCTTGATCTTCGGCGGTCATAGGATATTAACAGCTCTTACATGCAGAAACAATGTGTTCGCATGTGCATGTTTGTGTGCTTATTTGTTGTCACATGTGCTTGTTACGACTGGGGCCCCAGACAATAACAATTAAAGTCTAGCAAACTACCCATAATAATGTCCATGCGTTATCTAATTTGTATCCATTTTCTAATTAACATATTGCCTTTCAATTTCTTCTTATTCAGGGCCTTGATTATTTGCACTCAATTTTCAAAGTTCATCGAGATATTAAGGGTGGTAATATCTTGTTAACTGAACAAGGAGAGGTCAAGTTGGGTGAGTATACTTTGCATAAATTTATATAATTGAAGTCTTTTGTAACTCTGGAAGTTAAAATTCTTGAAGTTAGTGCATCCATCCTAATATTTGTTGCCATGTGGTAGGATTAGTAACTATTTTGTTGTCCTTGACAGAAATTTCCATCATAAAGAAGTTTATATCTGATCTGTTTTGATCCTTAGTATTTACCAAAAAAAGCACCCTTGTCAGTCCCTTTGTATACAAGAATGCAGTAGAAACAACAGTCTTTGTCATTAAAAGTGTATTTTGAGATTTCTTAAAGCCTCTTCTGTCCTTAAAGGTTTCTGTCAGATTGTTTAAAGCTAATGCTTCATAGGTTATCACAGAAAACAAGATTTCTTACGTAGTTATTGCCTTCTTATTATATTGATTTAGGGTGTTGAACTTGAAATAGATATTCATCAGTAGTTTCTCGTTCTTCTTAAATTGGATTTGAAGTTTTCCATTCAAATATATTTTTTGAGAAATCTTATACTTTGTTTCTTTATGAAGTTAAGGATGGTTATTTATACATATCCTGCCCTAGATTCTGCAGTGCAGGAACCACCTGCTGTGGATTGCTCATTGGTTATGCTTGTTAGACTAGAATCCTAATTTAGCCATACTTTCTAAACTAAATAAGAGGATTATTAGTTGTTAATGATCCCACCCAAACTGAGGTCTTTGTAGGGGTTATTCACTAGTGGTGCTATCCTTAAAATTGTTGAATGAAATGACTTCTCTTATGACTTGATCTGCCCTTGCACTTCTTGGCCTGAAAGTTGTTGTATTCCACCAAGCATATGTGACTATTCTGCCTATCTTTATTTGCATACTCTGAAATTACAGAACTAAATGTTGACCGAAATTCTCTGTATTTTGGCCTGTGATATCCTATATTTGGCTGTAATTTTAGGAGTGAGTCTGTGTAGTAGTTTTCCTTTTGCGGGATTATGCTGTTTCTATATTGAATTGGATGATGCTTTTTAATTTAAAGAAAGATTTCAATGAAAGTGCTTTTTTTCTTGAACTTGAATTTTTATAAATTGAATTTCAATGATAATATTAAGCAGACAAATTTGATGAATGTACAGACATCTTGAACTTTTTAATTGAATTTGGGTGATAGTCCTAAGTAGATATAAGTAATGACTTAGACATGCCTTGAAGATAGTCAAGAAGGTCTGAGGTCTGAGACAAATTGGAAGGGAGAGAATTTGTATGAATCCTGTTTCTTTCTAGGCTTAATGTTTTACCTTTTTTTTTCTCCATGACAACTTGCTGATCTGTAAATCTGGTGTTATTTTGACCATTGAACAGGTGATTTTGGGGTAGCAGCACAGCTTACAAGGACCATGTCAAAGCGTAATACTGTATGTAGTATTCTAACTACTTTGCAATGTGTCTAACTTTTTCACTTCTTTCGAGCATAATATAGACATTCTGACAAAGGTTATGCGTTATATCTCGGTGTTTTGGTGTATCTAGGCCAGAGGATATTCTGGAAGAATTTTCTGAATGACTTAAGAGAAATCAATTTCATCCTACACTTTCTTGCTAATGTCAAAGTGATAGGTGAATAAATTATTTATAAGGTCAGCTCTTTAGATATCATGTTAAATATACTAAACAAGGCAACTCTGCATCTAGTTTGCCCATCAACCAGTCTTTCAAGTGTAAGAGATCATACATTACAAGCATACCAAAAACTCCCTTAACTTCCTTTATTATAGAATCTTATGGTGTGTGGCACTTTTCTGGAAGCGGGGACAGCTGTCCTGCAGATGAGTGCTGCAGCTCATGTAGTAATAGCTATCTTTTACCTCCTTCATAGTAAATGACATTGATGGATTTCTTGACTTGCATCATTGATATCTTATAATTATTTGATAATTTATTTGTCCTAAATTAATGGAAGTGTGTATATGTGTGTGTTTTATAATATTATTCTTATTTGTTTTCAGTTTATTGGCACTCCTCATTGGATGGCTCCAGAAGTTATTCAGGAAAGTCGCTATGATGGAAAGGTATCATATACATTGATCTCAATGGTTTTGATCTTTTTTTTTTTTTTGGCTTACCACTTTGCCGATTTCCTTGTTCTTTTTTCATTTTGTAATAGAACTAGAGAATGGAAGAAAGGAAACTAATAATCTTCTATGAGCTCCTAGGATCAGTTGATGAAGCAATAAAAAACTTTATGTGAAATTATACCTCAGTTATCTTGTGAAAACAAAAGGTATAAATGACTTTGCTATCCAACGCAGCAGCACTGTAGTATAATCTTAAGTATGACACCTAAAGTGGAGATTTTAGTACTTGGAGGATGGGGCTTCTTTGAGATGATCATGGCATGCCTTTTCGCACTGGTTTTGTATGTTTGGGGGTTTTTCATTTATAGAGATGTATAACAATTATTAAAAGTTTGAAAACTTGGAATTGCATGAAATAACTTGGATATAAAACAGATTTACCAAAATAAAAAAACCAGATAAATAGTATGTAAAATCCCAAATTTCAAGAAAACCTGAGGAAGGCTGGGCATTTTCAGCATGTTTATTGAAAGTTTTTCTTGCTAGTAAATATTGCTTAGATTAATGGAAATGTTAGTATGAATCATTGATTTGATTCTTGTTAAAAGGATTTAATATCTTTGAAATGATAAAGTCGTTCATGTTATAACTTCATTTTTCATTTTAAATTTTTTAATTCCAGGTAGATGTGTGGGCACTTGGTGTATCTGCAGTTGAAATGGCAGAGGTATTCTTATTATTTTTGTCTCCCAGCAAAATCTGTAAATGGCATCTGATCGGTTGTTTTTGATATTCTAGAAGAAGTATTTGACTTTGTGGATTCATTGCTTGAATTGAATTTATTGGTTACCCAAGCAATTTTGGATAAAGATTTTTTTATTAGTAGCTCCAATATTTAGGATAAAAAAGGTGGGACCACACTCATTGAGGACGAAATAAGAGCAAAACTCTTTTAATAGTTGTTGTAGCTCTTATTTGTAATAGTTGAGGCTTGTCTCTATTGAATGACTTTTGAGAAAGAATTATTGAAGGTGAATGAAACTCAATGATAACAACCCTTGACATCTTCGATTTTTTTTCAGGGGCTTCCTCCAAGATCAGCAGTGCATCCAATGAGGGTAAGTGCATGATATGAAGCATTTAAACTTTGATAATTTGGTTTTTGTATGCACGATACATCATGCCATAACCACTCTCAATGTGAATTACTTCTCCTTGATAGAGACATTAAGTCTTGATTAATAATATTGCGTAGGATGGCTTTAAAAGTAGTGCCTCCAGGAATGGATCTTCTGAAATGGTACATATTAAAGCAATTCATCTATCCAGGGTCAAAAGATAGCCTTAAGTATGATTTGTGGCTACATTGTATGCATTCAATGTCCTTTGCCAAATATGAAATTCTTTTGGCTTATGTTATTGTACACTCTGGCCTTTGTTTTAAAGTTAGCATGCAAAATTGAACCGTAGAGGTTATTGATGATAGATGCTTTGTTTTCTTTAGTCATTCAGTAAATTATCAAGTGTTTCAGGTTTATATTTTTAAAATTTGTTGACACAGTTGGATTTTGATGGTCAGGATGGGAGCATGACTTTCACCTATGGCACCACGTTACTGTTATAAATTGATTCAAATGGACCTCTGTTGGTTTTCTGACCTTCACTTCCAGTTTTGGGCATGTGTTTGCTGGATAAAATGTGAAAATAAGTGTTTGTTGTTGTAGGAATATCAGCCGAAAATGAGTGTTTGGCCACTTAGAGGGGATGCATATGGGTGACTATATTTATGTGATTGACTGTTGTTGCATATATAAAATATCATGTTCAATGTTTCTGGATCCTCAAGCCTTTCTTATTAATGTTGTTTTTGATGATTTTTTTTTCCATCATTCTCAATTAGTCTTTGAAGGATAACATAATGTTGTCTGTAATAGGTTTTGTTTATGATATCGATTGAGCCAGCTCCGATGCTTGAGGACAAAGAAAAATGGTTTGTCTCTCTAGTCCTTTTTATGAGCAGTATTTTCTGTAGCTGCTTAAAGAATGGTAGCTTACAAGTTGGCTCTGAAACGTCAAAACTGATGACCAGAATTAAAAGATTCTTATTTCTGTTGTACAGCACCATCTACGTGAATTTCTGGCCACTATGAGTAAATCATGTACCAATATTGTGTTTTGAACCATGTGGCATGGTGCTGTTTTACTGCCTCATCACCATTTTCCCCTCCATTTTACTTTCTCCAGTTGTCATCTGTCTAATTGCAGATAATAGCTTAACCTGAATTTTATTTAGCAACTTCCAACCACTACATTAACCATATGGCATAACCTGAATTATCTTTAGCTTAACCATGTGGCATAGTGCTGTTTTGCTGCCTCATCATGATTTTCCCCCCACCATTTTACTTTTCAAGTTGTCAATGTCATCTCTTCAATTGCAGATAATAGCTTAATCTGAATTGTCTTTAGCAACTTCCAATGGGTTCATTAGTTCAATCCTTCTACTATTGTGAAGTTTGGACTCATTTTCAAAATCCTTATATGTGCAATAGTCTGACTTTCTTAAACTTTGCTATATCATTTTTTATCTTTCAACTTCACAAAATCCTTCTACCGTGATAGTTGTCACTGTTACTCTATGCTATCCAATTCATGATCTTTCCTTTGTCCATCAGTAGTGACCTTTTGGGTCTTTTATGATCAGTTCACATCACATGTCTGCATATTCTCAAGGTTTTTTTGCCAGTATTCATGTAGCTTTTCATTGACAAAAAACATAAGAAAATATAGACATTAGCTATGAGAACTGATGTTAAGAGGGAGAGGAAGAGTCTTATTATTCTTCCCTCTTTAAAAGTTCTGTGAACAGATGTGGCGGCTTTCAACTTTCATTGTGATGGATTTTCATGATATCTTATGTTTTGAACTTTGATTTTTTTCTAATTATTTGTTTATTTCTGTGAGGTTATGTTTTCATGATTGATTTTTTGGAAAGATGGTAACTTAAAAGAGGAGAATGATTGGTTGTTGTTTCTAGATTGATGTACATCCAGCAATGGTAATTCACTCTTCGAATAAGCAGTACAGAGATCCTTTTTCAAAGAATAATCAAGTTGACAATTTGTGCTTTTCTTTACATGTCATACTTCAGCTGTTAACCATTATTTGTAAAATATTTAATTTGGGTAGCCTTCTCCAGTATTTCTCCATGCTAAAATGAGGTAGATTACACTTGATTTTCCACATTTGACCATGGGTGTTTTAAGCTACAAGTGGCTGTCAAATATGAGTTTAATAAATTTGATTTAAGTACGGTTAAGTTCATTAAAAACATCATAGATCTCTGTGTTCTGACTTAGGTTGTTTTGACATTCAGGTCTCTTGTATTTCATGATTTTGTTGCTAAGAGCCTTACAAAGGATCCACGACTACGCCCTACAGCATCTGAGATGCTGAAGGTATGGTAATAAATCTGTCTACCTTTATTGCAGGAATTTCACATTCTTAGGAATTTTCATCTTACTGTTTCTTATATATATGTTTTGTATGCTGGAATGTCGAAGTGTTCTCAGATTAAACATTATTAAAATCTGTTCTATTACTTTCAACTTGTCATCTGTGCTAGTAAGTGTTAAAACATTTAGCTTAAACCAAATTGACATTAGGCGGAGAGGTTCAACCTGATTATTTGGCCATAGAAAATCCCAAACTAACATGCTGTGGGATGTTGACATTGGAACAAGGACATCCTTGTCCCTTTCATTCTGGTCATCTACCATTGGAGTTGCAAGCGGCAGTGACAGGCCCTCTTACAGAAGCTTTATGTTTGAATAAAATGGTAATAATATTTAACATGGCAGGAGAATTCTGAGTTACGAACCTGCAGTATAAGACTAGAATGAAAAGAATTACAATGTGCTAGTGTCACGGTCAGTGCACAAATCCTCAGCCAAGTGGGTCGAGAGACACAGCTTGTTCAAGTTGGTGCGGGCAAAGGACTGCGAAGGATCAAAATTAAGGTCGTAAAGGCACATATGACACCCAAGTGTGCGGACCAGGGCTTAGGCTAAGGTGCGAGAGCACGGCAAGGTGAGCAGCCTAGAGCCGGTACGAGGACTGCTCGTTGGAAGGATTTACAACACTCTAGAAGAGTGGTGCAGGCAGTCAGGCACAGGAGGCTCTTAAACAGCCTGGAGACAGGCCAAGCCCGTGGGTGCAAAAGAGTCTAAAAAAGCTTAGAGATAGGTCAGGCGAGTGGGCAATGAAGGGTCTAGAGAAGCCTGGAGGCAGGTCAGGTGCACAGGCACCGATGGTTCCAGAAGGGCCAGGTGCGGGACCAGTAGCGGGTACTGTAGCATCCAGACAAGGAAGGCTATTTAAGGCCCTAGCTGTGGGTGGAGTAGCGACCAGAAGGAGAAGGTTCTGGAACCCACTAAGTGCAGGCACTCAGTGGGAGTGCCTGGGCCCTTTCAGACTTGAGGCTCAGTAGGGAGCCTGGAACCAGCTGGATTCTGCAAAGGCCTTAGCTGACCTAGATAGTGTCTAGGGACCATGGAATGGTCTAGAAGGACTATGATGGCCACACACTTGGTTCAATAAGGGTCACATGTGCCGGGGAGGCCCTCCCCTCATTTGTACATCATAGAGAAGAAGTACTTGGTTAGTCCTAGACTTAGCCATACTTAGACACTTGGGGATAGACATCAGAGTCATTGTATGTGCATTGAATAATTATATATAAGATCAAGTAAATAGAAGTACAGTTGCATTAACTCTCTCCTTCCTAGCTTTCTCCCAAGCTCTTAGGGAGCCAATGGAGTGGACAGCCCAAGTGCTTGGCACAGAGTCGGGGAAAAGGCTGACTTAGGCTGTAGTTTCCTGCCTAAGGCCGCACGGGTCCTCTAGGCTTAAGCTCCCGGCCCATGACATCAGCTTCATCTATCATCAATGCTTCCTGCATATAAATGACCATCTTGTGCTTACTGCTTTGCTTTTTTCAAAATAGCCATACACCATCTTAATAGAGTTTAAATGAAGCATTTGCTTGATAGCAAAGGGGAAACAAAGGAGTTTTTTCAATATGCTTATTCACTTATTTCTTCTCCACCTTACCTGCATTTTCTTTGGCTTTTTTTAATTTTATTTTCTGTTATGTTTATACTTCTGACTTGAAATCATCATCCGTGTTTCAAACTTAGCACAAATTCATTGAGAAATGCAAATGTGGAGCTTCTGTAATGTTGCCAAAGATTGAGAAGGCTAAGCAAATAAGGGCTGCAATGGTTCAACAAGCACAAATTCTTGCTCCTACCGTTTCAGGACTTAATGTATGAATTCTCTTGTTCTAAATGCACTTATATCTTTTTTTTTCCCTCTTTCCAAAATGACCACATAATTGTGGATATGCAAATATTCTCACACACAGGGACAAACTAACTATCGTCTGTGGTGTGCATGCATATGTATCTCATCTGGTTCTAACTGCTTCCGATTTGTAGCAGCCATTGGTAGGTTCAAAGTTAAATGAGGATTATGGAGATACTGTTCCATCAATGCCTCAGAATATGGGTCTTCAAGTTGCAAATGAGGCTCCTGCAACTGGCACTTTGAAGAAGCATCACTTATCAGATGGTGTGGAAGTGACAGGTGAAGGTATGGAGTTCTTTTTTGCATGCCATATCTAATAATCTAGTTGGATTTCAGTGGTAGGGCTGATGGTAGTCAATGCTTGTGCAAATGTACTTGTAGCAAAAGGGGATAGGGGAAGGGGCTTGCTTGGGAGATCTATAATTAAACTCATGGGATTCGGTTTCTTGTTTTAAAAGAAATTTTTAGATATATGAAGACAGGTTTTATATGGATGAACAGCTGAGCTGTAATACTGGTATAACATTTTAATGGGGCTTGGAATTCATTCCTTAGCTTGCATTCATGAGGATAATGGTGAAGCTATGAAGTCAGAAGTGTACTTATTTCTCCAACGGATTTCTTTTATTCCATAAATCTTGGATAGAATACCTTAATTACTCTGAGTTGCTGCAGGGAATGTTTGTTGTGGACCTAATCTGGTAGTGAATGGTAGAACTACGAGAATATTATTTCTATGTTTTGCTTACAGGGGGTAGAAAATAATAGTGAAAGCTTTGTTTACCGAATTTATTTTTTGTTAGACAATATCTAGTCGTCCTGGTGGTACCATACGTTTAGGGATAATAATGCATTTATTTACTCAAACTCGTAAAAAAAAAAAGGGCCAATTAGAAAGTTCTGAGGTTTGCTTTGCTGGTTGTCATCTCAATGGAGCGGACTGGAACTAACATAAATCTACCTTTTTTAAATTTGTCGACTTTTTTCTTCATTATTTTTTTGGATAAACTTTGTTTGTCGTCTTGTATTCTCCCTTTTTTTTTTTTTTTTTTTCTAATTTTATGTTTAACAGGTGAGTTTGGCACTGTAATAGTTCATGGTGGGGATGAGTTGCAGAAGTCATTTGCTCAAAGTCAACTTCACAGAGGTAAAGAAGCTTCAACTGCTCTTGAACATGCTGACAGCTCCTTGATTAATGGCACAGGGCGCCATTTAGCTGAATCAGGGTACTTCCCTTCCTATACTCTTCTGAGTTTAATAAGTTCCAAGTTCATGATTCTATGTGTGTAGGTTTTTTAAAGTGAATTTTATTAAAAAATACTTGATAAACACCATAGGTTTTAATTACTATATATTTTTGCTCCATGTCTTGTAAGTGTGTGTGTATCACTAAAGTAGTGAAGCCTTTAATCTAGTTGCCAACTCAAGCATTCAATTGAGTGGGCCTGTTTTATAGGGTGGATAACAGAAGGGGTGCTTTGGCAAACAATACTACAATGGAAGAATCACATTTAATGGCTCAGGGATCTTCTCCTTCAATATTTGTCCCTCCTGAACTGAGTTCAGATATTGTTCAGCAGGCAAAGGCAAAAGGTGGCAGTGAAATCCGCAGTAGCACATTGAAGAATGAAACTGTCAGCAAGAAAGCTTTTGCTTTGCAAGATAAGGTTATTTTCATTCTGCACCTATATCCGCACCAATTAATAGATGGTCTTGGTCTCCATGGAATTCGAGTGAATCTTTGTTTGCTAACAATGAATTTGAATTTTTTCTGCTTTTGAAGTTTTCTGCCCTTTTATTCAAAGTTTAATTAGCTTGAATTTAAGCGTGAGGCACTTAGGGTTGTTTGTCTTGATATTTGCAATTATTTAGTACGTTCTGCTTCACAAGGTTCTCCCCTTTCATCTTTCCTCATTCCCCCAATTGTTAACTAACAAGTAAATATGTGCTTCCCGTTGGTTCCAGCCCATTCCCTTTCGGCTTTGCTCATTCCCCCAATTGACACTTGTTTTTTGCAGCTATTTTCGATATATGCAGCTGGTAATACAGTACCCATTCCATTCTTGAGGGCCTCGGACATATCCCCAATTGCCCTGCTGTCGGACAATGTCCTTGGAAGCACGCAGCAGGATAGTAATGGAACTGTGGCAGTGGAAGCACTGCAGGAACTTTTTGCTGGTGATGGGCAACCAAAGAAAGGTCGAAGAGCACAAAACGAGGTCGATTCCCATCTTCCTCTCTCCATATCTCTCTCTCTCTCCCTTTCCTTTTCCTTGTCTATATCTCTCAGAGGTTTATGAATCGTTTGCCAGTTTAACATGCTACAGATGCCACTTCCACCTAGCGTTTACCAAAGACTCACTTCAAGTTCTACACTAATGAATCTGGCGCAGGCCCTAGCTTACCATAAAATGTAAGTATCGGTAACTTCACCAATTATCAGCTACCATTTTTTTTACCCCATTTTTCTTCTATTCATTGCAGGTGCTATGATGAGATGCCACTGCAAGAGCTGCAGGCGACCCAGGAGGAGCAGACCATTCAAAACCTATGTGACACACTACGAACCATTCTCCGGTTGTAGATAGTTTATATGCTACATTTTTTTTTTGTTCATGTTATTTTTCTTATCTCCTTATGTTGTAAGGTTGCATGATAGCAAAAATGAATGTAATCAAATTTTCTTCTATCATATATTTCCTTCATCATCTATGATAAGAAAACCAAACCAATGGTGTTTCATCATCGTCTGTGCAAAGATTGGCTGTTGATGGATTAAGCTCTAGCTAACCAAAATGAGAAAACGAACACGATGAAAGAAATTATGGGAAGAATTTTTTATCAATTCGTAAGGTTTAATATAAATAAATTTAGTATAATTATGTATCTTTGAATTGGTTCCATGGGAAATTATTGGAGTGTATAACTTTTTCATAAATTTAAAATACATATTAATAAATAGTTAATTTAATTGATTAAAATTCATTTTTATTGATTCAAAGATTTTGAGTTTGAGTTTCATCTCTGTTGAAATAATTTCAAAGATATAATTTATAATTACTTATTTTAAATTATTAGTTATAATATATTTTTTTATTTAAAGATTAAGTAATTTATTTTTCTCATATTTATCTTAAAAAATTTTTCCTAACTTGGGAGTGAGTAATTTATCTACTTTAGATTTATCTTAAAAAAAAGTAATATATGGAATTCATCTAAGCTAAAATATGAATGGTAACTTGAGAAATTCAGACTGGGAAAAGTATAATATTTTGTATTGGCATTCACATGTATTTAGAGGGGTCGGCAACGAACGAAACCCTGTGTTTAGAGCCGACAATAGCAGCTGAAGACGGGACGGGAACAGAGAAGAATGATCAATAGTAGAATTATTCAGTCTCTGTTACAAAGCTCTCGAAGGCCTCCCTTTGGCTTCGTTGCTTCATCTTTCTCTACCGTAAGGCTCTCTCCTTTACCTCTCCCCACCGCCCTTGACCCTCCCTTTTCTGCTTCTCCTTCTCGTTTTGCTGTTGGTTCTTCTCTACAACTACAACCCATTTCCTCTTCTTCCTTTATTCACCGTCTATTAAGCAGCACCACTTCCAGCCACAACAAGCACGAGAACCAGCCAGAAGAAGATGACCCATTGCTCTGTATATCTCTATCTCTTTGTTTCTTTAGTACTTTTCTGCTTTGGCTCCTAGTGTTTGATCAAAGTTCTGTGTCTAAAACTGATTACTGTAAACTTCTTGGTTTTTGCAGATGAAACAATTGAAGATGATGGGGAAACCACAGATGGGTGGGAAGAAGAGGATGAAGTCGTCGAGCCCAAGGTACATTATTTCTGGTTTCTTTGATTTTGTATGATGCTATATAATTTACCTTGCTTTTTGATAACGAGTTGGTTTGATTTATATAGATTGGTGATGGAGGGGATGGTGGTGGTGTTGTATTCCAAGGTGTTCCATGGGGTGAATCTGTTCTTTCTATTGCCCATGATGTTCTAAAGATGTTGAGTGATGACATTAAACTTTATGCTTTCAAGACTACACCTCGAGGATACATTTATGTCAGACTAGACAAATTGTCAAATGAGTAAGTATTACTATTTCTATTCTTCATTTGGGATTACAAATGTGAGAAACTAGAGTATCTTTTTTTGAGAAACTAGCTATCATCTGATTGTTGTTTTTATCACTTATATTTTGCTTATTGAAATGAAAAGCAAAAATCACCTTTGGATACAAAGGCAGATAATGGTTTTGAAGAATTTAAAATTAATATATATCTGTCTGTGTGTCTGTGTGTTCTTTTAGACCGCAAATATGCAATACATGATTTTACTTTTACATAGAACAGTAATTTTTGAATTTTACATTTTAATCATTTGTTCATTTTCAGTAATGACGGTATTTTTTTTCTCTCATTTGTTGTGCAGCTTTTAACCAATTTTTTAGAAAGTAAAATATAAGTAGCAAAAGCAATAACCAAGTAGTCTAATTTCTTGTGCTTGACCCAATTCATTGGTATTTGATCAAGAAAGAAGGAAGTTTCTCTTTATAAATATAAAATTTTCAGTGGAACTATGTATTCATTTTGTGATGGATAATCTTTTTATATGTGTTTGAGTGTAAATGTATTTAGCTTGGAACTTGAATCACTAGGGTTCTTAATATTAATATTAAAAGACCAATCTGCCTTTCATCAGATATGGTTGTCCCAGCATGGAGGAGCTGGAGAGCTATAGTCAAGAATACAAGAAAAGATTAGATGAAGCTGGAGAACGGAGAGAAATACCTGATGATTTGGCTCTAGAGGTAATAAGTGGCTAGTTCTTACGTTCAGAGGCTCAGATATGGCTCTCTAGTCTCTACTGTTTGTCACTGAAGTTTGCCATGAAACTGTTAATGTATTTGTTATCTAAACAAGATGTTTATGTTTTGAAGGTATCATCTCCTGGTGCAGAGAGAATACTAAAGGTACCAGATGATTTAGATCGGTTCAAAGATATGGCTATGAGAGTTTGTTATATTGAAGATGCAGAGCCTAACTGTACCGAAAAGAGTGGAGTCTTCTTACTAGATTCCATTGAGCAAGAGAACTGTGTATGGAAGTTGGCAGATGTGAAGGAAAACAGGGACCCCAACAGCAAGGGTAGACCTTTTAGTCGTAAACAGAGGGATTGGAGATTAAAACTGCCTTTTGACAGGCATAGGATGATAATATTATATCTTGAATACTGAAACAATGGTTGCCATGTTATAGGGAGAAAGGTGCTAAGAGTTTCTTATCAATTTTATTGATAAGGCTTTGATATGAAAACCGAAAATTCTGGTATCGGTGCTATTTTCCTCATACAACCTATGTAGTGCTTAAAATTTCTTACTGATTACTAATAGCAATAACAGTTTGATTACATTGGATCCCTTTCTTTGTTCCCCATTTTAAAGTAGTTCCATGGCATAGCAGGAAGTCGTAGTTTCTTTTGAAGTTTATCATCAGGTAGCTTTTCTGGCCTCAGTACTTGTGTTATTGTAAAGTTTCAATTGTATGAAACTTCAGAAGAAGCATCTGGCTTACCGGTCAGGTATTTCATTTGAGCATTAGAAAATCATGAAAGAGATCCTAATCTGGTTGGTGATGGTATCCATCCATTCGTGAAAGCTTGGATTTTGAAGCCCAAAGTTACGAGATAGAATTTTTGACATAGCTAGACCGACTAACCAGTTCTATGGTGACAAATTCTTTAGCTGCCAGCTGGTCGTTTGGCCCATTATTCTTGGCCTAGTCCCAGCCTCCCAGGTGCCACTTCTCAGATTATTAGGTCCAATTTGGCCTTGGGTGAGATTGCAGTCATATGGTAAAAGACATGCTATATTGGATCATTGGTTGGTTAATGATAATTTCTCTATCCTTAGCAGGTGGCAATCCAATTTAATTATGGATTTTGTAGTTAATGTGTGTTTAAGAGTAACTTTATTTTCTTCAAGAACCTCTATGCCAAATTTTGGATATATTTGTGAAAATTTAATGATTTTTTTAGGTTGAATTTTTGTTAGTTTGTTGCAAGTTACAATAAACAATCAAAATGGTTTTTGTCATGCTAAGATTTCTATTCATTTTCTGTCTACTTACAGTTATATGTTAATTGACGGGATACATTCATCTTGAGGCAGGCCCTTAAGCTACCACCAAGCATGATAATATTAGATAAGTGGACCACTAGCAAGGGGGTAGATTTTTTTCTTATTTTATCATATGATTTAGACATTTCTTTTCTCAGTAATTGACAAATGCAAGATTAGGTTACCCAACTTATTGGCTGGAAAGGCTTTTATGCACTGAGGGTCCCTTTCTGCACAAAATCAGTCTCCATCTACCTATCTAAACTTTAAAGTTCGTTCACATCCCAAAGAAAATAACGTTGGAATCTTTTACAATATTTAAAGAACTTATAAAAAGTTGACAGTCGAAGATAAAAATATTAAAATTTTAATTTTAACGATCAAGATTCGATTTTAGAACGTATTTTGTAGAAGAATATCTCCTGCGTTTTCTACTACATAGCACTAACTACTCACCGGGAAAATCTTAAACTGACAAATAAATTATAGATTTCCTGGTGATAATTTCCTCCAATTTTTCTGATTCAACATTGTTGATGATGAAGAAACGAATGGGGTACTGGATTTTCAAGTCAACAAATCATAATAACTGATCAATTCCAATTTTAGAAGTTGATAAAAACATGAAAGGTCCATGATTGAGACTGATAGGACTGATAGGACACAAATATTAGGACTGCCTGAAAAGTTGCCATCAAATTCAAACAGGCAGTCCTAATATTTTCTCTCATTTTCTAGAACAACTAAAACAATGGCACGGCACCACAAAGAATTGATTTGCAGCCATAGCCACTAAAAAATGGGCTCAACTCATTGTTTTCAAGTAGTTTTGGTTTCAATACTAGATAGCTATAATTTTACTTAAATTTTGATTTGTCACACATTTTGGAAAATTATATATTTGCATCAGCAGAGCAAGATTTTTTTTTTTGGAAAAAAAAAATTGATTGATGTTGTTATTGTGGTGTCATGTGTGTGAAAAGGATATTACACCATTATTAGCTTGGTCAGTCTACTTCATCCATCCCAATAATTAATAGGGTGAGAGAATATAGTATATGAAGTCTATTAATGTTATTGTCTTAGCAAACAACAATAGGAAGTTTAATGGCATCAATCACAGTTTTAAATCATAAAAAAAGTTCATTTTGATATAATGACAGCAAAATTTTTTAATTTTATAAGTAAATTAATGGACTGTTAGATATATGTTTTTATTACACCCTAAAAAATATGTGTTAGTATGGGTTGGTATCGAATTCTGACTTGAAGATATTTTTGTGAATGCAAAAAAAAAAAAAGATAGTTAGAGGTAAAAGCAAAAGGTGTTTCCTGCATTTGTATTCAATACGCAAGTTAGTAACAATCAGGTCAGAAAGGAAGTGAAAAAGTAGGAAGGAGAGAAATATATGAATTAGATGAACTTGGCTGCATGATGCTGAATCTTTATATTTCTAAGTAAGCTGAGGAGACAAAAAAGAGACAATTACGATAGGACCGAGCTGAGGTGGCACTGAAAATGTCAGAACAACTTGACTTGTCAAGTCGACATAAATGATCAAGATACCTTTAGTTGTTTGTTGAAGATTGAGAGAAAAAAAGACTACTATGCCCTTTTGACCATTATATGCCTTTAATACTCTGTCCCTCTATCAAGCAGTTTGAGTATCAAATCATCAAATTTGTTACCGACATCCTCAGTGTGGGGTAAGTGGCTGCATATTTCATCGAAGGTGAATGTTACAGGGGGAGGTTGGTTATGGACGATGACTAGCTTTGAGCCGCGGTTTGACCTAGTGGTTATTCAATCTTGCTCATGTGTTTCGAGATGAGTGCATAATCGATTTAAAAGGTTACCAAGGTGATAATTATCTAGGGTGATTCAAGATTATTGTTAGAGTTCGTATGGTCGTAATGAGACTTGTGTTTTTTTTCAAAAATTTGGGCTTAAGTCTTTATTTTAAACCCTGAAAGTGAATCAAGCTCTATGTTTATCCTTGACAGCTATCCAGTTTAGTTGGTCCGATCTGAGATTCATCTAATTAGGTCGATTTGACAGTATTAAATGAAAAGAGAGATGGTTTAAGCGATGAGATTTAAAGTAGAAAGATGAAAAGACGTCTACCTATTTGTGGTCTGACACATGGAACAGATCGTGCCATCCCTCTAGGCTGAAACATTTTTATATAAAAGGGCCGGTAGGGCTTCATCTTTTTATTTTCATTTTTTTTGCTTTCAATCGAACCTAAAATTTTTAATTTTTACAACTTTCTTTCCTTTAAAGTTTTTTCTACACCCATTTCGGTATGTATTTCTAACCATGTCTTCTAGTATAAGTTCTGTAGGGGTTGAGAGTTATAGCATAAACTTGAGGGAAGGTCAGCAAAAGCAACAAGATAATGACTTGATCCCTCATGTTCTTGAGAGCCATAATTACGAAGAAAAGGCTTATTGGTTTAACTCGATATTTGAAGAAGGGCAGTGATGTAATGAAAAGAATGCTCTGGCAAAAGGTGAGTGAGTTTTGAGCACTGAAGAACTGTGTGCTCAGATCGATTTCGAGCTTTAAAATCCATTTGCTTTCCTTGTCTCTTAAGTCGATCGATCTTTTATGGTCGGCCTTCTTTTTTCTTTAAGTATTCTTTCTTTTGGGGTTTAATTTCTTCCACTTCTTGCCATTTTTACTTTTCCCCTTAATTTTTCTTAACATCTCATCTTTTTTTTTAGGGGTCTTCACTTCATCTTTTTTTCTTCTAAATTGAGCTGTTTTTATCCACTATTTTTTTTTGGGATCCATCTTTCACCTAAGAGTTAGATTCTTCTGACGAGAGAGGTTCTGATAAAGGACAAAAAGAAAAGAATACCTCAGTCAAAAAAAGTGATGACGAGAGAGAGAGTTTTATAGAGTAGAACAAACTCATTGAAGTTCTTATATATACTACATGTAAACTCAGCGTGATCCCTAAGGATGTGATAAGTGAGCTAAAAGGTAAAACAAATCCCGAAGACTATCCCAACATGTGCTCAACTTATCACATTTGAGCTTTGGGTACCTTTGTTCTTTTCTAAAGAGGAGTACAGTATAATAACTCCAAACTCTTCAAATCGAGTCACTAATAGACTAGAGCCACATCGAATCTATATATATTGGGATTCGTTTGTGGCTGGTCTAAGGTTTTCACTTCATCTTTTATTTATTTCAATTTTTAATTTGTATAATTTAACAATTACTCAGCTCACTCCAAATTTTGTTTAGTTCATAGTCTCTTTTATTATTCTTTGTCAACATTTAAATATTCTTTCTTATTTCTTTCTATTCAGAGAGTTCTTTTCTCTTAAAAAAAATCCTAGTGATAATGGGTGATTTTATATCATAGCTTGGTCAAATAAAAAGATTATTGCTGATTGGTTGAGCTCAATAAAGAACTGAAAGCTACTCTTCCTATGCTTTGAAAAATAAAAAGTTAATAAAGATAATGAGCTCGAGATTGAGGCTTGGCAAATAAGAAATACACCCGACTCTTTTGTGGATGCACCGCTGACCCTTTTTATTCCTGATCTATTAAATCGGGATAAAATTTTAGACTTTACACGTAAAAGGAGCTTGTATCAATGTTCATAAGCTGACCTCCTCGAAAGTAATAAACATGATAAAATATTGGGGTAGGTTTAAGGTAACCTTGTTAGGTTTTATTTTGAGTTAATTTTTCATCCAACTGTTAGCTTGGTTTTACATATATGGCTGAAGCCGGGGTAGACTTCAACGTTGCCCTATATCAACACACCCCGAGGCTCAAAAAGGGGAAAAATTCAGCTTAGGACTCTGTTGTGTGGGGGAGATAAAGTTGTCAGCATATCTATATCTCATACTCTCCCAGGTCAAAAATCAAAGGTTAGAGCAGGTCGAGACCTATTTTTCACATCAACACCAATGCCACCTCTTCCAACTAAAAGACTATAGGTGGAGATGTTATCATCTGCTCCTGAGAACCCTGAGGCTAGGGTGTTGATACCTAGCTCGAAAAGAATATCTGTGGGGTTAGAGTTTGCTCTAACTAATAATCTTGTCTCTAACCCCGATGTTACTAAGAGGTTCTGTAAAGTCATGGTTTATCTTCTTTATGAGTATCTCTAGACCTTAGCTTGATTTCTTACTATTATTTTTATTTTTTAAATTTAAGGTTTTTCTGTGCAATCTAAAAGAAATTCTTTTATCAACTAGTGGGGAACAACATTTAGGCTCTCTATCATGCTTATCTGGTCATGGGACATATACTAAGGGTTGAAAAAGACATGATCGCCCTCATCGAAGAGCACACGAAGAGCATGAAGGGATTGGATAGTGTCAGATTGAGCCTCACTACATCCCACAAAAAAGAGGCAAAGTTAAGAGAAAAGTAGATGACTTGACAACGAAGCTAGAAGTCATCTTGGTGGACAAAGTCTCAGCTAAATCGATGAAGGAATAGGCTAACTTGAAACTAAATGATGCTCAAACTGAAATTGCAAGGCTAAGGTTTGAGCTAAAGGATCGAGACAAGAGGAAGAAGAGTTGAAAATGAAAGCTATAGATAAGTATAAAGCCTCTAATGAGTGTCTTCGAGTAAAGGTAAAATTCTCTAAGAAAAATGTTCTTAGTGCCTTCTAGCTAGCCAAAAAAGAGGTGCAATTTAAATTCTCCTCTCTCAACTTCGACCTCTCTGATATTGATATAAATAATATCAAATCGAGGCTTGTTCAAAATCAGCTTGAAGAGGATGAGGAAAAAGAAAAAAAGAAAGAGAAAGATGAAGATGAGGCATTAGAAGAAGAGCTAGAGGATGCCATAGGGACAGAGAAGGAAAGACATAGATGTCATTGAAGCTGAGGTCATTCTTTCCACTACTATTAACGAGAGTACTCCTTTCACTGGTGTTGCTTTTCTTGTAGACACTCATTTCAGTCTGGATCTATTCTTATCCAAGCTCAGTTGGATCCGTTCTAGTTTAAACCCAATTGGACCCATTCTGGCCCTGACCCAACTGGGCCCATTCTAGCCTTCACCCAATTGGGCTTATTCTGGTTCGGGCTTAATTGGGCCTATCTTGGTCCAAGCCTAGTTGGGCCCATTTTGGTCAAACCTAATTAGGCCCATTTTGGTCCAATTGGATTATGTTACCATTATTATTATTATTATTATTATTATTATTATTATTATTGTTATTATTATTATTATTTTTTTGTTTCATTTTTTGCTCAATTTGCATGTGAATGAGGATTAGAATCACCATATTTTTGGGTCAACATAGAATCAAATTAATACGACTAAAATTTTGGACCTAAAATCTTGTCTGGATAAAATGCAATATCAAAAATCAAGCCTGGGATTGATTCTGTCTGTTTCTTGAATTTGATCCTAGGTTACCTATAAATTGGACTCATTCTGACACAGAAAAACACAGAAACGAAGAGAAAGCAAAAAAAAATTATTAGAGAAGTTTTGGGAAATTTCTGGCAGAAGGGGCTTTTGGGATTCAAAAATTGAGACTTTGGTTTTGATTTGGAGTTCTGAAGGGATTTTGGATTTTTGGAAGTGATTTTAAAGTAGTAAAAGGTTTTGGGGAGGTTTAAGATGACCTAGGATTTTTTTTTTAATTTTTCAAGATTTTTCAGGATTTTTTTTAAAAATTTTTCTAGGCTTTTCTAGGTTTGGGATGAATTTTTTGATGAATGATAAATTTTTTGGCAGGGTTTAAATTTTTCAATGAGATTTTGATGAGATTTTTAGAATCTAGTAAGCTTTCCAAAAATCGGTGGGTTCTTTAGTTTTTGATTGAATTTTTTGATTAAGTTTTTAGAAACTGATAGGATTTCTAGTGTTCGGTAGAAATTTTCGATAAGTTTTCTAGAGAGAGGTCAAAAGATTTTGAAAGGTAAAAAGAGAAAGGTTCTGAGGTTTACGAGAAAAAACATTGAAAGAGCCCTTTTATAACGCTTTAGAATAACGTCGTTTTGCTAAGCCAGGATCGACGCATCAACCCGAGGATCCACGTGCTGACCTGCTTCCCAACCTGACCTGACCACATGTTTTTCTTTATTTATTTATTTTTATTTATTTATTTTTATCCATATTTTATTTCTTTTTTTTAAACAAAAAAAAAGCAAAAAAAAAAAATTATTATGTCATTTCTTAAGAAAAAAAAGACTTTTCAAAAAAAAAAATATAAAATTTACTATTTGGTATATTATAAAAATGAATAAGGCTTGGATAATTTGACATCGAAACTGGTACCATCCTTAGATAAGCGTTATGAGGGTGTTACAACTTTCTCCAAGCGTAATTGACTTCCAAATTTAACCTTTGTTTTGCATACTAGCTTCAATCAAGTGACCAATGACACCTAATAAAAAAAGATTGGTGGCGACTTCTTTTCATTTTAAGTCTAGCGGTAGGTCCACAGATTTATATGTTCTGACAGCTTGGCGACTCTGTTGGAGACCTTATGAGAGTCAAGCCAGTAAACGATTGCTTATTATCCAGGCTTTGTTTAACAAATTTAAAATTACTCATTTTCATTGCTTATATCTGCTTTATTATTATTTATTTGTTTGCCCTATTATTCAGTATTTATTTACCTAAATACATGCTTATTATATTTGTCATTCATTTGCAAGTGCATAATATAAGCCCTCCACTTGGGCTCTACCTTTAAGAGGGAGTGAAGTACCTATGTCCTCATGAAATTTTATGTCTTCGCATGGACCTGTGAAACACTTCCACTCAGATTGAACCCTTTCCATTTGAAGCCTATAATGGGTGAGGTTTGAGGTGCTTTATTAGTCTATAATGGACCATGATGTAGGAAACAATTTGGAAACCTTTTAGAAATGGCCCAAACTATATATAGTTGACTTTGGAAGCCCAATCGTAGATAGAGCCTTATTTTCCCACCCTCTGTAGAAAATCTAAATTCTAAGTCATGCTATTATCTTAAGTGTTATATTTTTCTTGTTTTTCCTTGAAATGACTGACTAATTTCTTTGTTTTCCTTTTATTTTTTTTGCACACATTCATGAACATGTTCACATAATGCATAGAATTCTTGCCCCAAAGCTATTTCAGCAAATGTCCTCATGGATTTCACATAATATCAGGTTTATGCCTCATTTATGTTGTTCAAATGTGATTCTCCTATAGAGGTGAAGATTGAATTAGAAAGGAGACAGTTGAAAGAAAGAGATTGTTTGCCACTTGGCCATACCCCTACATTAGGAGAAGTCCACTCACTCCTCATGCACAATAACTTGAAAAGTCTCTTAGACATATAAAGTGGTATGACCCCTTCAAGGTAGGAGGCTTTTTTTGAGAAGTTTGGACATATAATGTATCTCTTATTAGTAGAGATTGACTACTCACTAATCAAAGTGATGATATAGTTTTGGGATCCCTCATACTAGTGTTTTATCTTCAATGAGGTTAATTTGGCACCAACAATTGATGAGTACTCAACTCTGATGGGTATGCATCTATTATATCTAGACAGAACATACATGAAGAAATACAAATTAAATAGTCATAAGAAGTTGAGTTAGATGCTAGGGGTGGGAAAAGAGACTATAGATTCATACATTCGAGAGAAAGATGATCACAAAGGTATTCTATGAGAGGTCCTTCGGGATTTCATTACCAAGCACTCGGATGATGACTAGGGAATGAACGTATTTACTCTAGCCATATATGGGTTGGTCATCTTTCCAAGGTTTTAGGGCACATTGAGATAGAAGTGATGGATCTATTTGAGCATATTGAACGAGGTTACAACCCTTCACCAGTTATCTTGACAGAAATTATCAGATCTCTGAGTGTTTGTAGGTAGATAGACAAAGCACGCTTCATGGGTTACATACCCTTATTATATGTGTGGATAAAAAGCCATTTTGAATGCAAAAAAAGTGCCCTCACCAAACTTTATCTCCATACTCGAAATCCAATTAGAGAATTTTGCCAGAGCACTTGGCCAGAGATAAGAACTCAAAAGGAGTTGAAATGTTTGCTATAAGGACTCACTACTAGCCAGGTAAGATGGTTAGCTCCATAGATAGACAGAAAACCTATGCTTTACCAATGTAGAGATGAGATAAGGGTCCCACTTCTAGGCTTATGGGGGTTAACAAGTTATGCCCCATTAATGGAAAGGAGGCAGCACAAAGCTGAACAGTTTATTCTCATGACCCATAAGCTCGGCTAGTTCGACTGCTCATATGAAGAGCTCAAAACCTTCTAAAAGATTGATAGCATAATCAAAGCCTGGAAAAAGTCTAAAAGAATAAGCCCAGGACCATTCACAGATCGAGTTACTTAAGGATATTTGGCTTAAAGGAGAAAGAAAGGTTAAGAGATTGCATCTGGGCCTTAGGATTATCACTTATCGAAACAGCCTGATAAATAGCTTTTAAAATTAGAGCATAAGATAAAGAAAGAGAAACTGAGACAAGAGGTCTTGAAGCTGCAACAAAAAAAGGACCAATGGTAAAACAAAGCAAAAAACTAGAAGTCTAAGCCTATAGAATTTCCAAAGAATACAATAAGGCCCAGAAAATTGTTAGAGAGTGGGATGATGCCCTAAAAGAGTTGAAAGAGTTACAACATGAGCATAACAGGTTACTATACAAGTATAAGCCAAAGAAATAAACAATACTGAGTTGGCTTGCGAAAATGAAGAGTTGAAGGAGTAGCGTGACCACATAGAAAATGCTTTCATAGAGGTTGAATAGGAGAATCAATGGCTTTCGAATCACATCTGACTCTAACATTAAAATTGAGGGACAGAAAAATCATGTCAGGTCTCTTATGGAATAGCACAGAGAATTATCCCATCAGGTATGGTGAGGTAAAAGAGAAGGATTAGAAAGATAGAGGTACATAGAACATCCTATTGCTCAGATAGGTAAAACTGTAATCCAAGCAGATAAAATGGTAAAAAAGGCTGAAACTCTACGGGCATTGATCACACCAATAGGAGAGCATAGGTAAAAATTATTGAACTTTATTGAGATAGCTAAGGACCAGTATGAGCAGGTTAGACATTTTTATAGAGGAATAATATTAGGTTTGATGTAAAACAGACTTCTGTGGAATAAATAAAAATTTTCTTTTGTTGGATCTTTTTCAAGGGGTAAATATTTTTACTTTTTATCTTTTTTCATTTGCATTACAGTCATTCATGCACTCATTATCATAACATTATCATTGGATCTTTAATTGTGGTGTTAAGGTACAAGAATAGCTTTTCATCAATACAACACTCGGGCTCGAGCTAGAAAGATGGAACAAGATAATACAAGTCACTTTGAAAAATAGAGAAAGCCTAAGAAGCATTAAAAGAAAAGTTGAGCCAAATTTTAAAGGCTCTTGAAAGGATAAATAAGGGAAAATCAATGGAAGAAAATACTTCACAAGAAGCTACTAATTTGGCATACCCTTCAGGCTTTGGCCCACCACAACATCAAACCACACCATTCTTCTAGCCGTAACAAACAGCTATTCTGAAGTACAACTACCCAGGAATGACTTATGCACCAGGTTACGAGAATGTCCAAAGCTATGATAATCCTATCTTTGCCTAGAAAGTAGCTGAGCCCATTCAACTCCCTGCTGTATATGAGAAAAAAAGAAGGAAAAGCCATAAGCAGCTATGCCCTTGGGAGACTCTAAAACTGATCAAGCAATGAACAGACTTGAAGAAAGACTAAGGGCTATAGAGAAAATAGTATTTTATAGATCTATGGATGCAGTGCGACTTTGCTTGGTACCAGATGTAGTGATGCCACTAAAATTTAAAGTACTAGAGTTAAAAAGGTATGATGGTACCAAGTGTCCTATCACACATATTACTATGTACTATCGTAAAATGGTTGCATATACCAATAATAGAAAACTACTCATACATGTGTTTCAAGATAGTCTGACTAGATCTACGACAAAATGGTATGTCCAATTAGATGGGACTCGTATCAAGGCATGAAAAGATCTGACTAGATCTTTTGTTAACTAGTACCGGTACATCATTGACATAGCTCCCGATCATCTTTCCTTACAAGTAATAGAAAAGAAAGCATTTGAGTCTTTCAAGCAATATGCTCAAAGGTGGTGAGATATGATTGTCCAGGTACAACTTTTTTTAAGAAAAAAAAACCACTGTGCTATTTGTAAGCACTTTAAAATTACTTTATTATGCGAAAATAATCGGGAATACAACTAAGAATTTTACAGACATAGTGATTTCGGGAGATATCATAAAAAATGCTATAAAAAATAGCAAGCTTGAAGGAGGTGAGGCTTCTAAAAAAGCACCCAAGAAAAAAAAAGTGATACTCAGGCTGTGAGTCTTGAGGGGCAGCAATTTAGAAGCTATTCTTGACTTACCTACCCCACATACCATCACACAGTAAGCCATACTTTCGCATCTTCATGTCAGTTAACTACTCGGCCATCTTATCCATCTTCTCCAAGATCTTCGACTCACCTAGTCAGCACCACAAGCAATATTAAATAATCGCGAACCAGATAAAGATCAACTTTTGACCCCATACTTATGAGCTATATGGAGTTATATTAAAAGCTCTACAAAAATCATTTAATAGCTACTATCTCTATAAAATAACTTGAACCTTCTTATCCCAAGTGGTATGACTCCAATGCCTATTGCGACTATCATTGTAGAGTGGTGAGGCATTCTACTAAAAACTGAGTCTCTTTTAAATATAGGGTACAAAATTTGATTAAGGAAGGGTTGGTAAACTTTAATGCAAGTGAAAGTTCTACACCTAATGTCAGTGGGAACCTTTTCCTAGTCATACAATTAATACTTTGGACATATATAAAAGGCATGCGAAAATGAGAGTAGAGGAGCTTAAGATGCCATTCGACCAGCTATATGAGGCCTTACATAAAGTTGGAATAATTCAGCCCAACTCAAATATATAAATATCATAGTGGGGCATTAAGTCATTCAATTGACATCTGTAAACAATTTTATGGTGAAGTTCAGAAACTAATGGACTCTCATCAAATAGAGATGTATGAAGAGTTGAAAGCTTTAAAGAACATCGAGATGGCTATGACAAACAAGTAGGTGTTGAAACCTATCATTATACATTGTAAGAAGAAACCATAATCAGCTAGGAATAAGTTTGTTCTCAAACCAGTAGCCCTCAAAGTTTTACGTCCATTTCATTATATAGACAATAAAATAGTACCTTAAAATTATCAATGTGGGGTAACAATTCAAGGGTAGCTGAAGAATATGCTGAAAGCTAAAACTGCTTATAGAACAGGAGTATGGGGCATAACCAGAAATGAGAGATGTTATACTTCAAAAACTTTGAATAAATTAAAAAAAAAAAAGAAAAAGAGAAGCAAATTGAACTAGAAATCCCAGAAAAAAATACATCACAACTTATGACTAAAAAAGAGGTTTGCAAGTTCTTGAAGCTAGTCAAACATAGTGAGTACTCTGTGGTAGAGCAATTGAAAAAGATGCCAGCTAAAATTTTTTTGTTATCATTTTTTTTAACTTTGAATCGCATCGCAATGCCTTTTTAAAAGGTATTGAATCAGGCTTATATGGCCTATAATGTCTCTGTGGAGTATGTGAATCATTTGGCAGGCAATCTGGTAGTGCTACATCATATCTCCTTTAGTGATGATGAAATCCCACCAAAAGGCAGAAGAAGCACTAAGGCATTGCATATCATTGTCAAATGCAAAGGCCATATAGTAGCCAAGGTTTCTTGTTGACAATGGGTCGGCCATTAATGTTTTGCCTACATCCACTTTAGCAAAATTACCCTTTGATATGTCTCATATCTAGGACAGTTAAATGATGGTTTGAGCATTCAATGGGACTAGGCAAGAAGTATTGAGAGATGTCGAGCTACCCATACAGATTTAAGCAATTTTTTTTCAGTATAAAATTTTAAGTTATGAATATCTCTCCATCATATAACTGCTTATTATAAAGACCATGGATCTACAAGGCAAGCATTGTTCCTTCTTCATTGCACACCAAAAAATCAGGTTTAATGTAGAAGGGTAATTGGTGATTATGGCTGGAGAGAAAGATTTACTGTAACCCAACCATAAATGCCCCATATGTAGAAGCGATAGAAGAATCATTGGAATGCTCATACAGATCTTTTAAACCAGTCAATGCAGTAGGTGAAGGGCTCAAATTCAGTTAAATCATGATTAACCAAATGCTTAACAAGGGTTGGAGTATTGGATTTGGTCTGGGCAAGAATCTTCAAGGGATGAGAGAATTTTTGAAGCTTGAGAACAATAGTGGTAGAACAGGATTGGGTTATAAGATAGAAGAAGTACTAAGCTTTCACAGAAGGGCAAGGAATGAGTCGATGGTTGTTCCCCACTTAAATGAGATTTTCATTCCTGAAGGATACATGTTTCCAAAAGCTAAAGAGGATGCAGAAAAGGAACCAGAGTGAGAGAAAGCTTTTGCCAAGCTATTTATTCACATGGTGGATGATGAAAGCTAATATGAGAAAGCCATGGTTTACTCTTGCCCACTAGGATATGAATTACGAAATTGAAGGATTATCAAAATGCCTATTGTCTCTGATTTTCCTTTAATATAATCATATCTCCTGATCGCTTATGCCAAAGAGCATTAGAATGAAATCTTATGTTTAGGCCTTTTGTTTTTCATTATTTCAATAAAAGTAGGATGATGCATTTTGTTCATTTCTTCCATTCCATTCATTCCACCATCGAGATCTCTTACCAACATTTCTTATTTTATTAACTTTCAGGTTCTCAAATAAATGTAAAGATAATCATGACAACAATCTGGGGTTTAACTTTGAGAACTCAATTAATACCGATGACCTTGATACTAAAGAAAATTTTGAAGAATATACTTTACCCTCGAATTTAATGAGGATGATTGAATAGAAAGATAAATCGATTGAGCCTCATCAAGAAGTAGTTGAATTGGTCAATTTGGGTGATCTCAAAAATAAGAAAGAAGTCAAGATTGGCACTTTACTTTGGATTATTGATCGATAGCGGTTAGAGAATTTGCTTTAAGAATTTATAGATGTCTTCGCTTGGTCCTGCCAAGATATGCCTGGACTCAGCACTGAAATAATGAAACATAAGTTATCATTGAAGCCAAGATGCAAATCGATACAGCAAAAGCTAAGAATAATGAAACCATAGATGCAATTGAAAATCAAATAGAAAGTTAAAAAGTAATTTGATATAGGCTTCTTGCAAATGGCCAGGTATCCCGAATGGGTAGCTAATATCGTACATGTTTCCAAAAAGGATGGTAAAGTACGGATGTGTGTAGATTATAGAGATTTGAATAAGACTAGCCCTAAGGATAATTTTTTTTTACCTCACATCGATACTTTGGTGGATAATATGATCCAACATTAAGTATTCTCTTTTATGGATGGATTTTCTAGGTACAATCAAATAAAAATGACCTCGAATGACATGGAAAAGATTATTTTATCATCATGTGAGGGATTTTTTACTACAAAGTTATGCCTTTTAGGCTAAAAAATATTAGGGCAACTTATCAAAGGGCTATGGTGACACTTTTTCACGATATGATATACAAAGAGATTGAGATGTATGTGGACGACATGATTACCAAGTCCCATAAAGGAAGAGATCATGTAATCAACCTCAAAAAGTTATTTGAAAGATTAAGAAAGTTCTAACTCAAGCTAAATCTAGCTAATGTACATTTAGAGCCAGATCAAAAAAGCTACTAGGATTTATAGTGAGCGAAAGAGAGATAGAAGTAGATCCAGATAAAATTTGGGCCATTCAAAATCTATCCCCACTAAGTAAACAAAAGAGGTTCGCAGGTTCTTAGGTAGATTGAATTATATTTCTTGATTCATTTCTCAACTCACTTTTAAATGTGACCTCATTTTCAAATTCTTTCGAAAAAATAATCCCGGAGAGTGGAATGAACAATGTCAAGAAACTTTTGATAAGATCAAGCGGTACTTATCAAACCCTCCAATATTAGCACCCCCTATCCCAAGAAAACCACTAATTCTATACTTATGGTATAAGAAGGCTCAATGGGATGTATGTTGGGCCAACAAAATGAATCTAGTAAGAAAGAAAAAGCTATTTATTATTTGACCAAAAAATTCATAGAATATGAGTCTAAGTATTCATCACTAGAGAAAATGTGTTGTGCTTTAGCTTGAACGACTAAAAAGCTCAGGCAGTACATGCTGTACCATATCACTTTGCTCATAGCTAAATTGGATCCCATTAAATATATCTTCGAGAAGCTTTCATTATCAGAAAGGATTGCAAGATGGTAAGTGTTACTTTTTGAATATAACATAGCATATGTAAGTAAAAAGTAATTAAAGAAAGTGTCATTGCTAAATTTTTGACAGATAAGGCTACCAAAGATTATGAACCCATGAAATTTGATTTCCTAGGTGAAGAATTGATGGTCATTCTAGAATCAGAAAAAGATGATAATGAAGAAAAGCATGGTGGATGTATTTTGATGGGGCTACTAATACCTGGGGCATGGAATCGAAGCAGTTTTGATATCTCCAATGAAGCACTCCTATCATAGCAAGATTAAATTTCAACTGCACCAATAATATCGCTGAATATGAAGCTTGTGTCATGGGATTGCATGTAGCTTTAGATAGGAAGATTGAAATATTAAAGATGTTCGGAGACTCAACTCTAGTCATTTATAAATTGAAAAATGAATGGGAGACGAGAGATTCAAAACTCATCATTTATCATAAATACATTTTAGAGCTATGCAAATAGTTTAAAACAATTCGGTTTGAACACTTGTCTCGAGAAGAAAATCATATTACAGATGCCTACGCAACCTTGGCCGTTATGGTACAGATTGGTGATACCGCTAAAATCTAACCAATCAAATTAGACATCAAAGATATGCCAGTGCATTATGCCAACTTGGAAAAAGATGAGGATAGTTGCCTCTGGTATCATGATATCATGCAGTATTTAAAAAATTAGCAGTACCCAGATCAAGCAATGAAAAATGATAAAAGAGTCTTACAAAGATTGGACATAGAATTCTTTCTGGATGGGAAAACTTTGTATAAAAAAGGCAAGGACCAAGTGTTACTCCATTGTGTAAATATATCTAAAGCTAAAAGAATTGTTGAAGACGTGCATAATGGTGCATGTGGGGCACATGCAAATAAGCATATGATGGCGAGACAGGTCATGCAAGCTGGATAATATTGGTTAACAATGAAAAAAGATTGCATCGATTATGCCTAAAGGTGCCATAAATGCCAGATTTATGCTGATAAGATTCATACTCCACCTAGTACTTTATATGTTATAGCACCACATTGGCCATTTTCTATGTGGGTGATGCATGTCATTGGTCTTATCACACCAAAAACTTCAAATAAGAATAGGTTCATTTTTATGATGATTGACTACTTCACCAAATGGATCAAGGCTACCCCTTTCACAATAGTGACTAGATCAGTGGTTTGTAAATTCATTAAAAGAGAAATAATTTATAGATATGAACTCTCAAAAAGAATTATATCAGATAATGTCAAGAATTTGAATACCAAGATGATGCAGGAAATATGTGCTCAGTTCAAAATCAAACATCATAATTTAGCTCTATATCGCTCGAAAATGAATGGTGCAGTGGAAGTGGCAAATAAAAACATCAAAAGGATTCTGGAAAAGATGACTGAAACATACAAGGACTGGCATGAGAAGCTATCTTTTGCCTTACATGCATATTAAACTTTTATGCGCACTTCTACAAGAGCAACTCTTTTTTTCTTGGTTTATGGGATGAAAGCTGTATTACCAGTAGAAATAAAAATCTCATCTCTAAGGGTTTTAAGAGAAGTGAGACTAGAAAAAGCTTAATGGATTTGGGAACGTTATAAGCAATTAAACTTTATTGAGGAGAAAAGATTAACGGCCTTATACTATGGCCAATTATACCAAAGAAAAATGATGAGAGCTTATGATAAAAAGGTCAGACCTTGGCAGTTTCGAGAGAGAGAATTAGTTTGAAAAGGATCCTTTCAAATCATTATAACCATAGAAAAAAATGGACTCCAAATTGAGAGGGGCTTTATGTGGTAAAAAGAGCTTTTTTCAGAGGAGCTTTGATCTTGTTGAAGATAGATAAAGATGAACTCCATGGTCTTATCAACTCTAACGTAGTAAATAAGTATTTTGCTTGATTCTTAAAAAAAAAAAGAGGTCAAATTGAAAACTCGAAAGGGCAATTTAAACCATAAAAAAAAGGTCAATTAAAAACCCGAAAAAATGGTTTGAACTAAAAAAAAAGGTCAAATTGAAAATCCAAAAGGATGGTTTGGACTTAAAGGAAAAGATTCTGAGGTGGCTTCAATTGGCACTACTGGGGAAGGCACATCATAGGCAATAAATTTTGAAGAACTTTGAAATGTTCAGGCATCAAGTTTTAATTGAGTTTTTAAAGGAGATCAGAGATTTGTTGTCATGATTATCTAATCATTTGTTTTGGGGGCACTGTTACCCCAAATAGCCACTCCTATACATTTTTTTTTCTTCACACTGGCATTTGTAATTGATTACCCACATAAATGAAAGCCATCTTATCATTCTCTAAATCTTTTACATTGCTATTCTTCTTCTGCCTTACCATGAATGGAAAAAATGCATAATTTGCATCATCATACTTTAGAATTAGGATAATGGTTAATAATTGAACAAAATCATAAGAAGTGTGTTATTTTAAAGGATTAAAAAAGGTAAAGGCAAAAGATTACCCAAAAAAAAAAAGAGAATTTGACTTCATGGCTTTTTTCAATAGACAGGTGAAAAGACTCCTTTAACAGAGAACACGTCTCTATGTTGATGGTTTTTCTACATGATTTTAGGCTAATGAAAGATGGTTTTTTTGCCAAAATGCACCTCTAGGTTGATGAAAAATAACTTTTTTACCAAATATAAAAGGAGATTTCTCTGTCAGAGTGCACAGTGAAAGTAAACATACATGATGATGTCCGATGGCTTCTCTACTAAAGAGTACAAAAACAAGAATACAAAAACCTTAGCACCACGATTAATGATTCGTCTGCATCCTAGATAAGGCATACATTTGCATTATCTCACTCACTTGATCTTTACTCAGTCCAAATCATTTTTTATGATTCGTGGTTTCGTTTCGATAATTTATTTTCAACCTCGACTCAGTCCTAGTCATTTTATTTTGACTCGTGATTTCGTCTCAAGCACATGATTCGTGGATTTATCCCAATCATTTATTTTCAACCTCTACTTGGACTTGGTCTTAGTTGCTTTATTTCAACTCGTAGTTTCGTCTCGATCACATGATTCATGGTTTCATTCTGATCATTTATTTTTGACCTCGACTCGATCTTGGTCACTTTATTTCGCTTATGGTTTCATCCCAATCACATGATTATTAGTTTCGTCTTGATCATTCATTTTTTACCTTGATTAGGGCCTGGTCATTTTATTTTGACTCGTGATTTTATCCTGATCACATGATTCGTGATTTCATCCTGATCATTTATTTTTGACATTGACTCGATATTGGTTGCTTTATTTTGACTTATGATTTCATCTTGGTCACATGATTCGTGGTTTCATCCCAATCATTCATTTTTGACTTCGACTCGATCTGGGTCACTTTATTTTAACTCGTGGTTTCATCCCGATCACATGGTTTGTGGTTTCATCCTGATTATTTATATTAAACCTAGACTCGATCTTGATCAATTTATTTGGACTCATGATTTTGTCTCGATCACATAATTTATGATTTCATTTTGATCATTTATTTTTGACATTGATTTAGTCTTAATCGCTTTATTTCGACTCGTAGTTTCATCTCGATCATATAATTAGTGGTTTCCTCTTGATCATTCATTTTTTACCTCGACTCGATCTTGGTCGCTTTATTTTGACTCGTGGTTTCATCCCAATCACATGATTCGTGATTTCATCTTTATTATTTATTTTTAATCTCGACTCAATCTTGGTCATTTTATTTTGACTCGTGGTTTCATCTCGGTCACATGATTCATGATTTCATCCTAATCATCATTTTCGACTTTGACTTGGTCTTGGTCACTTTATTTAACTCGTGATTTAATCTCGGTCTCCTAACCTTGGTTTAGTCTAGGTCATTTTTTAAAAAATAAAGCCCAAAGTGAGGTATCTAGGTATTTGCAGCATCTTTGTCTAATAAAGATGTGCAAGGAGGGACAGCTATAGACACTCATTTTAGTTCGAGCCCAATCGGACCCATTGTTGTCCAAGCTCAGTTGGACTCATTTTAGTCCAAGCCCAGTTGGACCCATTCTGGCCTTGGCCCAACTGGACCCATTTTGGTCAAGGCTTAATCGGGCCCATCTTGGTTCGAACCCAGTTGGGCCCATATCGATCAAACCCGATTAGGCCCATTTTGGTCCAATTAGATTTTGTTACCATTATTATTATTATTTTATTTTTATTTTTTGTTTCTTTTTTTGTTCAATTTGCATGTGAATGAGGATTAGAATCGCCATATTTTTAGGTCAACATAGAATCAAATTAATACGATTGAAATTTTAGACCTAAAATCTCGTTTGGATAGAATGCAATCCTAAAAATCAAGCCTAGGATTGATTCTGTCCGTTTCTTAAATTTGATCCTAGGCTGTTTATAAATTGGATTGATTTTGACACAAAGAAACACACAAAGACAAAGAGAAAATAGAAAGAAAATTATTAAGGAAGTTTTGGGGAAATTCTAGCAGAAAGGGCTTTTGGGATTTGATTATTGGGACTTTGGTTTTGATTTGGAGTTCTAGAGGGATTTTGGGCTTTTGAAAGTGATTTTAAAGTAGCAAAAGGTTTTGGGGAGGTTTAGGATGACGTAGGAATTTTTTAAATTTTTCAGGATTTTTTTTGGAATTTTTCTAAGTTTTTTGGGTTTTGGATGAATTTCTTAACGAAGGACAAATTTTTCGACAGGGTTTGAATTTTCCAACAAGATTCTGACGAGATTTCCAGAATTCGATAGGCTTTTCAAAAACTGGTGGGTTTTTCAATTTTTGATTGAATTTTTTGACGAAGTTTTCAAAAATCGGTAGGATTTCTAATTTTCGGTGGAACTTTTTGGTTGGTTTTTTAAAGAGAGGTCAGAGGATTTGAAGGGTAGGGAAAGAAAGGTTATGAGGTTTTTGAGACAAAACACTGAAAGAGCCCTTTTATACCATTCCAGAATGATGCCATTTTGCTAAGCCAAGATCCGCGCGTTAACTCACGTCCCTACCGGACCCGACCTTAAGTTTTTCTTTTTCTATTTTCTTTTTATTTTTTGATTTGTATTTTAATTTATTTATTTTTACCCATATTTTATTTTTTTTAACAAAAAGAAGAAAAAAAAATAAAAAAATTATTATGTCATTTCTTAAGAAAAATGAGACTTTTTCAAAAAAAAAAAAAAACAAAACAAAAACAAAAAAAGACAAAAACAAAAAAAAGGAAAAATATAAAATTTACTATATGGTATATTATAAAAATAAACAAGGCTTGGATAATTCGAAATCGAAACTGATACCATCCTTAAATGGGCGTTATAGGGGTGCTACAACCTTCCCTAAACGTAATCGACTTTCGAATCTAACCTCTGTTTTGTAGACTAGCTTCAATCAGGTGGCCAGTTACACCTAACAAAAAAAGATTAGTGGTGACTTTTTTTCATTCCAAGTCTAGTGGTAGGTCAATGGATTTATACGTTATGACACTGCTAATGAATAAATTTGATGATTTTTTTTTATTTTGTAAACTTTTTAAGCCAACTTTTTATAAAGACTTCTATACTCCAATTGATGTACTTCGTTACATTGAAATAAAATTTTTTTTTTCTAAATCCATTTTACTATCATTTTTTTCTTATTTGCATTAGTTCGAGAACATTTTACCAATCTAAAGGCGGATAATTGGACAACGACTTGCATAATTATTATAGATCATATTGATGTAATTACAAGTTTTAGGTCAGATTTCTTCAAATAACTTCAAATCACTTATACACAAGCTTATTAAAAATAATTTCATGTGTGAGCTTGGTTAGAATTGATCTAATGATAATAGATCTTTATTTGTATTTAATATTCTCAGGATAAAATAATACAAGTGCAAGCTCAGTAAAAACTAAGCTACTGATAGTAAATCTTTAAATTGCTTGTGTTTCACATCCTTGGAATGACATCACCGCTTAGATTTTGCAATTTGTAATTCGCATTGTGGATGAACTTTTTAACAATATATGATTTTTCCCATGTTAAGGCCAATTTGCCACCTCAATCATCTACCTCTAAGGCTTCAATTTTTTTGAGTACCAGGTCACCCTTCCTAATGTGTTTACATTAGACCATTTTATTATAATAATTGGCTACCTTTTGTTGGTAGGCCACGATCCGAGTTAGGACTATATCTCTTTATTTTTTGATGAGGTTGAGATCGACTCTAAGTGCTTCTTCATTTTTTTATGCTAATTCAACTCTTAAGCTCGGTAAGCTGATCTTAATTGGCACTACGATTTTTGTTCCAAATGCCAAGTGAAAGAGGGTTTCACCAGTGGGCACCTTCATAGTTGTTTGTAGGGCTCATAAAACTCCTAGTAGTTTGTCAGCCTACTTTTTTTTTGCTCGTTAAGCTTTTTTTTCAGAGCTTCTAATATTGTCTTATTCATAGCTTTGACATGCTCGTTAAACTAGGGGTAGGCAAGTGATGTAAACTTGAGGTCCATGTAAAGATTTGAGCACCATTCCATGAATCTTGGATTATCAAATTGTTTGCCATTACCCGTTATTATATATCGAGGTAATCCAAATCTGTAAACTATGTTTTTATATACAAACTTCTCAACTTATACTTCTATAGTGGTGGCTAGGGCTTTGACTTTCAATCATTTTATGAAGTAATCTACTACCACTAAGATAAATCCCTTCTAACTTGTGGCTGGGGTGAATGGTCCAAAAATGTCCATCCCCCATTGCATGAATAGCCATGGGCTAATGATAAGAGTGAGCTTGGTTGAGGAGAGATATTATACATGGGTAAACCTTTGACATTTATTGTATTTTTTCACCAGTTCGATCGTATCCTTAATAATGGTGGGCCAATAATAACCCTGCCTCAACACTTTATAAGTCAAAAGTCAAGGTTCAAGATGATTTCCATATATTCCTTCATGGATTTCTATTAGGACATACTTTGCCTCTTCTTCATCAACATATCTTAAGTAGGTAGACTAAAAGATCTTTTGTATAATTTTTCTTCAATCATTGTGTATCAGAAGGCCTTTTTCATCAATACTTTAGCTTAAACTCTTTCATTGAGTAGCACTCTTATGGTCAAGTATACTTTAATTAGCATCATAAGGTTTTTTTCTCTATGACCTATCCCACAAGCTTGTCGATGATGCTTTTATGAACTAGTTCCTCTACTAGAACTTGGTTTAGGCTTTCTATTGCTACTTTTAAAGCCAAATTAGATAGAAAGTTTGCTATTGATTTTTTTGACCTTTGTATTTTTTCACCTTAACTTTCTTGAAGCCAGCTATCAATGCTAGTGTTTTATCAAGGTACTTTTGAATTCCATTTTCTCGAGCTTTTAACTCTCCACTTATCTGGCTAACCATCAGTTGGGAGTCATTATAAGTAGTTATGTGTTGAACATTCAGCTTAATTGCCAACTTTAGGCCAACTATTCATGCCTTATATACTGTTTCATTATTAGATGTCCTAAACTTGAATCTCAAGGCATATGGGTACTATAGCCTTTTTGAATCGATCAGAATAATGTTGACTCCTCCACCATAGTTTGTAGTAGATCCATCGACATATAGCTTTCAATCATTTTTAGTTGAGGTTTTTTTTTCTAACTATCTTTTAGATTGTGCTGAAGTGTGCTCTATTATGAAGTTTACTAGCACTTATGATTTTAATGATCTGAACAAGAAGTTTAGATCATTGACCTTCACTACCCATTTAATTAGCCTTTTTGATATTTTAGGTTTATATAAAACTTACCTCGGTGATTGATTGGTCAGAACGTGGATCATGTGGGTTGACTTGAGTTTTCTGGTTGAGGTGACCGTGGCATAGGCCAATTTCTCTATATTATTATAGTTAACTTCAAACTCTATCAATACTTTGTTTACAAAATAGATCGATCATTGTTTTTCTTTTTTTCTTGAACTAAACTGAGATGACAACTTAAGCTTTATTGGCTAAGTATAAGTACTGTGTTTCACTACGTCTCGATTTAGACAAGACAGATGGAGAGGATAAGAACTCTTTGATTTTGTCAAAAGTTTTTTGGCATTAAGGAGTTCATCTAAAGTCAGAGACATTTCTGAAAATTTTAAAAAATGATAAATATCATTCTGTCGATTTGGACATGAATCGACTTAGTGCGGCTATTCTATTTGTTAACCTTTGCATCTCCTTTACTGAGGTCGACGCCTTCATTTTTAAGATCGCTTGAACCTTCTCAGGGTTTGTCTCTATCCTCTTTTAGTTGATCATATAGTGAGGAACTTACTTGATGTAACTCCAAAAGCACATTTGCTTGGGTTAAGTCTTATATTGTATTTTCTCAAAGTGTTAAAGGTTTCTCTAAGGTCTTTTAGATGCTCAGTCAAACTCTTACTTTTGACTATCATGTTATCTATATATACTTTTATATTATGATCGATTTGGTCTTTGAATACCTTATTCACCAATTTTTTATAGGTTAACCTTGTAATCTTCAATCCGAAAGATATGACCTTGTAACAGTAAAAGCCTTTCTTAGTAATAAAAGCTATTTTATTATTATTTTCTTTCAACATTTTGATCTAATTATAGCTAGAATAAGCATCCATGAAGCTAAAGAGATCATGCTCAACATTATCATCTACCAGTTAATCTATGTTATGGAAGGGAAAACTATCTTTTAGGCAAGCTTTATTCAGGTCAATAAAGTCTATGCATATTTTTCATTTTTCGTTGTATTTTTTGACCATGAACAAATTGGCTATCCATTTAGAGTAATAGACCTCCCTGATAAAGTCAGCTCGTAATAGTTTGTTAAGCTCTTCTTTAATGGCATGTTGTCTTTTAGGGGTAAAAGTTCTTTTTCTTTGTCAAACTGGTTTGACCTCGAGATTAGTATGTAGCTTACGAACCATTAACTCGATATCAATTTCATGTATATAAGACAGTGTCCAAGTAAGTAGGTCAACATTATCCTTTATAAGTTGAATCAGTTGGTCTTTAGGCTAGAGCTTGGCTTTGATCTGCATGTATTTTTTAGGAATGTTGTTCCAAAATGAAATTGTCATGAAGCCTTCAACTAGTTCAGGTCAATTTACATCTGAGTTTGGTCTTTGATCAATTATATCTTTTTATTCTATTAGGTCAAGATTATTTTTTACGAAAATAGGTCTTGACATGATGATTAGTATATTGAATAACTTGTCAAACATATTAGTAGAAGTGAAGTATATTTTTCATTTAATACTGTGTTTTGGTCGAAGTGTTAGCTTAGTCCAAGTAACATCAATTTTTTGCGTCAACTTAATAGCTCGATCATTTTTATTGTTGTTTTAAAAAATTAAAAAAATTAAAAAAAATTAAACTTTTACATAGCTTAAGAGCTCAGAATGGCTTAAGAGTGCCTTTCTCTCAGATTGGTCTTATGTTTTATGTTTTTATCAGCGGTTTCCTACTCTTTGTCAATTTTCTATGTCAATTTCTCTTTGTTTTCCACCTTGGTATTGGTCGAGTTACCTGTCTGCTTCTCAGTCTTACCCTTTATCATTGTAACATAACATTGTTATGCTATAGATTAGTCTTTTTGTACTTTTCTAACCCTTGTAAGTGTTTACTTTCAAATAGGGAGTTGAGCCTATAAGTTGCATAACATACTGACTATGTCAGTCTAATATCATATTATAGGCAGATGGGACATCTGTTCCATGAACTCTATAACCGAGGTAATCATTTTTGGCTCTATCCTCAAAGAGATTGAGAGCTTGATAGTTTCTCTTATTGGCACCTGTTCATTTTTAAACCTCACTAATGCTATGGTGATTGGCTTCAACTGATATTTGCCAATCTTCGTTTTCTTGAAACAGTCATAGTACATAATGTCGATTGAACTTCTATTGTCAAATAAGATTCTTTTGACTACATAGTTGTACACCAAGACTGTGATCATTATGGCATCATCACATGGGTGTTGGATCCCCTCTAAATCTTTTGAGCTGAATAAGATCGACTCATTTCTCTAATCTTTTTCTTTTTTAGTCGAGATGCCTATTGCCATTATCAGGCTTGATTAAACTTTTTTTTCGTTAAGGTAGAGTTGCCTCTTATAATTACGTTAGTCACCGTGGTGATTGGCTTGCTATTGTCAGCTTAAACCTCTTTCTAATTCAGCTCTTCTTCTTAAGCATCCCTTCTTCCTTGATATGATCTTTTCTTTCTGCCCTAGGTTGGGGCACTTTGTGGTCTCTTTTATAGTTTTTTCTAAACTAGTCTTATCTTTTTTATGCCATAAATCTTTTCAGCTGACCTTACCTTATCAGAGCTTCAATATCATTTTTCAAGTTGACACAGTCTTCGGTATTTGGCCGATCTCCTAAAAGAAAATGCATCTTTTTGTTAGATCCCACCTTGTGTTCTATTTCAATGGCTTAGGCTATTTGAGGTCAGGATTTTTTTTAATTTACATCAAAATCCTCTCTCGAAAGGTATTCAATGCAGTTTAGCTTCTTTTTTTGCTGAAACTTTTAGCCCTATGTTGTCTCCCTCTTGGGTTCATAAAATTTCTTGCTTTTTTTATGACTGATGAGGAATGATGAGACTCTCTTACCTTGACTGTCAATGAGAGGGATGAGTTTCTCTCACTTCAGTTTATTTTCATAATAGCTTCGATGTTGGTGTATTTCTTTACTATTCGCAAGGTGTCGACTAGAGTTTTAGGTGGTTCCAGTGACAATGTTAACTTTAAATTGTACTCATTACCATTGAGTCTACTAGTCAATAAGGTAATAGTGACCATCTATTCTAGGTCTTTAACCTATAGAGCTTTCATGTTAAAACACGTGACATAGCTTTTTAAAGTTTCATTTCGCCTTTAATGAATTGACATTAGGCTTAGGGTTATTTTCTTAGCTCTTCGGCTACTCACAAATTGGGATAGGAATGAGTGGTTGAACTCCTTGATAGTAGCGATTGACCTCGACTCTAGAGCTATACCAGGATCGAGCTGCGCCTTTCAATGTAGTGGCTAGACCTTTGCACATTATAGCCTCATCTACTATATGTATCATCATGTTAGTTCTATAAAGTTACAAATGATCAAAGGAGTAAAAAATATCATCATATGTCTCCAAGATTGGCATTTTAAATCCCTTGAAAGGCATAGCTTTGTCAATCTCTTTAGTAAAGCATGAGATCTTCAAGAATTGAGCTCATCCTCAATTGCTATTGGTTTCGTTTTTAGCTCTTTCTCCATAGCTTGCATTTGAGCTTTCAAGCTCTGTTCGGCTAAAGTTCATGGTCTGTTTGTTTGGACTTTTGGGTTGTGGCATGTGTAGAATTGTAGCTAAGGCAGGTAATGAGTTGGATTAGTGTGTTCTTCTTCTCTAGAGGTCGAGAAAGCTTTCACCTCTTCGTAGCTTACCTGTCCGATAATAGCTTATCGGCCCAGTGTGACTAAGTTTGGCATTTTAAAGACTTATGGTGGGTTATAGTTTGCAGTATCTACTTAAGAGCTTGTATTTGTTCCGTTAGGGCTTGATATTACTCCATGGTTGGTCCTGCCTGTAGTTGAACCGGGTAGGCAGAATGCTAGCTTAGATGAGTTTCTTTTCCAATTGAGGAGATTATCTCTCCTTCTTTTTGAGTTTTTTTTTTTTGTTTTTCTTGACGACATTATTTTGTGCTCGACTAATGTGAAATGTGCCTCTACTTGGCACATCAAATGTTGGTGTCGAGCTTCGACCTAAGGGTGTTCTTGTGAATGCAGAAAAAAAGGATAGTTAGCGACAAAGGTAAGGATGTTCCCTACGTTTGCACTCCAATGCATAAGTCAATAAGAATCAGGTTGGAAATGAAGTGAGAAAGTAAAAAAGAAATAAAGATATGAATTAGATTAACCTGGCTTCATGGTACCTGAGTCTCCATATTTATAGGTAAGCTTAAGCAGATAAAAAAGGAACAATTAGGATAAGGTCGAGCTAAAGTGGCATTGAAGATGTCAGACCGATTTGTCATGTCAAGTCGGCATAAATGATCAAGATACACCTAATTGTCTACTGACGATTGAGAAAGGAAAAAAAATTACTATGTCCTTTTGACCATTATATGTCTTTAACAGTATGTTAATCCATTTGCAAAATCTAAATATTTCACTGTTAATAAATATAAAAATTTTTATCATAAAAATTTAATTTATATAATGTCGAGATCTATATTGAAGCATGTCTATGTTCTATTAGAGATGACCGCATGTGTAGTGCCAGTAGCTTAATTTCTTGCATGCATAGATTAAATTGAAACAATAATTTAGCATTAAGAGAGAGAAGGGGAGAGAATTTAGCTGCTGCGAGTCAAATTTAAGAGCAATGATGGGAGGCACTAAAATCTTGGTCCAAATTGGCCACTGTTTGGGTTTAGTTTAAGCTCTCAGCTCCAGGATATTTGGCCTATGATTCAATCATGTTAGAGGGCATCTTTTGTTTTTTTTTTTTTTTTTTGGGTACAAACTAAAATGGTGATGCTGTAAGGCTAAATGTGGTTAATTTGGCTTTCATCAAAGACTAATTACAAAATTAATGTTGAAAAAGCACATCAAGGCTATTATTATAAAGAAGATGAAAGAACCATCAATCAGTCTGAAAAAAATTAAGAAAATCAAGAATTGATTCGAAATTATAATATTCGATTTAATTTGGATCGATTTTTTTTAATTTAATTTGAATAAAATTTAAATATTAAATATATATATTAAATTCGAATTGAATTTTATATTAGAATATGAAAAATAAAAAAAATTAAAAAAAAGATTATATATTTTTATTAATTTTTATATATTTTTTAAATTTTTATAAAATAAAAATAATTATTTTATATATAAATTTATTTAAATACATTAAAAATTTTATTAAAATAATATATAAAAAAATTTTAAAAATCAATAAACTAAATCAAATCAAGTTGTTAGAATTCAATTAAAAAGATTGTATTGATTTTAAAAAAAAATTTGATTTAGATTTAGATTGAATTTTAAAAATTTATAATACTATCCGTTATTTGAAAATTTGAATTGAATTCAATTTGATCTTAATTGTTATCATTCTTAACAATAATCATTGAGTTTATATATATATATATATATATGTATATATATATATATATATATATATATGATTAAATTAAGACACAAAAGCAAAACATTAAACACTTTTTTTTTTGTCTCCCACAGTTAGATTAGTGGTAAAGGTGAGAAGTAGCTCTCAATAACAAGTTGAACCGAGAAAGTGAGAATCTACATAGTTCAGTCATGAATGTATCAAGTAAAAAATCTTTTCAGAAAAAAATTAAGACAAAAATTTTTTTAAAAAAAGGTGGTATTTGTGTGTGTGTGTGTGTGTGTATATATATATATATATATATATATATATATATATATATATTTGTCAAAGTTAGAACATAGAATCAAAAGATGAATTGATGTACATGTACATCAATCAGTCTGGAAAGAAAATGGTTCAATGGCCTTCTTGCTGCTTCCCAAAAGGAGTTAAAAAACATTTAGACTTCACCACTCTGATAATGCTAAGATTCCTGCAACTGGGGTTACCATACCAACTCTTGATTTGTCATCATCTGGGGGTTTGATTTTTTTTGTTGCTTCAACTGTTGAACACCCTCTCCTTCCTTCCTTTGCTTTGACGCTGGTATTTGATTATTGCATGAGATTCCAAAATTCCTCTTGATATATATTTATTTTTATGGTGGTGGAGAAACCAGAGAAAAATGATGGTTGACACGATGTCTTCAGTAATCAAAACACTATGAAACTATCAAACTAGTTAAAGTTTTGGTCTGGCTTGATCTCTGGATTGTGATGATCACCCTTTTGTTGGATTGTCCTTGTGTCCAATTTAAAGTTTTTAACTCCATGCATGAAGTGATGGGCTTTTGGCTAGTATCACCTTGTTGTTTATCTTAAACTGTGTTATTGAGTTTTTTTTCCCCTTTTGAGTCATAGATTCTTTTAACTGTTTTGCATGATCTTGAATTTTGATGTTTCATTGGTTCTAACTTAATGCCTGTCAGCTGCCAAAGTTAATGGCTTTATTGTCAGCTGCTACATTTTCTTTTTAAAATTGAGTTGTTTTTTTTTTTTTCATTGTTCTTCTTGGTGATTTGTGCGTTATTGGCTCTGTTATATTTTTAATTCTGATTTTTAATTTTAATTTTAATTTTATTTTTTTACATTAGAATTGGTAGAATTGGTAAAATTGTCAAAAGCATGGATCTTTCTAGGGTTAATAATGATAGAGGAGAAATGAGAATTCATGAAAACTTGGATGAGCTAAGGACAGATTTGGCTGACTATATTGCTGAGCTATCAGAGGCTGCGGTGAAGGAGAGGGGCTGCTTTGCTATTGCATTGTCTGGAGGTTCTCTCGTTGGCTTAATGGGGTACCAATGCATTCCTTTTCCATGTTTTTTTTTTTTGGTGTTGTGATTTTGGTGTTCTTCCTTTAAAGTTTTTGGTGGGAAACAGAAAACTCTGTGAAGCTCCTTATAACAGGACTGTAGACTGGGCTAAATGGTACATATTTTGGGCGGATGAACGTGTTGTGGCAAAAAACTATTCTTATAGCAATTATAAGCTTGCAAAGGATGGCCTTCTTTCCAAGGTTGGTATCTGGATTCACACTTTATTTCTTTTTTTTTTTTTGTGTCCTTTCTGCTTTCCAAGAACCAAATGATGGGAAATTGTGGTAAGAAGATTTGTTTACTGTTCTGATATTGATATCTTATTATGATGTGTTCTTTGTTATCTCCTTTTCCTGGTTTCCCTGCTTTAGTTAAATATTCAAAGTGTAGATTAGTTCCTTCATTGTTCACTGATTAGACTGATCCACGCATTGGATCTTGAAATATTAGCCTTTGTTAGAAGGTATTTAAGCTTAAACTCCGTCTGCTATGATGTTGTTTTCTGGTAGTATTAGTTTACCTATGGTATCCCAGCATCTGATTCTTCATTAATGGATTCCTTATTTTCAGTGATTCCTCTGTTTGCTCCTCGAATTCATCTTCACTTTGTTGTGGTTATCTTAAGATATTAAACTAGATATATGCTTAGCAAGTACGAAGTATTAGGATTGTCTTATTACCCAAGTTATCTTTGTTTGTTTACTTTTTTTTCATCTGATGCAGTATCAAGTTTAACATTAGAAGGTGTGAAATTGAGTATTCTGTCCTCTTTGGGCAAGTGTCTACTGGCACGAATGTATTAAGTATCGTCTATCTTGTTTTCAATTGAACTAGATGTTTGGTTTTAAATACAAAAAACCTTCTTACGTCTGGGTTCTAGTATTTATCAGATATTTGGAAATTTCTTCATTCAGCTGAGGTTTATTTTCACCTTCCTGTTTTTATATAGTAAATCATGCTTCTTGAATTTCATTTGTTCATGGTGCCATCTTGACTCACCACCACAATATAAAAAACAAATACATGAAACAACTGTGCGTTTTTTCTCTATTAAGGGGGAAGTATTGGTAGGTTGGGGGTTTAAATACTCGTTATAAGGACAATATGGAAGTGTAAATTTCCACATAATTTGAAGACTTCTCTGGTAGTCCTACCCTTCTAAGAACTTTTGAACTTCTTCCGGTTACTAATTCCATTATCTTGCTGAAGATAGCATCAGGCATGTATCTTCAGAATATCAGATATGATCGAAGCAACCAAAACGACTGATGGTTCTGAAAAGCTAAAGGCCTTACAGTGAAACCGTCATTTTATCTTTTGTATCCTTGTAGACTCGTTTTTTCAAAGATGAAGAGTTCATATATTTGGAGCCTTTAAGTAATTTTTCTTGATATTCGTAATTAGACAAGTTTGAGAATTCTTAGGACTTGCTTATCTGTTACTGCTTCTTTGTCTATCCCTTGTCCCCTCTCGTTTTCTTAACGTTTCTCACATCTTACATAAATTTGATGAATGTTGTTCATTGTGTTATATGAAACATGAAATGAACTAACTAGCTTGTTAATCATGCTTCGTATCCCTTTAATTTGGAGTCACTAGTCTTCAAAATGACGTAACTGGCATCAAACTAGCTTGATTATGATAAAAGTTCGATTACCATTTTTTGTTTCTTTTCATCTAATTGTCAGAAAGTTATGGAAAAATACAATTGTATTGAATCATTATATAAACATTTGTATGTTTCCTGGCCTTCCATCCACATTCGGTATCATGGTTTCACCACTTTAAAGTTCTGAATTTAGCAATGCTTTCCTCGATGGATAGGTTTATTGAAAAATTTTGCTTCAGTTTGTCTTGATAAGTTTACGCCATATGGTATATGCTCTTATGACTTATGCCCTTGTATTTGCAGGTGCCGATTGTTCCCAGCCATGTTTTTTCTATCAACGATTCAGTTTCGGCAGAGGAGGCTGCTGATGAGTACATGTTTGTTATTCGGCAGTTAGTGAAAACACGAATGGTCAGCGTTTCTGACATTAGTGACTGCCCCAAGTTTGACCTTATCCTTCTTGGGATGGGCCCTGATGGTCACATTGCGTCGTTATTTCCAAATTATTCAGTGCTTGATGAGACAGATGAGTGGGTAACTTTTATCACCGATTCCCCTAAACCGCCACCAAAGAGGATAACTTTCACTTTGCCTGTCATCAATTCTGCATCCAATGTAGCAATGGTTGTGACAGGTGAGAGCAAAGCCGAAGCTATGCATTTGGCAATTGATAATGTTGGATCCGACCGCCCTTCGCCGCCTGCACGGTTAGTCCAACCAACAAAAGGGAAGTTGGTATGGTTTTTGGACAAGCCAGCTGCATCAAAACTGGAAGGTCATCAACTTTCTGAGCAGGGTCAAGTTTTTCTTGCCAAACTCTGTTTGTATGTAACAGAGGGTTTTGAAACCTGTTGATCCTCATCCTCAATTAGTTGCTTTCAGCTTCTTTTTCTATTAGTGTGGAAACCATTTTGTCAACAATCATGTGAACTGATCAAATATTAAAATTTTAATTTTAGGGTATTTATCATTTAAATGAGCATTTAATAACCAATATTTGCAAGGGTCTAATTAATTGATTTAATGTGAGAGTTGATTTGATAAGAATGAGATAACATTATTTTAATGGTGCTTTAAAAACCCAATTTTTAGATGATCTTAATATTATTGAGTAGATGTGACATATCATTTTGATTAAATTCCTGAAAAGGACTCTAATTGGGGACCTATTTTACCAGTTCAAGCAACACATTTTTCAAATATTTCAAGTCATGATCAGGATCAAAGATCATTCACTTGAAACTAAAATATTGTACTATGCATTTTTATAATATGCTCTCAATGGCATTATCAATTCACTGCATTAAGTAATCATTTCAGCATACAGCCAATTTGGTCTCCAGAATCCCTATTTAAATTCAATAACTTAACCCATGGAAAAGCACCCAATGATTTTTCTAGTCAAAGTTGCAAAAGACATGCATTTGACAGCAACATTTAAGACGGAAATCAAAGCAGATTTTGATAATTATATCATCAAATTCCATGCACAATGCTGTCATCTATGACATCATTTTGATGAGAAAAATATAGAAAGAGTATCAAGTTGGAAGCATCAGCCACATCATGCACACAACAATCAGACAAAAGCAGCAAAGATATGTTGCATCAGCTCTTCATGCTTTAGAAATCACTTTAAACCCAAGTTGTAATTCTTAAATAAGATTCCTGTGGGAATTGTGGTTTCATTCTTGTAGCTTTTGAAAATGGGAGGTTTTTGCAACTCACTGTCCAACACAGCACCGAGCAAAATATAAAGGTAATTTGATGGGTGAATGAAGTGGCAACCACTCATTTGTTCCAACTGGTAAAGGTTTACAAATCCAGTCAAAACTCCAAGACTTTTGGGATAATTTATACCACAAAACATGGTGGCTGAAAACAAATGCATAAAAGCTATTATGCTTCAAAGATTACATTAATATCAACCAGCACTAAAGGTGCAAAAAATATTTGAACAAAGATATGCAGTCCACTGACAACCATTCTTCTTCCAATTAGCATGAACCACTTAAAGTTTTATACAGTATAAAGGCTTAAAGTTTTACACAGTATAAAGGTTTATAAATAAAAAGCTGTTTGTGCTACATGATTCCATTCTAAACTTTTTAGAGGGGTCTTATTCCAACTTGACGCTTAGTTTGTCCCTTTGAACTTGCCCCTTTAGTGCAACCAAAGTGATGGGATCACTAAACCAGCTAAAAGTCCTTCAACAATGTCTCAAATAGGATCATATAGTAACAGAATCATTGAACCAGCTAACTAAATAAAATCAGCAGAGAACAAGAGTTCTCAAAAGGAAAAAAATACTACTGAACTTGCATCAATTTACAGTTACAAAGTCCAGAATTCACTCTGTTATATACCTATCAGAAACGAATGTACTACCAATGTTATCAGAATCTCTAACAATGTATCATGGAGGGCATCAATCAGGTAAAACATTTGATGCAGCACCTTCCTGCAAACCTGCAAGAAGAATAGAATATTAACCTTTCGCTTCTAATTCTCAAACAGCTATGTTTAATAGATATGATTGAAATCAAGGCCATTCATGGTGTTTCTCATTTGCATGTGGCCTTCCTCTTTCCTCAACATATTCTCTACGCCTAACTTTTGAAACCATTATTGACCTAAACAATTCTAGATTTATGGAGAACATTTGAAAGCGAAGAATCCACAGTTTGGCCACTTTAAGAAAATTAAAAACAAACTCAATCAAATGTGCAGTTTCTTTAGTTATTTATTTGCTGTCTGCTTTGTTCTTACATTTCAAAGTTCAATATGATTGTATGACAGTCTTGTGGGCTCCCCAACAATAGCCTTCCTACTTGCATTGATAGCTTAATCAAACAGAAAAGATGAAAATTTAGAAAATATGGTTTTTGCACTTACCTTGTCCCTCTCATACAGAGTAAGTGGTAAGGAAAGAACAAAGGTCCTCATTTTCCTGCTTTACTTGCATGGAATTCCTTTGTCGCTCCACTCTTTGGAGAAGTGTTGAAAGTTGAAGCAAATCAACAGTGGATCCATTTTCAGGAGAAAGACAATACTTTGCACTCAAAAGATCTGAGTCTTGAAAATATCCTTCTGCTTGGCCTTCAAAATTAACAGTATAACCAGCATCAGAGACCACAACAGACGCTGCTCCCATAGGGTTCATTCCGCATGAATAAAAGCCTTTCTCTTTTTCCAAAGAACACACTGCTGCAGATTTCCCAGAGCTATGATGGGCGTGGCAAGCTTGACCGATCAAGGGCCTACTCATTTGAATTCCTGTCCCATGGCTTGAAAAGTTCTGTGATTGAGCTGACAGAAGAGAGAGAGCACAATCTGTGCATGAAACCCCAGGAAACTCTTTAACTGTTGCTGCTGCGTTAGGAGTATTGAAGGCTTCAGTTGCAGATGAAGAAGTTCCAGGAATACATTGTTTCCCACTGCCATGCATATGAAAGAAAGATTTCGGTAGAAACCGGTCATTTGTGATCAGTTTTGCTGACTGAGGACTATAAACTAGTTTCTCTTCAGATTTAACCTGCTGACACTGATTAGTGTGGTCATATCTTTCTGGATAAACAAAGTCATCTTGAAATATGTTTGGGACGACAAAAGGCGCTCCTTTTGGTATGGATGTCCTCGGAAATTTGGTACCTAAGAGTCCACATAGGTGACAATATGTTAAAATTTTGCTATATGAAATTCTATAGCCAATTAAGGAAGCAAAGCAAGCTAAGACCATAGGGTTGCTTCAACTCTGTATTTCTCATTTTAACTAGCAAATCAAACTGATTTCTGTATGCACATATTAGTTTATAAGAGATTGTAAAGGGAGAAAACTTAATGTAGCTGAACATGAAAAAGTTCCTATAACATGTACCCTTAAATGGGTTTAATGTTAATCATATTGCTGAAAATGGAATGACTTCTAAAGGGAACCTTTTCAAAACAATTGGAACGATTTCAAGAAATCATAAGACTGGATGACATGGCCATTCCCCCTTTCAATTTAATAGAATCTGCAGCCAGGAAAATCCTGAGATGAAAAGCTTTATTTTTGTTCATTTATATATATATATATATACATATGCAGTATCAAAACAGAATTATTACAAGAAGCTGTGAAGAATTTTGAAAGGACCCAAGAAAAATAATGTTTTCTCGAATCATGGGATATATGCCTATGCTCTTAAACTTGCAGAAAATAAAAAATTTGCAAACGATTACATCAATTTAGTACTAACCTTGTTTACTAGCAGAAAATAAGTTGCTAGTTAAGAAGAGTAACTTAATTTTGTCGGGAGATGCAAAGTAAGAGATTATTCATACCTTGACATGACTGCAGCAACTTATGTGACTTTCCAGAAAAAGTATTGAAATGAAGCTTCCTTCTGCGCTCATTATGCCCTGCTAGGCGTTTACGACAACTGCGCTTACCATCATCAAATTCAGGCAGTAAATGAAACCTGATGAAGCAATAGGAATTACAATCACTACCAGAAATAATGTCAAAATATGGACCATGAAAGTGCAAAACAATGAACTAAAATAATTAGGATCAGTAAGCTTAAATAGAACAAACTGGACTACATTAAACTTTAAGCAGAAATTTCCATGAAATAAGGGTTCAAATTGTATAAAATCATATCTTAGAATTCTAAGCAACTTTTCTGAATTTGTTTCATTGCATCCTTTGAAACTGTGAGTATCCCTTTGAGCATGGGCAAGCCCCTTTCATTTGTTAAAATACATCCTTTATATCTTATCACCAATTACTTCTTCCAAAAACTATAACACCAATAGAGAAGAATCCTCAAGGCTAGTACATGGGCTCATCCAAATATTATAAGAAAATGATCTTAAATTACAAACAGGTTAGCTAACTAAGAAATTTCACATACAAGCAGATCAAATAGAAGGGGAAAAGAGACTAAAAAAATAAAAACCCAACCTGCTACACTGCTGACAGAATCTCTGTTCAATTCCATTAACAACAACTTTGGCAGTCTTAGAGTGAGCCTCACAAACTTTATGCCTCTTGTGGTAGTCTTTTGAGGAGCTAAGATCCTGGTTACAACCATAAACTTGACAGCAAAAGCTTGTTGTCCGAGCTTTCTTGGCCATCAAGGCGGGACGAATTGAGGAAACAACAGAAGTTTCCTTTATAAACTTGCCAGCCTGTGCATCTCTATAATCAGTCAATCTCCCTAGCTTCAAATCAATGAGTGAAGATTCTTGACTGTTAGACTCCATCAAAGAACTAGAATGCTTGGAACCAGATTCCTCTTCATAATATGAACTAGAGGTAATCATACAAGAAGGAGAAGCTACCCTTTTACCAGAATCATTACCAAACTCAGCAGCAAAAGTTCCCATACTGGGGTTACCATAAAAGGGTTTTTTGTTCATATCAGCAAAACCAAAATCCATTAATTCCATACTCTCAACAGCTTCAAAATCATTAGAAGGCTTGAGGTCCCAACCTATCAGTGCTCTTCTACCTCTAGCAAAAGCATCAACTGGAAAATCCATTTCATCAGTAAAAAGAAGGCCTTTTCCTTCAGAACCATAGCTCCAAGACTCCATCAGTATGAATAATGTAAGTTCCTAGGCATAATTCATAAAAGGAAGAAAAAAAAAAGAATAATTAGGCTAATCACTTCATTTAGTATTTTATTTCAATTTTGACATTGCATTATTATAAAAAGGAAAGCTAAAGACATCCCCGTGAGCATTGAATAACAGGTCCATTATAAGAGGTTCAAAAAATAAGAGAGAGAGAGTCAAAGCTATGTTTGTTTGCAGAGAAAATGAATAAGAAAAGGAAAAAAAAAAAGAACAGGAAACTGAATGCTTGTCTTGTTCATTGGCTCGAGAAACAAAATAATCTAACTCAATGAACTTCTTCACAAGAATTTAAATGAGTAAAGATGATGATTTGAATTGCCCCCAAAAGGTTGATGTTTCTTTCTTGTGTTTCTCAAAGAACAAGGGAAAAATATTAAGGGGAGGAAATGAACAAGTTCACATATTTCTTCTTTGATATTGCCATCCCATAAGACAAAGTACAGAAAAACATAGTGAATCTTTGCTCAAGCAGAAGTGCGCCCAATGCTTAGAGAATAGAAAACCTCCAAATTCTTTCACATTCCAAATCCCAAGAAAACGGAGCTGTGGTAAGAAAATCTCACTCTTTGTTTTCCAAAAGCTTAATCAACCAAAAAAAAAAAAAAAGTACCCATTTTCGGAGATTAAAAGACAAAAAGGATTCACAGGGGTACGTTTAGTCTTTGTTAAAAACTTTAGTAAAACAATCTGGGATGTTGCAAGTTTCCATCTTTCTCTTCTTTCCCTACAATTTTCCCGAAAACCAAACAAAAAAAACCCAACAACTAAGACCCTCGAAAAACCAAAAAAACCCAAAATAAAAAAAGGGTTATCGTGGTTTTCTTTGGCTTACCACAGAGAAAAGAAGAAAGCAATGTTAAACGATAAAAAGATAGAGAGAGAGAGTAAACAGATATAAATAGAGGGATTGATAGAAAGAAAGAGACAAGTTTTATTATTATTAATTATGTGGTGAGGTCGAAGCAGATACACTGTGTGAGTCAACATGATTGCCACTACTAACCCATTCTGTCTGAAAACCATGTCCAGGTCTTTTGTTGCTTTTGAGGTGCTGTTGTTTCTATCATGAAATTCCATTCTTGACCCTCCCAACAACTTACAGAGACAAAACAATCTAAATAGAGATGATTAACAGTATTTTGTTTAATTTGTTCGTTTAAAATATTAAAATTGACGTGTTTATATCGTATTTTAAATTATAAAATGATAAAATTAAGTCTGTATCTAATTTGATTTTGATGTGTCTGATAGTTTTTCATAGTTTTTGTTTTGTTTAAATCCATCCATCAAAAGTTGGAAATTTTGGTTTCGGGCCCTTCCCTCTCTTGCTTAAGCCTGTCTAATCTGGGCAGCATTTCTTTCCATTTTCTTGCCACTTGTCATTCTTTTAGGGTCACCCGCCTTCTGGTTTGGGTTAAAAGTTAAAGTTAAAAGAGGGTTTAGTTGTCTTTTTCTCAATTTTTTTTAGTAATCACAAAGAAAATGACACCGAAAATGGACATTTATATCCTTTTCTTCTTTTTATTCTTTTTGGGTTGTGAAAGATATATGTTTCTTTTTAATTAATTGAAATTGAATTTGTTTCCTGGTTTGATATTATGTTGGATATGACAAGAAGACCCTGCTTGTCACTTGTATAGCTTGCTGATTACACGTGTCAAAAACATATAGGGAAGCCCGGTCAAGTGGGACACTAGGCAGTGAAAACCTGCTTAGCTCTGCTTTGCTGACACGCACTTTTTTAAAATTTATTTTACAAACAATTACCATTCTTGCATGAATTGCCAGCCATTCCCCTCTCCAACAACTTGTCAATCGTGCAGCAACGCACTGTCACTCGCACTGGCACTGGCACTTTCACTTTGAATCTTCACTCCAATCTCAGGATATTTTAAAAGTTACTATCTTATACAAATTGGGGTTAAATTCAAATTTAAGAGATATTTTTTATAAAATTAAAATTATAAAAGTTTTGAATTAAAGGGAATTATAATTTATAAATTAAGTGTAAATTTTTATAAATAATATTAAAATGATAATTAATTGAATAAAAATTAAATATTATATTATAAGAATTATTTTTAGAATTGTTAAGAAATTAAATGTTATATGATAAAAATTATTTTTAAAATTTTAATATTTGTTGTGATTTTAATTTTGTGATTAAAATTAGATGTGAATCTTTATATATAATATCAGAATAATTAATGATCGGATAAAAATTATATATTATATTAAAGAACTGTCTCAAAAATAATCACATCTAATATTTTAATGTATGATATGATTTTAGTTTTATATATATTTTATATTAAGCTTGACAAAAACATTAAATTTTAACAAAAAAATTTATAATAACTCAATCAAACATCAAAATGTTTAAAAAATCTATTATAATATATAACTAAAAATTTAAATTTAAATTTATAAGATATTTTTTTATCAAATAAAATTATAATATTATGAACTCAAAGTCAATAATATTTCAAAAATTAAATGCGATGTCTACCCGGACCAAACCCTAACCATGGATAATAACAGAAATCTTGAATGCAATCTCCTAGGAATTTAGGTGAGGCAAAAGCTGCTATTTTAGCTTTATGGAAAAAAACAGCCCATTACTATCAAGTGCCACTTAGCTAGGCATTTTGCAATCGTTTTTGTACCTGAAATCTTCATAAATAGGGCACAAACAAATTAAAAAGACAGGAAAAGACAATAGTCTTTGGCCTGGTTTGTTCTGATGGAAATGGTGGGTTAATGGGTTTGATCATGGAGAATGTCTATCCCCATTTTTACAAGCCGCCTGCCTCTCCCATCCTGCACCGGCGATTGTAATGGTAGATGAACTGTTGAAATTACAAAAAAAAAAAATTACAAAAACAAAACAAAGTTACATTACAAAACAAAGTTCCATTATAATGTTGCCATGTGTTGAGAATATCAGAAAGAGTAAGCTCTACCCCCATTAAGTTTGCAATAACAAATTGCCATTTTTTATCCAATTAGAGGCTGTGGGAATTTAAGATAGATTGGGTTGTTTTTTTTTGTTTTCCGGTTTTTCCAATTTTGGCTTGATTCTGGCGAGCAATATTGGCAGGCTTTAGGCTTCTAGCATGCCCTCCATTCTATGGCTAGAAAGTGTGGTGTAGCCCTTTGATTTCCCTGTACAGAATTAAAAGCTTGAAAAAGCAAAGAAAGGGAAATGGCAAAAGGTTACGATAGGTGAAGTTGATTACAACTTGGAGTTTTGCAGTGCCACTTCCCATACGTTAAGCTAGCTGATTGGAGCTTTGGCATGTCGTTGTCAAGCAAAAGATGATAATCATTATGATTGCATTGTGATGACAATAATAACAAAAAGAAAAGCTGAGAATCAGAGAACAAGTTGTTGATTCGAAGAGCAAGTCTCATAAGCAATTGGGCTTAGACCCTCAATTGTCCCAGCCAGGGCCAGGCTCATACAGCAATACTATTTCTAAGAGAGCTAACCCAACTTTTCGTTGTAGGTTCTGAGAATTCGTTTGCAGCTGGCCTTGCCACAAGCAGTGGATTTGAAAATTGGAACCGCACTATTGCACTGGGCGGAACTGACAAGTATCAAAAAAAGAACCAGACAGGGCAGGTGCAAACCAATCAATTTAGAGTGCTCTCATGATTGCTAAGTGAATATAATTTAAACTGAAGAGGTTTATGTTTTTTTTATGAGACAGTATCCTACTTAACAATTCCCTTATGTTTGCTAAGCTGCATAAACACTGCTATTAACAATATTGCCATGTTTTACTTGAAATGTTTTCTTTCATAAGCATATTGAGCAAAATCCTTAATTTTGTTTCTTCTTTGACAATGCTATTGTTCCCTAATTTTCCGAATCAGAAGTTTGACTTAATAGAAATTGATTCTTAGATGCCTGTGGAGCCAAAATTCCACATAATTATATTTAAAGTGATAACACATAAACATAAGGATTTCCTACTTTTTTTTTTCCTTTCCTTGAGAAGCATATGATGTGATTCTGTTATTTATAGTATAATAGTAGTAGGCATGTGTGTTTTTGGCGATATTGAGATGATTCTTTGGATGATTTATGTATTGTCTAAACCAACTTTTCACAGCTATGGTTATCATCTTCTTCCTTCCAGTATGAAGCAGACAATTTAGCTTCCATTTTAGAGGGATTTGAGGTCAGCTTGAAGATGGATTGGAAACTTATGTCATAATTTTTTGTGTTGGCATTTTAGAATGTGGTGCATCCTACATTAGATAGAAAGATTTAATTATTGATGAATAAAATTAATTTTTATATTAATTTTATTCATATTTTAAATAATTATGTTTGAACATAAATAATTATCATATGACAAATTGTTATAACTATTTGAATATAAATAGATTATTATTCATAAATGTTATATTTATATAAAAGGTCATAACCATCTGAATAAAAGTTTATGTCTGTTCATTAATTATAAATAAATCTTTTAATATAACCATTTTTAATACTTCTGATTGAAGAGTTAGAGGTTTTGTTGTATTCTAAAGATATAATTACCTTTAAAAAAGTGTTTTGCCCTCAAAGCCAAAATTATTTTCTATTGTTTCTCTTCTCTTATTTATTTTTTTCTAACAATTTAAAGGTAATTATGAGAAAGTTATATTTTGCATAAGGAAGATACAAGGAAAAGAAATTGGCATGATTTGAAAATCGGTATTAGAGAAAGCTCAACGCATCAAAGGACTAATGTTTCTATAGATCAAAATGTTACTTGTCATAAAAATCTTCATTAGAGATACGTATTTTATTTTTTGCATAATTATTGGTAAAAAAATTGACTGAATGAGATAAACACATTAATAATTTATTTTATTAGTGTGTAAAGTCAAAACACAATATGCAAAAAATTGATTATATTGTATAAGTTTATGCATATTGACTTCACGATTAGGTTTAATGAATTGTATTATATCTATTTGAAAATTGATGCTTATAAAGACTGGAATGAGAAATAGCCTGACAACATAAAAGAGAAAGACATGAATTGATTTATGACCAAAAGACTTATCACTTGTTATCAAATAACGAATTTGAGGTTCTAATGGAATGATCAATTGTTTAATTGTCATGTCATGATTATATATAGAACAGGCAAATTATCTCATAGTTTCTATGAAAATAATAAAAAATAGGTAAAGAAATTTACCATGAGAAATTAGATGCAAGTAAAGAATATATGCAGGAAATAAAATTTGGCTACAATATTAGTTTTATTATTAAATCATGGCACTAAATTTGAGATAATAAGTTGAGTCAAGCTATTTGTATGATTCTATCTTTGTTGGTCGTTTATAAATCAAATGTTGATATATATATTTAAAATTTATTATTGATTCAAAATTTGACTAGTGTTTAATTTTCATAAAAACCAATTATAATTAAATTGATATATGTTAATAATTATTATTAAGATATGGTGTTTCATGGATTAATTGGTGAATAATAAACCAAATATTGATTATTATCATAAACATGGACAGTGTGACATATATTTTGCTTGTTGGGTGTATTACACTAGAAGTGATTTTACAAAATAAAATTTTATTATAAACAATCACAAAGTGAAAATCATAAAAAGCAGTCAAAGAGTTAATTAATGGTTACAAAAAAGCATTGTTACTTTTTGTATATGGGATATTGATTAAACGAAAAGGCATGCCATTAAAAAATTTGAAGCATTTTTCAATTACTAGCATTTTGAAAGATGCTCATAAATGTCTAATTAGGCATGTTTATAAAATTAGAAAAGAAAATGCAAATTTCGTGTTCCAAAGGCACCAATACATGTATGTGTTTAATTCCATTTTGTGATGGCATGGAGAATATTGGTACAGTTTATCATATATTACAAAAATGAATTGAATGGGATAAAATTTTCTTTCTTATACATATAAGAAAGATATGGACTATGGAGATAGAATGCCATCATCTAACTAATACACTATTAATTAAGGACAATAAAGGTATTTTTGCTTTTTGTACTTGGAAAAATAGGCTTTTGCAGGCTGTTAAAATGAAAAGTAAATAAGTTTATGAGGTTTTTAATGGTTTCATGACAATGGCAAAGATGTGGTTGGTTATATATCATATTAACATATGAGCTTAGATAATAATGTTAGTTTGTGAAAGTTGTAAGCCTTGGAGTTAGCCAATTAATGATATAACCAATGCAAATTCATCATGAATTTTTTGCATGAAATATGAGTAGAACTCGTATTATAATTATTGTTTATAATATTTTATGAAAAATGATTATTTGGATTCATGTTTCATGACTTGTATTGATATAGTGACTAAATATGAGCATATTGATAACAAAATTATTGTGAAAGTATTTAAAATTGGAGTTAAATACATTATAGACTCTTATTGTATATAAGCATATTGGTCCCATGAGTAAAGTTTGAATTTATTATTTATGCAAAAATATTTTGATCAATTACAAGTGGTAAATAATAGAGATTTATAGGCTACACAATAGTGGAGAAATAAAATTCTCATAAAATTTTAAAATCAAGTTTAGAGGTTTCAATAATCAAGAACTTGAAATTGGCTATCGGACAATTACTATATGCATTGAAAACTCATGATAACATTTGAGATAGTTGGTTTTCACTAAAAGCTATAATTATAAATAAGATAATTTTAATAGTCAAATCTACATGATTTATAGGTATAAGGTGGATTATTATGGTTGGCTTAAATAGCCAGAAGCCAAAATTGATACCATAATCTTGATCACATTGTGGTAATTTTTTGTTATGTATATGGTCTAATTCATGGATTGTACAAATTATTTATCATCTATGGTTCTATATAGTGAAAATTTCAAAGTATATTTACTTTGAACGCCATGAGTGATTCAAAGATCTTGTGAATTTAAAAACTTTTGTAATATAAAAAAGAATGCTATTTAATCCATTTGGGTGATGAAAATGGTTTTGTTCATGATAATAAAAAATTATTAATGGCGTCCATGATGAAATAGATTCATATAAATATTTATAAATTGATATAAAAGCCTTAAAAGTAGACCATAGAAATATGATTATATTGAAAATCTACTTATTGATGTAAACTCTTATATTGAATTAAAATATAAAAATTTTGAAACTTTTATGTAAATATTAAGATATTTGCTAGTTATCTTTCATTAAATGTGGATTTGGAGGCCTCCTACTTGAAAAAAAAATCACCAAATAGTGACAAGATAAATGAAATGACAACTTGATTAATTATATATAATATCTTGACTAATTGAATAGATATTATTTAATAAAAGAATGCATACTTGCACATGGTGGGGTCATAAGAATCAAAATAAATAAAAATTATCACTATAGTATTATAAGATTTTAGTATAATTTTATGACCAAATTATACAGACTAATAAGTTTAGATATTTATTAAAGTAAAATCATAAAAAAGGCCTTTAAAAATCTTAAAAGGACTAAAATTGTTTGGTTTATTCATTGAATTTATCTAATTATACTAGAAGTATAATTGTATTAAAAATTTATAAAAGTATTGTAGACACCCTATTTTGTTCGGAGTTCTTTGTCAATCGAGATTAATTTAAGTTAGGTTGTAAGGATTTTTATTCATTTCTATTTTAAATTTTTTTATTTCATATTTATCATTTTTTATTTTTATTTTATGGTCTATCTATTGTTTATTTTCTTTTTCTTTCTCCATTATCAGGTTAATTTTTTTTTTTAAAAAAAAGAAAAGTTGAAAGAATGAGATTAGGTTTGGTGATGATTGTTATAAAAAAATGTTAGAGATGCTAATCTTTAGCTTTGGATGATAATCAAAATTGAACTGAAACACAATCTCTTGATTTTATATATCATTACAATTCACAACAATAGAGGACAAGAAGGGGAAGTTATCAAAGAAGTATACACCAACACAAACAGTATACACAAAAAGCATACGAAAAGAAAATGAAGAGAAAACATAACCTAAAAAAGGTGTTTAGGAAAACAAATGTCTAAGGACGACGAAAGGTATCAATCTCCTCCGTCAGATCTTGAGTTCACTTCCAACAATGCACGAAACTGTAATGCCACCGCGTCTGGATGGGTCACTCGAAGTTCCAGCCGTCGTACCTGGACCAAGTTCTGGAGAACATGTTGGAAGATGCACTCCACTTTGTGACGTCGAGGTGGGACCGAAACGCTGCCTCATTGGTGTGCAAGTCGTGGTACAAGGTCGAGGCACTGACGCGATCTGAGCTGTTCATGGGGAATTGCTAGGCGGTTTCATCAAGTCGAGCGATGGCCAGGTTCATCAGGGTGAGGGCTCTTCACCTGAAAGGGAAGCCCATGTCAACATCAATGCAGAATAGCTTAAGCCAATTATAGGGAATTACCATAAGCTCCAGGTTTTTTGGATCCTTGATTCAATATGTGATGGAAGACTTCAAGCAGTGGCTGTAACATGCAAGAAATTACGTGAGCTTCGGGTTTTCCCTATTGACGCTAGTGAGGATAGTGATAGCCTCGTTTTTTAAGTGGACCTCTAAGCTATCTTTGAAGGTTGTCAGAAATTGCCATCCATTCTGTATTTCTGCCAGAGGATGACTAATGCTGCTATCATAGCAATGTTCAAGAACTGTCCAGATCTTGTTGTTTCCCGGCTATGCATAATGAAGCGTCACAAGCCTGATGCTGTGACTGAAGCTCTTATGGATGATGGTTTAGGAGCCATTGTTATGAATTGTAAGAAGCTTACTCGCCTTGCTATTTCTGGTTTACTAGTAGATAAAACTTTTGATTATATTGAAAAATACGGGTACTTGATACGCACATTGTCAGTTGCTTTTGCCGGAGATAATGACATGGGAGTGAAATATGTACTTGAGAGCTGCCCACAATTGCAAAAGCTTGAGATTAGGATAGCCCATTTAGGGATGCAGCTTTGCTTTCTGGTTTGCATCGCTACTATATCATGAGGTTCCTTTGGATGTCTTTCTATAAACTAACTCACCAAGGTTGCTAGGAGATTGCCCATGCTACGCCTCGCCTAGTGGTTGAAGTGACTAAGTTTACTATTGAGAAGGAGATGGTGACTCTGTTGGAACATTATACATGTATCGGTATCTTAAAGGGCCAAGAATCGATGCACCTAAATCCGTTACCATCTCGTAAGCAAATGTGATGCAGGAAGCTATTCATTTGTTCTCATATTGGACAACAAGCAAGTTAAATTATTTCACAGGGAATTTTGATTTGTCGGGCATCTTTTAAATGACCTTTGAAGATAAAAAGATTTAAAAAATATTTTTGAAAAAAAGTTAAAAGTATCAATTTTTCCTGAAAATAAGCTTTCTAAAAAATATTTTTGAAAAAAAGTTGAAAGTATCAATTTTCCTTAAACATAAGTTTTCAAAAATAGATTTTTGAGGAAAAGTTGAAAGTATCAATTTTTCTCGAAATTAAAGTTTTTAAAAAATATTTTGAAAAAAAGTTGAAAGTATCAATTTTTTATGTACAAAAGCAATCATATTTTTCTTTCCTTTTTATTTTCTTGAATTTTTTAAATATTAAATAATCGACGATAGAGCCTTTGCAAGTGAAACAGTAGTTTTCTTGCATATTCTTTAAGGTAAGGAGATTTTTTTAATTTTTTGCTAAAAGTATTAGAGTCAATTGAGAATAATTTTTAATAATTAATTACTTGATAAGTTTTTAAGTCTTATTGGATAACACAAAATAAGCTGGTACCATCTTTCGATGGGCATTGTGAGGGTGCTATAACTTTCCTCACACGTAATTGAACTCCCGAATCATGTTCTGGTTAGTATATCTGAACCTATTTTTTTATGGACCCTTAAACTTAGGCATTCCCTGAAAAGGATAGATTTCTTAGGTGGTCAATCGCACCTAGATAAAAAAGATTGGTGGTGACTTCTTCAAGTCAATGTCTAGCGATAGATCCCCGGATCTAGACGTTATGACAAGTATGAAAATAGAATGGTTGAAATTAATGAATATAGAGTTGTGGCCACAACCAAAATTAACTATTTCTTAAAATGATAAGAAAGAGACAAAAATATTTGGAGCATATAAATGATATGCAAAATAAAAAGTTTGTACATATTAGCCTGAAGTAATTATATTAGAGATTCAATTTTAAGTAGGGATAATTACCATAAAAAAAAATTGAATTCTAAAATATTTGGTTAATAGTACTACAAGTAAAATGGATTTAAACCTTTACTATTAGATACCAATAATAGGAACCTAACTTTGAATTAGTAACCTTTAATTATAAAATTTAATGGGTAAAAACAATTTATTTTTATGTGTTTGTTAAACATTAGTAAAATCCGTTCAACTTTTAGAAACTAGTGTGATCCATTGTGTGGGGATGATGAATTTTTATACTTTTAATAGAGTTTTAAATGTCTAAAGTAATGGAGACATAATGAAAACTCTACTTATATAAACATAGAAGTGGTACCGTTTCAACAAGACAAATTGGGGTCTCTCTTATAAATGTTTATAAACAGGATAAGTACATAGCATAATAGTGCTAAAAGTGATTGTAAACCTCTGACAAAAGAATAAATAAGTATTACATGTATCATATCTTCAATTCTAACACTAAGAGTTGAGGTTTAATTTACAAAAACTATCAATTTCGTTAGAATTTTAAAATATATACGTTAATTGAAGGCTTAAATCGAGAGACATCTTTTTATATTTATAATATTTATTTGTATGAAAGATAAAAATTAAGCACCAATATTCCAAACTAGTGGGAAATTGTTGATAGTTTAAAATATGGTGCATTTCACATTGGATAGAAATATTTAATTATTGATGAATATAATTAATTTTTGCATTAATTTTATTTATATTTTAAATTATTATGTTTAAACACAGCATATGACAAATGGTCATAATTATTTGAATATAAATATATTATTATTTATAAAAGTTATGATTATACCAAATGTCATAACCATCTGAATATAAATTTATGTCTGTTTATTAATTATAAATAAATATTTTAATATAACTATTTTCATTACTTCTTATTGAAGAGTTTAAGGGTTTGTTGTATTCTAAAAGCATAATTAACTTTAAGAATGTATTCTTTTCGCCTTAATACTAAAATTTTTTTTTTATTATTTCTATTCTCTTATTTATTTTTTCCTAATATTTTGTAAGATGGTTTATTTATTTATTTTTCTGAAAAAACCTTTATCCTTGCATTTCTTTGTCTTAACCTTATATTTGTTATGCACTTTAGCTTTTTCTTTTTCTTCTTTTTTTCCTCTCCAAATATCATTGGTTTAACTTACATCGAGGCTTCAGTTGCCCTCATTAAAACACAGTGCCTTTGATTTTTTATTTTTTTTTGAGAATTACCTTTTGTAAAGCAACTAGACACTGTTGGAAACTTATGGTAGGCTCATAATAACAATTTGATGGCTGTCCTGGAAGTGCTCCTGTTATCTAGTTCGAGCATGCTTACTGATTAGCTGCTTTCACTAATAATACATTTCTATGATTTGTATCAGCCACTTGATTTATTCTAAGTGCGAGGCTACTGTGACCTACTGTAATCTTTTGGCAGTTTCTTAGCAGAATTAATGCTTTTCTGATATCTAATGTAGTAATGATGATTGATTCCTGAGTTGGTTGACAAGCCAAACATTTTATTCTATTGAAAAGGTATAGGTCAACATTTATTTCATGTTTAGTAAGGTATCATTAGGTTTCTTATTATTTTCATCTGACAGGCAAAAACATCATGAAATACCGAAAACATGATGTATAATTATGTTGTTTAGGATACACATGTAACAGACTAATTTCTCTACAGGATAATTAGCATATAGTTCTCACCTGTTAATGTGATGGCACTAAGAGATCTTAATGGTCAGAATTGGTCATAAATTGTGACCATTTTCTATAAGTCCCTTTCATTTCTTGAAAATATGGTATGATGCCATTTTGGCAATGTTCTTAACATGACATTTGGGTGGTGCTTGTGAGTTCTATCAATTTTTGGTTCCTTAGCTGATGTGATACATAGATTAATTAGATCGATACAATCAACTTTTCGGTCATTGAAAGGAAAGAATATCGGAGTTAATCTCACAGCAATAGCAGTTTTTGTTTGTGTTTCATAGGTAATTATCAGCTTTTACAAAAGAAAGATTTTTCATTGCCTAAAAGAAAAGCTAATCTTGTTCCTGTCACCTCTTTCTTTCCTATCAAAATTGGTAATCACATTAAATTTGAAAAATCACTGGTTTAGGCCCATCCAGGCCCTCTGCTGGACCCTTCTGGTGCCCCATGCATCATTTGTGTGTGTGTCATGCCTTCTTATAGGCTTTTTTTTTGCTCTCTATACATCATTTTTATGTATCATTCTTTCTAAAGGCTATCAATAGGTTTCATGATTAATTTTGCTTTAGGCTTTATTTGACGCCAAAGAGCACTGAGAGAGTGAAAAAAAAAAAAAAAACACTTTTAGCTTTATACGAATGTATTCACATAGAGAGAATCAGAGCTACAACCTTTAAATTTGGCAATTCATCATTTGATTCTGTTTAAGGTCAATTCACCTTTGTTTTCCCTAATACACTGTCAAGTTTAATTGCTTAACTGAATCGATTATATCAGATTCTTATAGAAACAATGCTTGCTTTTCTATGTTGATTATCTGATTAGACAGACATTTATATATAGCATTAATCAAACTCTTAATAATTTGGGGTTTAGGACACATCCGTACAACATTTTACCCTTCTATGCTTTACAACTTTCCTGCTGCTGAAACCACCATTCTGCATCATTGCATATATCATACATTTTCTCTACATGAGCAATGATGAATTCTAGGGAGCCTGTAATTAAGTTTATTGAATTTGCAGAAAAATGTTTGACATCCGAATTCAACTTCAACATCTAAATATATCCTTGTTCCAGCTGGATCAAGTCTAGAGGATGGGGGACCCCTTAAATTTGCAGACAGATTTTTGATGAGGTGCATGGCTTAATCATCAAGCATGCAAAATCTTAATGAATTTCTTTTACATAAATGTTTGTTTTCCATGAAAATAAAACATAGAAAGGAAACAGGAGAGAAAAGCTTACATGAATCACACGTGCAGATAGGGAACATTAATTAATGTGTTACCTGTTATTGTTTCTTGACCAAAAGTCAAAAGAGTAGATATAATCCACATGGTGTGATGTGATGATGGCTTTTGTGATGTTTCTCCATTAATTTAGTGGAAAATCACTAATCATGGCACAATCTAAGCAAACCATTCCAATGGGGGACTTTTAATGCAATAATCCACGAAATGAAACAGCTAGGTCCAAAGCAAGAAAAAATGAAAATAAAACTGAAAAAGGAAAGACAAACAAACATTCCAAACTGTACATACAGAAAAAAAAAAAAAAAAGCGCAAAATCTAGGACAATGAAAACAAATGAACCCATCGACAAGTTGAAAATGTAGTCTCATAGGACACCATTGGAAATTGGTGCTCCCCTCTTGATGCTGTCCATATGTGTAGTTTCATACACAGGCAAACCACTTGAGTAGATGCCTAAGTCATAGTTTTGCAACTCGAAAAGATCCGAGCTTGAATCACTATCTGCACCATCATCAACCTCACTGAGCTTTATGATCCGATCAGCCCAATTCCTATCCTTCTCCTGATGACTGGTGCCGATATTTTTGTGTTTTTCTGAGTAGCCGTCATTGAACTTGAATTTCTCATCCAACCAAGAATAGTCTGTTGTATTCCTTTTGTCATCCAAGAGATCATTTTGTAAAGCTGTAGATTTCGTTTGTTCAATATCGTTCTTTGACAGAGATACCACCTGCTTGTTATCTAAATAGTTTCTAAAATCCTTGTAGCTTTTTGCAGGCGTGTGTGCATAAGCAGGTGGTGTCTTGAAACCAGAACTTGAAGAAGAATAAAAGGACTTTGTATCTGCTGTACTAGAGCTACGAAAATGGCTAATGCTTATGCTGCTTCTCCGTTTCCTCCGCCCACCAGGGCTCTCTTCTTCATCTTTCATGGACTGTGTGGTCGATTTTGATTTCTTCTTCTTAGAACCTGTTTGATTGAAAAGAGAGTTCAAGAAGCTAGCAAGTCTTCCACCTGGAGAGCTTGGTTGCTTGTATTTCTTCTCCTTAATCTGTTTTTCCACCACATGAGTTTGTTGAACAAGGTGGTTTCTCATCGGTACGTCCAAGCTGATCCTGCCTCCTCTCCAGGGCTGCCTCTCGTCCCGCATGATCTTCTGAGTGAATGTTGCACAATTATGGTTAGCTGCTTCATTGTACCCTGAGAAATACCTTGCAGCCTCAAACACATCAAGATCGCCAGAGTCATTCCTGCGATGGAATGACTTCTTGAACATCCTATCAGGGTCTGAAACTCCTGTAACAGACATGATCGGTACCTTAATGCTTCTGCTATGGGGTTTATGTCACCAGGTGCTCAAGGTATTTATTGGAAGAGATCAATAAACCAAGGGATGGAATGAAACCATACAAAGGAGATGTGGTGAGATTGTATCGAGAGAGGACGGGTTTGGGGGAGGGATAATAATCAATTGTACTGTCTAATAATATACTATGATTAAGAGTGTTTTTGGACGTTTTAGGAAGAGTCCCCACCTTGATGTGAATTTGTGATTTAGTTTTATAGAATGAAGTGGGGTAGAAGGGAAACAAGCTTTTATCCTTCTCATACTGTGAACACCAGAGCTAGCGTTGTGAATGGTAGGGAGGCCAAGAACTGTGTTTCCTTGGATTCTAGGGACTTTACTCTGTTTAGTGGGATTGGCTTTTGAGTGGTTGTTGGCCATGGTTCAATGTCGTTTACTCCTGCAAACCTTCTTTTGTAGAGCTTTAAGTCTGTCTTTAATTGATAGATTTACTGATATAGATTCTTTCATTATAAGGTTGCTAAATCAACCGTGGCCCGGTAATATCTGGCTGCCCCCTCTTTGGGGAAGCTCTGTGGTTTAAACCTTCGAGTTGATTGAGCAAGTGGCATTGGTCAGAACCTGAACAGTGGATTGTGTTTCAGGATTCAATCCTTGCTTGAGATAATGCTTTAGTCAATACTCATTATTTTGGCCTATATCAAAACAAAATCCCCATCTCTTCCTGCTGGGGCCAGTGGTTACAGCCAGCATGTGCGTGTGTGGGTATATATGAGCCATGAAACACGTCTCGAACCGGAAGGCCAGACGTAGCTTTCATGATGTTGTTTTATTTGTTAGCTTTCTTTCAGAACCTTTGATAGATCAACTAAGGCCAAGTGTTTGAGTTTGATGATCATGACAGTTGCATTAACATCACTTATAGGTCTCAGTGAATTAATGATATGAAAAATTTTCAATACATGGTGCCCCTTCCTCTTTTCTAACAAGAACAGCCACAGCGAAGTCAGCCTTTGGGGCTGTGAGTTGTAAAATCTTAGGTCCAGGAAGGTCCTAGATAAGGGAAATAAGTACGAATCCAATTGGATAGTGAGCACATGCATGCATTTGGCCCTGTCCGGCTGTTTTAGTTAAGATCAGAAACATGATCCTCAGCAGCTTGCTAGCTAGCATAGACCTTCCAATCTCCGTTAAACGCTTGTCGTTACTTAATGTTAGCTAGTGTCTTCTTCATCCCTCCAGCCAAAGTTTCATATGATCTTGGATGGATTCATGTTTGATGTTGGGTAGCTTTCTTTTGTTACGCACCATTCATTCGTAAAGTTACCTTGCATGGCCATGGTTCTTTAGTGAGTCCCACCTCATCTTACCCTATGTTTTTTTGACGGTCTTTATGTTGTAGCTTCCAAAGGAGCCCAAAGTAAAATATGGGCAACTAAATTATGTGAAAAAATTATACTTACCCTATGTTTTTTAAGGTCTCTGCATACAATCGAACCCAAACTAAAATGTGGTTAAAGAACATGGGCTGCTCTCCTTGGGCTCAACACATTTGTGCAAGTTTTCAAAAGCCTGATTTTGAACACCATTTCTTTTCTCTTGAGAACCACACAGTCACAAAGTTTTTCTCACTGGTTTTCAACCTTATGCTTGATACTAAAGCTAACTTTACCTAATGATGAGATAAAATGATCGTATCGTATTTTATATAAAAATTACGTATTATAATTTATATTAACACAAAAATATAAAATATAATTTTTTGATTTTATTAAACCTATTTATGATTTTTTTAAAATTTTAAATTATGTTATCTTCGTATTTTTTATTCGTATCATTTTCGTATTATATTATTGTATCATGTTTAAAATTATTAGGTCTGCTTCTAAACTACTTATATCCAATTTTATTTTATTTTTTTACTTCTTAAATCACAAACAAGTGGGTAAATGAAAAGTTGAAAATATAAAAAATCTAGGAAAAAGTCTTATTATTATTGACCTTAAGACTAGCAGCAATATTCAAGGTCCAACGTTTGCTTTCAATTCCCTTTTTCTCTAAACCTTTTTAAGATCCAATGAAGGTGGGAAACCATTCCATCACACGGGTGTGCTTCAACAAACAAAGCCTAAATATATCCGTCAATGAGTTTTTTTTTTTTTTTTTTTCAGTAGTTGAAATTATCAAAAATTAAATTTTAATCATTAAAATTAAGAGTTTAATATTTTATATCAATGGACCAGATAATTATTTTCAAAGATTAAAAATTTGAAATTTGAAGTTCTTTTAGCGAATAATCAACGGTTCACATAGGCAAGGGTTTCCTAATTAGGGTATATGTCCAGCTTTGCATGTGATATGCCTTATGCTTTTACCTTTTTAACGAAAGAACAGTACTCTCTGCTGAGCACCATAGCCGCAACCCCAATGATCCATAACCACAAATTTATTTCCTATATGTATGAACATTGACATAATGCATAGGGGTGGGTTTTTGGTTACTAGATTAGAAAGGCCTATCTAAGCAACATCAAGAATTTTTTAAGCAATAATCAATTGAATTAATTATCATTGCATGAGGATTTTTAGCCTTTTGTTTCCTGTATATTGACATCCATGGAGAATATATAAAATTTATAATTAAAACATTTTAATTACGTTTGTTAAGTTTGAAAACTCCATCACAGGCATCCGGTATATATAATTAAGATCATAATTTTACTTATAACCATAAATTTTAACTCCAAATACACGAAATAAAATTACTTTAAATAATATAGTTGCATGACTTTTTTTCAGACAAATTTTTAACAAATCCAATTATCATTAAATTGAGTTTAATTAGAGCTTGTAATTGAATTTCCTCATTATTTGAAATTATAACTTTTTATTTAGGGCAAGTGATTGAAATTGATTGGAAAAAAGATATAATTTCTTTTTGGAATAAGAACAATTGAAAATTTTTGTTACTTACATTGTAAGTTGTAACAAGGCTATAATCTATTCTATGTATTGGTTCTAGTTTCCCTCTTTTACACAAAGTGCAATCAATTTCATCTACTTTTTGGTTGCATGTTTATATACCATAACCATAGTTCCATGTTCTTAGGTAGGGACCTTAATTTCAATCAATTTTGTTTATGGTAATTAATTAATTAGCTTTCTTCGGCATCGCATTCAACGTTAACACTACGTTTGGTGAGAGAAAAAGAGTAGGGAAGGAAAGAAGATGAAAAAAAAAACTATTTTTTTCTACCATTTCCTTGGATTGATATGGGGAAAATAAAAATATGAAAAGAAAATGAGTAAATTTGCACCTTTCTTTTCTCTTCGAATTAATCCTTTCAAATGTGAAAGGAAAATTTTATTCAACTTAAATTAATAATTTTATTTACAACATTACCTCTAACCTATTTGTTTCTCTATATTTTTCGTTCTTTGTACCAAATACAAAGAAAAATAAATAAAATTTCTTCCTCCCTTTTTGTAAAATTTTTTCTTTTCTCGCTTTTTTCTTTTCCTCTATTTTTCTTCTTTACTACAAAACATAGTGTAAAGATTGGAGATTGTCCTAATTTTGATGTAAGGCTATAGGTAGCCTTCTCAAGAAAGGGATCTTTAATTTTGCAATGCCTTGCATTTAAATGCAGCCCCTTGTATTATCCAAAAGAAATCCAGCCACTATGGTGGTTGGGGCCTTAATGAAATTATCTATAAATACAATGTTTTCATATGTATGTTTATATAAAAATTATACAAAATCAAATAAAAATTTTAAAAACTACTCAAGGATTAAGAAAACAATTTATATATATATATATATATATATGTTTTTTTGAACAAAGGAGGCCAAGGGCAAAGAAAGAAAAATACCAATGGAGGAAAAGGGGCATGGTTTGTGAAGACTCGTATCATACCTATAGAATATTATTCGATTTCACGATTTTATCTCATAAACATATTTTATAAGTTTGAGTTTAAAGTTTTACTTATATATCATAATAAATTCTTAAAAAATCTCAATATGAGATTTAAATGTCACTTGACTTTTCTAAACATCCCTTTCTTTTAGTTCCTTAAGTTTGGGGCAATTGTCATTTAATTATTGTCATATAATTGAGGCCTATTTTCATATCACTGCTAATTTAACAAATTTTCAATGTAGATAAGATTATAAGTTTAAATTTCTTATTGATAGACTAAATTTTCAATAACAAGTAATTTTTTATAGAAATTTATTTAAGTCGAAAGTTTGAAATAGAGCATACATATATCTATTATATGGTTAAATCAAATTTAATTTGACTAACTTATCAATAATTATCATACTAGTTATTTTAATTTGACTAAAGATATCTATTATATCGTTAAATCAAATTTAATTTGACTAACTTATCAATAATTATCATACTAGTAATTTAAAAAAAATAGAGAATAAATAAAAAAACCTGTCATGAACACGAAGACATGAACCCTATTTTAAGTCATGAAATATTCAAAACCCTGGTTCATGCTTGTGCAGTCGACAAGTGTATGTACCAGCTGGCGTTAAGTTGTCCAAACAGCATTGTTGATTCTTGCCCTGTAAAACAAGCCCAAAACCCAAGAAAAAAAGACATATTCGATCAACAGTTTTGACCAATGAGAACTCGACACATTTCCTGATTTACCTGAATGGCTGTCTCCTTGATTGTGACTGCATGCTTTTGTTTTTCCAGTTCAACGTTGGCATATTTCTTCGAAGTTGTAAATTGTAATAACCCCATGTTTGCAACAGTAACTTTAAAAGACGATTCTCTCTCTTTAAAAAAAAAAAAATAGCTTTAATTGTTCGATCAAAAGAAATGGAATCTTGGTGATGACATTATTTTGAATGTTTTTCTTTTTTTTTCTGGTTCTAGCTTTGGCTTCCTTTTTCTTTTGCGATGTTGTGTATTGATTAGAGACATGTTGTGACTCACATTATCAGCTTTGCACCCAAAAGAAAAGGCTGATGCCTTGAATCTTGCTATCTAAATTAATGCAAGTCACCTTTGCTTTGCAGTGTTCAAAGGGCCAAACCTGTTGGGTGGTTTGGAGAAATTTCAGCAGTCAAGGGCCCTGGGAAACCGCCTGATTGGGATGGCTATTTCAGCTTTTTTTTGCTTGGAGACACATTGAATCCAGGCTTGATATTTGGTACACTTGAGAGAATATATGCAAAAACTATATGGTTATTTTGGGATTGCAAAACATTTGAGTAGGATCAGGATGAAAATCTAGGACAAAAAAACTTTTGGTTTGCAATGCATGATCATCACATCTCACAATGTAACTTTGATATTGTTTTCGTATTATTGGATAAAAAGATAGTCCTAAGATTTGGAAACACTGTATGTAGCGAAGCCGATGTTCTTCAATCGATTCTCCTATCTTTTTCCGAGAGTGACCATTAGCTCAATTTTGGCCATAAAATAAGTCAGACAGATGGGTACAATGCATGGCAATTGTTTGCCCCAATCATCAGGCATCAAGCATCTTCGATGTCCTAAACTTGACCTAGCTTTACAAGGTTAGACATTAATGTGATTGTTTAAAGGAAAATCGTTTTGATCGTTATATGTAGAATTTTTCATTAAATTTTATTTTGAGTGGAGGTTGGAATCTTATTATGAAATTTTAACCTGACTTAACTATAATTACAAAATCTTTAACTTATAAGTAAATGATATTTTACTTACAAGATTTATTGGTAGACTTAACGATTCAGGTAGGTATTAGTATTGTGCAAAATATTGAAATTTGTGTATTCATATCATATTTTATATAAAAATTATATATCATAATTCGTGTTGATATGAAAATATGAAATTTATTTTTTTTGTTAAACTCATATATAGTTATTATTAAAATTTTAAGTCACGTCACCTTTGTATTCTATTTTCGTTTCATGTTTGTGTCATGTCATTGTATCATATTTTAAATTATTAGGTTACAATACATTTTCAACCCAAATGCATTAAAATTTTTAAGGAAAAAAAATCATCATGTTATAAAAGTCATCCATACTATACATTCACATTGAATATTACCTGCTACTTGCCTACCAAAATAGATTGAAAGCCTTCAAAATTGCAAAAAAAACAAAAAAAAAAAAAACCTAATTCTTTTAGGGTGAGATGGGAAATAAATTGCACCCATCATTCTCAAATTTAGCTCAAATGTCATTTTTGTTAGGAGAGAAAAGAAATGCTAGTAGCCTCCTCTTAGGTGCTTTAAATTTTGAGAAATTATTATCATTATTTATTTTATTTGTATTTGCTATCTTTATTTTCTTTGTTTGAGCTACTATAGCTTAATGCAGTTTAGGGTTTGTTGGTTTTTTGAATGTATAGCTTGGTCTAGCTTTGGCTTATAGGTTTTTCAATTGTAAGCTGGGTGTTGTGACTATTTACTCCACTTGTGAATTCTATTATTGTATGATTTTATTTTTCTAAGCCAAAATTTATTATATCAACCATAAGATTACAAAGTTAGCAAAAGCTAGTGAATAGAAAGATCAGAATTTCAGTGCAAATCTAAATTAATCAAGAAAGATTATATGAAAAAGCAACCTAACATCAAAAACTAAACCCAAAATCGAACGAAAATTACAAATCCTAACTCCACACATTTCATCAAACAGAAACCAAAAATATGAACAATAGCTAAAATTGTATGATTGTTTGAAAATTTTAGCTTTTATTTTATTTTTTATGAAATTATATATAAATAAAAATTACAATCTAATAAACCATTATTTGATCTATATTAGATAACTTTTATATATATATATAAAAAAATCAAGTTTAACATTCATGTCATAAAAGTTAAAAGTATAGAAAGAAAATCTAGACAAAAACATCACAAAATATTCTATTATGTGACAAAAAAAAAGTGCATTTAGGGTCTGAAATATCTGATTAATAATATTACATACAAATATTATTTATATTTGATACATTATTAATATATAAATTTATATAATATCAATAAATCAAATAATGATAATATTTTAATAAGTAAATATCAATTTTTAAAATAAATACATAAAATTTAACTTTTAAAAAAATTTATTCTTTAATAAAATAGTATAATTTAATTTATTTAATTAATAAAATAATATTTTTTGATTTATTAATAAAATATATAAATATAAATATAAATATAAATATAAATATATATATATATATATATATTAACAACTAATCGCATATAAATTCGAAAATGATATATAAAATGTGGATCTGATTCGACTAAAATAAGCATCCGTGGGCCAACTTTTGTTTTTTTTGTGCCTTTAATTTTTTGTTTCTTTTGTTTGACACGATCTCAATTGGGATTTTAGGACCATGTCAGAAACAATTCCTACTTCTTCACTCAAATTTACTTTCTAACCCCTATTTCCTAAACCCTTCTAATCGATGATAAAATTACTAAACCTAGTAATTCAAGCATATTGATAGGGATATAATTGTCAGATGATTTCCAAACTCGGCCACTGTTCTTATGCTTCCCGTGCTGTTATTTCGACACGTAAAACACTTAAAGTGAGGAATGTTAGATTGAATGATTGATGTTGACGTCACGTTGTCAACTCAAAATAATTGAAAAAAATTATTAAAATTTTTATTTTTGTTAAAATTTTTAATAATATTGCTTTTATATTATTTTTATACGATCTCACCATTATAATTGGCATATGTAATTAAGATTATTGTATCTGTAAATCTGGAAAAGGAAAGAAAAATTCAGGCTAAGAGAGGAGATGAGGAGCTTGACCATAAATGCAAAGAGAAAAATAAAAAAGCAAAGAAATAGAGCAACTGTAGTGGGTGATAGTACGATGGAGTTTTATTCTTTTATCTGAACAAGCTTACAAAAGCAAAACCCTGGATGAAGATAAATGCTAGTGCCCCACTTTCATTTTCCACTCTCTCGATCCTTCTTCTTTCTCTTTTGTATTTGGAGGAACAATGGAAACCTAATAGCTATGTAATGAGAATCACCCTATACTCATAAAAAGAACAACAGCTTCTTGCCCTAAAGGAAGAGGAAAGGGTTTCTGAAAATACCATAGTTTTGTTTTTTTTAAAGACAAAGGAAAGAGAATTATAATATAATTTTTGTTGTTTTTGGTAATGGGGAGAGGAAGAGTGGAGTTGAAGAGGATCGAGAACAAGATAAGTCGACAGGTGACATTTGCAAAGAGAAGGAATGGGTTGCTAAAGAAGGCTTATGAGCTTTCAATTCTTTGTGATGCTGAGGTTGCTCTCATCATTTTCTCTAACCGTGGCAAGCTCTATGAGTTTTGCAGCACTTCTAGGTAATTTTAATGCCTCTTTAGATATATTTATTTCATATTAATGTCAATCAACGCATATATTTTCTTTGTTTCTTTAAAAATTTGGATCTGGGTGATCTTCTTTCTTTGATTTCTTGTTTTCATTTATTTTTTCTTGCGTTGGTATTGTTGATTTTGAGTGATGGGCATGGATATGTTGATTTAGCTGTTGTTGTGTGTTGATTTGAGGTTTTCAGAGATCTATGTCATTGAAAAACTTCCTATTCTGAAACATCATGGGAAAAAAGTGATTCTTTTGTTTCTAGTCAAGAATATAAGTTGCTGGAATGTGTTTGATGTGTCTCTTTTTAATTGGTCCAACAATAGTTTCATATGTGATTTATTTGGCAAGTTTTGTGAACTGCTAAAACAAGATGTTACTATTTCTAAAAACTTTGTTTGATTATCAAAAATAATTATTTTAGGAGATAAATTAGTTTAGTATTTCTTTTTATGTGCCAAGAAAGATATTAAATTTCACAGAACTCAATTACTTGTTTGAAAATAGCATTTCCAGCCATTCCTTGTTTGAAAATGTCCAATGGTTCATACATTTATTTATTAAGATCAAGTCACTGTTAATGTGCCTTGGTTTCTTTTATCTGTTGCAGTGATTTCTTTACTTGCTTTTATGTATATGAATTTTAGTAAAAATTCCTTTTGCCTTTCAAAGAAAAAATTGAAATGATATAAAAAAGATTAACATGGTTGAAATTGTTTTAATTTACTGTTTAGTTGTTTATCTTTAATTACCTACTAAAGTTATGCATTAATTCGGCAAATTGCAGGGCACCATTAATTTCTTTTAAATCAACAGGATTTATAACATGGAAATCTTCAATCATAGTGAATTTTTATTCCCTAATTTCTTTTTTTTTTTAATTTTGAGAAATTTATTCTCTAATTTCTAAAAGCACTGGTATTATTATTAATTTTTTTGGATTTAGTCTGAATATCTTTGAAATATGAAATTCTTTCTTTTCCTAATTAAATGTGATAATCCAGTGCAACTTTCAGGTATTTTTATCCTATCAATTGACATTGCATTTTGTTCTTAGGAATTAAAACTTGGAACATATATATATATATATATATATGTACTTCATGTATGCATAAATGATCTAATTGACAGTATCTTTAACTATACATGACACATTCTCTACAGCCAATACATTGTCTTCTTATGGTTGTGACTGAATTTTTCATAATTCTTTGTCATTTTTACAAGATTCATTTGCATCCCAAAGTTCAACTTTCTTTTAAAAGCTTACTTCAAGTTTTTGCTTTTCCTAGGGCAGCCTCTCAGAGCTCCCTCTCGTAATTTCCCTTTCTCCATTCTTGTTTAATTCACACATGAGAAGGATAAGATGGCTGATATTCTATCCTTAAAGCCTTGCTTTAATCATAATCCATGCCATCTTCAGTGAGAGACAAAAGTTGGGTGTTTCTTCCCCAACTTCCTTTTTTTTTTTCTATCTCTTTTCCCTCTCAATTGTTTTTGCAACATTGACATTACTTGAAAGAGTATATTTTTCAATTGGAAGGGTTCAAAAAATTTTCTTTTTTTTGGACAGTTTTTGCAGCTGATTTACTTGCAAACACCATTCACCTTATACCAGCATGTGGGATTTCAAATCATTTGATGTTACTTTAGAAGCAAGCTAGCATAATAAGATTGATTTTTGCACTAATTGTTGTGATGTGTCCGAACAATTGATGATAGTTAATATACATATAGTTCACTTACTATAAGAACTACTTAAAAAAGATTGTACATCTTTTAATTATGATTGATCAAATTGTTGGTGATAAACATTTTGTCATAGCTCTTAAGGTCTAGATATTGATATTGTAGCTCAACAATGGTTTATTTCTTTGTGGTTGAGGTAGAGTTAGATTTGCTTATTTCATCTCTAGAACAATATATAGTACGAGGTTTGAAATTTTAGGATAATAAATTTGGAACTTAACTCAATTGTTTTATGTCTTTACCTTTAACAGGTGGTATCTAATAAGTTTAAATTTGTATGCTAACACTTACAATCTTTTTCTTTGTTCTTAGATTGGTACATCCTATATCCGTTTTATATATGCATTTCCCCCTAAAAACTTGACAATTAATTATAAATCATGTCATAACATCTAGATCCGGGGATCCATCGTTAGAAATTAACTTAAGGAGTCGTCACCAATCTTTTTTATCTAGGTGTGATTGGCTACCTAAAGAATCTGTCCTTTCAGGGAACACCTAAGTTTAAGGGTCCCTAAAAGAATATGTTTAGGTCTACTAATCAGAACAAGGTTCAGGAGTTCGGTTACGTGTGAGAAAGGTTATAGCACCCTTACAACGCCCATCAAAACATGGTACCAATTTAGTTTTGTGTTATCCAATAAGCCCTAAAATTTTACCAAGTAATTAACTATTAAAAATTATTCTCAATTAACTCTAATACTTTTAGCAAAAAATTGAGAAAATTTTCGCACCTCAAGAATATGTAAGAAAACTACTGTTTCACTTGCGAAGGCTCTATCGTCGGATTATTTAACATTAAAAAATTTAAAAAAATAAAAAAAAAAAAAGAAAAATGATCGCCTTTGTACAAGGAAAAATTGATACTTTCAACTTTTTTCCAAAATATTTTTTCTTGAAATTTTAATTTCGAGAAAAATTGATACTTTTAACTTTTCCTTAAAAAAAACTTTTTTAAAAATTTATTTTTAAAAAAAATTGATACTTTCAACTTTTTTCCAAAATTATTTTTTTGGAAACTTTAATTTCGAGAAAAATTGATACTTTAAACTTTTCCTCAAAATATTTTTTTAGAAAGCTTATTTTCAAGGAAAATTGATATTTTTAATTTTTCCTCAAAAATATTTTTTTGAATTTTATTTAAAGAAAAATAATAATAATAAAAATGAAAATAAAAATAAAGTAAAATAAATAAAAATAGAGAGAAAAAAATATTAAACAAATATAATCTAATCAATAAATATAATAATAAATAAATAAATAAATATACAAAAAATAAAATGAAAAAAAAAACCTGGAAACGGCTTGGCTGACGGCTCGGCTTAAGGAAGAAAAATGGCTCGGAGACGCTGCTCGGCTCGGCTCTGCTCGGGAAATGGGTCGCAGTCGGGTTGAACGCGGGTCGAAAGCGAGTCGACGCTCGGGTCGGATTGGATTTTGACAAAACGTGTGGATCCTCTGGTTTACTTAACGCAGAAACAATATCATTTTGGGGAGTATATAAGGCTGAAGGTCGATTTTTTTAGTAGAAGCCCTTTTCCTCTTCTCTCTTTTCCTTTTTTTTTTCTCCCTTCTCTCTAGAACTCGAAGAACTCTAGTTGAATATTTATTGAATTTTGGAAATTTTCGTCGGAATCTAACTTTTTCACCAGAAGTTCGTCCAAAAGTTGGTCGATTTCTGAAAATTTTATCGAAAACTGGGCAGTTGGCCGAAAAATTCAAACTTGGCCTGAATAGTCACCGAAAAATTCAACCTTTGCTAAAAAATTCAACCAAAATCTGAAAATTTTTCAGAAATTTCCAGAAAAAAAATTCTAAAAAATTCTCCAAAAATTCCTTACCGATTCCTAGAGCTGTTCTAAACGCACGAAAATCCTTTTAGCTTTTAAATCTTTTCTGTGTCTGCTTTTTCTCTCAGCCAGTAACTTTTTTTTGTGTATGTTTTCTTTGATCTGTGGGTCATTTTATAAGAATTGATCAGAAGAGTTTCTGATCAATCTTAACTTCTCCTTGAATTGGGATTCAATCGTTGAATCCAATATAGACTCTGATTGAATCTCCATTCACAATAGGATTCTTCAAGTTTCAACCAAAAAAAGAAAAAAAAATAAAAGGTGTTAATAGATAATTTTAAAAAATAATCAGATAAGTAATAATATTAATAGATAACTAAAAATAAATAATAGATAAATTATAATATATAATAAGATTAATATATATAAATATTAACAAAAAAGAAAGAAAAAGAAACAAAATAGTAATAATAATAAAGATATATATTAATAAATAGTAATAATAAATAAATAAATAATAAATACATAAGATAATCATAAAAGAAAAAAAAAAATATATATATATATATAAAATAAAAAAATAATAATATAAATAAAATAAAAAAATAAAATGGGCTTACCCATTTGGATCAGGCTCAATTGATCCGGGCCTGGACCAAATTGAGTGTCTACAGCTGCCCTTCTTTGCACATTTTCTGTGAAATAGAAATTGCACAAAGACGTAGACACCCAATCAAGACTCAACTCGATATTTTTTTTCATTTTTTTTGTGTTTAAGATATGATCAAAACTCCTCTAAGCAGAGGCTCAACGACTTTGAAAAATATAAACAATGCTCCTCTAATCAGAGGCTCAATGACTTTAAAAATAAATAAAGCTTTTCTAAACAGAGGCTCAACGACTTTTGAAGAGTAAATTGCTCTTCTAATCAGAGGTTCAACAATTTTGAAAAATAAATGGCTCTTCTAATCAGAGGCTCAACAACTTTGAAAAATAAATAAAGCTCTTCTAAACAGAGGCTCAATGACTTTTGAAGAGTAAATGGCTCATTCAATCAGAGGCTCAATAACTTTGAAAAATAAATAAAACTCCTCTAAACAGAGGTTCAACGACTTTTGAAGAGGAAATGGCTCCTCTAATCAGAGGCTCAATAACTTTGAAAAATAAATAAAGCTCCTCTAAACAGAGGCTCAACAACTTTTGAAGAGTAAATAGCTCCTCTAATCAGAGGCTCAATAACTTTGAAAAATAATTGGCTCATTGACAATTATGTCCAAAGGAGTTGAAAATCGTGTTTGAAGGAATTTTAGGAGATTATGCCCAAAGGTCTTATAAATAAACCCTGATACCAAGAGACATCATATTTCAAGGATTAGAAACTTACTTGACAAGCTTTTTTTCAAATTTGAAAATGTCTTCACATCTGTCTTTTCTATGTGAGCTTTTGGAATACCCTTGCTTCTTGAGTTTATGTAGTATATGCTATGTAATGCATATGAGATTCAATGCATGTTATACAAATGTTGGTTAATTACCTTCTTTTTAATTATAGTACTCAAGTTTCTCAAGCTCTTTTCTTAGACCCCGAACCCTTGATTCTTCAAAGACCCAATTACACTACTCTTCTAAGATCGAGCCAGTATAGCTCTCAATCATCTCTTCCACTCACATTCTTTTTGTAAAAAATCTCTTTCCAAATTCAATGTCCTTATCAAGAACTGAACATCTCAATCCTGCCTTTATTACTCTTGACTTATTCAATGTAATGTAAAAATCTTTCATGCCATTATTTATTCATCAATCATTATTTCAAACTCAAAAAGTAAAAATGCATTTGCACATTTCTTCCATTGTAGGGTATTAAAAAGAAAAGAATAAAAATGGTTGAGAAAGAGTCACAAAAAAAAGACATAAAGAGTGAAATAGAATGTCTTTTATTAGCAAAAATATTGGCTAATTTTGGCCAAGGGAGAATTACAAGGATAAGTATGGGGATAAAGCCCAAAATGAACAATCGAATAATCATGATAACATATCTCAAGATTTTTTTTTTGAAAATCCAACCCTCTGATGTATTTAACAACTTGGAGCTCCTCCGAATTTGCTAGTCTCCATGCCAGCGAATTTTCAAATTCGATACCGTATTCTCCCTATCTAAGCTACCTTTTCAAGTTTTCAACTTAAACAAACCCCTTATGACTCAAACCGCCCTTTTAGGGTTTTCACCTTGAGTCCTCCTTTTTCATTCACTTTTTTCTTTTTTTTTTCATTTTTTCATTTTTTCATTTTTTCTTCAAGCATAGTATTTCTTCATAGCATCAGAATTTATAGGGTGGGTAAATTATTTCCATCAATCTTAGTCAGTATCAGCGTTCTACCCGAAAAAGCTCGTCCCACTACATACGACCCTTCTCAATTCGGAGTCTATTTTCCTCTACTATCGTGCTGGGTCGAGAGGATTCTCTTCAAGACCAACTCTCCTTCTCAAAAACAACGAGGTCGAATCTTTTTATCATAAGCCCTCATCATTCTTCTTTGATATAGCTGACCATGGCATAATGCAGTCAATCTCTTTTCTTCTATAAAATTTAACTGTTTATAGCATTCTCAAATCCATTCAGCTTCTTTCAACTCAACTTCTTTTAGAACCCTCAAGGAAGAGATCTTTACTTTATTGGTAGTATAACTTTCATCCCATAAACCAAAGAAAATGGGGTTGCCCTAGTAGAGGTGCGAATTGACGTTCAATATGCATGCAATGCAAATGGCAACTTCTCATGCCAATATTTATAAGTCTCGATCATTTTCTCCAGAATCTTTTTTATGTTCTTATTGGTTGCCTCAACTATCCCATTCATTTTTGGACAGTATGGTGTCAAGTTATGATGCTTGATCTTATATTGAGCACATATTTCTTGCATCATCTTACTATTTAGATTCTTGGTATTGTCTGAAATAATTATCTCTGAAAGTTTATATCTACAGATGATCTCTCTCTTTATGAACTTACAAATCACAGATCGTGTTACATTTGTATATGATGCTGCCTCTACCCATTTTGTGAAATAATATATCATTACAAAAATGAATCTATATCCGTTAGAAGCCTTTGGGGTGATAAGACCAATGACATCCATGCCCCACATTGAGAATGGCCATGATGGTGCCATAACATGTAAAGCAGATGACGGAGCATAGATCTTATTAGCATATATATGACATTTATGGCATTTACAGGCATAGTCAATGCAATCACTCTTCATTGTCAACCAGTAATATCTTGCTCTAATGATCTGTCTCGCCATCATATGTCCACTAGTATATGCCCACATATTTCATCATGCATCTCTTCAATGATTTTCCTTGCTTCAGCCTTACTTACGCACCTCAATAATACTTGATCCTAATTTTTTTTATACAAAACATCCCTATTTAAGAAAAAGTTCATGGCCAATCTTCGGATGAACCTTTTATCATTTTTTGTTGCTTGAACTGGGTATTGTTGATCTTTAATATATTGTAGGATATCATAATATCAGGGCTTTCCATCTTTTTCTTCTTCTACATTAGAGCAATAAGCTGGCATATCCTTAACATCTAGCCTAATAGGCTGGATGTCAGTATTGTTATTAATTCGAATCATTACAGTCAGAATAACCAATGCATCAGCAATCAAATTCTCTTCTTGAGGTAAATGATCAAACTAGATATCTTCAAATTATTTTATCAATTCTAGAATATACTTATGATATGAAACGAGTTTTGAATCTCTCATCTCTCATTCTCTTTTCAACTGATATATAATTAGAGCTAAGTCTTCGAACATTTTTAATGCTTTCACTTTTCTATCTATAGCAGCTTGTAAGCCCATGACACATGCCTCATATTTAACAACGTTATTTATGCAGTTAAAATTTAACCTTGCTGTTATAGGGTAGTATTATTCTTCTGAAGAGACCAGAATTGCCCCAATTCTGTCCCAAAGCATTGGTAGCTCCATCAAAATACATTCTTCAGTATTTTTCTCCATGCTTCATTTCTTCAGTTGAGAAATAATCATTAGGTCCTTATCAGAGAATTCCAACTTCATTGGTTCATACTCTTCAGTAGCATGATCTGCAAGAAACTCCACTATAGCACCCCCTTTTATTACCTTTTTGCTCACATATATAATATCATACTCTGAGAGCATTACTTACCATCTAGCAATTCTTTTAGACAAAGAAAGTTTCTCGAAGATATATTTAATTAGATCCAGTTTTGCTATGAGCCATGTGGTATGATAGAGCATATACTGTTTGAGTCTTTTGGCAGTCCACGTTAATGCACAACACATTTTTTCTAATGAAGAATACTTGGATTCATACTCTGTGAACTTTTTACTCAGATAGTAAATAGCTCTCTCCCTTCGACTAGACTCATCTTGTTGTCTCAGCACACATCCCATTGAATTTTCACATACTGTCAAGTACAAAATTAAAGGTTTTTCTGAAATAGGTGGCACCAACACTGGAGGGTTTGACAAGTATTACTTAATTTTATCAAACGCCTCTTGACATTCCTCATTTTATTTTTTAGGATTATTCTTACAGAGTAGCTTAAATATGAGATCATATTTGTAAGTAAGCTGAGAGATGAATCGAGAAATGTAGTTCAATCTCTCCAGAAAACCTCGAACTTCCTTTGGTGTGCTAGGAGGTGACAAATTTTGAATGGCTCGTATCTTATCTGGATCAACTTTAATTTCTCTTTCACTGATCACAAAGCCCAGTAACTTCCCTGACTTTACTCCAAAGGTGCACTTGACTGGGTTTAATTTGAGCTGAAATCTTCTCAACCTCTCAAATAACTTTCTGAGACTGGTGACATGATCTTCATCCTTATAAGACTTTGCAATCATATCGTCTACATATACCTCGATCTCTTTGTGTATCATGTCATGGAAGAGTGTTACCATGACCCTTGGATATGTTACCCCAGCATTCTTTAACCCAAAAGACATGACCTTGTAGTAAAAGGTTCTCTACATAGTCACGAAAGTAGTCTTTTTCATATCATATGCAGTCATTTTTATCTGATTATACCTTAAGAAACCATCCATAAAAGAGAAAATTGATGTCTAGTCGTATTATCTACTAATTTGTCGATATGAGGTAAAAGAAAGTTATTTTTTTGGACTAGCTTTATTCAAGTTACGATGATCTACACACATTCATACCTTTCTATCTTTTTTAAGAACTGGTACTATATTGGCTATCCACTCTGGATACTTAGCCACTTGTAGAAAACCTGCATCAAATTACTTTTTCACCTCTTTTTTGATCTTTAGTAGTATTTCAGGCTTCATTCGTCTCAGTTTCTGTTGAACTGGTTTATATTTTGGCTTTAAAGATAATCTGTGCTCCACTATCTCTGTGCTCAACCCTGACATATCCTGGTAAGACTAAACAAATACATCTATAAATTCTTGAAGTAGGTCTACCAATCATTGTCTATCTCCTGATGAAAATGAAGTGCCAATTCTGACATCTTTCTTATTCTTTTCATCTCTCAGATTCACCAAGTTAACTATCTCTTGATGAGGCTCAATTGGCTTATTTTCTTGTTCAATCAATCTCATTAGGTTTGAAGGCATAACATATTCCTCAAAATTCTCTTCATTGTTAAGTTCATCAGTGTTAATTGAATTCTCAAAACTAACCTCTTGATTATTATCATGATTATCTTCATGTTCATTTAAGAACCTGAAATTGGATGAAATTGGATATGTTGGCAAGATGTGTTTGGAAAGATGGAAATAATGAAGACATAAGAAGAAATGAATGAAAATGCATCTTTCTTAATTTTTATTAAAAATAATAAAAGATAAATGACCTAAATAAGAAAGATCATCCCAATGCTTTGGGCAATAGCTATTGGGATGTTACAACTACATTGTATTAGTTTCAAAAGTCATTGGCACTTCAATGGCACTCCAGTTGTTTAGCTCATAATCTGACAAGCAAAGACAGACCCACCCCTCTTGATTAATCTCTACTTCATCTTTAATAGCATCAATGGTTAACTGGGTAAAAGTGTTTTCCACATTTTTTTTATCTGAGTACATGAATCCTCCAAGTCTGAAAGTCTCATACAGATGTGGGATAACCATTAGTCTTGCTATCTTTCCTGCTGGCTTTCTCTTGATCTCTCATTTTGTCATCTCATAGCTTAGGCCTAACCTGTCGCTATTGTCTATCACCGTCGAGGGTTCTTTTATTCCCTGCAAGTTCTTACCTAACCTTAGTCCTAGATACCAACCCTTGTTGATGACTTGGCTCATCACTATCCTTGAAAAAAGTTAATTTTTAAATCCTTCACCTACAGAATTAACCAATGCAAAAGATCGGTAGGAGCATTCCAATGCTTCTTCGGTAGCTTCTACATATGGAGTATGCAATGGTTGGGTCACTAGTATGTCTTCTTCCCCAACTACCACTACTAGTTGACCTTCTACATTAAACTTGATCTTTTGGTGCAAGGTAAAGGCACAGCTCCTGCCATGTGAATCTATGGCCTTTCCAATAGACAGCTGTAGGATGGAGAGATATTCATTACTTGAAACTTCACATTAAAAGTGCATGGTCTGATTTGTAAGGACTTCTCGATATCTTTCAAGACTTTTTTTTTGGTCTCATCAAAAGCTCTCACAATCATCTGATTGTTCTTTATATGAGAGTAGTCGATGTGTAGCCTCACCAAAGTTGACATAGGTATGACATTGATAGCAGAGCCATTATCGATAAAGACCTTAGCTATGATATAGCTCTTGCACTTGACTGTGATATGTAGAGCCTTGGCATTTCCTTTTCCCTCTAAGAGAATTTCATCATCGCTGAACGAAATGTGATTCGGTATGACTAGATTTCCAGCCAAGTGATTCGCATATTCAACATATACATTATATGCCACGTATGCCTGATTCAACACTTTTAACAGGGTGTTTTGGTGTGGCTCTAAGTTTAACAGTAGTGATAGTAATGAGATTCAAGCTGGCATTTTATTCAACTGTTCAACAGTTGAATACTCACAATGTTTCACCAGTTTCAGGAATTCATAAACTTCTCTTTCTGACACCGACTTCGGGTAATCTTCTTCAGGTTCTATTTCAGGATAATTTCATCATTCTTTTTCTTTGGCCTTCTCTCTTCTAGCTTTCTCTAACATTTTTGGAGTGTAGCACCTTTCACTTCAGGTAATACCTCTTACACCAGTTATGTTGAAAGCGTCAGCTTTTGAAACATCATCTTTTTATCCCTGAACTACTGTATCACAGTCATATTTTTAGGGTACAACTTTGTCATCCTTGTATGGAAAGGGGGTCAAAACTTTAAAAGTTACCGGCCTAGGAATGAGTTTGTCTATGATAGACTTTGGCTTGTTCCCATAATAAATTATCACCGACTTTGGAAATAGCTTTGCAGGCTTATCAGTTATGGACACCTCAACACTTATTAAGTCTTCTCTTCTTTCATAGACCTACATCTGGTATAAATCCAAGAGTTTTTACACCTCTAAGTGAAATAGCTCATAGGTTTCAATAGAGTGGCCTATTATCCCACTATGATATTTACAACTAGTGTCAGTTACATATACTCCATGATAACTGTGTGGACTCACTAGTTGTATCATATCAACTTTCCATAAAATATCAAACAGTTGGCTGAGAGGTGTCTTAATATCTACCACTTCTTTCTTTAAATGATGCTCCTATTTTTCACTTAAAGCATTCACATTATGATTCGGTAAGGGATTACCACTAACATTCGGTGCAATCACCCCTCCCGTAACAAAACAAATCATTTAATCCTTGATCAACCATTGCACTTTGTGTTTCAGAGCAGTGTAATTTTTGGTAGAGTAACCAGTAATCCCATAATGGTAGTCACAATAGGGTGTTGGATCATACCACTTGGGGTAAGGTGGCTTGAGGGGTTCCAATTTATTAGGAGCAATCAAATGATTGTTGTAAAGCTCCCTATATAATTCTGTATAAGTCATTGGAATTAGGTCAAACACAGGTTTCTCACGGGTAGTTCATTGCTCTCGTGAACTATCAATGGGGTTAGTTAGGTGATTTTGGGGTCTTAAGATAGGCTGAGTGTTAGGACTGTATATGGTATTTTGAGGCCTAAGGGGAGTTTGATATGTTTGGAGGTAAGGTGACTGTACAAATGGTTGGTATGGAAAAAAAGAAGTGTTATTTACAGTAGGGTAATATGACATGTATCCTGGTGGTGAGTAGGGTTGATGGCCCTCAAATTACTGTCTATCAAAGCTCACAGCCTGAGCTTCAATCTTTTTCTTCTTCAAAACTCTCTTGTTAGATGCTTCACTTCCTTTCAACTTGCTATTCTTAATGGCACTTTCGATAATTTCTCTCGAAATTACCATATCACTAAAATTTTTTGTTACATTTCTTATCATTTTTTCGTAATAAGAAGTTTTCAAAGTGCTAACAAAAAGCACTGTGGTCTTCTTTTTAGTCAGTGAAGGTTGTACCTGAAAAGTTATATCCCTCTATCTCTGGACGTATCCTTTAAAAGACTCATTTGCCTTTTTCTCTAGGTTCTGTAAAGACAAACGATCAGGAGCCAAATCGATAATGTGTCAATATTGACTGATAAAGTCATGAGCCATATCGTTCCAAGAGTGAATGTGGGTCTTGTCTAGCTGAACATACCACTTGGCAGCAGAGCCTGATTTACATAGCTATGATAATGCCCTGGGTTGAAAGCTGATGGCATTCCAGGATATGTTGGATATGCCAAGTGTTGTGGTGGAACCTCTTGTGCAGACTGGGCTTGAGGTGGGCCAAAACTTGAAGGATACAAAAGGTTAGCCACTTCTTGCAATGGAAAAACTTGTTGGCTTGTATTTTCTTCAACTATTTTTTCTTTATTCAACTTATTGAGAGCATCCAGAATCTTACTCAACTCACTTTCAATCTTTTTCTATGCTTTTTCTATCTTTTCAAATATGTGAGAATTTTTTTGCTCTATTTGTCTGGCTCTGGATCTTGTGTTATATCGATGGGTAGGGTTCTTGCTAGATGGAGCTATCCTTGAACCTTGAGTACCATGTCTTAGAATTAGTAAATTTGTATGACTATCATATGGTTACTTTATTAAGTGTAATGAATAAGAATGCAATGAATGAAAAATGCATGTATGCAAAGAACATTTGCCTTAAAAATGATATTCAACTAAAAGATTTCATTTATTCCAAAAAATTTTTATCTACATTGAGTTTATCATCCTATAATTATAACCATAAAATTGTTTGATCTGTTCATACTGGGCCTTGGTTTCCTCAATAAAGTTCAACAGACGCTGTCTATGTTCTCCTACTGGGGTCACCACTTGTTTCAATGCCTCTGTCTCTTCCACCATCTCTCTTGCCTTGTATACCCTTTTATAGATTTGGGTCGTTAGGTGTTCAATGTATTTTTATCTTCTTAAGTTCTCTCTCTTACCACACCAGACTTAGTATGATAATTTTCTATGCTCCCTAACCAATACAGCAATGTGGTCTCCTTGTTCATTCAACTTTTATCTTAGCCTACTCAAATAACTATTTAACATATTATTCTCTATCTGTACTTGGGTATTTTCTTCTTTCAATTCAACATACTCTTGCTTCAATCCGACATTTTCTTCAATAAGCTCAACAATGGTTATCTCTTTGGTCCATTCTCTCACGTAAACCTTTTATGTTCTTGGTGTAGCTTTGCTAGGTCTTCAATAGCCGTATCACGTTCTCTAGCAATCTTATGAACTTTAACTTCATGACTTTCAGCTTTATTTTTCCACTGTCTTTTTTTTCTTGAAGCTTCTAGATTTTTTTCTTTAACTTACCATTTTCAGACTCAAATTCTTTTGTTGCAAGCTTTAATTCTGATGGTGTCTCTTCAAGTTTTTCTTCTGTTGGTGGTTGAAAGTTTTCATAAGTGAATACCATTTCTTGTCTTCATTTTGTTCTCCAAACCAAGTACCCTAGAGTGACTTTATTAGTAAATGGTCCAGCACTTACTTTTCGAGGATTTTTCCATACTTTAATCATCTCATTTATCCTCTAAAATGCTTTGGCTTACTATAAGAGAAATCTAATTGATGAAGCTCATAAGTCATAGGAATAAACTGTTCTCACCAAACTGCCTTCTCATTTCTTATCTTCATTTTGCTCTCCAAACCAAGTACCTTAGAGTGACTTTATCAGTAAATGGTCCAGAACTTACTTTTCGAGGATTTTTCCATGCTTTAATCATCTCATTCATCCTCTAAAATGCTTTGGCTCACTATAAGAAAAATCTAACTGATGAAGCTTATAAGTCATAGGAATGAACTATTCTCGCCAAACTGCCTTCTCATTTCTTATCTTCATTTTGCTCTCCAAACCAAGTACCCTAGAGTGACTTTATCAGTAAATGGTCCAGAACTTACTTTTCAAGGATTTTTCCATGCTTTAATCATCTCATTCATCCTCTAAAATGCTTTGGCTCACTATAAGAAAAATCTAACTGATGAAGCCCATAAGTCATAGGAATGAACTGTTCTCCCCAAACTGTCTTCTCACTAGGAGTGATGCATAATTTGTCACTCCTTATAAACCCAGAAGTGGGACCACTGTATTATCTCCATATTGATACAACATAGGCTCACGATTCATCCATGGAGCTAACCATCTCACCTTGGCACTGGTCAACTTTTGTAAGAAAGTTATTCATTCCTTATTTATTCCTTTTGTAAGTCAACCACCGTTATCTCAATATAACCCAAAACCTTTGGGAAGATCACCATTCCGTATATGGCTAAGGAAAATATATCTAACCCCCGTTCTTCATTGACATGTTGCAATAGAAACTCACGAAAGAACTTTCAAGGTAGGTAAACCTGTTCTTATTTCTTCTTTGTATAAGAATCCATAACTTTCTTGTCATCCCCATGAGTTGAGCCAGACCTTTACAAAATCCTGACTTGTGTTTTTTTGACATATATCTTATCAAGAGCCTTGAGGTGTAAACCTAACAAAATCGAATATTCTTTGATGGTGGAAGTCATATCAGCTTCATTGAAGATGAAATACTTGTAAGTAGATTCCAAAATTATGCTGTAGCTCTGATTAGTTGATCATCAACAACTACTGCTAGAAGGTGTGCTATATGCCCGTTTCTTTAGTAGAATTATTCTTGTCTTGACGAACTCATCCTCTTTCAGATATCAACCAAATCTTTTAGATTATTCTATTTGAGGAGGATAGATGTTTCTTGAGACAAGGTAGAATCATATCCAATTGGTAAACAATCCCTCATCTTTAGTTGAATTTTTTCTGACTGGGCTCTTACTTCGTTAAGTGTCTCACAAGGTGCTAATATGGATGAAGAACAAACTAGTCGTTCAGTAGAATCCATGAAAAATTTTGTTGAAGACTGTCTTTTAAGCAAATGTTCTTTATGCAACTTTATGATATGCATATGAACCAATGTAAAAGAATGAGAAAAAGGTTAGTATGCCCAGAAAAAAAAGGAATAAATAAATAACTAAGTAAATTAAAACATCACACAGAAAAAAGAGGAATGAACCCTATGCTTCTAGTCGATTCTAAAAGGGAAGAGTGATGGCTCATCTATAGGTTAGGCACTCTTAAGGTTCACTATATGTGGTTTAAGGTCAAAGTTTAAAGGTTTCCAAATTGCTTCTTATATTCTTGTCTATCACAGACTAGTGAGGTACCCTAATCTTCAACCATTACAGGCTACGAGCGAAAAAAGTTTAATTTGAGTGGGAGTATTTCGCTAGCCACTGCGAAGGCATTAGACCTTATGAAAGCAATAGGTACTTTATTCCCTCCTAGAGGGACGAAGCTCAGGTATAGAGCTCATGTTATGCACATGCATATGAATGACATAATTAACAAAGTAAATAAACATGAATGAATAATAACACATATATACAAAAATGTTCAATTTTATTAGCTTTTGGATAACACAAATTATTTGCTGGCCTGACTCTCAGAGTTTCCCCAGTGGAGTCGTCAAGCTGTCATAACGTCTAGATCCAGGGATCCATTGCTAGACATTGACTTAAAGAGTCGCCACCAATCTTTTTTATCTAGGTGTGATTGGTCACCTAAGGAATCTGTCTTTTAAGGGAACACTTAAGTTTAAGGGTCTTTAAAAGAATAGGTTCAGGTCTACTAACAGAACAAGGTTTGAAAGTTCGGTTACGTGTGAGGAAAGTTATAACACCCTCACAACGCCCATAAAAAAATGGTACCAGCTTAATTTTATGTTATCCAATTAGCCTTAAAATTTTACCAAGTAATTAATTATTAAAAATTATTCTCAATTGACTCTAATACTTTTAGCAAAAAATTAAAAAAATTTTCTCACCTCAAGAGTATGCAAGAAAACTACTGTTTCACTTTCAAAGGCTTCATCATCGGATTATTTAACATTAAAAAATCCAAAGAAATAAAAAAGAAAAGAAAAATGATCGCTTTTGTATAAGGAAAAATTGATACTTTCAACTTTTTCCCAAAATATTTTTTTTTAAAATTTTAATTTCGAGAAAAATTGATACTTTCAACTTTTCCTCAAAAAAACTTTTTTTGAGAATTTATTTTTAAGGAAAATTGATACTTTCAACTTTTTCTCAAAAAGATTTTTTGGAAACTTTAAGTTTGAGGAAAATTGATATTTTCAACTTTTTCTAAAAAAAAACCTTTTTTGAAAATTTATTTTTAAGGAAAATTGATACTTTCAACTTTTTCCCAAAAATAATTTTTTGAATTTTATTTAAAGAAAAATAATAATAATAAAAATGAAAATAAAAATAAAGTAAAATAAATAAAAATAGAGAGAAAAAAATATTAAACAAATCTAATATAATAAATAATAATAATAATAAATAAATATATAAAAAAAATGAAAAAAAACCTGAAAACGGCTCGATTGACGGTTAGCTTAAGGAAGAAAAATGGCTTAGAGACGCGACTCCACTCGGCTCAGCTCGGGAAACGGCTTGCACTCGGGTCGAAAGCGGGTCGACGTTCGGGTCGGGTCGGATCTTGGTAAAACGCGCGAATCCTCTAGTTTACTTAATGCAAAAATGACGTCATTTTAGGGAGGGTATATAAGGCTGAAGGTCAGTTTTTTTAGCAGAAGCCCTTCTTTTCTTCTCTCTCTTTCCTTTATTCTTCTCTCTTTTCTCTCTAGAACCTGAAGAACTTTGGTTGAATATTCATCAGATTCTAAAAATTTTTTGTAGAAATCTGGGTTTTTCGTCGAAAGTTCATCGAAAAGTTGATCGGTTTCTAAAAATTTTGCCCGAAACTGGGTAGCTGGTAGAAAAATTCAAACTTGGCCGGAATAGTCACCGAAAAATTCAACCTTCGTTGAAAAATTCAACTGAAATCTGGAAATTTTTCAAAAATTTTTAGAAAACAAATTCACAAAAATTCTCCAAAAATTCCTACCGATTCCTAGAGCTATTCTAAACGCACCAAAACCCTTTTAGCTTTTAAATTTTCTCTGTGTCTACCTTTTCTCTCAGTCAGTAACTCTTTTTCTGTGTATTTTTCCTTTGTTCCGTGGGTCCTTTATAGGGATTGATCAGAAGAGTTTCTGATCAATCCCAACTCTTCATTGGATTGTGATTCAATCATTGAATCTAATATGGACTCTGATTAAATCCCCATTCATGGTAGGATTCTTCAAGTTTCAGCCAAAAAAAGAAAAAAAATAAAAATGTTAATAGATAGTTTAAAAAAATAATCAAATAAATAATAATATTAACAGATAACTAAAAATAAATAATAGATAAATTATAATATATAATCAGATAAACATATATATAAAAATATTAACAGAAAAAAAAGAAAAAGAAATAAAATAGTAATAATAATAAAGGTATATATATTAATAAATAGTAATAATAAATAAATAAATAATAAATACATAAGATAATCATAAAAGAAAAAAATATATAAAATAATAATAAAATAATAATAAAAATACAAAATACAAAATAAAAAATAAAATGGACTTACTCATTTGGACCATGCCCAATTGATCGGACTTGGACCAAATTGAGTGTCTACAAATCATAATATATATATATATATATATATTTAAGTTCTCAATTTTGACATTTAATAAAATGGGGTTTCAGATTAAACATTATGGTAAAGGATTTAATACAAAAGCAAAAGGCTTACAAGACAAGGGAATAAACCCATATTAAAAAGACTTAGCCCAATAGACAAACTCTCTAACTAAAGCATAAACCGGAATAGAAGCATCCTTGCAATGATTTGATACTCAACCTCCAAACGAGAACCCCATTAACACCAATATATAAAACAACCCTAATGTGTTAGGATGGAAAATTTTGAAAATTTAAAAAAATTTTAGAATGTTAGCATTTTGAAATGCATTCATTTAAAATAATATAATTTGTAATTATATTATTTGGATAATTATATTTTAGAAAAAAATTTTAAATATTGGAATTTGATAAGATAAAAGAAATTACGTCATAACATATAGATTTGTGGATCTATTGCTAGACACAATCTAAAGAGTCACCACCAATATTTTATCTAGGTATGATTGGTCATTTAATGAATTTATCTTTTTAAGGAGCTCTTAAGCTTGACTAAAGATCCTTAAAGAATAAATTCTAGTCTACTAATTAAAACATAGTTTGGAAATTCAATTACATATAGAGAAGGTTATAATATCCCCACATGCTCATATAAAGGATAGTACCATTTTATATTAAACTATCATAAAGTTTACAATTTTAATGGTCTTAATTTTGATATTTAAATATTGGAAATAATTCTTAAAATTTTTTCATCAATTTGGTATAATTTTTGAAAATATTTTCTCACCTCAAGAGTATTCAAAAATCTCATTTGCTTTCTTAAAGAGATTTCATCATTGGAAAGGTTAATCAATTTTTTATTTGAAATACATATAATTTTTTAACCATTTGGGCTTAAATTAGAGAAATTTTCTCACCTAAAAATCTCTTAGATAATCATCTATTTACGATTATTAAGAATTTCATCATCATAATTTATTTTTTATTTTTATTTTTATTTCTTAATTTTTCACCGTTTGGGTTTATTTAGAATTTAAAGTCTTATTAGTTTCTTAATTTTTGGAAAAAAAAATAATATGATGATTATTTTCTGAAGTCTCATTTAAATTTTTTCACCATTTGGAATGTATTTAGAAAAAATCTTTCACCTAAAAATCTTATGAAAATTCAACAATTTGTAATTTTTTAAATAAATCATCATTGGAAAATTGTCAAATATTTTCACTCAAAATTTTAAGTTATATTTTTAATTTTTAATTTTTTTATTTAAAAAAGAATACAATTACTTTTATCGAAATTTTATCTGAATTATTCCACTATTTTGGTCAAATCTAGAGATTCCACACTTAAAGATTTCTTAGAAAATTTACCATTTGAAATCTTTAAGAATTTCATCCTTGGGTAATTATTAATTCAATCCTAAATTTTTATTAAATTTTTATTTTTTATTTTTTTTAAAAAATTATAAATAATATTAATTATTATTATTGAATTTTTATCTAAATTTTCCTCCATTTGGGTTAAATTGAGAAAAAATTTCTCACTTAAAAATTTTATAGAAATTAACCATTTGCAATTTCTAAAAAATTTCATCATTTGATAATTAGTATTAATTCTCAAAATTTTATCTAAAAATTTATATTTTATATTTTAAAATTTCCCTAAAATTTCCTAAAAATTAAACCATGCAAAAATATTTCAAAAAAATAAATGAATGATAAAATAAATAAATGAAAACCATAAAAATAATAAATGAAACAAATACAAAAATTAATAGGTTCGACTTAGCTGGTTTGTTTGGCACCCCTACAGAAAAACGGGTCCAGCTAGGTTGGTTCACTGACTCAGCTCAACTTGGCTGGAGCTAAGGAGGTTGGGGGCAAGTCACTTTATGGGTTTGCAAGTTGTGGCACTTGGATCGGGTTAACTTGAATGAAAACTTGCGAGTCCTTAAACCTTTTTTAATATTCAAAACAACACCGTTTTTAATAAGTATAAAAAGCTAAAAATTCTTTTTTTTCTTTAGATCTCCCTAGCTCTTTCTTTTTCCTCCTGTTTTTTCTTCTGTTCTATCTCTTTAAAACTAGATGAACTCCTGTTAAATATACGCTGGATTCTGAAAAATAGCATCGAAAAATTCCACAGATTCTCAAAATTTCTAGAATTTTTTAGAAACTTATAAAACTCCTTAAAAATCACCAATTGGACCTTAGAAAGGCCAAATCAAACTTTTTCAAAACTAAAACAAAACTTGTACCTAAAACTTTTCTAAAAAACTAAAATTTGGACTTGACTGCTTTCTTTATTTTTGCCTTTGATTTTGGCGTGTCATTTCTTGTGTCAATTAGAATCTATTTATAGATGAAAACCTTAGTCCAAACGGTTCTTCAAGTCAGATTAAACTTCTGATAGTTGGATTGAGACTAAATTCTATTATTTTTTAGAAAACCTTTTATCCAACCGATTAAATCCTTCCCTAACTAAGTTTCTACCATTTCTACTTTTTTTTTTAAATAGATAATAATAAGATAAGTTAATCCTAAAAATAATAAACAAAGATAATTACTTAAAAGAATATATTAAAAACAAATGAAAGAAAAAAATACATAAGATAAATACAATAATAATAATAATAATAATAATAATAATAATAATAATAATAATTGCATTGAGCTTGATTTGAGGTTTGATCAAATTAGATCCAGTTGGTTTGGGTCTAATTGGTTTGGGCCCAATTAAGTCGGGCCCAAATCAAATAGGGTATTTACAAATTATAATAAATACATAATGATATTAGAGATAGAAAAGAAAAGTATTAAAAAATATATGTAATATGAGCATCATTAGATTTGTAAAAATATTTAGATATTTATAACAATATAGAAACTTCTAAAAATTAAAATGAGTTCTTGTTGTTAAAATTGAAAAAACCAAAGTTGCGTAAATAAAAAAACATAGAAAACGTTATCTTTTTAATTACTATAAAATCAAATAATTTCACAAATTCCATCTCTTTAGGTGAAATTTGAAAAGAAAATTTGAATCCTTCAAAATTCTTCATTCAAATTCTAAAAATTTTGATAATTCCCAATTTTATTTTTCCAAGCAAAATATTTTAATTTTAAAATTTAAAAAATCTCTTAACAAATGAAATCCCTTCTTAAAATTCCTCATCCAAGTGTACCATCAGAGTGACAAATCTCAAACACTGCAAGAGCACACAAGTCATAGTATTATGTTAAGTTTCATATGTTATTGCAAGTAATTTGCTATGAAAAATGTAGCACTTTACATTATAGGGAAGCTCTATTTACTTCATGCATAGACATGTGTATGTGTATGAGTGTGTATTGTATAAAAAATAATAAAAAATTGAAATTATTAACTCTTGAATACTATAATATGATTTTTTTGGTACTTTCTACAAAATAATTAATAACTGATTTTTTTTGTTACCAAGTAAGTAAGGTGATTTATGATCTCCAAAATTATTAATTACTAACCAAAAATTTATCTAAAGATCTTTCATTGTATAAACATAATAATAAAAAAAAAATATGGTTATAAAATATAAACATATCATGTGATGTTTCAAAAAAAGAACATATAATCGGAAATAATATGATATTTTATCATTTCTTACCCTTTCCCCCTCTATAATCAAATAAAATTGGTATCATGCCTTTTCTTTTTTGTGGGAGAAACTTAAATGAAAATTTTTAAGTGAAATTTGTGAGTTTTTTTTTTTATATAAAAAATGATCAAATAAAAATTAAATTTAAAATTGATAAATTAAAAGATTTTGTTAAATAAATGAAGTATACAAAATTTCAAGTAATTTGAATATGTTTGATACTTTATTTAAATAGAAAATTTTCATTAAAAATTCTAACTAAGTTTTCACAGTTCAATGAACATCTATCAAATTTTGTGATTATATGTTGTTTTTAATTGAATTTATTCTTATTATTGTTTTTTTTTCATTGAATTTTATCAATTTATTAGTTTTAATTTTCAAATTTAATTTTTATTTGATCATTTTTAATAAAAAAAATTTACCCAAAAATTCCTCCTAAATCTTTTCCATTTTGTACCCAAATAAAAAGAACATTCCCCTTTTTTCCTTTACTTCTTCTTTCTCTTCATTTCCTCTCCTTTAATTCTCCTAAATAAAGCATAAATCCATCATATAGTGATGGAGGCAACCATCTATCCCTGTTTACTATAACCCGTTTATATCTTCTTTGGACTTCTGTTACTACTTTGGCCAGCATGTAATATTCTACTGAATGCAGAGAGCCTTTCTGCACTTAGTTTTTTTTTTTCCCTTGCAGGAGGATTCGTGCCTTGTTAGCAAATTTTGATGAATTAGGGAACACTATTCGATAAACTCCATCTAAAAGTTTCTATTTATATGCTGCCATTGATGTTTAGATTTGTCATCCTGACTTCCTTAATTCCCTGGCCTTTTTTATGCATGCAGCATGGCTAAGACAATTGAGAGATACCACTGGTGCAGCTATGGAGCATTGGAACCTGGTCAAACAGAAAATGACACACAGGTGCGTTAATCTCTTCTGTTCAGCCTAGGCTTCCGGGACTCATAATTCATTCATTGGCACCATGCAGGAAAGAAACTTTAAATCCGGGCATTAAGTGCTCAGATTCTAAAGAAAAACCCAACTAGAAGAATAAAAACAAAATTTCTCCAATGCAACTGTTTTTCCCATTTTTTGGTACATAGCGGCTACGGCAGGGAAATAGGAGATTAGGTTGTAGGCATTGGGTTTCGAATTCCAGACCTTTTTTTTTTTTTTTTAAATCTTTGATCGACTAAAATTTCTCACTTGTTATGTGAATCAAGTTTGACAAAATCTAAAAGTGCTGCATGTCATCAAGCAGAGCAAATACCAGGAATATTTGAAGCTCAAAGCAAAAGTTGAGGTCCTTCAACATTCACAGAGGTAATATAACCAACAAAACACACAGTTTTAAACTGTCTCCCAATAATTTATCTATAAAATAAGTTGCTTGTTCAAGTGTAGATAGTTGTCTGAATCTTATGGAGCCTATGTGGAGAGAGTAGACTTGATTCTTGTGAATATATATACTGTGTATTTTGTAGACATTTTCTTGGGGAAGATATAGGAGACTTGGGCTCGAAGGAACTGGAGCAGCTTGAGCATCAGTTGGACTTCTCATTGAAGCAAATCAGGTCATCAAAGGTATTCAAAATTAACTTCTTCTGTCATTGTTATTAATAGTTTCAATGCTTCTTGTTGCTCTCAGTTAGGTGATTTTATACAACCAAATTAAATTCAGGCAATGAACTTTCTAAGAAGCTATAACCCTATGGGACAATGGATTATATAATTGAATTAATCACTTTTCATTCTCAGTTAGAAATGAATGAGTGTTTTTGTTGCTCCCCCTCCCATTTTCTTGCCCTTCTTTTTGGGAACAGTTGGGGATGAGATTGTGGAAGTTGGAAATAATGCTTTCTTCATTAGCAACAAAAGCCAAATAAGATTAAATATGTACTTCATCTATTATCCATCATACGGCTCACAATTTACATGAGAAACTATTTGCAAATTTACCATGTCAATCATGTTTCTAAATGAAGCACTAGGGATTGGAAATTCAGGGTTCTGGTTTTATAAACTTGTCCATTTCATTTCCTTTTAAACCATGAGAGACAAGACTAGTTAACAAGACAAGACATGACATTAGGTGTCATTTATTTGCAATTCAGCTTTAATTTTAATAACAGGCAACATTTTTGCAAGGGTAGTGAACGTGGGGTTAGTACTTCATAGAAGCACTTCTTTTTGGCATTTATTACCTAATAAAAAGGCGTTGTTCATGTTTCATGCTTGTTCACCTATGCATCAATATGCTGAAAACATGGTTCATGGTTCCAGTTTTCTTCAATGGCCTAATTGCGGAAGAGAAATTTATAATTATGCAAAACCACAGGGATCACAGTATATCATATTCAGTTTTCATGAAACAACCAAAACTGCTTCAAGTATTCAATCTATCTCTTGCTGAAATTTATTCTTTTTAATGTATGCAGATGCAATTTATGTTTGACCAACTTTCTGAACTTCAAAGAAAGGTATATAATTAATACAAATGAAGATTCTTTTTTATTGTTAGTTGTAGAAGATATTTTTGTACTTTCTGTTATCCAGATATCATCATGCTTGTGTTGTTTGAACAGGAAGAAATCCTACTGGAAACCAACAGAATCCTGAAAAGGAAGGTAAAAGCCTACTTAATTCAAGTGTTTGTTTTAATGAAATAATTTAAAAAATTCTGATAAAAATAGATAGATACAAGGTTTCATCCAGCATATTTCTTAGATTTGGAACACCCTATCTATGGCTCCAATGTGATATACTTTTGGTTTGGATCTACAAGAATCTTAAGTGATTTGTACTGACTATATGCCGTATGCTTGCATAATGAGCTTTATTGGTGTTTCTCATACACCATTTTTTGTGAAGAAAATTTTGCATTGGTAACAAAAATAAATGTGATTCTTTTTTTGTTGTCCTGCTTTGCCAGTTGGATGAAAGTACTTCAACACTACAATCATCATGGGAAATTGGGGAGCAAAGTATTCCATACAACCACCCACCTCCTCAGTCAGAGGGATTTTTTGAGCCTTTACAATGCAGCAGTTCTCTGCAGATTGGGTAACTTATCTTATATCTAGTTCTTCATTGGTTTTCTTTTGACAACTAAGGTTTTGATAGTCGATAGATTCTTTCCTGCTAATGTCATTTTTTTTTCAACTTTTCTTGGCACAGTTACAATCCTACTGTAACAGATCAGGCCACTGCTACACCCTCTGCACCAAGTGAATTCATCCCTGGTTGGATGCTTTGATTGTTTTAACTTTGATTAAAGACTCCATATCTTCTCATATAACTGATAAGAATAGAAAATAAGCAAATCCTATATTTTGCTGTACCTATTATTTATGAAGGATGGTTCAAGTGTGGGGCGAAGCTCCAATGTAATAATCTGGATAACATATTGAATATTAAGAATGCTAAGTTATAATATGCCAATATCATTGATATTAAATCTTTTACGGGACAACAACTCTTTCCCTTCTCTTATCTCAAATTATGACGTCTTTTTATAAAAAAAAAAAATACTAGTTACCAAATAAAAAAACAAAGGTATCTTCTGTGGCGATGGTTTGGTTGTCCTTCATTTTTTACTTTTTGGGTGGTTATGGCCGCAATGGGGTGATTGTCTTAGTCACTGCAAAAGTGCAGCAGCATTGGTCTTTGGTTGCAGTGGAAATCAACACGGAATTTATAGTTTGAAGATATGACATAGAAAATGCTAGGTATTTGTCTTTTCAACTGAAAGTAGAGTGTTGGTGTCAAATCTGAATCCAAGGCGTGAATAAAGTTGAATGTGCTTTATCAGAGATCTCGGTGGTTCAATTTGATGCGGTTAGATGAATCTGCTCAGAAAATTAATAAGTAGCATTCATCTTTATCTGGTTAACCATTAAAATACATTGACTTGAGGTTTTAGCTTTTAATTAAGCTAGTAATTAGCTGGTTAGATTGAGAAAACATGTTGTTGTGATGGTAATTAATTTTTCTGGTCCTCTTTTGGATAATTTTTGTAATGGATTTTCTTTGTTGGAGGGTTGGAAATCTCCAAGAAGAGAGTGTTGGTCTAGGCAGCTAACTTGGATTTGCTTTATTATTTTATTTTATTTTATTTTTTACATATGAGAAAATTCAAAGAAATGGGACATTTAATTTTTTTAAAAAAATAACAATCTTTAAATTTGACTTTAGTGGGTGTTTTTAGTACAAAAGTAATCATAGTATGAGATACCAGATATAGATTACAAGTATTTGTATTTGAATTATAAATTTATTGAATATTATCTTTTAAAATTGATTGGATAAATTAATTAGATTAAATTTCGGATTCAATGGACTTTTTCCTAGCATGTGGGTTGTTTTTTTTTTTTTTTTTTAACTTGAACTATATATTCTTGTATGTTTGATTTTCTTAGTAAAATCTTTCTATCTTTAAAAAAAAAAAAGAATTTAATAATCATTGTGAATATCTTAACAAGTTTTTTTTTTTCTTTTGTTATCTATTATTCATATTAAATTATTAATAATGTCCATAATCAACTTGGCATTAAGGATGATAATGGATCAGATTGAGGCCAGTTTTTGCTTACCCTTAAATCGACTTGATTTTATAAACTTAATACCCAAACTCAACCTAATATAAAAATATTATTTTTTTATCCAAACTGGATATGACTGGCATATGTTTAAACCTACAATTGATCCAATCCAAAATTAATAAAATAAAATATTTTTAATATAAAATATTATTTAATATTATTTTTAAATATAAAATATATAAATATATAAATATAAAATTAAATAAATAATAAAAAATAATATATATTTGAATAGGTTAAGATAGGACGAGTTTGCATAAAAATCCAACCCTAACTTTTTTTTTTTTTTAAATACCTAACATGATTTGACCTGAAATATGATTTTAAAAAAATTAACTTTATAAGGTCGGTTCGAGTTGGAACTTGACGGATCCGGATTGGATAGGCCAAGTCCCAAAAAAAAAAAAAAAGGGAAAAATGAATTTAATTAAGCACCCAAATGAATGCTAGATAGCTCAAAATCCCATTATTCAGGCCGCAAAAATGGTAAGAGTACTAACCTAAACTACTATTAATCAGTTTGTCAAAGAAAAGTCCCTTAGTTCTTCATGTGAATGCTACATATATGCTCATGGCTGCCAACCACTGCCCCTGAATTTAGCTTTATTTTCTCCCCATTAAGGGGAGCTTTTCCTTTTGACCAAACTTAACCCACGTTGCCAGTTTCCATACAAAAGTGAAGGAAAATTTTCATGGTGAAGTATAGCATTACTAATTTGACAAATACAAGAAAAGTGTTTTGGTGCTTGATAGGGTTTGATATACCTAATGGAGATGTGAGGTGAGTTTCATGTTTCTCTGTTCAATATTGAAATATGGATGGTGACAAAATTGGCACATGGTTGAGAAGAATTGCCATAATATTCAACCATATTAAATATTAATTTCCCATTTTGCTAACTGCTTGATTAGAGAGTTTTGGAGATAATATCTTACCATAGACAAAAGTTTTTTTTTTTAATTATTTTACCTCAAATTCTCTATTGATCAAAACAAGTAATTTGTTTAGAATGCATACTTAATAATTAACATTATGCCATTTTTTTTTTGTATATGTAAATAAATCGAGATTTGAAAAAAGAAGACAAAAGTAATATCAATGTGTAATTGTTTTCGTATTCGATCTGATTCACATATATATAAAAGTATAATCAATTCAACTCGATATGAAGGAATATATATATATATATATATATATATATATATATATATAGACACACACATACTGAATCGAGACGAATTTACCAAAATTCAACTTCAACCCAACTCAATTTAAATAAAAATTCAACCCAACTTGATTTGAAATTCAATTTTTAAAATATGTCTTTATAAAATAGATTGAATTGAAACCTAGTAGGTTTAGATAAGTTTACCATTCCTAGTACCCGTTGCTCTTACCTTAATATTGTATTGATTTGACACCTCAATTTGAAGCAAAAGACAAAGAGTAGCCAAGGGAAAAGACTTTGGGAAATCAAATTTATTGTAAATTTAGCTTTCTATTTGTTTTTTTAGTTAAGAAATGACTAATGAAAACAAATATTTGTGCCTAATATTAAGAGCTAAAAAATAAAAAAGAACAAAAATTAAACCCTCAAACTTAGTCTAACAATTGTTACTTGATCTTTAGTTTAAAAATGCAATGAATTCTTTTTTTATTCGAACATTTTATTTAATAATAAATGTTTTCATTGTTTAATTAACTTAACAAAATATGTTCAAGTGAAATGTTGGATAATAAATATATGAATAATATAGGCATGAGACAATATTAAAATAAAATTATTCATATAAATTTTGTAACTTTTTCATTTTTTGTTAAAAGTCATTTTCTCTTTTCACTACATATATAATTTATTGTCACTGCTGTTTCTATGTTAAAATACATATTTTATCATTGATTTTAATCTTATTATTATAAAAATTAATTTTATCTTTATCACTGATTTTCATTTTATCGAAATCAATCTCATTACCCTTTCAAATGGACCTTTAGTATAATTAATTCTATGATTTAACAAAATTAAAATTCCTTTAATTTTCCATTTTCCATAACCATATTTCTCATGAATTTCTTTTCGACCGGTGATAACCTATGTTGAAAACCAAAAACAGTGAATCCCAACCTTTATAGCAAAAGGCTAGCTAGCTTTCGCCATTGCCACAGCCTCACGTGCAAGTAAATTACTGCGGCAAAGTTAACAAAAAAAAAAAAAAAAAAAACTTTGCAAAAAGAAGTAAAAGAAATATCACTGGCTTCAAATTTTTAAACCCACGAGCATGAGATTCTCTTGGTTTCGCTTTATTTGTTATTTGTTGCCAATAATACGAATCTTCTGCAGCTTCAATAGGAAAGAAAAAGGAAAATGCCACTATGAAGGGTTCACCCAAAAAAAATTTTCTTGTTCTTTTTGGCAAAGCTGAAGCAAAAATTATTATTAGAGGGGGAAAGTTGATGAACGAAAACAGCTGACAACAAAGCCAGAAAAAAAGAAGATCAGCTGACAGAGAGGAGGAAAAAAACAGAGCAAAAAAGAAGATAAAGACATCAGAAGGCATGCCAAGAACATGCTTAACCAATATGTCATTTGTCAAACATATAACACCAATATGATATGAGTTTATTAATTAGCAAGTTTGAAATTTTATGGAAAATATTGAAACTCTACCTATATTTTTTTATCGAAAGTACAATTTCGAGAAAGAGAAATTTGAACCATGTATTCAGAAATACATGCGTCTATCATTAAACCAAATATTTAAATATAAATTTTAACTATAGTCCTTTTCATGCGACGTGGATATATACAAAATCAATCATATATAATTTCTAGGGTGGTTAACAATATTTTGTTGATCTTTGCTTGGGATTACATGTTTTTGAGGACAAATTTTGTTTGAACATTGGCTTTTTCTTTTGTATGGTACCAAAAAAAATTGTGCCATATTAAAACTTTTTTTTTTATTTTATTAAGAAACGATTGATGCCATTTGGGTACAAAATTTTGACACTAGTTGTAGTTTAGTAGTATATTCTACATATAAAATGCAATGAAGCTTAAAAATCAAGTTTCAAGATACTAATTATAAAGGAAGAGATGCATGTACAAAGAAATAAAAAAAAAAGACAAATTTCAACTTACTACAAATTGCCGAATTGGGGAAGTGTTACAAAACCGTATAAATTTATTGTTATGATGCCAACTTTTTGTAACTATAGCTATATATACTTGAATTTCCGTTCTTCAAGCGAAGAAAAATTTTAAATTTTAACCATTGAAGTATCCTTTTAGAATAACATCCATTTTCTTGTGTTTGCAATGTTAGAAAAAATAAATAAGAGAAAAGAAATAATAAAAAAGAATTTTGACTTTGAGGCGTAAAAAATATTTTCTTAAATGCAATTATATCTCTAGGATACAATAAAGTCCTAAACTATGCATTCAAAATTAGTATAAATGATTATACTGAAAAATTTATTTATAATGAATGAACAGATATAAATTTTTATTAAAATGTTTATGATTTTTTATATAATCATGACTTTTATGAATAATAATATATTTATTCAAATAGTTATGACAATTTGTCATATAATAATTATTTAAAATATGAAAAATTAATTTTATTTATCAATAATTAAATCTTTCTATCTAATGTGGGATGCAACACATTTTAAACTATCAACAATCCTTCACTAGTTTGGAATGATGGTGCTTAATCTTTAACCTTCCACTCAAATAAATATTATGAATATAAGATAGTATCTTTTCGATTTAAACATTCAATTAGCATATATATCTTAAAATGCTAACAAAGTTGATAGTGTCCACAAATTAAACCTTAACTCTTAGTGTTAGAATTAAAGATATAACATATATAATACTTATTTATTCTTTTGTCAGAGGTTTATAACCGCTTTAGCATTATTATGGCAATGTGCTTATCCTATTCATAAACATTTACAAAAAAAACTCAAAAATATTTTGTTAAAGCGGCACAACTTCTATATTTATATAGGTAGACTTTCATTATATTTTCATTACTTTAGACATTTAAAACTCTATTAAGAGTATAAAAACTCATCATTCTCATGCAATGGATCATACTAGTTGTTAAAATTTGAATGAATTTTACTAGTACTTAACAAATATATAACAATAACTTATTTTTACTCATTAGACTTTGAAATTAGAAGTTACTAGTTCAAAGTTGGGTTCCTATTATTGGTGTTTAATAGTAAAGATTTAAATCCATTCTACTAATAGTATTACTAACAAAATATCTTGAAATTTAATTTTTTTTTATGGTATTTACCCCAATTTGAGACTGAATTTCTAATATAATCACTTTAGGCTAAGATGTCCAAATTTTTTGTTTTGCATATCATTTACATGCTCTAGATATTGTTATCTCGTTCTTGTCATTTAAGAAATAGATGGTATTGATTGTGGCCATAGTTCTATACTCATAAATTTCAACCATTCTATTTTCATACTTTAATACATCTTTAATATAATTATACTTTTAGTATAATTGGATAAAATCAATGAATAAATCAAACTATTTTAGTCTTTTTAAGATATGTAAGGACTTTTTTTTATGGTTTTACTTTAATAAGTTTACTAAACTTATTAGCTGTATAATTTGCTCATAAAATTATACTAAAGTCTTACAACACTATGGTGATAAATTTTTATTTCTTTTGATTTTTATTACCTCCACCACGTGCAAATATGTATTCTTTTATTAAAGAATGTCCTATTTAATTATCAAGATATTATATCAAATTGCCATTTTTTTTCATCTTTTCACTATTTGGTGGGTTTTTTTTTTAGTAGGAGACCTCCAAATCCATATTTGGTGAAAGATAACTAGTAAATATTTTATACCTTAATATTTTCTTTTCATAAAAGTTTCAAAACTTCTATATTTTTAACTTAATATGAGAGTATACATCAATAAGCATGATGTCAAACATAATCATCCTCAAAATTATTTTCTTTTAGTAAACTCATACTTTCTATTGTCTCCTTTTGAGACTTTTATACCAACTCATGGATACTTATAAAATTATTTTATCATGGATGCTAAAGTCATATCCACCATGGTTCATGTCATTAAAAATAGTCAAAATTTCATGTATAACCACACAATACTATAAATTTTGTGTCCAAATTATAAAATACATAAAATTTTTTCACCCAATAAATAGAAAGCATTTTAACTAGTTATAAAGAATTATATGACTTCTCTAATTAAATTGAAGTTATCTTAGACAATATATTTATTTCCTGTCAAAATAATATTATATAAATCAAATAATATGAATCATGCATTATTCTTTTGTCAATAAAATGCAATCATTGAATATTGACCATAAAATATGATTTTATGACAAGAAAATATACTTCTTTTTCGAAAAGATTTACAAATTCACAATTTCTTTTATGCCTTAAAATAATTATCGAGAATTTTATCATTTTGACTTGATAACCATGATCTTACCAAAATATAACAAGGCTCTAAAATATTCAGAACCAAAGCTAGCAGGTTCTCCTTATCCATTTTATGTTCATGACCATTCAATGCCATGATCAAGAAAACTCACATATAACATACCATAAAATCATCAATCATAAATTAAATAATTTAATTCAGAATTAAAAGATTAAAAGAATAGTCAATAAAGAAAGAAAAATTCAATGAGACCCAAAGTTTCTTATGAATTATTAATCATCAATTCTTTTAGTAGAATATAAAAACTAGAAAGATAATAACAAAAAACTTATCTTGTATTTTATTTCATCAAAAAATTATTTGGATAATTGAAGCTTTCCATACTTGTTTCTAAAGATTTGTCAATTTTTTTTTTCTTGTATCTTTCTTATACAAAATATAAAGGCATAATTGCCTTTAAATTGTTAGAAAAAATAAATAAGAAAAGTGAAATAATAGAAAAAAATTTTAGCTTTGAAGCATGAAAAATATTTTCTTAAATGCAATTATACCTCAGGATACAATAAAATCTCAAACTATCTAATTAAAAAATAGTAAAAATGGTTATACTGAAAATTTTATTTATAATAAATGAACAGATATAAACTTTTATTCAAATACTTATGACATTTTATATAATCATGATCTTTATGAATAATAATCTATTTATTCAAATAATTATGATAATTTGTCATATAATAATTGTTTATGTTCAAATATAATTATTTAAAATATAAATAAAATTAATACAAAAATTAATTTTATTCATGAATAATTAAATATTTCTATCTAATGTGGGATGCACCATATTTTAAATTACCAACAAATTCATATTTGGCTAATTAAAATCTAGATTATAAAAGATTAAATAGACAAATATGCATTTTTTAATAGGGGGAGTTTGTAATTATTAGGAAACTGATTAATTATCAATTTTAATATTAAGTTTAACCCGATTGATTCATTTATTTTTTGTCAGAGGTGAATTTATGCAAGGTTTGATGTTTGATATTTTGCGCTTACAAGCTTGTCAGTGAAAATGATGCCTCCGTATAATAATGGAAGTTTGATTGATGTTACAGAATAATGTTGGACCACTTAATTGCTCAGTCTATGCATAGTTGCATGCATATTGATATACATCCAATAAAGAGGCCGATATCGATCACTCTCATTTGCAATATTGGCAGATCAACAAGAAGCAGCCACTCAAATTTGGTCCCAATTCTATCCATAAAACTATTGTGATTTTCATTGCCAAATGTTTAAAGACACATCAAAGGCATCACTAGAACTATTTATGGATCGGATCACTCGTTCTAACTGATAAACTTGACTCACTTACACATATAAATGCGATAATTGGTTTTTCTTTTCTTTTTTTTTTTCTTAACAAGATGGACAACTATTCGAATATAGATTATATGATTATATACATCGAAGTATGCATAAAATTGTGCTTAATTGATCCAATAATTTGACTGAAGTCTAACACTTGGAGCATAGTTTTTGCATACGCAATTATAACATTAAAGTTACTGGACATTAATACCAATAAATCATAATAAATTCAGTTTTATATATATAGTACATACCATAATTCTAAAATCCATTAATCTTATATATAGGATATCCTATTGACTAGGAAGAGAAAAAAAAAAAGGAATTACATATTTTATATATGTATTTGATAAAAGTAACTACAAGGAAAGAAAAACAATATTTTTTTTACCTTTCTCTTGTACTACAAGACATATTTTGGTTATAAATACGGGGTAAAATAAAATAACATTGAAGAAAAAAGGAGGCAAGTTATTATTTATTTATCTTTTACAAAGTACTGTTCTGTAAATTTATTTTTTTGAACAGTAAAAGAGATTAATATTATTGATAGAAAAAGCTACAACCAAGCTATAAAGTCATTCTTTCTATGGACACCCAGAGAATAAGCAAAAGGATCGGTCTCTCTATAAATGTGGACAAAAGAAACTTTATTCACTCTAGAGTAGAGATTATACAGTTTGTTACGAACATCACTATATTTCCAAAGACTGATGGTAGCCTTGTTTATCCAAGCTTGCGAATCGTTTTCTATTACTGTAAATTTATATTGTATTTATTTTTTCTAAACTTAAATTTTAATAAGGTATGATATCTTACCTTATTAAAATTTTAATAACATCGATGTTATTATCATTTTTTTTTTTTTTACATATGTGATTGATTTACTCAAAGGAAGAATTTAAGTTTGGTTTTAAACTATTAACCTTTTTTAAGGGAATAGGATATCCTATTCACTAATTAATCTTTATAAACATACACTAATAATATCATTAAACAATAATAATCTTTTTTTTTTGAAAAAAATTAAATAGTAATAATCTAAACTCAAAAGTAAACCTGATGATTTGTGGATTTGTATTGTGATTTATACAAAAATTACGTGTTATAATTCATATTCATACATAAATATGAAATATATTTTTTTTAATTTTATTAAATTTAAATATAATTATTACTAAAACTTTAAATTGTTTTTATCCACAATTGGAAGGGGAAAGTATTGCTAATGTTTTTCAAGAATATTGGAGTCAAGGAATTGAACCTCGCAGAGCTGTTGGTGGTAGTTGAAGCCCTTACTATTGTGGCTAATGCCAATCTAGATCCCTTGCTTGATATCATTATCGAAAGCGACTCCAAAGTTGTTACAGCTTGGCTCAACAAAGTCTGTGAATGTCCTTGAAAGTATAATGATTTGCTGAATAGGCTGTACAATCTCTTTGTTAGGGCTAAAACCATAATTTTTGTACATGTCTTTAGATAAGCTAATTATTTTATGGACTCTCTAACTAAGATAAGGGTGCACAGATCTTGTGATTTTGTATCGTGGCTGTAACGAACTCTTTTATATACATAATATCTTTATTTTAATCTTCTAAGAAAATAAAAATTTAAACTACGTTACTTTTATATCTTATATTTATATCGTATTATCATATCATATTTTAAATTATCAGATTTATTTAAAAGTTATGAAAATTCATCAAGGTTTAAAATTTTAATTTTTTTCAGATTAATACAAATAAATTTATTTAAATTAAATATAACGATTTTACGAAAAACATTTTTTTATAATTTTCCAATAAATTCAAAAACCAAGCATAAAAAAAAAAAAAAATTGGCTCCTACCACTTTAAGTTTTAACCGCTCTATTACATGCATTGCTCCGCCGTCAGCAGGAAGCGTGTAACAGTGGGGGGGCCCGTACAGGTCCTGACGGTGTTAGCATCTATAGCCTATAACAAGAAAAGCCCTCTAAAAAGAAAAGAAAGAAATAAAAATACTGGTTCCAACACCATACAATAACGACTGCACAGTTATGATAACCAATGGGGAGTCGACAGCACATTGTTAGAAAACCACACTGGTTTTACCCAAAACCCACCAATTTTCCCTAAAACCACTTTTTTTTTGAGGTTTTTAGTTTTTTTTTTTTTTTTTTTTTGTTCGTTGTATTTCCAATTTTATATATGTGTGCTGCTTTCCTCCACACACTTCACATTCACTAAACGAGAGGAAGAGGAAATAGAAAAGAAAAGAAGGATTCCAACTTGGGTTTTTTACTTGATCTTCCTTGTTTCTGTTTTGGCTTCAGAATTTGGGTTTTGCTTGTTTTGGTGTTCTGTTGGGTTGTTGAGGAGGAGAGTGAAAGAGATGGGGAGAGGTAGGGTTCAGTTGAAGAGGATAGAGAACAAGATCAACAGGCAAGTTACTTTCTCCAAAAGGAGAGCTGGGTTGTCGAAGAAAGCTCATGAGATCTCTGTTTTGTGTGATGCTGAGGTCGCTTTGATTGTCTTCTCTCACAAAGGGAAGCTCTTTGAATACTCCACTGATTCCTGGTAACTCTTCTATTTTTCTCCTCATCCAAACCAAGCATTTCTTCTTTTTTCATTCAGGTTTTCCCCCTTTTTTTTGGTCTAGTAATCTGGTTCTCTTCTGCTTGCTTTTAACAACTTTTTTACCCTTCAATTTGGTGCAACATCTTTTGAAGATCCATGTACTGATACAGGTTTTCCCTGTAACAAAAGAAGGACAATCTTCTTCTCATATACTTCTTTTAGTACTTTCCAAGATTTTCAGACTGAAAAATAGTAATAAGTTGAGATTAACCTAGGAATTTACTGATTTCCTTTTTTTTTTTTTTCTTGTTTAAGAATTAAAGGACTTAAATAGATATGCGCAGTTCCCTGGATTTCATACAAAGCTAACAGCCAACAGGTGAAAAAAAGGCGTATAACAGCTTAGCCAAAAGAAGGTCTTTATATCAGAAGAGTTTCAGGCACCCTCAAAGTAGCAAAGGAATGGAAACTTTTGGGTAGTTCAGTCACAAAGTTATTGACCAATGGAAGAAGAAGAAAATTTCCATTTATTTATTTATTTTTTGCATTTGGTTCTAGTTAGATGGTCTAACTTTCTCAATTAGGAGAAAATACAAAACTTTGCAATAAAATCTAGTTTTCCATCTGAAAGTAAAATCATACCTAAGAAACATATTTTCTTCTAAAGATAGAAAAATACCTAAAAGTATGCTTTAACTTACTTTCTAATTGAAATAGCTTTAATTGTTCAAACATTATAAATCAATTGAAATACTTTTATAGTATTGCATCCTCTTGTCATCTTCTAATCTCCTTTGGGTACTTAAAATTTTTTTTGGAGGGTTTATATTCCCTACAAAGCTACAATTTCCCTATGTCTTCTCCCTCACCAGCTCTTAAAACCTAGACCCTCTTTCTGGCTCTAATCCAAGAACACCCAAGTCCAAACTAACAACCCTAAGAGAGGGTATATGTATCTTTTTGGTAGTTTGAAAAAGTGGGATTTTACACTTTTTTGAGGGGACAAAGAGTGGGATTTTTCACACTTGAAAATTTTGAAGATTCCAGAGAATTCAGGTACTGACTACACCTGTTGGTTGTTATCTGCCTATACTAGGTAAAAGTGGTTTCCAAAGTTATATATTTTTGAATGATCTCTTCTTTTTTCTTTTTTTCCCCTACTAGATTTAGGTTTTTGCAGTTTTTGGTGGGTGGGAGTACATTTTCTGTTTGTTTCTTGAGAAAAAAAATTTTCTTTTACACCAATTCTTTTATTCGAATTTCATCTTTTCGTCTGTTATATATGTTGTCTTTTTAAAGTATTTTCAAATTTGAATATTAATCGGTTCTGGAGTAATCCCTGTATTCCATCCTACTTTTTTTTTTTTTTAATTTTGATTGAGAATAATTAAAGTTATTAGATGAGCTTTTACCTGCTCTAAATTCAAAAGAAATTTACTTACATAAATATTTAAAAAGTTCACTCATTTATACTTCAAACTTTATATTTTAAAAACTTTTACAATTGAATTAATAATTAATAGTACATAAAAAAAATTTCACAAACATGATGATCATGAATATTAAACATTTATAAAAAGTCTTTATCAAACCTTTCAAGCTTAAAGATTATAGATAAAAGGTAATCAAGCCTTGTTTCAAAGGTAAGGAGGAGACCCTGAAACTTTAAAATTTTAAGTTAAGTCTCACTAAATTTGGGTTTCGTCCAGTTAAATATTGATTTTTTAATTGTTGGTTTGATTTATTTGTTGATTTTTTTCTTGCTGTATGTTAAAAACTGTTTGATTATAATTGTAATTTTTGTTGATACATGTAATTGATAAAAAAGAAATATAGATACTAAAACCATTGAACAAATTACAGCAACTTTATATATTTTGTAACTTTCCTTTTTCTTATACAATAAATGCCTCCAAGGAAGAACTGAACTGGTAATTAGTCAGTAATGAACAAGGTCAAGTTATATATTAGTGGGTTTATAATCCAATTCTTATCCTCCAACACCATCAGGGATTGGCTTGGACAAAGATTTTCATTTCCAGTTATGATGTTCTCTCTTCTTCTAGGGCATTTTTATATATAAAAAAAGAAGCTTTTTTTTGTGTTTCTTCTTAATTACTTGCATAAATTATTACATTTGGAATATTTATTCAGAGATAGAAAACCCTAATCTTTTAATATTTGCATAAGTGACATCTTTCATCACTTATTAGAATTCTCAGCTGTTCTTAAGATATTTAGTTCCTTTGTCAAATAACCACAGCTAAATTTATTTCATTAATTTCCTAATTATCGCAATGATTAAATTTGAAACTTTTATCATCAACAAGTTCAGAACAAGATCCACTTTTAGTGGGAGGGTGTCCTAACAAGATTTAAAGGAAAAGTTTCCACTGAACACTCTCAAAATTTTTCTTTAGACATCCTCAAAGATGATTAGAAAGAAATTTTGAAGGAAAATTTTTTTTGGACACCATAAAATTGATAAATCTATCAATTATTTTTTAGATATATTATAAGTGGACATCTCCGAAAAATAATTTTGAATCCCCCAATTCACAAATTTAGAAGAGATGTCTTTGTAAGAGATGCTATGAAGTAGCTGAGAGGAATTAAGTTTTGATGTTACTCAGATAAAACTAATTAAGTTTTAAGCACTAGAAAAATTACATAGTTATTACGAGTTTTAATCTCTTTATATTTGATATACTGTTTATATATAAATGTTATACAATGATTATGAATTACACAATAACACTTCATAAAAAAATTAATCTTAATATTTTAAAATTCTAAAAAGCAAATATACTTAATCTTAAAAATATATTTAAAATTAATTTTTATGAGATGTCATTATTTCACTGACATGACATCAAATGTAAATCCATAATATAAAAAAAAAATTATGAAATGAATTATGAAATGCACTGTGGTCTAAAGTCTAAATATATAAGAAAATTAGGGCAACATTGAGTCTTATATTTTAGAGAACATTGTATTCCACGAATCAATTATCTAGGTTCCTTTCCTCTCACCCCCCTCCCCCAAAGAGCGAATGAAAGAAGGAAAAAAGAGGTTTGCTTCGATGCTCTTTGCTTGATGTCAAATATTAGGTTTAATTTCGAGCTGCCATGAATATAGAGGCATGTTTGACTTTTGCTTGAGAGAGAGGGGGGTTACTAGTTGTATGTAATAATGCTAGAAATAAATTTCACATGTGACATATTTGGGTTTCTTTGGATCAATTTCAAGAGGCTTTTTCCTTTTTCCTTTGGTTTCATGTAATGCAAAAGCATAAAATGTTTACGGTATTAATCGTTAGGAAAAATAATGGGATTTTTTTTTTATCTAGATATAAAAGAACTCATACAAACAAAAGCATGCGCAATACTTATAACTGAAGCTCACAACATTTTATTTCTTTTTCTTAATAATTGGATTGGTTTTGCTTTCTGTCATGATTAGATGAAAATATTTTAAAAAATATGTGAGATAAGTTCAATTACTGTGAAAAACATTCCGAAAGTAAATTTCTGAATGTATTAAATTGATGTGAGAGAGTGCGTTTTTAAGTTCATTCGAAAAAAATGATATCTTGACTGTATTAAAAAGCAATGATTATGTGAAAAACTATGGCACATGAAGCCATTAGAAATCCTGAGCTAATCATGTGCAATTACTTACAATTAGGGAATGGAAAATTAGTTATCATATGCTATTTATTTACTAATTTTCACAATTGCTTGAGCTTATTTTTTGTTTTTTCTTTTCGCAAATCAGAAGCTAATTATTGAATGCACACTGTTCCTACTGCGGATTCTGTCTCTTTCATTATTTTTTTTTTCTCTAACGTGAGGCTAATAAATACATAATATATATAGGTCTGTCTTAGCATTTTTTAAATAACTAAAATATTTCCTGGTCGTTGAATTGAAGCAGGACAGGCAAGTTTTATTAAGGTTAGGTGTGTGGTTGATAAATTCGTCACTAAAAAACTTTATTCTCTGGTGAAGTTAATTTCTTGTTAAATCCCCCTTAAGAAAAAGAAATTCTTAATTCTTAAATGAAAGCATGATAAACAGAAAGAAGATGAAACTTCTTCAGTAAATGAATGGATTGATTTCATAACCAATTATAGCCCATTTTGTCAAAGAAGTACCATTACCAAGCCTGATCAAATTTGAGCACAGCATCATGTTTGAGTGAAACTTTTCCTTCAACTCAAATGGGTAAGTTCACTGAGGCTTTAAGATTGAATATTGGTGATCTTCTCTTGTATCAACCACAAAAACAAAAAATGAAATGAGAAGTTGTCTGCTTGGTTTCATATTGGTTTATTAATATAGATGAAAAACATGTCCATATTAAATGTGTTTTTTTTTTGGTTTTTTAAACAAGAGTTGTAATAAGGCTGCAACAAGTTTTACTAGGGAATTACCACTAAAGAAAAGATTGTCCTTGATACTGACTTTTCCTTTTCTGCAACAGCATGGAGAAGATACTTGAACGCTATGAAAGGTATTCTTATGCTGAGACACAGCTTGTTGCTACTGAGTCTGACTCTCAGGTAAAATACTTTCAATCCTTAAGTTTGCCAGTTCTTAATATAATTATTTATACTGTTTGCAGATAACATTTTGACAACAAAAAAGTTTGGGGGTACCTAATTTTAGTACATTTTATAGCTGTTAATGGTGGCTGCTGTCTTTGGATTGTACAATGAAGTAGGCGTAGCTACTGATATACCCTTAGTTTTTGCCTTTTGGTACGATAAAAAATGAAGCTTTCAAATTATTTTTTTTTTTGGGAATAGTACATTGTAGGAAAAGGCCAATTGACAATCTACAAAAATTGCATTGAAACCGACCTCTTAATGTTCTGGTAACTCATCTACAGGGAAACTGGTCCATTGAGTATAACAGGCTTAAGGCTAAGGTTGAGCTCTTGCAGAAAAATCACAGGTACTACATAAACTGATCATTTGCATGGTTGCTACATATGCACATAATCTAAGAGAGATGAACTTCCATCTAGAATATAGGTCTTCCTAGCTGATATCTAGAATTTCTTTAGCTTACTTATAAATTAGTTGGTCAATTCTTTAACCTCTCCAGGCACTATATGGGAGAAGATTTAGACTCATTGAGTCTCAAGGAGCTGCAGAATTTGGAGCAGCAGCTTGATACTGCTCTTAAACACATTCAATCTAAAAAAGTATGCTTTAACGGTTGCCCTTTTTCCAATTATAGTCCTTCAAATAGAGCTGTCTCTTGGTGTTTTACTGATGAAATTTTGGCTCTTGCAGAACCAACTCATGTATGAGTCAATCTCTGAGCTTCAGAGAAAGGCAAGGCCTCTTAGAACATATGACTTGCTTGTCAATCATGGAGATATTCATTAATTAAAAGAACTTTATGCATGCTTTCTATGAACTTGTAAACGCTTGTAAATATAACCATATCTCTAATTGTGGTCTATAACAGGAGAAGGCAATACAGGAGCAAAACACCATGCTAGCAAAGCAGGTGACTCACCCTTAATTTCATGTTCATGATTTCATATATTTACATCAAATCATGATTTGTGAGAGCAAATGTTAATAAAAAGCCTATCTTTCCATGTAGATCCAGGAGAGGGAGAAGACAGCTGCGCAGCAGTTGCAGTGGGGGCAGCAGCAAGACCATGGCCTCAACGCATCATCATCCTTTCTGCTGCCACAGCCGCACCCCTGTTTGAATATTGGGTAACATCTCACATCACTCATTTAAAGTTTCTTATTCTTGACGCTTATGAATTAAGATTATGACTTGCTAGTTTAATTTCTACTTTCCAATGCATGCAGTGGCACATACCAGGAAGAAGCAACAGAAGTGAGGAGGAATGAACTTGATCTGACTCTTGAACCCATTTATTCGTGCCATCTGGGATGCTTTGCTACATAAAATTGGTACAATATCTATATAACAATGCTTGTTAGCCGCTAATTATATGAAGTTTTGGTGTGTGAATATGGACATAAATGGATGCATTATGGTAAAAAAAAAGGCATGAGAAGGGACAAACTTGTTTGAAATTCATGCTTTCATGTGTGTTTTTCTAAGTGGATGGTAAGTGTATATCTCTGGATCTTGGATTTCTCATTATTAATTATCAGTTGTTGAGTTTGAAGTTACAATTTCTCATTATTAAGTGTTTGTTAATGAATAATATGATATCTCTTCATTAATAAAAAGGCTTTTTTTAGAAAAATAAAATTTTTGTGAATTTATTGTAAGGACATGTAATTTTACTTGACAAATTTTAAACAAAAAATTTAATTATACAATTCCAATGAAAATAATTATTAGATATTGATATATGAAATACATTTTTGATAAATTAAAATAGCATCTAATTTTAATTGTACACTAAAATTTTCTATCTCAAAATTATGTGTAAGAATTAATTTAATAAGTTTTAGGTTTTATGTATAATTGTGAAAACATATTCAAACATTTGACTTAATAATAAGTATATATGTTTTTTTTATAAAAAAAATTTCAATTTCAATCTTTTCCTTAGATAAAAAAACCTGTGCGAATAATTTTATTATCATATATATCCGAAATTTAAAATTTAAAATTTAAAATTCTTTAATTTGTTTATCATCTCTTTTGTAAAAAAAATAAAAAAAAATAAAATTCTAAAACAACTTGTTAAAAAATCTATAGATTTTACTTTTTCAGTTTTTTTAATAGCTCAAAATATGGGGCCAAGTAGCAAATTTCAAAGGATAAATAAAAAAGGCCAAAAAAAATGGATAAATACAAACGAAAGAGAATGTCAAGTCAAAATAATAATAATAATAATAATAATGTATTATTATTATTATTATTATTATTATTATTATTATAAAGTGATAAAAGGTTCAAACCCACGATCTAATTATCGTTAGTCAAGAAATTATTTTTATACATAATATGCTTTTTCGTGAAAACTATATATGAAGAATTTTTTTTATGTATGTCTTTAATGGTAAATTCTTGAATTAATAAGCTTTTGCTTTTGAATGGTCAGAGACCAGAATGAGGATCCAAAGTAAAAAAGTTAACCACAAAGAAGACCCCAAAATATTAGTTATTGCTCATCACAATTTTCACCTATGCTGGTAAAAGTTTTGTTGGATGACAATCAAACTCTAATTGCAATTGCAATACCTTATTAATAGATTCATGATATCTATTACTTTTTACATACCAATTCATTCTTTTTATAGGCATACCATTTTCAACACTTAGAAAATGATATATTTCTAAAATTATTAAATTTATTTAAGTCTCATCATACGTGTGCTTATCAATTATATGAGATCATGATCTCTCAAAAAATTAAGATAATATTATAGTATAAAACCTGACCCCCTTGATAAAAACTCGACTCCTTTCCAACTTGATTCACCATTTTGGTTTTTATTTTTATTTTTTTTAAAATTTTGCTGGCTTTCGCTCATGAGTAAATAATTATTTCATACAGTAATGGTGAAGTGGATAAAAAGGGTCAAAGTTAAAAAAAAAAGAAAAAGAAATCACATATAGTAGCTTGAGGACTAATGTAACTAATAGATTGGCTGACGTTGGTGAGACATGGGGGATTAAAGTAGTAAATTCTTTCATGTAAATGGCAATTAAAGTTGGGAATTTGGAAAGGACTTCTCACTTATTTGATCTTACTTTTACAACATAACGAGATTTATGTGTTCTGAAAAAGTCAGTTTGTGTCTTAAACCTGTTCTTTGTTAGATTATTCTAAATCATCAAAACTTTGTTGACCCTTTTTTTCTCCTTTTTTTTGCTGTTGCTAATCATTTTGTTTCGAAGAACTTCTGAAACAGTTTTTTTTTTCTTTGTTTTAATTATGTTATTCTCAAATGATGAGCTGCTAGCGTTTGAGTCACGCCAGATAAACCACCAAAAACAAAAACAAAATAAAAATCTTTGCAGATCAGTTCTAGTATGATTATACCCTAAACATCAATCCCTAATCCAAGGATTCAAATAGCGGTCGGATAGCGGTGTCGCGGCCGTTATTTTGCGGTCGCGCCACTATCCACCACCGTTATTGGAGAAAAAACGAGAGAGAATTTGAATATCGTCTGTAACGGATGAATCACGACCGTGAATTGTGGTATAACGGTGAATAGCGGCAATAGCGATCCGCTATTGCCCGCTATTACCGCTATTGCCGCTATTCCTATTTTCATTCAAAAATTTAAAAAAAAAAATTCATTTGATTTTTTTAAAAAATTTAAAATAAAAACAACAAGAAAAAAAATAAACATCAATTTACAAATTCAAAAAAAAAAAAAAACCCACAAAACTTAAACTTTCAAAAAAATCAATTCTCTCAAGTTCAACTTCAATCAAAATCAAGTATATGCAATTTAAAATAAACAATTAATTCAACACTCAAATTATCTTTTTTTTTAATTTCTAAATTTGTCATGATTTTGTGTGTTTGGGATTAGATTGAGCTATGTTACATTGATAGAAGGAGGCAAGAGTTGCTGGGACTTAAAATAAGAGATAAGAGATGAGAGTAAAACTTGAGGTTTACAGAAGCAAGCAGATAGCATACACCAAATAAAAAGAGAACTGAGAGATGAGGATGAAGATGAAGGTTTGGAGAAAAAAAATTATTGAATGTAAGGTGAAGGGATAAGAAGTTGTGTGGGTCTTAGCAATTTAGTTAAGAGACAAGAAAAGTAAACTTGAGGTTATTATTGTTGAAAATCGACTATAACATGGAGGCTGTCAAGTTTGATTTATTGTAAGTTCATAAAAAGTAATTCTTTTAACTCATAAATAATAATGCTCTTACTTAATTTATGAATACATAATCACTTATTATTTAATTTATGCATAATATAGTTCGGTAATAATTTGATGAGTACGGTAATTAAATAATTAAATATATTATTCGTTATGATTATTTATTTTTCATATATTTATTTATCTCTTTTTATTTTTTAATTATCATATAAATAAATTTTTAAATATGAATATTTTACTAGAAATATTTTTTTAAATAAATAAAACATATGATATAATATAAATTACTTTAAAAATCATAAAATAAGAGGATTTATGATTAATAATTAAAATTATTATATTTTATAGCAAGTTGAGTAAAATTTAAAAAAATTCACGACCGTAATAGTCGCAATGATCGCAAAGGTCTCCATTATATCCGTAACCGTGACAAACGCGATGCGATCGAAAACGTGACCGTTACCGCAATTTAAATCCTTGCCCTAAACATCAATGTTTAATCTTGAAATCATCGTTGCAGAAGATGGTATCAGTAGAATCTCCTTATGCATAGTAAATACGTGAATCGATATAATGAAGAACGAATACATCAGCCACATATTACTATGAGGCTGATGATTATTATGTGAATTTGGTTTTGAAACTAATTTTCTCTGTATGTTTTTCTCATTTTGTTATATGATTAGCTTGCTTGTCTTTTTATGATAAGTGCATAATTATCAGAGCTGAATCTGCATTATTAATGTAGACCCTGAAATAGTGATGATAAGCAGAAAACTGTCTGATCAATCTGTTTTGGGTGCACATGATGCTAAGCCATGGGCTGCCATTTCTTTGTCACATCCTCATGAGAACATGCTATTTCAGACGGTTTATTATTGGAGGATTAATTCAACAGCTGCTGAATATTTGCTTGCTAGAGAATTGTTGATGCAGATTTGTCTGCCTGAAGCATCAGTGATGATCAGTCGGCCTAAAACAAAAATTGGGATCAATTTTCAAGTGCAGAGCTAAAATAGGCTTACTCTGTCACTCCGTGTCATGGTCCTAGAAAGGATCTATGAATCTCACATTGACTGTTTATTAGAGTTAGTCTTATAATATAAGTATTTACATCCTTGTGGGATAAAACCGTAATACCTCACAAGTTGATTTGACCGAGACACTCCAATTATCAAGAAACACGGTATAATATCTTTCCAGGAAGAGCAAGGATTTTTTTTTGCCATTTTAGACATATATAAAGATCATGGCCTCATGGGCCTTTGCATCTGCTGATCACTGATTAGGAACCCAAAGCTGCAACTTGCCAGCGGAAGGTTCAATGCCATTCATTGCCTTTTAAATATTTGATTCTATCTTTAGTACCCCCTCCCTCTCACCACTAAAAAAGAATGAGTTCAAAGACCAGTTCATATTATGAGCTTGACATAGTGCCTAGCATTCTTTTAATTAGCCATAGAAAGGAGATTTTGGATATTAAATGGAAAGGCAATGCAAACAAATAATTAGATAATCTGATTACAACTAACATGGCAGAATGCCTGGGGGCCAAGCAGCTGGTCTAGAAGAGATGGGCCTACAGCTTCATGATAGGCAGGTTCAGGAATAGCCCCACAAGGGAAAATATAAAGGAAAACAAAGACCTGCTATCATGATTAGCAAACAAAAGAATGCAAAAGAGAGAAAAAAAAAAAGAAAAGAAAAGAAAAGAAAAGCTAGCAGAAATAACCCGTGGCCCAAATCAACATCTAGAAATTTGGTTCAGCAACAGACAAGGGCTAATTGTTCCTGTCTCAGTGTCTCCTCTTCTTCTTTACCTTCTTATAATTATTTGGTGTCTACCCTCAGTAACCATCTCAGGCGATGGGCAGGATAGGCACAAGGTTGCCAGGCTTCTGCTTGAACAGGATTAGGCCTCATGTTAGAGTTCGTTCTCCTCCAATACAAGCCAGGCCTAATGTGAATTCTGCTAAAACTGATCAGAAGGATGAAATTTGTGGCAAAGTTGGAGAAGATAAATCCAGCAATGGAGAAAAACCCGGGTTGGTAATTGGAAGGAAAATCATGATTGAAGCTAAGGGAGCTATACAATGGGCACTCTCTCACACTGTCCAATGTCAAGATACAGTTATTCTTCTTTATGTGACAAAGCCCTCAAAACAAGGTTGGAGCTCTTCACTTTCTTGTCATTTACCCTCAAAACTTTTTATTATCAGTTAAAATCATTCATGTATAAGGAGATAAACTTATTAGTATGGTTGAAATAGCTAATACAGTGCCAGTTACAAATGATGAGTCAGACAAGAACAGAGCACCGAGGGCTTGTGAACCAGTTTCCTTCTTGAAGAATATGTGCAAGCAGAAGAGACCTGAGGTGGGTTGGACATATCTTTAAGTCTTCCTGTTTAACATCTCTAAAAGTAATGACATTCTCTCCTTTTTGCCTAGTAATGTATTCTCAAGCTCAATTTTCAATTAGATTTGTTCTCAATTTACAAATTGTACGCAAATTGTTTTGTTTGGTACTTGAGTTCATCAGGAATGATCTGATCACTCAAATTAAAAAGGTTCATTACTTTACTCCAACAGACCACCCAGCCATTAGCAATTATAAGTAAAAATTGGTTAACTAGGAGGGTTTTGCCTAGCAGGTAAAAGTTGAGGTAAACGTGATGCAGGGAAAAGAGAAAGGTCCAACAATAGTGGAAGAGGCCAAAAAACAAGGAGTGGCACTTCTGGTTTTGGGATAGAAAAAAAGGTCCATGACTTGGCGTCTCATCATGATGTGGGCAGGGAACCGGGTAACTGGTGGATTTGTCGACTATTGTATCCAGAATGCCAGTTGCATGGCAGCTGCAGGAAGAAGGAAAAGCAAAAAACTTGGAGATTATTTAATCACCACTAAGCTGCACAAGGATTTCTGGCTCTTGGCTTAAACAAAACAGCATTATTTTTTTTATTAGCCTTCAACTCTTTTCAACAAAGGGGATTCTAATCTTACTTCCGAATATATGTGATTTTCCTAGTGTTATTGTTTGTAAATAATACTATTAAAGTACAAGGAAAAAGAGGGTTTGCCGTGTGAATGAAAAAGCTTGTGCCGTGTCTTTATTCATGGCCCTGGTAATTATGGCTAAGGTAAAGACAATTGGGTCCCTTGACCCCTTTAGGATCTCTTCAGGATGCTACAGTGGCCTAAAAGAAGCTCATGGTTCAACAACTTTTGTTTTTTTGGAACTCATACCAGAAGCTGCAACACTCCATAACTATATCGTGCGTGGTTGTACTTGCAATCATTTGGCCTTTTGACATGGTTTCTGCTTGAATCTTGCAACTTTTTTTTATCAGTAGGTTTAGAATATGAATGCTTTCAATCTGATTGATTGGTAAATTTTGTGTGATATTGCCATGTTTGTAGACCAACTCATTCAAAAAGGCCATTTCAAACGGGGTATTGATCACAAAATCAACCTTGTGTCATAACTTATAAATCTGTAAATCTATCATTAGACATGGATTAAAAAAGTTATCATCAATTTTTTTATTTAGGTGTAATTGACCACCTAATCAAATCTCTTCAATTGAAAAAAGAGTTCTAAAATTAACTTAGATATTTTTAAACAGTAGATTTTGATATATGAAATCAAATTTTAAGTTCGAGAATATGGTTACATATGAAGAAGGTTATAACACTTTCACAACATCTATTGAAAGATGATACTAATTTAATTTCAAACTATTCAAGTTTTAAAAATGTTTGTAGTTTACAAGAATATTTAATATTAAAAATTAATCTTAAAATTACTCTAATAATTTGATAGCAATTTAAAATAATTTTTTCACCTTAGGAGTATCTATTAAGACTAGTATCTCACTCTATGTCGTTAGATTTATTAATGTATTTTATCTAAAAAAATAATTAGTAAAGTCTTCATATAGTTTGGTAGGATTTACTTTGATGCAGATCTCCCAATAGTTTGATGAAATTTTATTGTAAAAATATTTATAAATTTTATTTTTGAGAAAAATTCATTAAATCTTCAATATTTTGGTAAGATTTAATTTAATGTAATCCTCCAATAGTTTGGTAGGATAAAATATAAAATTTTTACTTTAAAATTGTTTTTATTTTGAAAATTGATTTATGAAATTCTCTAATAGTTTGGTAGATTTCATAAAATTTAAATCCATGAAAAATTCTTTAATAGTTTGACAGGGTTCATGAATTTATTTGAAAAAAAAAATTTGTTTTATTTTCTAAAAAAGAATAAAAAGTAATTTTACAAAAATATTTAAAGAGTAGTGAGATGTTTAATTTAAAATTAGAAAAATAATAATGATAAATAAAATAGAAATAAAATTAAAAAAGACTAGAAAAGGAAAATTATAAAAATAAAATAAATAAAAAATAATAAAAAAAACCTATAATCGGGTCGGGTCAATCCATGGGTAGCACATCGATCCTATTTGGGTTTATGCGAATCTTAGGTTTTAAAAATGACGTTGTGTTGGGATGGTATAAAAAGGCCAAAGTTCGATTTTTCTTCAGTTCCACCTAAGTGCTTCTCTCTTTAAGATGAAATTTCTCTACACTTTTTCTAAAAAAAAACCAAGAACATCCACCGAAAACTAGGTTTGATCACCAATTTTTGAAAAACTGATCGAAATCTGATCGAAAAATTAAAAAATTCATCCCAAAGCTAGATTTTTTCAGATTTGTCTAGAATTTTTCAAAACTTTTCCATAAATTCAACCTTAAACCTAGAAATTTAAAATCTCAATCCCAACACTCCAAACTAAAAATAAAAAGTCCAAGCACCTCTTAATCATTAGAGCCTCAAACCTAGAAACTTCAAAACTAAAATCCCAGAAATGTACAAGCTAGAAAATTTTTTCAGAATTTTAAACACAGAGTCTTTTCTTTCAGAAATTCCTCTTTTCTCCAGAAATTTACCCTTGCCTTCTTTGCAGTATTGTGTTCAATTTATAGGCTGTTTTGATAGAAAATTTAGGAATTGAGTAGAACCAATCTAGGCTTGAATCCTATGATCGGATTCTGCCTAAATAGGATCAATCCAAGTATGAATCCTGGGATTGGATCCTGTTAACATAATTTTAGGTGTAGGTCTTGGAAATTCGTCTAAGTTGAATCCCTTTTTGTTTTGGTCTTGAATCCAGATTTGATTACCTTATTCAATCGTAGATTAAGAATAAAAAGAAAGAATAGTAATAGTAACAACAATAACAACAACAACAACAACAACAACAACAACAACAACAACAATAATAATAATAATAATAATAATAATAATAATAATAATATAATAGCATAATATAATATAATATACTATAATATAATAATAATAATAATATAATATGATATAATAGTAGTGATAATAATAAGAATAACGATAATGATAAAAATAATAATATTAATAACAGAAATATAATAGTAATGACAAAAAATCAACACCAATTAAGCCCGGACATAGATTGGTGTCTAGAGTTGCCCTTTTTTGCATATCTCTGTTAGATAGAGAAAATGTAAAGACCTAAGCATCTACTTTGTTCAGGCCAAAAAATGAAAATTAGTAGGCAAAAACCTCCGGGATTGAGCTATAAGTTAAAAAGATGATCTGGACCAAACTGAGATTGAAAACGAGTGATTGGGGATTGAACCACAAGTAAAAAAAAATAATTTGGACTTGAATCGAGATCGAATGATTGAGATTGAACCATAAGTTAGAAAAATAATATGGATCGAGTCAAGATCGAATGACTGAGATTGAACCGCAAGTCAAAAAGATAATCTAGATCGAGCTTAGATCGAATGATCAGGATTGAACCACAAGTTAGAAAAACTAATTGACTTAGACTGAGTTGAGGTCAAAGATGAATGATCAAGATCAAACCATAGTCAGAAAAATGATTTGGATTAAGCTGAGATCGAATGATCAGGATTGAATCGCTAGTCAGAAATATGATCTAGACTGAACTAAGATCGATCGATCGGGATCAAACCGTAAGTCAAAAATATGATCTAGAGTGAACTGATTTCAAAACGAGTGATAATACATGAAGCAAGTGCATGCCTTATCTATGATGCAAATGAAACCTCAATTGTGGTACTAAAGTTTCGACAGCTTTTTTTTATTTTCTCATCTCTGGATATTTCTCACAAGGAAATTGCAAAGCATTCTTTTTTACTCAAGATAAGCACTTATCTCCTTCCTAAATGGAGCCTTCAAAATGAATAACTTTATCATGCTTTGAGGATTTTATCTTTAGCCCTCATTTTCTTCAATTCTCTTAAAATAATACACAATCTTTTATGACATTACTCAATTATTAATCATTATCCCAAATTCAAAATATGATAGGCAAATTTTCTATTATGGCAAAGCATAAAAAGGAGAAAGGAAAATATTAAAAGTGGGACATAAATAGGATAAAATGAATATCATTTATTTGAAAAGAAGTAAATTACAGATGATGGCAAAGAAACAAAATAAAGGTGTATAGGGATGGTTATTTAGGATAACGATATCCCAAGACAAACAATCAGATAATCATGACAACAAATCTTGGATTCCTTAAAAAACTTAACCATATGATGCCTCCAGCATTTTAGAGCTATTCGAAATTCACTGATCTTGGTGTGCCTCTCAAATGGTGCTGTATCTTCTTTATCCAAGTCACCTTTACAAGTTTTCAACTTAGATAAACCTCTATTTAGTTCAAGCCGTCCTTTTAGGTTTTGAACTCTTTCTTTTGGCTTTTTTTTTTTTTTGCTCAAGCCATCTTTTTGGGTTTTCAACTTGAACTTTTTTTTTGCTCAAATTACCTTTTCGGGTTGTCAACTTAATTTTTTTTGGCTCAAGCAGCCCTTTCATGTTTTCAACTTGAACTTCTTCTTTTTTTTTTTTTTGCTCAAGTAAAGTATTTCTTCATGGCATCAGAATTTATGGGATTAAGAAGGTCATCTCCATCCATCTCTAACAGAATTAAGGCTATTCTTGAAAAGGCTTTTTTCACAATATATGATCCTTCTCAATTTGGAGTAAATTTCCTTCTATCATCATGTTGACTCAAAAAAATTCTATTCAACACCAACTCTCTTTCTCGAAATTGATAAGGTTGGACTTTTTTGTCATGAGCTTTTATAATTTTTTTTTTGGTGTAATAGGTTGTGATAGAGTGTTGCCAATTTCTTTTCTTCAATGAAGTTCAATTTCTCATAGTGCTCTTGGATCCATTCAGCTACTTCTAACCCCACGTCCCTCAAGACCCTCAGAGATAAGATTTTTACTTTTACTGGTAATACAGCTTCCATCTCATAAATTAAAAAAATGGAGTTGCCCTGGTGGATGTGCATATGGATGTTTAGTAGGCATGTAAAGCAAAAGTAATTTCTAGTGCTAATCCTTATATGTCTTAGTCATTTTTTTAAAATCTTTTTGACATTCTTATTAGCAGTCTCTACTGCCCCATTTATTTTTGGGTGATATAGAGCTAAATTATTGTGTTTAATTTTAAACTAATCATATACTTCTTGCATCATCTTGCTATTTAAGTTCTTTGCATTATTTGAGATAATCTTTTCCAAGAGCTTGTGTCTATAAATTATTTCTCTCTTGATGAACTTGTGACTATTGATCAAGTTACAGTTGTGAAGAAAGCTGCTTCAACCCATTTAATGAAATAATCAATCATCACAAGAATGAATCTATTCCCATTTAATGCCTTTGGGGTGATGAAACTAATAACATCCATTCTTCACATAGAAAATGGCTAAAGTGGTGCTATAACATGTAAAGCAATGGACAAAGCATAAATCTTATCGACATAAATTTGACATTTATGATACTTTCAAGCATAATTAATGCAATCCTTCTTCATTGTTAACTAATAATATTCGACTATTATAATCTATCTTGTCATCATATGTTCATTTACATGTGCTTCACATATGCCATCATTGACCTTTCCAATGATCTTTTTAGCCTTAAAGACATCTACACAATGTAATAATACTTGATCTCTACTTTTCTTATACAAAACCTCATCTTTTAAGAAAAATCCCATGGCCAATCTTCTTAAAACTCTCTTATCATTTTTTGTTGCTTGATTCGGATACTACTGATCCTTTAGATATCGTATAATATCATAATACAAAGGAATTTCATCTTTTTTATCTTTCAAAATGGCGTAATGCACCGGCATATCCCTAACATTTAACTTGATAGGCTGAATTTTAGCAGTATTGCCAATTCGCACCATTACAACTAAGGTAGCCAAAGCATCTACAATTCGATTTTTTTTATGAGGCAAATTTTTAAACTAAATTGTCTTGAATTGTTTGCATAACTCTTAGATGTATTTATGGTATGGGATGAGTTTTGAATCCCTCATTTTCCATTCTTCTTTTAATTGATAGATAACCAAGGCTAAATCCTTGAACACCTTTAATACTTTAATTTTTTTATCCAAAGCAGCATGCAATCTCATAACACAGGGCTCATAGTCAACCATATTATTAGTGCTATTAAAGTTCAAGCTTGCTGTAACAAAGTAGTAGTGTCCTACTGGTGATATTAGGATTGCTCCAATCCCATGCCCTATAGCATTAGAAGTCCTATCGAAATACATTTTTCATAACTTTTCATTATCACCTTTTTTTTCTAGTTCTGAGATGGTCATTTAGTCTTTATCTAAAAAATCAAGTCTCATTGATTCATAATCTTCAGTAGCCTAGCCTACAAGAAATTAGGTGATGGCACTTTCTTTGATCACCTTTTGGTTGACATACTCTATATCATACTTTAAAAGCATCACTTGCCATCTTGTGATTCTGCCTAACAATGATGGCTTCTCAAAAATATACTTGATTGGATCTAATTTAGTTATAAGCCAAGTTGTGTGGTAGAGCATATATTGCCTAAGTCTTTTAGTTATCCAAGCTAAAACATAACACATTTTCTGTAGTGATGAATACTTAGACGTGTGCTTCGTAAACTTCTTACTCAAGTAATAGATAACTCTTTTTTTCTTGTCATATTTATCCTATTGTCCTGACACATATCACATCGACCTTTCATGCACCATTATGTACAAAAGACTTTGGTCTTCCTAAAATGAATGGTCTTCCTGAAATGAATGGTGCTAATATTGAAAGATTTGACAGGTACTATTTAACCTTATCAAAAGCCTCTTGACATTTCTTATTCCATTCACCAGGATTATTATTTTAGAAGAGTTTAAAGATAGGATCACATTTGAAAGTAAGTTGAGAAATGAAATGAGAGATGTAGTTTAATTTGCTTAAGAAACCTCAGACCTCTTTTGGTGTACTTGGTAAGGATAAATTCTGAATGACCCAAATTTTGTCTGGATCAATTTTTATTCCTCTTTTACTGACTACAAAACCTAATAGTTTCCCTAACTTGGCTCTAAAAGTGCATTTGGACGGATTCAACTTGAGCTAAAATTTTTTTTAACATCTTAAACAATTTCTTGAAGTTAGCTACATAGTCCTATCTCTTTCGAGATTTTATAATCATATCATTTATATACACCTCAATCTCTTTATACATCATATCATGAAAGAGTGTCACCATAGCCCATTGATAGGTTACCCTAGCATTTTACAATTAAAAGGGCATATAACCTTAAAACAAAATGTTTCCCACATAGTTATAAATGTTGTCTTTTTCATATCATCTTGAACCATCTTTATTTGATTATAACAAAAGAATCCATCCATAAAAAAAAAATCACATATCAGGCTATATCATCCACCAATGTATCAATATGAGGTAGAGAAAAGTTATCTTTAGGCTAACCCTATTCAGATTGAGATAGTCTACACACATTCATACTTTTTCATTCTTTTTAGGGACAGAAACTATATTAGCCACCCATTCAAGATACTTGGTCACTTGTAGGAAGCTCACATCAAATTACTTTTTTACCTCTTTTTTAATTTTCAGCAGCATTTCAGGTTTCATTCTTATCAACTTTTATTGGACTAGCTTACATTTAGGCTTCAAGGGTAGCCTATGTTCCATTATCTCAGTGCTGAGCCTAGGTAAAATAAAGCAAACACATCTACAAATTCTTAAAACAGATCCTTTAATCATTGTCTATCAACTACTAGCAGCGAGGTATTGACCTTAACTTTTTTTTTGTTTTCGGCATCACCTAAATTGATCATCTCAGTAATTTCTTGTTGAAGCTTAATAGATTTATTTTTTTTCAATTAATCTAATTATTAGAGGTAAAATCTATTTTTAAAGTCCTCTTCAGTGTCAAGTTCATCACTATTAATTAAGTTTTCAAAATTAAATCCCTAATTATTATCATGATTATCTTCATATTCATTTAGGGATATGAAATTAAGTGAAATAGAAAATATTGGCAAAATGTTTTGATGAGAAAATGGATTGAAAAGAATAAATTAATAAAATGTATGCTCCTATCTTTTATTGAAATAATACATAATAAAAGGCCCAAACATAAAAGATCATTCTAATGCTTGTGGGCATAAGCAATTAAAAGTTGTAATTACATTGAAAGAATATCAGAGATAGCAGGCATCTGGATGACACTCTAATTCTTCAACTCATAGTCTGGTGGGCATGGGTAAACCAACACTCTTTCTTTTTGGCTATCCTCATCTACCATTTGAATAGACAATTTAGCAAAAGCTTTTTCCCAACTTGGTTTTCCTCTGGTGCTCTTTTTAGCTCTCTGGTGCATATATCCTTCAAGAACAAATGTTTCATACAAATGAGGGATGATCATCAATTTATTTCCTACCCTTTTCTTGTTATCTCACATTTTTTCTATTTTATAACCTATACCTAGTCTTCTACTATTATCTTCAATCACCGGTGGTTCTTTTATCCCTTACAGTCTTTTACCCAAACCAACTCCAATATTTCAACCCTTATTGATCATCTGATTAATTACAATTTCGTTGAACTTTGGTTGGTGCACCTTAAGTCTTTCGCTTACTGTGTTAACAGGTTTAAAAGATCGATAAGAGCACTCTAACGACTCCTCTACAACTTTTACATATAAAGCATTCATTGGTTGAGTCACCAGTAAATCATCTTTTTCGATCATAATAACTAATTAACCTTCTATATTGAATTTGATCTTTTAATATAAAAAGGAAAGAACAACACCTGTCATGTGAATCTATGGTCTTTTCAATAAGCAACTATAAGATAAAGAGATATCCATGACCTAAAACTTTATGTTGAAATGATTGCTCTAAATGTGGGACATATTAACGGGTAATCTAGTTAAAGTAAGCATAGGCATGACATTGATAGGCGAACCATTATCAATAAAGACTTTGGCTATTATGTGGCTTTTGCATTTAACAGTGATATACAAAGCCTCGGTACTCTTCTTATCCTCAGGTGAAATCTCATCATCATTGAAAGATATGTAATGTGGTACTACTAAGTTCCTTATCAAGTGGTTCACATATTCCACATACACGTTATATACCACATAAGCTTGATTCAACACCATCAATAAGGTATTGTGATATGGTTTTGAATTCAGTAAAAGTGATAGCAAAGAGATTCTAGTAGGCATTTTGTTTAATTGTTTCACCAAAAAATATTTACTATGCTTTACTAATTTAAAAAACTGGCAGACTTCTTTTTTTGGTACAAACTTTGAGATATCTTTTTATAGAATTAATTTTAGTTCAGTTTGTTTTTCTTTCATCTTTTCCTTTTTTGTTTTCTTTAGTGCCTTTAGGGTATAGTATCTCTTACTTTTGGTTATGCCATTTATACTAGTTACGTTGGCAGTTTTGGATTTTGGCATAACTTTTTCTTACCCTTAGACTATTTCTTCACAACCATATTTTCATGGTATAACCTTTTCATCCTTATAAAGGAATATACTTGGGACTTTAAAGATCACTAGTTTGAGAATAAATTTTTCCCTGACTGATTTTAACTTCTCTTTGTAATGAATGGTGATTGGCTTAGACCCATTTATCCATCATAATCACTTCGATATTTTTTTATGCTTTTGTCTCTTTATGCAACTCTATTTGGTAAGAATCCATTAATTTTTGTACCTCATCATGAAACTGTTTACATATTTTAATAGAGTGTCTTGAAGCTTCATTGTGATACTTGCATCTTTGATTTGGGACATACCTCCCATGATAAGTGCATGAGACTATTGGTTGTATCATCCTAGTCTTGTATAAAGCATTATATAATTGATCGAATGACATTTTAATCTATTTCACTCTTTTGTTCATATGCCTTTTATCTTCATTCAAGGCATTAACTATATGATTCGGTAATGGGTTACCACTAACATTGGGTACTGTGTTTTCACTGGTATCAAAGCTTATCAACCCTTTTTTAATTAGATTTTGCACCGTATGTTCAAAGAAGTGCAGTTCTTAGTAGAATAGCCAACCATCCTATAATGGTAGTCATAATAAGCAGTGGAATCATACCACTTAAAATAGGAAAGTTTAAGTTGTTTTATAAAGATAAGAGCAATTAAGTGGTTCTTGTAGAGCTCTTGGTATAGTTTGATGTAGTTTATGGGAATAAGATCAAATGTAAGTCTTTCTCGAGTATTCTGTGGTTCTCGCATACCATTTATTGAGGTAGTTGGATGAACATTAGGCCTTGTTGTGGATGAATAAGAAGGTCGTGTTGTTGATTAGTAAGGTGAAATAGAAGCATAACTTACAGTAGGATGATAAGTGGGATAGATTAACTGAGGGTAGTTTACGAATTACTATCCTACGAAACTCACAACTTGAGTATCACTTTTTTTCTTTTTGGGCACTCTTTTAATAGTAAAGGATTTTTCCCCTCAAGTTTACCATTTTTAATGGCATTTTCGATGATCTCTCTCAAAATCAGTATATTAGCAAAATTTTTAGTTACATTCCTTATCATTTTCTCATAATACAATGACTTTAGAGTGCTTATAAATAACACTATTATTTTTTTTCTGTTAATGGTGGTTGTACTTGAACAGTGACATCCCGTTATCTTTAGGCATATTTTTTAAAGGATTCAGATGCTTTTTTTTATTTCTTGTAATGAAAGACGATCATGAGCCATATCTATAATATGGTGATATTGATTGATAAAAGATAAAGTCAGATCCTTCTAAGATCTTATACGAGCCTTGTCCAATTGAACATACCATCTTGTAGTAGACCTAGTTAAACTATATTGAAAAACATGCATTAGTAGTTTCTATTACTAGAATATGGTGATATCTTATGACAATACATTGTGACATATGTATAGGACACTTCGTAGCATTGTACTTCTTAAACTTTGGCACTTTAAATTTTGAGGGTATCATCATACTTGACACCAGATAAAGTTTTATGGCATCCATGGATCCATAAAAATCATTATTTTTTATAACCCTTAATCTCTCCTCATTTATGCTCATTGTTTGACTAGTCTTAGAGTCTTTTGAGGATATAGTTGTCTACAACTTCACTTTTTTTTCGCATAATCTAGATTGAAGATTTGATTGGTTCGACTGCCTTTTCAGTGAAGGTAAAATTAGTATAACTTTGAACATTTACTTGGCTAGGTGCATAGGGCATTCTTGGGTAGTTGTAACTTGAGAATGTGGTTCGTTATGGCTAAAAGCTTGGAGTGGTTTGGGTCTAGTGTGGACCAAAACTTGAAGGATATAATGACTTAGTGACTTCATGTGAGATATCTTCCTCCGTTACTTTTTTTTTGTTTATTTTTTCTAGAGCTTTAAGGATCTTGCTTAGTTTCCCCTTAATTACATTATAAGCATTTTTCAACCTTTCAAAATGGTTTGCATTATCCTGCTCCATTTTTCTGGCTCTAGCCTAGGTGTTATAGGAATGTTGAGTTATTTTCGCACCTTAGTACCACAATTTGAAATTAGTAATCATGATATGACTTGACATGATGAATGAATGTAATGGATAAAAAAGAAAGAAAGAAGAAAAATATTTACCCTTTTAAAGATTTTAACAAAGTGAACTTTCATTTATTCCACAAAAGTCTGTTTTGCATCAAATCTAATATTTTTCCTTTGTAAAAGTGCCTAATTTGCTTATACTAATCCTTAGCTTCCTCAATAAAGTTCAACAATCATTGTTTATGCTCTCCTACTAGTATAATCGAAGCTTTCAATGTCTCAACCTCTTTCGTTATTTCTCTCACTTTAATATCTGCCTTACCTATCTGGGTTATAAGATGCTCTATATATCTTTACCTTTTCAACCCTTCTCTTTTGTTGAACTGTACCTAATAAGATAATTTCTTGTGCTTTTCTATGAGTGCCATAATATGATTTCTCTACTCATTCAACTTTTGCTTCGATGTCTGAACGTACTCTTTAAGCATTTCATTTTCATGTTAAGCTTCGATTTAATCATCCTCCATTTGGGGGCATTTTTTTTTTAGCTTTTCATTCTCACAAGCCAAATTTATGTTGTTTATTTCTTTGGCCTATATCTGTATGCATAACTTCTTGCGTTCTTGTCGTAGCTCTATTAGCTCCTTAAGGGCATCAACCCATTCTCTAATGACTTTTTGAGTCTTGCTCATGTTGCATTACTTGAAAATTTTGTGGACTTAAATTTTTAACTTTTTTGCTTTGTCTTTCCACTGTTCATTTTCTTCTTGAAGCTTTAGAATCTTTTGTCTCAATTTCTCTTTCTTAACTTCATGTTCGACCTTTGTAAATTCTGACTCGAAGGGTACATTATCCAATTTCTGGTTTACTGACTAGCAATTGTCCTTGAACATAAGCGTAACTTTTTGGCTCCTCTTGGCTTTTCAAATCAAATATCCTGGAGTGACTTTATCAGTAAATGGTTTATGGCTCATCTTCTTAGGTTTCTTCTAGGCCCTGATTATGCCATCAATTTTTTAAAAAGTTCTAGGCTTGCCATACGAACAATCAAATTGGTCAAGCTTATGTGTCATAAGAATGAATTGTTCAGCTTTATATTGTCTTCTTATCACCAATGATGTATAACTTGTTAACCCTTATACGTCTAAGAGTGGAACCCCTATCTCATTTCCACACTGATACAACATAGGTTTCTAGTTCATCTATGGAATAAGCCATTTCACCTGACAAATTGTGAGCTTCTACAGTAGAAATTCCCATTCTTTTTGGGTCTTTGCTTCTAGCCATTCACTCTCTCAAAATTCTTTGACTAGATTTCAACTGTGAAAATAGAGTTTAAAGAAAGCACTCTTCTTGCATTTGAAATGACTCTTCATCTATAGATACAATAGTGGTATACAACCCAGAAAATGAGCCTTATCATTCTATTTACAAAAATTTAGAGATCTGATGATTTTTGCTAAAATTGTTAGTGTAAGATTGCATCCCTTTTCAATCTATTCAAATAAATCTACCACTTCTATCTCAATGTGGCCTAAGACCCTAAGAAAAATGACCATCCCATATATTGTTAAAGTAAATACCTTTATTCTTTGATCATCATCAGGATGTTTGACAATAAAATCTAAAAAAAACCTCTCATGGAATACCTTTATGCTCTTTCTTTTCTTGGATGTGTGAATCTATTAGCTCTTTTTTCTTTCTTAAAATATGAGCTAGCTTTTAGCGATACCTTAATTTTTGCTTTTTCACATACACTATGTCTGGATATTGAAGATGTCTACCTACTAAAGTCGAATACTCCTCTATTGTTGGTACCAAATCAACTTCATTAAAGATGAAACAATAATAGGAAAAATCTCAAAACTATGTCACAGCTTTAATGAGTGAGTTTTCAACCTTCACTAACAAGAGATGTTTAATATGCCTAAACTTCTAATAAAAAGCTTGTTGCCTTAAAGGAACCATACTATTCCATATATCTAATAGGCTTTTCACATCGTTTTGTTTGAGGGGCAAACGAACTTCCTTTGGTAAAGTAGAGATAGAATTGGGAAGTAAACAATCCTCTTCTTTTCATTGCCTTTTTTCTAACTCTATCTTCACATTTATGGGTGAATTACATTTGAAAATTATAAACAAGGCACAAACTTGACCTTTTATGGGTTTCATGAAGACTTTTGTTGAAAGTACTTTCAAAGTAGGAACAATATGCAATCTGTATGTATGTTTATAAATATAAACAAGAGAAAAAAAATAAAAGGATAAAAAAATCGATTAGTCATCTCAATATAAATTGAAGAATAAACACTATAAAAGTAAGTAAAATAACAGCATGACTCTAGATTTTGGATTAACTTCAAAAAGTGGAAGGACATGGCTCTATTTATAGGTTAGGTTCTTAAGTTTAACAATATGTGGCTTGGATTATTTCTAAAAAGGCTCCTAAATTGTTTCTTACATCATTATCCATCATAGACTAGTAAGGCACCCCTTTCGCTAGCCCACACAGAGACATGAAATCTCACAAAAGTGTAAGTACTTCACTTTCTCATAAAGGACAGAGCTCGGGTGTAGAGCTTATATTATGCACATGCAAATGAATGATAGATATATGAAATAAATAAATGAATAACTAAACAAAATATAAGCAAGGAAAAGAAATAAAGAGGAAAGAAAAAGAAAAACAAATCTCAAATTTATTAGGTAAGGCTTGGATAATAAGAAATCATTTACTAGTTTGACTGTCATTGTCTCCAATGGAATCGCCAAACTGTTATAACGTATATATCCGTAGACCTACCACTAGACATAGATTAAATGAGTCGTCACCAATCTTTTTTGTTTAAGTTTGATTGGCTACCTGATCGAATTTTTTCTATTTAAATAGGAGTTCCAAGATTGACTTAGGTATTTTTAAATAATAGATTTTGATTTACGAAATCAGATTTTAAGTTTAGGAGTACAATTACATGTGAGGAAGGTTATAGCACCCTTACAACACACATGGAAAGATGACACTAGTTTGATTTTAAACTATCCAAGCCTTAAAAATGTTTATAATTTATAAAAATATTTAATATTGAAAATTAATCTTAAAATTACTCTAATAGTTTGGTAGCAATTTAAGATAATTCTCTCACCTCAAGAATATCCATAGAGACTAGTGTCCCACCTTAGAGAGGTTCCATCGTCGGATTTATTAATATATTTTATCCAAGAAAATAATTAGTAAAATCTTCCGATAGTTTGGTAGGATTTACTTTGATACATATCTCCTAATAATTTAGTGAGATTTTACATAGAAATATTTATAAAATTTTATTTTTGAGAAAAATTCATTAAATCTTCTAATAGTTTGGTAAGATTTAATTTAAGATACAATCCTCTAATAGTTTGGCAAGATAAAATACAAATTTTTTTACTTTAAAATTATTTTTCTTTTGAAAATTGATTTATGAAATTCTCTAATAGTTTAGTAGATTTCATAAAATTTAAATCTATGAAAAATCCTCCAATAGTTTGATAGTGTTCATGAATTTATATGAAAAGAAAATATTTTGTTTTATTTTCCAAAAATAAAATAAAAAGTAATTTTACAAAAATATTTAAAAAGTAGTGAAATGTTTAATTTAAAATTAGTAAAATAACAATGATAAATAAAATAGAAATAAAAAGAAAATAAAATAAAATAAGACTAAAAAAGGAAAATTATAAAAATAAAATCAAAAAATGAAAATAAAAAAAAATTACGATTGGGTCAGGTTGATCCACAGGTGATGTGCGGATCCTATTCAGGTTCACGTGGATCTTGGGTCTTCAGAAATGATGTCGTATTGGGACAGTATAAAAGGGCCAAAGTGTGATTTTTCCTCAATTGCACCTGAGCGCTTCTCTCTCTAAGCTGAAATTCATTTGCCTTCTATTTAAAAAAAACCAAGAACACCCACAAAAAATTGGGTTTGATCACTAGTTTCTGAAAAACTGATCGGAATCTGATCGAAAAATTCAAACTTTGTTGAAAATTCAACCAAAAAATTCAAAACTTCATCATGAACCCAAATTTTTCCAAAATTTTCCATAATTCTTCAAAAATTTTCCAAAAATACAGCCTTAAATCCAAAAATTTGAAATCTCAATCCCAGCACTCCAGACCAAAAACCAAACATCCAAACACCTTTCAATCACCAAAGCCTTGAACTTAGAAACTTCAAAACTACAATCCCAGAAACTACAACTGAGAAACTTTTTCCAAAATTCTAAACACAAAGTCTTTTCTTCCAAAAATTCCTCTTTTCTCTAGAAATTCGCCCATGCCTTCTCCACAGTATTATGTTTAATTTATAGGCTATTTTGATAGAAAATTTTGGCTGTTTTGAATCTTGAGATTAGATTCTACCTGAATAGGATCAATCCAAATGTGAATCCTAAGATTGGATCCTGTTAAAAGCTTAGGTCCTAACAATTCGTCTGAGTTGAATCCCTTTGTTTTAGTCTTGAATCCAGATTCAATTTCCTTATTCAATCGCGATAAAGAATAAAAAGAAAGAATCGTAGCAGTAATAGCAACAATAATAATAACAACAACAACAAGAATAATAATAATAATAATAATATACTATAATCTAATAATAATATGATATGATATAATACTAGTAATAGTAAGAATAATGATAATAATAAAAATAATAATACTAATAACAAAAATAATAATAGTAATGACAAAAAATCAACACCGATTAACTTTGAACACAAATAAGTGTCTACACCTTATATACTAGAATGTTGATGATATAAATGATAAAAATATGTTGCTAAAAATCTTATTTTTAGCAATTAGAATTCAAATTTTAATAGATGCAAATATCAAAAATAAAATCTCATTTTTTAAAAAAAATTTTAATCAAGATTCTCTGTAGTACTACATCAATTTTGAAAAATTAAAGTCAAATATTCTTTGATCTTTTCTACATTTCAAAAGAATAAACTATTTTGTTTTCAAACATTTAGAGTTTTTTTTTAATGTTTTATAGTATTAATTTTTTTTATTTCTTTACATTGTGATGTTATAAACTATTAAACACAATATCAAAAAATTTCTTAAAACTAAAATACAAAAAACCTACTACAAGTAAAATTAGATATGAATATTTGTTTTTAAACAAAAGAAGTGAAATATTATTAAAAAAAGAGAGATATAACCATCTGCGTGAGAATTAAATAAGAACATATAATTCTTTTTCTTTTTCTTCTTCTCCTTCTCCTTCTCCTTCTTAATAGTAAGAATGTAGAAAGAATTGAATTCACTAATTTTTTTTGGCCAATCAATTCACTAATTCAAGCCATATTTAAATCTTTTATATGCACAAGTAGTAGTAGGGGTGCATAGAAACAAGAGGCAAATTGTATATTCTTATGGTTCTATCAACTATAACATATAAAATTATTTAAAATTTTCAAGAGAAAGATTAATTACCATAAAAGAACATTTGCTTTAAATTTTGCAAGCAGGATAAATACTAATTTTCTATGAAAATGAATGAATCAGTGTGGTTTAGTTGTCAATTACTTACCTGCCATGATTTAAATGAAATACATATATGTTAACGTGAAGTGTCGGTTTCACACTTTTTTCTTAAGTCATGTTGAAATAGTTTATTTTCAAATTTAATTAAACTTGTCCTTTGTTTGTAATCCTTATCCCCTTCCAAGCCACAACAAGAAAAAAAAAAAACTCTAAGAAATACATATATATGTTAACGTGAAGCGTCGGTTTCACACTTTTTTCCTAAGTCATGTTGAAATATTTTATTTTCAAATTTAATTAAACTTGTCCTTTGTTTATAACCCCTTATCCCCTTCCAAGCCACAACCAAAAAAAAAATTCTAAAATTTGGAAAAAAAAATTCAAAAGAGACTTTAAACAATTTTCTATTCTTTACCTAACCCTTAGAGTAAAAGAAAATGTTTGACCAACAATACCCATCATTTTCTATCAATTCTTCCAAATTTTTATTTTATTGTATGATATCTTAATCTGGTATCGAAATAATTTAAGATTTTATTATAATATATATATATATATATCTAAATTTAAACTTATGAAGTATCTTTTGTGAAATAAAATTGTAAAATTTTTAGGTCAAAGTGAATAATACTTCACAAGTTATTTATGGGTAGTTACAAATAGTATCAAAACAATCTTTAGTCGAACAAAAGCTAAATGTTATACATTGGAAGCTATCTCTAAAATCTCAATATCTTGTGTGATTCTGTAATCTGTGTATACTTTATATTAGACTTGTTTAACGTTTGATGTAATTCGATAAATCTATGTGTTTTGTGTTAAGATTGACGGGAACGTTAAATTTTAATGGGAGAGTTTGTGACTCTTTAATCTCATATCGGGATAATATGAGATTTTATTATGATATATATGTAGAGATTTAAATTCAAACTTATGAGATACTTATTATGAGATAAAACTGTGAGACTTTTGAATCAAAACAAACAATACATAACAAATTGGGTATGAATCTTCACACATTGCCTTAGTATAAATTAAGTACGTAGCATTAAAATTTTGTTCAGTTATACATAGTTTGCAATGTATGTTTAGCAAATTTGATTTTTTCTAATTTTTAGTAAATAAGAAAAAAAATAGGTTAAAATAAATAAATATGATAATATATAATTAAATAAGTAAATTAATTAGTAAGTGAGGCAGTAATTAAATAGATGCCTACCTTTCAATATATTAAAATAAATATTTTTATTTTTTAATTAATTGTGATTAAGATAGATACCTTTTATGTGAATTTTTTTATTAACATGTATTTTAATTTAAACATTTTATATATCTTGTTCTCTTACCACAATAGTTCCATAATCCCAAATTGTTAAATGTGCTTTTGCACCACAATCTCGTATTAACTTCAGTTGTTTAGGGAGAATTTTTATTTTTTTAATCATAATTGTAATCAATATCATTTTTTTTACAAAACTATTTTTTATTTAGTAATTTAACAAAATTTCAGTTTTTAAGTACGAATTCAAAAAACTCAAACACAATAGTATAATATCTAACTTGTTAATTTTGTTTTAATAAGACTTTTCTTTAATTTTTTATCAGTATTACAAAAAATTGTATTTAATTCCATTTTTTATATTTTAAAATTTGTTTGTAAAGTCTTGTCAACTAATATGTGGTACATAAAAATAAAAAAAATCATAAATTTAAAATATTTTATTTGTGACTATAAGTTATTGGATTTTTACTCTAAAACAAGTTCTTACATAGGTGAAAAGAGACTTAACAATTTTTAATTCTTTGTTTAACTTGACCAAAGCATAGAAAACATTTTTGGAGTTGACTCCGATAATCCGATCCTTGCTAGATATTTCTCTCTTTAGCCATCCGATCTATTTTTTATCCTTTAAAAAATAAATTATAAATATTAAGATTTGAATCAAAACCATTAATAATATGAATAAATTTGACTTGGGACAGGTGCAACTTTGCTTTCAAAGAAAAAATAATAACCAATGAAGTAATCCTGTCACAGTCAACACAAATTAATTTACGGAATCTTTCAAGAATTTTAATGGTTTTGTAGAGAAGAAAAGTATACCCAATTAGCCTCTGTGGAAGACTAGAGAAAGACTTGTTTAATTAATGAAACTATGAAGCTAGTATTCTCAGTTGCAAAAGAAAGATTCTAACAATTTCCTTAGTATTCTCAGTTGCAAAAGAAAGATTCTTACAATTTCCTTGTTTTCATTTCTTTAATGGCTTTGCTTTTACGTTATGACTGTTGAAATAGAAGTTAAGCTGCAAGTGCAATGAAGAAATTGGGACTTTTGAGGAATGATCAAAGAAATATCCGAGTGCTTTTGCATGGAACTATGCTCTCGACTTGATTCTCGTCAATTCGAAAATGAAAGGCCAAAATTTCCAGGAGGACCAAGACAATAGCTATAGATCAGACAAATTTGGAATGGGAACATGGGACCAATGACCCCTTTACATTTGATTGCCAATTTAACAACCTATTTATTGGATTTTTTGGCTATGCATGCCGATCTATCTTCTTCCTTGAGCAGCTGTTGCAACATTGCCTCTATGAAGAAAATTACCAATTCCTACGCTTCATGGCCATCACTTATTTCTCTGCTTCACCTCAGCTTCTTTTTCAATTCCTGGAATTGTTTTTCCTCCTCGGACCAAGTAATTCTTGACTGCGGATATGCAGGAAACTCATCGTTTAATGGTAAAACTTGGATTGGGGATGTAAATCTTTTCCCGGATTATTATGAAGAAACAAGGATCGGCCGTGTGATCTCAAATATAACCGGAAAAGTTCCGGAGAATCCATATGCAACTGCACGCTTCTTTCCTTCTTCTTTCACCTATAGTTTCCCTATGTCCCCTGGCCTCAAGTTTATTCGCCTTCATTTCTACCCTACTTCTTACACTGCCATGGACCAAATGTCCAGAGCCGAATTCTCTGTCACCTCTGGCAATTACACTTTCTTAAACAATTTTAGCTCTTCTGTAATGGCAAGCATTTTGAAATCACCTTATTTCACTAAAGATTTCCTCCTTAACTTAAAGAAACAGTCTTTGAATATCACCTTTGCTCCATCACCACATGTTTCAGACGCTTTTGCCTTTGTAAATGGGATAGAGATTTACTCAATGTCCCTCAAACTCTCTGATTATGGAGTGAAGGAAACTTCCAATGCTACCTCTATTCAAGACGAATCTGCGCTTGAGATACTTCACAGAATCAACGTAGGTAGTGACAGTCTGAATGAGCCGTTCTGGATTGGGTTGGATGACCAACTACACATACAGGGTTCTAGAAATGGCACTCCTATTGAAGCGTATGATGATCATATAGATTACAATAAAAGCTCTTGGACATTAAGTGAATATGGAGCACCTGGGGACCTGTACAGTACAGCCAGGACAATTGGTGGTAGTGATGAGGCTGCCAATGTGGGGTACAATCTGACATGGACATTTCCTGTTGACTCAGGTTTCAAATACATTGTTAGGCTTCATTTCTGCGAGATTCAACTATATGTAACAGAAGTGAAACAGAGAGTGTTCAACGTTTATATCAACAACAAGACAGTGGAAAGCAGCCTGGATATAGTTTCTATGGCTGGTGGTCCTTTGGTTGCAATGCATAGGGACTATATAATCACGGTTTCAGAAATGAAAGAAGGAAGAAATGATCTTTGGCTTGCCTTGGCGACTAACACTGATTCAAAGCCACAACTTGCTGATGTAATACTGAATGGAGTTGAGATCTTGAAGTTAAGCGATACCAGTAACAATCTTGCAGCTCATGCTCAAGTAGAGAATCGGGCCAAGACTACTCTATCTAATATCTTCCTGGGATTGGTTCTGGGTATAGTTTTTGGAATTTGTCTAGTCTCTTTAATAGTCTACCTGGTTTCTCATTGGATTTCTAAACGTTACGAGAAAAACCTTGGGAAGACAAGTAGCCTAAATGTTAAATCTTCAGATCATTGCCGTCAAATTCCCTTGCAAGAGATAAGAGCTGCCACTAACAATTTCAGTGAAGCTCTTGTGCTTGGTTGTGGCGGGTTCGGTAAGGTTTATGAGGGTCTGCTTGAGGATGGGTTCACCAAAGTGGCAGTTAAGCGCAAAAATCCTGAGTCCCACCAAGGAATCCAAGAGTTCAAAACTGAAATCGAATTGCTCTCCACTTTTCGTCACATGAACATTGTATCTTTGCTTGGATATTGTCAAGAGGACAGTGAGTTGATCCTGATATATGATTACATGGCTCATGGCACTCTACGTGATCATCTCTACGGGACTCAAAATCCACCACTGTCATGGACTCAGAGGCTCAAGATTTGCATTGGTGCTGCTCGTGGATTACACTACCTCCATACGGGCACAGAGCATTCCATCATTCACCGGGACATCAAATCAACAAACATACTCCTGGATCAAGATTGGGTGGCTAAAGTCTCAGATTTTGGCCTGTCAAAAGTAGGCAAGACTGCGAGATCCTTTAGGAACCAAGTCAGCTCTGGACTAAAGGGTACCTTTGGATACTTGGACCCTGAATATGGCAGAAACAGAACTTTAACTCGCAAATCAGATGTTTATTCTTTTGGTGTGGTTTTATTTGAAGTCTTATGTGCAAGACCAGCTGTTAATCGTGAGCCAAACGAGGATGATCAGACGAACGTAAGCTTGGCTAGATGGGCTGTTCATTGCTATCGAAGTGAAAAAGTTGATGTCCTGATTGAACCATACCTAAGAGGAAAGATCATGTCCGAGTGCCTTACCACGTTTGTGGACATTGCAGTAAGGTGCCTGGCCAGTAGGCAAATAGACCGGCCATCAATAAGTGATGTGCTCTGTAAACTCGAACAAGCATTGCTGTTGCAGGAGAAAGCTGATGGTAATATCCAAATCAAAGATGCATGACAAAACAGTGATAGCAGTAGCAGAGCACTGATATTTTGGATACATATTGTACAAATTATAATAGAATGTGAATGCTAGAATAAATTGGTAAGATGCATGTGTCACGGCCGAGATTCAACCCTGCGGTCCTAATAAATCGATTTTTAAGGGAGAGGGTAATAGTCACGTGACACACGCACATGTCCAGATTTGGTGAAAATTTTTTAATTAATTAAATTAAATATTTAATTGGTTAAAAATTTTAATTGAAGATTTATCAAAGTCACGAAGAACAAGATCCAATCAATCATAATTCATTTATAAAACAACATTTTTAATATTTAATTAAATTAAAATAATTTTAAAATAAAATCGAAGTGATTAAATTTTTTTAAAATTCTCTAACATGCCAAATGAGGTGACATCTTATAGGAAGCTTTTGTATAATAGCCTCCATTGTGAATTATGCAGTTTACCAATAGCATGTTTGCTGTTTCCATCCTCTCAATTTCATCAAGCTGGTCCAATGCAACCCAATGCAACCCAACCCAAGCCACTGTTGCACATTCTTGGTAATGTTATAGACATATATCCTTGATAATTTGTTAAGTTAATTATTTTATCCTTAATTAATGATTTTTTTAAATTAAAATGTTGATTAGTTTATTTTTTATTAACACTGAAGTTTTTAATTATTAAAATAAACTTTTCTTAGTTAATTTTTTTTTAAATTAAAATATTGACTAATAATTTTATTTTCTTATTAAGTATTAATGTTGTACTAAAGTAAACTCTTATTTTTGTTTGGAGGACCATTTTTCAAATTAAATTGGTACCTTAATGGTTTGATTGGCCAAAAAATCCAATGATGAGATCTTCCCAATTTGTCATTTCATTATAGTCTTGCGTTTTTTGGTTAGTGAAAATTTTAAAAGATTTTTGTAAAAAAAACTAAAAGGATAAACTAAACATAATAAAAAACAATCAATTAGGTAAATGTTTTGTATTATTATTGTAGACATTCAATTTGGTTCAGGTCTAGATCAATTGAGTCTAGTCCAAATGGGTCAGACAAATTCAAAGATTTGGATTTATACATATATTTATTTTTTTTTTTGTTTTTTGTGATTTATCAACTTATTGACTTGTTTTTCTTCTAGATTTTTTTCTTTTTCTTTTTCAGATTAATTTTCGATTAGGAGATAATAATTAAAATGGGAATGGATTCTACCGTGAATAAGGGTAGTAGAGAATCATGATTGGATTAAACCATGTATTTGATAAATTCAGCGATTAGAAACCAAATCAGAAAGGGAATTTGGATTGGTGATTGAATCCCTATAAATACAAACAGATTAGAAACATAAGGGGGATACGAAAGAAAAGAAAATGGAAGAGAACAGAAGCAAAAAAAAAAAAAAAAGATTCTAAAGGGTAGAGATAGTTTTAGAATTTTAGGAATTTTTTTTGAATTTTTGGGTTTTTTCTGAAAATTTTTTGGAAAATCCAGAATCCGATTAAATTTTCGGTGAAGATTTTGGCCAATTTTGAAATTTTCAACCAATATTTTCAGTTTCTGGTGGTTTTTTCCAAATTTTGGTAGAACATTCAACTGAAATCTGAGTTTTTCTAGAGAGAAATAAGAGAAAAAAGAAGGGAAGAGAGAAAAAGGGGAAGGGAAATCAGAAGAAAGAACCGGTTTCAACTTTATATACCTTCAGAAAACAACGTCGTTTTGGGTGTCAATAAACTCAAGATCCGCGCGTTTTGTCAAGATTCGACCCGACACGTAGTGCGACCCGAACCAACGACCCGCGCCCCTACCTGGGCTCTAGTCGAGCCAAGCCGTTTCCTATTGGGCCGCACCTTTGAGCAGCTTCTGTCTCTAAAGTCGAGCCAAATTCCAGTCGAGTTGAGCCGTTCCAAAGTTTTTTTTTTCTTTTTTTTAATTAATTAATTAATTTTTTATTATTATTATTGTTATTATTATTTTTAAATTAGAATTATTTGGTATTCTTTAATTTTATTTTATTTTGATTTTTCTAAAATAAAAATTTTCAAAAAATATTTTTGAGGAAAAGTTGAAAGTATCAATTTTTCTTAAAAATAAAATTTCTAAAATAAAAATTTCCAAAAGCATTTTGGGGGAAAGTTGAAAATATCAATTTTTCTTGAAAATAAAAATGTTTAAAAAAATATATTTTTGAGGAAAAGTTGAAAGTATCAATTTTTCTTAAAAATAAAATTTCTAAAATAAAAATTTTCAAAAGCATTTTGGGAGAAAGTTGAAAGTATCAATTTTCCTTGAAAATTAAAAGGTTTAAAAATATATATTTTTGGGAAAAGTTGAAAGTATCGATTTTCTTTGAAAATAAAATTTCTAAAATAAAAATTATCAAAAAAAATTTTTGAGGAAAAGTTGGAAGTACCAATATTCCTTAAAAATAAAAATTATCAAGAAAAATATTTTAAGAAAAAGTTGAAAGTATCAATTTTCCTTGTACAAAAGCAAATGAGTTTTTTTTTTATAAAATGAAAAAAAAAGATTTATATCAAAAGTTGAATCATTATTCTTTTTTTATTTTATTTATTTTATTTCTTGAAATTTTTTTAATGTTAAGTAATCCAATGATGGAGTCTTTGCAAGTGAAACAGTAATTTTCTTGCATACTTTTGAGGTGAGAGAATTTTTTTAATTTTTTGTCAAAAGTATTGGAGTTAATTAAAAATAATTTTCAATAATTAATTACTTGATAAAATTTTTAAGGCTTATTGGATAACACAAAATTAAGCTGATACCATCTTTCGATGGGCGTTGTGAGGGTGCTATAACCTTCTTCACTCATAATTGAACTCCCGAACCATGTCCTGGTTAATAGACCCGAATCTATTCTTTTAGGGACCCTTCAGCCTAGATGTTCCTTGAAAGGATAGATTTTTTAGGTGACCAATCGCACCTAAATAAAAAAGATTGGTAGCGACTCCTTAAGTCAATGTCTAGTGATAGGTCAACAGATCTATATGTTATGACAGTTTGACGATTCCACTGAGAAAAATAAGCCAAAAGTCAGGCCAGCAAATAAATTTATGTTATCCAAAAGCCTAATAAAATTGAACTTTTTGTATAATTTTTTATTCATTCTATTTATTTACTTCGTTAACTCTGTCATTCATATGGATGTGCATAACATGAGCTCTATACCTGAGCTTCGTCCCTCTAGGAGGGAGTAAAGTACCTATTGCTTTCGTGAGGTTTTAATGCCTCTGCAGTGGTTAGCTAAATACTCCCACTCAAATTGAACTTTTTTCGCTTATAACCTGTAATAGGTGAGGATTGGGGTGTCTTACTAGTCTGTAATGGATAATGATGTAAGGAGCAATTTGGAAACCTTTAGACTTTAACCTCGAACCATATATAGAGAACCTTAGAAGTGCCTAACCTATAGATAGAGCCATCTCCTTCCTTTTAGAATTGACTAGAAACATATGATTCATTCCTCTTATTGTGTGTGACATTTTAATTTATTTAGTTATTTATTTATTTATTACTCTTTATTTGATGTACTAACCTCTTCTCTTCTCTTATTCATGTTTGCATGATCCATATTCGTATCATAAAGTTGCATAAAGAACATTTACCTAAAAAATGGTCATCAACAACTAGTTTTTCATGGACTCCACAGAACGACTAGTTTGTTCTTCATCTATATTAGCTCCTTGTGAGTCACCCAACGAGGTGAAGGTACAATTAGAAAAGATTCAACTAAAGATGGGGGATTGTTTACCAATTGGCTATGCTTTTACCTTGTCTCAAGAGACATCTATCCTCCTCAAACAAAACAATCTAAAGGGTTTGGTAGATATATGAAAAAAGATGAGTCCATCAAGATAAGAAGAGTTTTGCTAGAGACATGGGCATATAGCACACCTTCTTACAGTAAATGTTGACAATCAACTAATTAGAGTTGCAGTGCAATTTTGAGATTTTGTATACAAGCGTTTCATCTTCAATGAAGTTGATATGACACCAACCATTAAAGAATACTCGACTTTGTTGGGCCTACACCTTAAAGCTCCTAACACAAGTCAGGATTTCGTAAAGATTTGGCCCATCTCATGGGGATAGATAAAGAGATTGTGGATTCTCATACAAAAAAAACAGGAACAGGTTTGCCTATCTTGAAAGTTCTTTCATGATTTCTTAGTGTAACATGCCTACGAAGAATCAGGGTTGGACATATTTGCCTTAGCCATATACGGAATGGTGATATTTCTAAAGGTTTTGGGTTATATTGAAATAGCAGTGATTGAATTTTTTGAAAGTATGATCAATGATTGTAACCTTCAACGATAATATTAGCAAAGATTGTCAAATCTTTGAGTTACTATCATCGGAATGGAGGGCATTTTATAGGCTACATACAGTTATTGTACCTATAGATGAAAAGCCACTTCAAATGGAGAAAAGGTACTTTCTTGAAACTTTATGTCCACAATTGAGCTCTGATCAAAGAATTCTACGAAAGTGGGTGGTTAAAACGAAAGTCTAAAAAAAAATGGGTAGTTTTCTTACAAAAACTGACAAGTGCCAAAGTAAAATGGTTAGTCCCATGGATGAATCGTGAGCCTATGCTTTATCAATGTGGAGATAACTCTGTGGTCCCACTCTAGGTTTATGGGGAGGAATAAGTTGTGCGCCACTTCTAGTGAGGAGGCAGTTTGGGGTAGAACAGTTCATTCCCATGTCGCATAAGCTTCATCAATCAAATTTTTCTTGCAGTGAGCCAAAAGCTTTTTAGAGGATGAATGAGGTGATTAAAGCATGAAAAAATCCTCGTAGAGTGAGTCTGGGACCATTCACTGATAAGGTCATTCAGGGGTACTTGGTTTGGAGAGCAACACAAAGATAGGAAATGGTATTCACTTATGAAAGCTGTCAACCTCTAACAAGAGAAAAGCTTGAAGAAACACCATCAGAATTGGAGCTTGGAACAAAAAAATTTGAGTCCAAAAAAGATAAACTAAAGCAAGAGATTCAGAAGCTTCAAAAGGAGAAAAATTAGTAGAAAGATAGAGCTGAAAAATAGGAAGCTAAAGTCTGCAAGATCGCTAGAGAATGTGATACAACTGTTGAAAACCTAGCGGAGCTGCACCAAGAACATAAAAGGTTATGTGTAAGGGTAAAAGCCAAAGAGATAACAATCGTTAAGTTGATAGATGAAAATAAGCAATTGAAGCAAGAATATGCTAAATTAGAGAAAGAAAGTACCCAAGTACAGATAAAAAATAACATGTTGAACAGTTACTTAAGCAAGTTGAGACAAAGGTTGAATGAACAAGAAGACTACATTGCTGCATTAGTTAGAAAGCATAAAGAGTTATCATACCAAGTTTGGTATGGTAAAAGGGAAAACCTAAGAAGACAGAAGTACATTGAGCACTTAACAACCCAAATTTGTAAAGGGGTATGTAAGGCAAGAGAGATGGTAGAAGAGGCAGAGACATTGAAACAAGTGGTGGCTCTAGTAGGAGAACATAGACAGCACCTGCTGAATTTCATCGAGGAAGCTAGAGACCAGTATAAGCAGATCAAACAATTTTATGGTTATAACTCTAGGATGATAGATTCTATGTAAATGAAAGTTCTTTGAAATAAATTAAATCTTTTGGTTGAACATTATCTTAAGGCAAATGTTCTCTTCATGCATGCATTTTCATTCATTGCATTCTCATTCAATACATTTAATAAAGTAACCATGAGATAGTCATATAAACTTACTAATTTTAAGATATGATATTCAAGGATCAAGGATAACTCCATTTAGCAAGAACCCCGCCCACCGATATAACATAAGAGCCAGAGCTAGATAAATGGAGCAAAAAAACTCTCATCGATTTGAGAAACTGAAAAAAGCATAAAAAAAGATTCAAAATGAGTTGAGTAAGATTTTGGATGCTCTCAACAAGTTGAACAAAAGAAAAGGGATAGAAGAGAACACAAGCCAACAGGGCCCTCCATCACAAGAAGTGGTCGAACTTTTATATCCTTCAGGTTTTGATTCATAACAAGCCTAGTCCACACAGGATATGCTACCTCAACAGTTCACATATCTTGTATATCCTGGAATGCCATTAGCTTCGAACCCAAGGCATTACCATAGCTATGTGAATTTTGTCTTTACTAAAAGGATAGTAGTATCGATCCAAATTTTTTATCTAGATGACTTGAAAGAGAAGAAGAAAGAAAAGACAAATATGGTAAAATCTTAAGAAGATTCAAAGATTAGTATGCTTGAATAAAGGTTAAAAGCTGTAGAAAAAATTAGGTTTTATGGTTCTGTCAATGCTGTTAGACTATGCTTAATCTCAGATGTAGTCATTCCAACAAAGTTGAAAGTACCAAAATTTGAGAAAAATGATGGTACAAAATGCCCAAAGACTCATATCACTATGTAATATCGGAAGATGGTAGCCCATGCTCATAATGAGAAACTATTAATGCATGTTTTTTAAAATAGCCTTATAGGCTCTGCTGCTAGGTGGTATGTCCAGCTAGATAAAACTGGCATCTATTCTTAGAGCGATATAGCCTATGACTTTATTAGTCAATATCGGTATATTATGGATCTGGCTTCTGATCGTTTGTCTTTACAAAACTTTAAAAAAAAGGTAAATAAGTCTTTTAAGGAATACGCTCAGAGATAAAAAGATGTAGCTTCTCAAGTGTAACCTCCTCTAATCGAAAAGGAAACTACAGTGCTGTTCATCAACACTCTGAAATCTCTCTATTATAAAAAGATGATAGAGAATGCAACTAAAAATTTCATCGCCATGATAATTTCAGGAGAAATTATTGAGAGTGCCATCAAGAATGACAAGTTAGATGTAGGGGAGGCATCAAGTAAAAGAGCCCCAAAAGAAAAAGAGATTGAAACTCAAGCTGTGAGCTTTGATAGGCAATAATTTAGGGGTTATTAACCCTACCTACCACAAGGATATCCTTCATATTATCCTGCTGTGAATAACACTTCCTCTTACCCATGCCAACCAATCCCACAGTCATTTTACCCTCAAACATATCAACTTTTTTTTAAGCCTTAAAATACCCCATACAGTCCTAACACTCAACTTGTCTCAAGACCTCAGACCCGTCCAGCTAGTCCAATGGGTGGATCACGAAAGCAACAAACTACTCGTGAAAAGCTTATATTCGACTCAATTTTCATGACCTATACAAAGTTATATCGTGAGCTTTACAATAGTCATCTGATTGCTCTTAGCAAATTAGAGCCACTCAAGTCGTCTTACCCTAAGTGGTATGATCCCACAGCCCATTGTGACTATCACTACGGGATTGCTAGTCATTTCACTGAAAACTACACTGCCTTAAAACACAAAGTGCAATGGTTAATCAAGGATAAGATGATTAACTTTGATACAAGAGGGGTAACTGCACCAAACATTAGTGACAATCTTTTACCTAATCACAATGTGAATCCTCTAAGTGAGAAACATGAGCGTCATCTGAAGAGAAAAGTTACAGATATTAAGACACCTCTCAATCAACTATTTGATGCTTTATGAAAAGTTGACATGATACAACCAATAAGTTTGTACTGTTATCATGGGGCATATATAGCAGGCACTAGTTGTAAATATCATAGTGGGGTAATTGGCCACTCTATTAAAACTTGTGACTAGTTTCATCAAGAGGTACAAAAGCTCTTAGATTCATACTAGATGGAAGTCTATAAAGAGAGAGAAAACTCAAAAAGTGTTGAAGTATACATGAATGAAAAGCCTGCAAAATTATTTCTAAAGTCGGTAATAATTCACTGTAGGAATAAGTCAAAGTCAGTCACAGACAAACTCATTTCCAGGCCGATAACTTTTAAAGTTTTGACTCCATTGCCATATAAAGATGATAAAGCTGTACCCTAAAAATATGACTGCGATATAGTAATTCAAGGGCAAGAGGAGAATACCTCTAAGACTGACACCTCCAATATAACTGGTGTAAGAGGCATTACCTGAAGTGAAAAATGTTACACTTCAAAAATATTGAAGAAGGCTAGAAGAAAGAAAGCTAAGGTAGGAGAGAAATGAAATGATCCCGAAGTGGAACCTGAAGAAGATCGTCCGAAGCTGGTGTAAAAAAAAAGTGAATTTTTAAAGCTGGTAAAACATAATGAATATTCAATTGTTGAACAGTTGAACAAAATACCAACACGAATCTCATTATTATCATTACTGTTAAACTCAGAACCACACCGAAATGCTTTGTTGAAGGTGTTAAACGAGGCATATGTGGTGCATAATGTGTCTGTTGAATATGTAAACCATTTAGCTAGAAACCTGGTCATGCCAAATTATATATCATTCAGTGATGATGAAATTTTCCTAGAGGAAAAGGGAAGTGCCAAGGCTCTGCATATCACGGTCAAATGTAAAAGCCATATCATAGCCAAGGTCCTTATTGATAATGGCTCTGCTATCAATGTCATGCCTATGCCAACTTTGGCTACTTATTGACTACCTCATATGAAAGATAGTCAAATAGTTATGTGAGCTTTTGATGGGACTAGACGAAAAGTCTTAAAAGATATTGAGATGCTCTTACAAATTAGGTCGTGTACTTTTAATGTGAAGTTTCAAGTAATGGACATTTTTTCATCTTATAGCTGTCTGTTGGGAAGGCCATAGATTCACATGACAAAGGCTGTTCCTTCTACCCTATACCAAAAAATTAAGTTCAATGAAAGGTCAGTTAGTAGTAGTGTTTGGAGAAGAAGACATGTTGGTAACTCAGCCATTGAATGTCTCATATATGGAAACTACTGAAGAAGCAATGGAATGCTCTTATCGAACTTTTGAGTTAGTCAACTCTGTGGGTGAAAGACCTAAAAATCAACCATTTTCAAAGATAGTAATGTGCCAAGTTATCAATAAGGGCTGATATCTAGGAGTATGGCTGGGTAAGAACTTACAGGGAATAAGAGAGCCCACAATAGTGGTGGACAACAGTGAAAGGCTAGGCTTAGGTTATGAAACAGAAGAATGGAAGATCAAAAGAAGACCAGTAGGTAAAACAATAAGATTAATGGTTATCTTATACTTGTATGAAACTTTCAAACCTGAAAGATTCATGTACCCAAATGCAGAAGAAAATTATAAACAAAGTATGGAAAAAGCATTCGCCCAACTGACCATCCATGCTATTGAACATGAAACAAGGCTTAAACAAGAAGGGTGGGTCTATCTTTATCCTTCAGATTATGAGCTGAACAATTAGAGTACACTTGAAATACCTTTTACCCTTGAGACTAATTCAATGTAATTATACATCCTAATAGCTATTGCCCAAGGTATTAGGGTGTTCTTTTTTGTTTGGATCATTTATCTTTTATTATTTTAATAAAGATTATGAAGGATGCATTTTCACTCATTTTTTCTTGTGCCTTTATTATTGTCATTTTTTCATTTTTCCAAACGTATCTTGCTAACATATCCCATTTTATTTAATTTCAGGTCTTTAAATGAACAAGAAGATAATTATGATAACAATCAAGAGGTTAGTTTTGAGAATTCAATTAACATGATGAACTTGACAATGAAGATGATTCTAAACAGTACGTTATATCTCTGGACCTAATGACATTGATTGAATAAGAAAGTAAGTCAATTGAGCTTCATCAGGAGATAACTGACTTGGTGAATCTAAGAGATAAAGAGAATAATAAAAAAGTCAAAATTGGTACTTCACTTTCATCAGGAGATAGGCAACATTTAAAAGATCTACTTCAAGAATTCGTAGATGTATTTACTTGGTTTTATCAGGATATGTCAGGGCTGAATATGAAAATAGTAGAGCATAGATTACCCTTGAAGCCAGAATGTAAGCCAATCCAACAAAAACTGAGGTGAATGAAGCTTGAAATGCTACTAAAGATCAAAGAAGAGATGAAAAAACAGTTTGATGTAGGTTTCTTACAAGTGGTTAAGTATCCAGAGTGGATAGCTAATATAGTACTAATTTTTAAAAAAGATGGGAAGGTATGAATATGTGTAGACTATCATGATTTGAATAGGGCTCACCTAAAGAATAACTTTCCTTTGCCTTATATCGATACACTGGTAGATAGCACGGCTAAGCATTCAATGTTCTCCTTTAAAGATGGATTGTCAGGGTATAATCAAATAAAAATGACTGTAGATGATATAGAAAATACCATTTTCGTAACCATGTAAGGGACTTTTTGCTACAAAGTTATGCCTTTTGGGTTAAAAAATGCTAGGGCAACATACCAAAGAGCCATGGTGACGCTATTTCATGACATGATGCACAAAGAGATTAGGGTGTATGTGGACGATATGATTGCAAAATCTTGTAAAAATGAAGATCATGTCACCAACCTCAAAAAGTTATTTGAGAGGTTAAAAAAATTTCAACTCAAGTTGAACCCAACCAAGTGCACCTTCGATGCAAAGTCAGGGAAGTTACTAGGCTTTATGGTTAGTGAAAGAGGGATTGAAGTCGATCCAGAGAAAATACGAGCTATTCAAAATTTGTCACCTCCGAGTACACTAAAAGAAGTTCGAGGTTTTCTGGGAAGGTTAAACTACAATTCGCTGTTTATATCTCAACTTATTTATAAATATGATATCATTTTTAAGCTTCTCTATGAGAATAACCTTGGAGAATGGAATGAAGAATTCCAAGTGGCTTTTGATAAAATTAAGCAACACTTGTCAAATCCTTCAGTGTTTGTGCCACCTATTCCAAGGAAACCTTTAATTCTATACCTGACAGTGTGTGAAAATTTAATGAGATGTGTACTGGGTAGCAAGATGAGTATGGTCGAAAAGTGAGAGCTATTTATTATCTGAGTAACAAATCACAAAATACGAGTCCAAGTATTTTTCCTTGAAAAAAAATGTGTTGTGCATTAGCTTAGACTACCAAAAGACTCAGACAATACATGCTCTATCACACTACTTAGCTTATAGCAAAACTGAATTCCAATTAAATACATCTTTGAGAAGCTTTTTTTGTTTGAGAGAATTGCTAGGTGAAAAGTAATGCTCTCGAAATATGATATCATATATATAAGCCAAAAGGTAATAAAAAAGAGTACTATAGCTGAGTTTCTCACAGATCGTGCTACTGAAAAATATGAACTAATGAGATTAGAGTTTCTCGATGAAGATCTGATAACTATTTCCCAATTAGGGCAGGGGGGCATAAAGTAAAGTGTTGGAAAATGTATTTTGATAGAGCTGCCAATGCCTTAGGACATGGAATTGAGGCAATTCTAATTTCTCTAAAAGAATAATACTACCCTATAACAGCAACGTTAAATTTTAATTGCACAAATAACATCACTGAATATGAGGCATATGTCATGGGTTTACAAGTTGCTATAGATAGAAAAGTTAAAGCATTAAAAGTGTTTAGGGACTCAGCTCTAGTTATCTATCAATTGAAAGGAAAATAAGAGACGAGGGATTCAAAAATCATTCCATATCATAAGTATATTTTAAAGTTGATAAAGCAATTTGAAGATGTTTAGTTTGATTATTTGCCTCGATAAGAGAACCTGATTACCGATGCCTTGGTTACTTTGGCTGTAATGATCTGAATTAGTGATAATACTGACATTTAGCCTATCAAGTTAGATGTTAAGGATATGCCAACTCATTACTCCAATGTAGAAGAAAAGATGATGGCAAGCCTTGGTTTTATGATATATTACAGTACTTTAAAAACCAACAATACCTAATCTAAGTAATAGAGAACGATAAAAAGATCATCTAAAAATTAGCTATGAACTTTTTCCTGGATGAGAAGTTCTATATAAAAAGAGCCATGATCAAGTATTGCTGAGATGCGTAAGTAAGTCTGAGGTAAAAAAAATCATTGAAGAGGTGCATGATGGAATATATGAGGCACATGTTAATGTACATATGATGGCAAGACAAATCATGAGAGCAGGGTACTATTGGTTGACAATGGAGAGTAATTGCATTAATTATGCTTATAAATGTCATAAATACTAGATATATGCTGATAAGATCCATGCTCCATCATCTGCTTTACATGTTTTGGCACCATCTTGGTCATTCTCGATACGGGGCATGGATATTATTTGTCTTATTATCCCAAAGGCTTTTGATGGGCATAGGTTTATTTTTGTGATGATATATTACTTCACAAAATGGGTAGAGGCAACATCATATGCAAATGTAACACAATCTGTGATTTGTAAGTTCATAAAAAAAGATATCATTTATAGATATAGACTTCTAGAGAGAATCATTTCGAACAATGCTAAGAATCTGAATAGCAAGATGATGTAAGAAATATGTACCTAATACAAGATCAAGCATCATAATTCGATGTCATATCATTCAAAAATGAATAAGGCAGTTGAGGCAGCTAATAAAAATATAAAAAGAATTCTTGAGAAGATGATCGAGACCTATAAAGATTGGCATGAGAAATTACCATTTGCACTGTATGTATATCGAACATCAGTGCGTACCTCTACTGGGGCAACTTCATTTTCTTTGGCTTATGGGATGGAAGTTGTATTGTCAATAGAAGTAGAGATCCCATCCTTGATGATTCTGAAAGAAGTTAAACTGGAGAGGTTGAATGGATTCCAGAACGCTATGAATAGTTAAATTTCAGTGAGAAAAAAAGATTGACAGCGTTGTGCCATGGTTAGCTATATAAAAAAAAATGATGAAGACTCATGATAAAAATGTTAGACCTTGGTGTTTTCGAGAGAGAGAGTTGATCTTAAAAGGAATTCTCCCAAGCTAGCATGATAATAAAAGAAAGTGGACTCCAAATTGGAAAGGGTCATATGTCATGAAATAGGCTTTCTCGAGTGGAACGTTAATATTAACTGAGATGGATGGAAATGATTTGTCATATCCTATAAATTCCGATGCTGTAAAGAAGTATTATGCTTGAAAAAATTAAAAAAATTAAAAAAATAAAAAAAGAAAACTCAAGGCAAAAACTCCAAGAGGGCGATTTGAGTCAAAGGGGGTTTATCTAAATTGAAAACCTAAAAATGTAACTTAGATAAGGAGAATACAGCATCAAATCTAGAAATTCATTAGCATGGAGGCCATCATATTCTGAGAAACTCTAAGTTGTTAAAGGCATCGGGTAGTTGAGTTTTTTGAAAAGGACTTTGAGATGTGGTATCATGATTGTCCGATTGTTCATTTTTGGGCATTGTTTCCCCATACCTATCTTTGTAATTCTTTCTTGGCCAAAGTTTGTCAATATTTTTTGCTAATAAAAGACATTCTACTTTATTTTTTGTATGTCGCTTTTGTTGACTATTTCCTAACCATTCCTATTCTTTTCTCCTTAATACCTTACAATGGAAGAAATGTGTGAATGCATTCTTACTTTTTGAGTTTGAAATAATGATTGATAAATAAATAATAGCATGAAAGATTTCTACATTACATTGGAAAAATCGAGAGTGATAAAGGCAAATTCGAGATGTTCAATTTTTTATAAAGGCATTGAATTTGAAAAGGGATTTCTTACAGAAACAATGTGAGAATCAAATGAAAGAGATGATTAAGAGTTACATTGACTTGATCTTTAAAGAATAAAGGGTTTGAGGCCCAAGAAAATAGCTTGAGAAACTTGAGTACCACAACTAAATGAGAATTAATTAGCAAGTATTTGCATAGCATGCATTGTATTCCGCATAGCATATACTGCATTTAAGAAAGTATAGTGCATAAATTCAAAAGCAGGGGTATTCTAGATTCTCACATGGAAAATATAAATGTGAAGACTTTTCGATGTAAAAGTTTTAAATTTGAGAAAAAGCTTGTGAGGTAAGATTCTAATCCTTGAAAAAGGATATTTCTCGGTATCATGATCGATTTGTAAAGCCTTTGGGCATAATCTCCTGAAATTTTTTCAAACATGATTTTTGACTCCTCTAGACATGATTGTCAAAAAACCTTATTTATTCTCCCAAAGTTCTGTTACCTTTGTTTAGAGGAGCTTTATTTATTTTTTCAAAATCATTGAACCTCTATTTATATGAGCTTTACTTATTTTTCCAAAGTCGTTGAGCCTCTGTTTAGAGGAGCTTTGTTTATTTTTCCAAAGTTACTGAGCCTCTGCTTAGATAAGGGTGTAAATGATACATTAGTACTCGCAAGCTACTTAGGTTTGATTCGAAGAAAACTCGAATTCGATTCGATTATTATCGAGTCGAGCTCGAGCTCAAGCTCGAGTAGCTCAACTTATCGATCGAGCTAAATTCGAGCATTCTTATATTCGATTCAAGTAGCTCGCGAGCCTAATCGAGTTTTTATATTTAAATATATTTTTATTATTTTAATTAATAAAATATTTTGAATTTGAGTTCGAGCATAAATAATCGAACTCTTATCGAGTATACGAATCAAGCTTATTTTTACATATTAATTGAGCTTAATCGAGCGAGCTTGAGTAGCTGAAATTCGATCACGAATCAAGCTCGAGCTTGAAAAATAAAACTCGATCGAGTTCGAGACGAGTATTGAGCAGCGAGTTGTGAGTCAAGCTCGATCTCGAGCTTTTCACTATATTGGCTCGACTCTGCTCGATTACACCCCTATGCTTAGAAGAGCTTTGATCGAAATTTTAACCAAAACAAAAAAAAATAAAAAAAGTAAAAAAGAAAAAGTATCGAGTTGAGTCTTGAATGGGTGTCTACGTCTTGGCACAATTCCTATTTCACAGAAAATGTGCAAAGAGGGGCAACTATAGATACCTAATTTGGTCTAGGCCCAGATCAATTGGGCCTGGTTCAAATGGAGTCAGACAAACCCAAAGATTTAGGTTTATATATTTTTTTATTTTTTATTTTTTTATTTTATTTTTTGTTTTTTGTGATTTATCAACTTATTGATTTGTTTTTCTTCTAGATTTTTTTCTTTCTTTTCTTTTTCTTTTCTAGATTAATTTTCAGTTAGGAGATAATAATTAAAATGGGAATGGATTTTGCCATGAATAAGGGCAGTAGGGAATCATGGTTGGATTAAACCATGTATTAGATAAATTCAGTGATCAAAAACCTAATCAGAAAAGGAAATTTGGATTGGTTAGGGACTCTGAGATTGAATCCCTATAAATACACACAGATCATAAACACATGAGGGATACGAAAGAAAAGAAAACGAAAGAGAACAAAAGCAAAAAAAAAAAAGATTCTGGAGGGTTGAGATAGTTTTAGAATTTTAGGAATTTTTTTCAAATTTTTGGGTTTTTTTTTTGAAAATTTTTTGAAAAATCTAGAATCTGATTAATTTTTCGATGAAGATTTCGGTCAATTTTGAATTTTTTGGCCAATATTTCTAGTTTTTGATGATTTTTTCCATATTTCGGTAAAACATTCAACCATAATCTGGGTTTTTCTAGAAAGAAGGAGGAGAAAAAATAAAGGGAAGAGAGAGAAAGGGGAAAGGAAATCTAAAGAGAAAATCGATTTCAACTTTATATACCTTCAAAAAATGACGTCGTTTTGGGCATTAATAAACCCAAGATTTGCGTTTTTTGTGAAGATCCGACCCGATCCGTAATCCGACCTGAACTAGTTACCCGTGTCTCTACCTGGGCTCCAACCGAGCCAAACCGAGTCGTTTCCCGTCGAGCAGCACTTTTGAGCCACTTCTGTCTCTCAAGTCGAGCCAAATCCAAGCCGAGCTGAACTGTTCCAAGGTTTTTTTTTACTTTTTTTTAAATTTATTTATTTATTAGTATTATTAGTATTATTGTTATTGTTGTTGTTGTTGTTATTTCCAAATTAGAATTATTTGGTATTCCTTAATTTTGTTATTTTATTTTATTTTATTTTTCTAAAATAAAAATTCCCAAAAAATATTTTTGAGGAAAAATTGAAAGTATCAATTTTTCTTAAAAATAAAATTTCTTAAATAGAAATTTTCAAAAGCATTTTGGGGGAAAGTTGAAAATATCAATTTCTCTTGAAAATAAAAAAGTTTAAAAATATATATTTTTGAGGAAAAGTTGAAAGTATCAATTTTTCTTAAAAAATAAATTTCTAAAATAAAAATTTTCAAAAGCATTTTGAGAGAAAGTTGAAAATATCAATTTTCCTTGAAAATAAAAAGATTTAAAAAATATTTTTTTTAAAAAAAGTTGAAAGTATCAATTTTCCTTGAAAATAAAATTTTTAAAATAAAAATCATCAAAAAAACATTTTAAGGAAAAGTTGAAAGTACCAATTTTTCTTAAAAATAAAAATTATCAAGAAAAACATTTTAAGGAAAAGTTGAAAGTATCAATTTTTCTTATACAAAAGCAAATGAGTTTTTTTTTTATAAAATGAAAAAAAAGGATTTATATCAAAAGTTGAATCATTATTCTTTTTTTTATTTTATTTCTTTCTTTTCTTGAGATTTTTTTAATATTAAGTAATCCGACGATGGAGTCTCTGCAAGTGAAACAGTAGTTTTCTTGCATACTCTTGAGGTGAGGAAATTTTTTTAATTTTTTGCCAAAAGTATTGGAGTTAATTAAAAATAATTTTTAATAATTAATTACTTGGTAAAATTTTTAAGTCTTATTGGATAACATAAAATGAAGCTGGTACCATCTTTCGATGGGCGTTGTAAGGGTGCTATAACCTTCCTCACTTGTAACCAAACTTTCGAACCTTGTTTTGGTTAATAGACTAGAACCTATTCTTTTAGGGATATTTCAGCTTAGATGTTCTTTGAAAGGATAGATTTCTTAGGTGGCCAATCACACCTAAATAAAAAAGATTGGTGGGGACTTCTTAAGTCAATGTCTAGAGATAGGTCAACAGATCCATATGTTATGACAATTATTATGCTACATTTTTATGCCTTTCTACAATATGGATGAAACATTTATCCATGTCATAATGATGCAAGCTGTGACAAGTCAAGGGTTAACAGTTCATTTGGGAGTTCGATAAGGAGACTTTCATTGCATTATCATGTGCATCTTATCAATGGATCCTTAGAAACTCTAAACAAAAAGCAAGAAATGGATTGATGGTGATTAAAAGATTATATTAAGGTTAAGTATGAATAGTCAAATGTTGATTATTGTTTGTCTTATAACCTTTTGATGCAGGACATTTTCCAGGTGATTGGAAGATATGACTAATTTTTTACTTTCTTTTCTTGTTCCATGAATTGGGTATGATTATGACTTCTTTTACAGATAGATTTTGGTTGATTATATCATCTATATATAAAAATATGAACTTCAAAAGTATTAATAGTTATTGACTTAAATATTTCTATAAATTTTTAAATTAACAAATTTATCTTTAAATATATATTTTTTATCAATTTGTTTAAGTTTAGTTTAAATCAACTAAAATTAAAAATAGAGTTTATGTGAAATTAAATAACTTAAAATTTTAATTTCAAAAGTGTTAAAAGTGATTAGCTAAAATATCTTTAGTAAATGTTTTTATAAATTTTTAATTTAAATGTATTTTTTATTATAACTCTTTTATTATTAGACTAAAAAGGTGTCAAAAATGATTGATTAACAATAATATATATAGATGATTTTAATTCTTCAAAATATTAAAAAGATTGATAACAATATCATTAGTAATTTTTTATAA